>JAJJHQ010004697.1:4677440-5396466 GCA_021223825.1 Drosophila ironensis
TTTTTATTCTTTTTTAGTCAAAACTATTCCATATTCAATAACATTTGACCGTCTCTCTCAAACGTCATTGGATGATTGTCAACCTTTTTTTATTTTACTCGCTGATATACTCGTACAAAGCCCTTGGTATTCTTCTTTGACATTCGAGGGGCCATATGGTGTCCTGTCTCCTAAAACTCAGTCTGCCCAGCCCGTCTCCCATCCCGTTTTTTGTGGTCCTGGAAAGGACTCATTTAAATAAACCCAAATTTATGGCATCAACATACGCACGCACGCACGCACGCACTTTGAGTGATGGGCGCGCTTAAACTTGGCTCACATGATTCGGCCGGCTGCTGCGTTCGACTGGAAATTGGCTCGGTCGAGGGCTACTTCCGTTCCAACAATGGTGTGATTTATACGATGGGGAGTATGGAAATTTCATTACACGCGGGGGAGACTTTTTATGGCACTGGCTCCCTTCGAATCGAATCGGAAGTTTAGTTTAATCGAAGTTGTTGTCACGATCTGGCGAAGCCCCTGATTGATTACCCCACATTGATGCGGACTGTGCTCCTTGATTTGCCCAACATGCCTACCAAAAAAAAGTAACCAAGAAGAAAAACTTTGCATCCTCTTGAATTTTCTTAATTTGCAGCTACCAAATGACATTTGGCGTTTTATTGTTTGTCGCTGCTGCTTGGCTGGTTTGTCAGCTTCAAATTAAGTTTGCTCTTCGCCGCTGTTCACTTTCCATTCCGCAAATGGAAAAATTGCAGCAAATTGGAATTTGTATCATCCACCAAGAAGCCAGTACTGGCAGCTGTGACTTTGAGACCCTTGCTCCTTAGTTTGCCTTTGTTTTATTTGGCAAGGACCGACCAAAATATTCCTTTGCAGTAGTGAGCGTAAGTAAAGCGAGTTTTGTGTTCAAGTGGCTATTACTAACAGAAGTCAATATAACATATGAAAACCATGTATTCAATCATTTCAATGCAAACTTATTATTTATAATAATGTATTTTTTTATACCATGTACCTTAAGGTACAAATGGTATATTAAGTTTGTGCAAAGTATGTAACAGGGAGAAGGAAACGTTTCCGACCCTATAAAGTATATATATTCTTGATCAGCATCAACAGCCGAGTCGATCTAGCCATGTCCGTCTGTCCGTCCGTCTGTCTGTCCGTCTGTCCGTCCGTCTGTCTGTCCGTCTGTATGTATGAACACGTCGTTCTCGGAGATGGTAAGAGCTAGAGGTGTCATTCTTTTTTGCTTTAGCTCCGTTATATGTGTACGCAGGTCGAGTTTATTTCAAATTTTTGCCACGCCCCTTTCCGCCTTCGTAATTTGCATAAAACTCTATTTTCTTCGATAACTTGGACAAAATAAGAGATAAAGATCTGTTTCTCTTTGCATTAGGACCGTTTAACTATTATGCAGATAATGCCATTTCCAGATTTTTGCCACGCCCCTTTCCTCCCTCGTATTCGCAAAAAAATCGATATCTCCAAAATGATAAAAGCTAGAGACTTAATTTTAAGTCTGTTAAGTCTGCTGATCGTTTAAGACGTGCATGCAAAATTACGTTCAGATCGAACAATAAATATAGAAGATATGACCAATTAAAGTTTTACCCACCCCTTCCCACGGCAACGGCAAGAGAGGTACATGGTATCTCGTTGTCGAGGAATCTCGACTACAGCGTTTCTACTTGTTTATTTATAAAAATATTTCTTTAAATTTAATAGAAATGTGCCTCAAAAAATTAATTAAATTCAGTTTTTAAACGTTAGGATGTTTTTGTGAAATTTGTATACTTTGTATACTTCTTGGGGTGAGAAGGAGAAGAGTGGAAAGATGCCTACAAATGTTTCTTTAAGATTTTTTTTATCTTGAGTTTTCTGGATACAATTTATATAGTTCTTTTAACATGTATATTGTAGGTAAATCGATCAGTATCAATATATATTTTACCACTTTTTATTTAATGTCTCTCTACCCCTTTTCAATAAATTTTTTTTCAATCCAAATGGAGTTTCAAACGAAAAAGTTCAGCTGCTTCCACAAATGGCATAAATAAATTAGTTTAGTTGCAAATGCTTTTCTCCGATATTATATTCTGTTGTGGCAAGTGGCACCCACCTCATAAAAGTAGAACGAATTTAAATTGTCCAATTCGCCTGGGTGGCCCGATGTGGCATTGCCTCCGCTCACGCTGGCACCCGCGCCTGCGGCCTCCAGTTCCAGATCCATTTTCAATTCCACCTCCGCCTGCCCCGGCGAGCCATCTAAGTCGTGACTTGGCGCCGCTGTCGTCTGGGCGATTGTTGCCGAAGCTGTTGCCGCTGCCGTTGCCGTTGTTGGCGCCAGCATCACGTGTGATATCGCAGGTGTGAAATATGTCAGATTAACTGCGCCCAAGGTGGGCGTTGTTGTCGCTGCTGCTGTGGCCACGCCCCCCTTGCCCAGGCTGCCATTGAGCACTGCTGCAGAGGATTCGGAGGCGGCGGCCAGGGTGTAGTAGAGTGAGCTATCGAATAGCCTTAAGTGCAACATGCCGCCGACTGCTGATAGCGCTCAGCTTGCCATTGCCTGCGGGTAAAAAATGAAAGGATTGTTCAAAACATACTATACACGATTTTGGTATCCCCAAAAAGGACACGTGCACATCCAAGCACGGCAATTCGTTTGTGATGGGCGAAAAATTAAAAGAGTATTTAAAATATATACTCGCATATCGCTCGTGAGCCCCAAATGCTTAAAAACACATAAATCCCAAATGAAAAGCGGCGTAATAAATGCTTTAAGTACTTTGCCAGCAAAATGCAGAAATATTTGCTTCAGTTAACATGGCTTTTGTGTGTAAATTTCGGGAGCCAGCAGGTGCTGGGTTCTTGGCCTGTTATTAATATCGCGCATACGCCGCATGTGCCTGGGCGCGGAGCGGGCCAGGGGTTGAAAGAGCGACTGGGTTTTGTGCTGGGACCGAGCCGGATTTCTACGAAATTTCAGTTATCGCATGTAAAGGGACACTAACGGAGTGATACTGATAGCAATTATACCCGCTACCCCTGAGCAGTTTGTTCAGTGATTTGGAATAATTTATGACACCGAACGCGTGTCAAGTAATGCCACGAACGTGCCACTAATTGAATTAAGCAGCCACGCACACGACTTGACCCCTAGACCCTCTGGACAGGAATTTCCACAATTAGCAGCTAACAATAGACATTTAAACCCTAAATAGCATTGTCACGTCTCTGGCGCAAAACAAAGAAGCTCCTGAACTTTGATGTGGCCTCTCAAAATTTATGCATGCATATGTGACTATGTTGTCTGGCATCCATCTGCCCGTGTTCGTGTCGAGTTGGGCCCGGGTCTGTTGCTCTTTGACTGCAACTTTAAATTGATTAGCCGCAACTTTGCGGGCGGCCCTCGAACGACGTGCCCGAAATTCGCAAATAAATTCGCTTTAAAATGGCAAACGCACTTTGTACGCCGTTGCCAGGTATTTGGCTCTCTAATGCGGGCACGCAACTATTCTGCCGATGATTTATATTAAAACACAGACGCACGCATCCGTCTGGCTCGCCCCACTTTATTTTTGACACATTCAATTTGGTCGGGCACAGCTGCTCAGCGGGATAGTTGCTTATAGACAGGAGCCTGGAGTAGGGGGATCAGAAGGACCACATGTCGCCGCTGTCGAATGCATAAATTTATCATTATCTGCCATAGGAGCCGCGATAGTTTTCAGAAGTTCCTCCGAAAAGTATTAAAATGCTTTCCCTTTGCCTTGTATAGAAAATACGAGTATACGGAATGAAAATATGCGTAGGTCTAAATCCGTTTAATTTGGGTCGAAATTCACTTATCTTATTTGGCTTGGAAAATATTTATTAATTAAAACAATTTTAAAAATAAATACGTTTATCGTGCTTTAATGGTGCTTAAAACATTTTCAGTGGCAAACCAAATCATTTTTTTTCTTTGCATAAGTTCTTTTTGGGCTTAAAGTTTAGGCGACTGTTAATGCGCATTTAATTTGCATTTAAAAGAGCCTCAAAAAGGAGTATTGTCTGTGGGACACCTCACTCTGCTTCCATATCTGAGTTCTTGGTATTATTTGGTTTGGCACTAAGAGAAGGTGGCGCTGGAGGAAAAAAGCGAAAGCTGAATTTGATTGACATATTTTGAGTAAGCTGTCACTTAAGCCAACACTTTTTTGTCGTTCGAACTGACTTAAGATACTGCCATTGGCTTCTTTTGTCAGAATTGTGGCAAAAGCTCTAGGGCAGTATTGAATTTGATTGCCAAACTCACAGAAGCATTCAAGAGGATTGTGATTTAACGACATCCAGTTGATCCGCAATGCAGATGGTTTTGATGCGGGTGAGAAAATCATCTCGGATAAGCCACGTTTAATAAACAAAACAATTTATTTGTTTATGTTTTTAATTTAAGTTAGGAAGTCGTTAAAGTCTAGTATTACTAGGCGAAACAATTGTTATTAGGGACTTTGGTTGAAACGAAATATTTTATTTATTTGGGGCCTTAAAGTAACAGATATTGCTTTAAATCTACATGGAAATTGGGACTATAAAGCTAAAAGATATCCCGGCTTGGCCAGTCTTCTGACTTTGGGAAAATCTTTTCATTTGCTGCATTTTGCAGTGGCTCGATGCAACGGTGCGGATGACTCATAAAAGTCAAAAGCATCTGGCTTTTGTTCTTCCAGAGCCACTTGCTGCATATTTATGTTACGTTGTTGTTCAGTTTTGGGGAAGGACGTGGCATTATATAAACCATTACGCTGTCTGCTCCGGAGTCACTTTTAATGTGCTCTGTGACAATTGTCGTGCACATATTGTGCACTAAGAGAATGGCGTCTGGAGAGCGGGAAAATGGCGTCGTCATGCTGCCGCAAAATGAAAAATTGATTCCACAGCAAAAAATATGGCACCGCCAGGCAGCAAACGGCACAGAGTTTATTAGGTCAGCCCCTTCCGCTTGCGTCCGACAAGGTCCTCCCCAAAACGTGGCCACAACGACTCGATCCTTGTGCTCCTTGCCGGCGTTCCCAGCGTTATGTTTATGGCTTGGACAATGCATGCGCCACGAATCCCCGTATGCAATTGCAGTTCATGGCAATCAGCGTCAAAACGACCAAAGTTTAGTATTTCATTTCAATTTTATGGAGCGTGACGCGTGCATAAAGGATAATTGCCTGTGAGCCAGCCAGCCAACCAGTCAACCAGCCAACCGAGGATTCAATCTCAAAAATTACTCCTCGCCGTGGGCGGGGAAGATTCATTTTCATTACGCCAGCATTTGTTTCACATTTGATACGTTGATTGTACGAACAGCAGACTAATTGACAATTTGAAAACTGTTTTCGTAACGCACCATTCAGACTGTCTCTAAAAATCCACTTAAGACGCCCCCGGCGGCCCAAGTAGCCACTAAATTTAAATCTAAATGACAGACATAGTCGCACGTCGGGTTTGAAAACAGATCCCCGAAAAAACACACGCAAATTCAAAATGGTTGCTGAAACTGGATATAAAGGCTCGTTTAGTTGTCTCGAAGAATTTTCTCACCGCCCCGCCTAATTTTCCCGGCCCGTTTTTACCCAACTTGGCTTCGTTATGCTTCAGTTTGGTTTGGTTTTGTTTTCTTAAATTGTAAATAGACGAGGCGAGCAAATTGAAAAGTTGCAGCCGGTGAGGAAGTGTGGGCAAGTGTGTGAAAACACAACTTTTGCGGCCCCTTGGAATGGTCCCCGTTGGCCAAAAATGCCGACTCGTCTTTTCGACGTGGCAACGGTTACATACGATGGCAGCATTTCCGAAGTCCCTTGGTGAAAACCTGATCTGATAAGTTCACTGAAGAAAAATTATATAATCGGAAAAATAATCCGCCGATTTACATATTAAAAACAGTACAACTATAAAACTAATTTTTCAACTATAATAGTTCAAAGTTAATAATCTTAGACAATCATTGGAGAGTAGTCCGCAAATTTTTAGACTGTGATTGCATTGGTTAAACAAATATTTGTAATAATGCTACTGTTCGGAATAATTTGTTTATTCTTTATATTTTATAAGTATTCTTTATATGTTTATTCCAAAAAATTACCGACCTTTTTAAAAAGAAAGTCCATTGTGCAAACTTGGCAGCGACGCCATTGAATGGTATTTTATTTTATTATTGCACACAGCGTGCTGGCTGGCTGCTTGCGTATTTATATTCAAATTTGTAGCACCTGTAAAACAGTTTGCGAAACAATAAAGACGCCGCCAGACGTCAGTGAGGGAATGTCATCCCCGCTCGGTGCCCGAGGCAGCACTCGCACCTGAACCTGGACCCGGGCCCGCATCCGCACCCGCATCGAAATTCTTGGCATTTGGGCAAAAGTTAAACAAATGTATGTAAATGTAAAATGGGCTGGGCGAAATTGCGTCAAAACATTTGCCACACGAGATTAAGTCCTCGGCCGGGTGGTCCATGATGTGTTTTAAAGTTTGACTTGCTTATCGGCCAGCCAGACATTATGAATGAAACAGTGGGCCAAACTTGACGGGCACGTGCTGGAGGTGAGAGATCGGGCCGTTGCCAAAGCCAAAGCCAAAGTCAAAGCTGAAGCTGAAGCTGAAGCCTTAGACATGATTTCGCTCTTCGCTTGGCAATCAGACAAAGGAAAAGTTAAGCAAGTATTGCGTATACGACGCGTTGCCTTGACACCTTGTGTGGGCAGCTGAGCCGCCGAGCCGGAGCCATTTGTCAGGGACTTTCGCCGTTTGCTGCTATATTTAAACAAAGTCCCGGACGGCAAAAAACAATACCGACACATTTATTATGAGTTTGAACAATAATTTATAAATACTTTTAACCCCGTCGCCCGTACGCCGTTTGTCTGGCCGACTGACTGGTTTGTCTGTCAAGTTTCCCCAGTCTTACACTCGCATGGGAGCACACTTAAGCGTTTGATTGATATTTGGCATCAAAACGAGAATGACAAGGCCGTGAAAACTGATATCTCAGTATGTTGTGCACAAGCAGAAGAGACTTTCCAAAACAAACCCAAGCCGGTCGTCGCTCAACCTCTTTACGGAATGTTTACTGTGAAAGGTGTGAATAACAACATAGCTATAAATTGGTAGAAATAATTAATTCCAATGGCATAAGCGCCGAGAGCCGCATGGGGGATGGTTAAGTCTATTAAGTCAATTATAAATAAATTATGCGGCCCTCAGCTCCTGCCCCGAAAAGCTGCTGATGCTGGCATAAAAGTAATCGCCAAAGCGGATGGAGAGCCTTAATTAGCCGCACAAGGGTATGGGTATGGGCATGCCAGGGATCGCACGGAACGGAAGTGGAGAAGTCCGCCGGGAAATGATTATTATTTATGCGTATTCCAGGTATGCACTGCAAGTAATTGTTTCTCGTGGCGAATGAGTTGTGAGTGTAATAATAAATAAATTTTCATTTCGCCGAGTCTTCTTTGAAAACCGAAGGAGTGAGCTCGACGCATTCAATATTCTAAATTATTCCCACAGTTAAATCACTTAGTTAACTATCTGCTGATGGCTCGGCTGTGCCCCCAGTTAGCTAATGAAAACCAAACGCCACGGGCTCTCGACCGCAGTCGCTTTTCCCTCCGCCTCGGCCATTTCGTCAGTCAACTATCTGATGGAATGGAACTATGCATAGAACACGGGGACTTCACGGTGGTATAAATTATGCAGCACACATACACTGACAACTGCTTGGCAGCCACGCGTTCTCTGTTAAGTAGAATTTTGAACTTGACTTAATTATTCGCAAATGCAGAAAATAGAAACTGCCACAACCGCAGCGCCTCAGGGAATTCGAAGTCACCGGCAGAGATGTCAAGTCTGGGTAAATCAATCATCTGTATTTTAGCAACATTAATATTATATAATATTGTTAATTTATACACCTAAGCTTTGCTTCTTGTTAACTATATTAAATTAACTAAGGGTTAATATAACTAAGGAATTTGGATAAATTTTGTACATTAAAATACATATATTTGGTTTTTATGAGTCACTTCTACCCATTTTTTTTAACAGATTAACAAATAGCGTACTAAATATAATATACTAAATAGAAACAAATTTTAAAAATCTTGAAATTGTTTTTCTTGTTTGGGGATTCCTACAAAACATAGACAAAAATCTATCCCAGCTGCACAGCCTTGCGTTTGCGGCTTCACTTGAAAAGTGCGTAGAACAGAGCCTGCAGCTCCGATGCTCCGATGCCTTTTGCCCCTAAAGCCTGGCGCTCGTTAATTAATCAAAATACTGCTGGAGCTGTCAGCGGGGTTTCCCCCCCACTGCCACTTCCCCGTCCCTTTCCTCCTCCCGGCGGCTTGGTCAACGAACCGGGCGCTGGATATCTGTCGCTCGGTGGGGCTGTGCATGTGCCGCTTGCGACTGGGCCTGGGCAAACAATTAAAGTCACGCGCAAAACCAAGAGTATTTAATTAAAAGCTGAATAATGTAGCAAGTGCTGCGGCCAGGAAGTGTCCAGCGCCAGCCAGAGAGCAGGGCCTATAAAAAGCAATTATATTTCCCGCGAAAATAAACTTACAGCGGAACGGTTCGAACGAAAATTGGAAATTCGCGGGGGAAACCAAAGCGGGCACGAGGCCAAATGAGCAAATAGTCAGCGGCTTACAAGTCAACAGGCGGGTCTCAAATCATTTTTTCGCTTTTAACTTTTTTTCTGGGGGTACACAGAAAGAGATTGACACCTACAACGCCCGATTTCAATCAGCCGCCACACGTGGGACACCGGGCAGCTCCCTGTAATTATAGGAGCGCCCCGAGAGGCGCGAGACAAAACAGGCATTTTAATTTCACAGAACGACTGAACTTGGAAATCAGAAGGCGTCAAACTTGAAGTCAACTCAGCTCGTCTTTTTGACTGCACTGCGAAATAACACTTTCTATTTTTGAATTGGATACCTTTATAAGGGAACCTTGAAACCGTGTTGGTGGATCCATTTTGGATAGCATTTATTATGACATCCAATGATTGAACTAAATTTGAGCTGACAATTTCCTACGAAGGTTAGGGTAAGGACTAGGGTAAGGACTATATAAAAATAAATATCTAAATGCACTGGAAAATTTTCCATTTTACAGGAATATTCAAGATACTTTTTAAAGGTCTAATTATCGAGCGGACAGTTTAAATTCCCTCAGTGTGTGCCTTGTTTTCGTTTGGGGACTTCTGGAAATGCTGTCAATCACAGGTAGGCTGCTGAGCCGGCGGACTGGCACACTGGCGGCCAGGTCGCAGACATATCACAAGTCGCTCAAGTGTAAAATAATTTGTCTCGATTCCCTTCTGCCTGAGCAAAATCAATAAGCGCCGCCCCCGCCAAAGACCCGCAGACCGCCAACAATCGCCGCACGACAAGATGCTGCAAATGCCATTTTCGGCAATCAGCTAAAAGAAATCCTCGCTCTCATTAGAGCCATCACCTGGCGGTGTTGGGAGCGCCCTAGACCCGGCCCGGCTCAGAATGCCGCATAATTGGGACTTCTTTCCACCTGACTCTTGAAAATCGCACTTCTAATGCTCGGCACGTTCGCGACGATGACTGGAAATGCTGCTGCTTACTCCTTTCATGTGGGATCTGGTATTCCTGCCTTGGCCCTCAACTGCTGGTTTTGCATAAGAGGCCAGGTGTCTAACCTTTGATTGCAGCACTTTGTCCGCACACACAATCAACGCGCTGTAAATACAATTGGGCGACAAACGTGCATGACTTTTGTAATGTTTGTTTTAAGTACCTCTCGAAAATGGTTGGATTGGAAATTCCTGGCATTTCATAAAGATGTTTGGCGTTCACATGCTTACAATTAGGTGAACATTTTCAAACTTCCATAATAAGGTGGATCTGCTGGTGGCTGCATAAAATTAGATTGCTTTTTTCGGCAGAATTCACAGGGAAAATTTACAACGTAATATTTTTATATTTATGGCATACTTAATGCTTTATGCTGGATTGTATACGAAAGATGTAAACTTAAAAGAGGAGAGAAGTAGCGCACTAAAACGTTTTTGGGAAAAAATTGTATCCAATGAGGATAATTTCAAAAAGTTTTGTTTGGAAAGTTGGCAGCAAATCACTCCGAAACCCCTTAGGCAGTACTACCATTCTCATATGTAGATCTTGAATATATTTCCCATCGATTAGCATTAAGTAAAAAGAACTGTAAGCAATGGCACTCGCAAAACCCATTCGCTTTACGCCAGTCATCGCCGGAAAAAGTTCTTGCATTCAAATAAGTTTCATAGAAGTTTATTTGCATTCGATTTCAGTTGTGTCACGGTTCCTATATGAATAAAACCATAAATAAATCGTACGATTGTCCAAGGCTTGAATAAAGTTAAGCTTTTCATGAAAAAGATCTGAATTTAGCTTGGAAAGCTTGCAGAATTGGAGGGAGTAATTGCATTCGCTAATTCAATTATGTGGCCTATCGTTGTCAATGCAAATATTGCCAAAAATTGTCACAAAATATTTTTCCACCGCTCTATCTATTGTTTATTATTTTTGGCACGCAGCGTGGGCAGCCCATCATTTTTGGTGTTGACACCCTCACACTGCGAAAAATAAGAGTCGACACAGTAACGTCATATTTGCGACCAGCTGGCGTTTGGTTATTTGGGTTAACGCCATTTATTTTCAGCCATTCAACCTGTTTACATGTGTTGGCCCTATCGCAAATCACCTCCTGCCCTGCCCCGGCGAAAGCCTAATTAGACAGTTGCCAGAGCTGATAAAGAGGCATCGATAAATTCACCCATGGCCTATCTGGCTGGTGGCAGCGAGATTTATGTGGCATTTAAACTTGAACTTTTGCTTCTGCCCAAGCTGGCAAAATATGCGGGATAAAACAAATGTTCGCCTAATATACATATACCATGTATGTATGTATGCAGCTGTGTCATCGTTTTTAATTGCTAATTGCTCTTTAGTTTTGCTGTGTTTCACACGAGCAAACAACTAGCGAGCAAAGTGCTTAAAAGCCTCAAGCAAGCACAGATACAGTAAGCACGGAACGGAACACAACTTGCGTAAATGATAGCTTTTAATAGAAATAAATCACAGCCTGTTCGGATTCTCCTGCTACCCAATATGACGCCGAGATTATAAATGGCCAAGTAATAACAGTTAAAAATTATTGAAATGTCACACGCAGATATTTATGCATAATTGCATGGCCAATAAAACGTACGAAATCCGCCGTTAAAATGTCAGCAACGATTATTGGCCTCCAGCGTGCTCGATAATTAAGCGGCGCGAGTGCTAAGAGCGCTCTTATTAAAAGTAAATTGTTGTGTTAAAGCCTTTAGCTGTTGGAGGGCGGGACCAACACATCATTAAAAATGTGGCAAGCGCAGCAAAAAAAAGGAAAGAAGCGCTCCTGCGGCAGACAGCCAGACGCGTAGGCTGAGGTAGGCACAGACAGCGCAACAGTCAGACAGACAGTCAGCACATTATAGGTAATCACAATATTTATGTGCGTTTAACGAGACATTCGGCAGGCGAAATTGTTGAAACAAATCATTGACAGCTGGCACAGCAGCCACACATTTGCGGTGCTCCTCATTGTATTTTTGAAACTTTTTGTCTACTTTTTTTTAAAGACATTTGCTTGCTTGTTTGCCTTTTATTGCTGAGGGGCCTGCCACAATAAATCTGAATTTTCTGTTTGCCTCTTCTAAAAGGCAATCTCCCACGAGTGAGCCAAAGCTACATTAAGTTGACAAATAATGGCAGTAATAAGAAATTGGATGTGAATTGTGCAAATTGTTTTGTGAATATATTATTAAATACAAATTTAAGCTTTAATTTCATCGTATTTCACTTGCAATAACCCCAAATAGTTGTCTAATATTTAAATTTTTTGTAGCGCAATTTGCATTCAATTGCCGGCTATTGTTGCAAAGCTATTAGCAATTACCCGTGGCTTTTTGTTCGTGTTGTGAAATATTACACAAAAATGTCTGTTTGTGTGTATTTCTTAGGGTGCTAAAAACAGCAAATTGCTATTTTTTTTTGAGTAAAGTACATGTAAATCGCGCTGCCTATCAATTCGAGTCCCACAAACATTTGCCTCGGAGAAGTCGAAGCATTCATTGTGACCCAATTTCTCAAACGATTTAACTTGAATAAATAAATTAGCTACATTTATTTACAGGGAGAACAACGAAGAAGAAAGCCGAAGATTCAATTAGGCATATTAGAGTGGCAACAAATCAGAGGCACATTCAACTGAAGATGATAAACTTTTGGGTGGAAGTTTCCGGCACCAATGCAGCATACAAAAATAAATTCGGTGGAAATGGGCAAACTGTCGAAAAAAAGTGATAGACAGCCGGCAAGACTGTCTGCCTGCGTATCTTTATTGCAATCTGTATCTGGCCTGTGAGGAGACGTGGGTGTATAATAGACAACTTCCTGTTATTGCCGGCCCAGCCCCACTCCGGCCCCTCCCAATGGCTAAATCAATGGCATGTAAAATTTGTGGAGTGCAAGTCACCCGGAGAGGTTGCCTAATCAATGGCGGAGTTTCGGTTTTTTGTTTGTCCGCCTTTTATGGCTTTGACACACGTAAAGTTGCGATTAGCCATGCAATTCAACTGGGTTTTAGGGAAGTCAGTCCCCGATAAGAACGTGACGGATGGCAAGGCTTCGGCTCCGAATCGTCCTTAAACTCAAAGATACTACGCACGACCAACGTGTTGGCTTAAGCAGCTGCTATAAACAAATAGAAAGCCGAGGGAATAACATAATCAATGCATCAAAAATGCCAGCCATTGGAAATTGAAATCATCGGGCGCCTTTCAAACCAAAGCTACAAATGCGATTTGCAATTTTACACGCACGTATTTCTGTGCAAATACGTATGTGCGAGTATCTGACGGATGGTGGAAGGGGGGGGCTTGGGCAAATAGCACTCAAACGTGATATTGCTGGCACTTCCATTGCATACTTCTGGGCTAGCTGTCTTGAGCTTGGATAGCCCTCACTCCCCGATTTGCCTAATGTTTTTGACGTGAACGGGCTGGGATGTAAGTGAATATGATCTTATGGAAACCGAAAGGGATTTCTAGTTCAATTCACACACCAGCTTTGACGGAGAAGTTTCTAGGCCAGATGAGTTTCAAACTTTAACCGCCATAGAGTCGAGCCCCAGGAAACTAAGGGGAAACGCCGGGTTCGAGTAATACCATAAAAGTCGTTATAAATCATTATTATATCACTTACATTATTCCGAAATTTTGCAAAAATTAATTGATTAAAATAATAGTATGAAATTTAACCAAATAACCGAGATTCACAAAGAGAAAAATATTAAAATATCAACTTAAGAAAATTTCATTGAACTTAACCTATTGTTTTTATTTTAAAAGGATGTTTAGCATTATATTTATTTCGCTACCCTAACCAGAATTAAATTATATTCTGCATAGGTAATTTCCTTAGTGCGGCTTGCCCGTTCTTTCAGTGTTATTTATGCGCATTTTCCGACCCAATAACAAGGACATGATTAGCTGGGACCAAAACTTATAAGCTCGTGAATCTGTGAAAAAGGAGACCCGGCATATGGTGGCCGCATTGCATGTTAGCGACGTTGCCACGGTCGAGTCAACAACTTCATAAATATGTTGAGCATGTGTATAGTGTGTTTGAAACATATAACGTATATCCGATGTCAGCCAACCCAGCCCAGGAGGACCCTCTGGCAGAGATTTGTGCCACATCATCGCTCCGAGCTGACCATTTTTACGCTTCCGTCTAACAACAAAATAGCATTAAACGCAGATCAATCACAATCAACACTGCTGACCCACATCCCGCACAAAGATACACGAGTTGCGGTTGTGGTAGGGGATTGACTTTCAGACGGGAATAGAGTTGTCCCTTGGCGGGGTGTATGTGCGGGAGTGCTGGCTGCTCATAACTGACTTTCCACTGACATTCATCTGCACGCAGTTTTCCTTTTTTCCATTTTGGTTTTCCCTTTCAGGGTTGAAAAGTTTTTCTATTTACTTGACATTCTGTGTGCTTTGTGCCTCGCTATTTTGGCACAACTTCCGCACTCGCCGGGAACAACAAATGAGGCTGGCGAAACTTAAGTTTTACTGCTCTGGCAAGTGCAGTTGTTCAACTTTATCTTGCCTCAATTTCGCAATTAATTGGCAAACACCATTGAAAGAGCAGCCACTGGTCGAAGCCACTGGTATATTCGGCCCCGAATTCACTCAAGGAATGCTATGGTTTGGCCTGTTTTCCCCCGGGAAATGGTCAATGTAACCGCTGCATCGCAACAAATTGTCAACTCAAAGCGAAATTTTGCTCACAACGAAATTGAATTTTCAGATGAATCGTTGAGACAATGTGTTGTTCCTGTTTGTATGATTTGTTCAGCTTGAAGCAAATTTATTTGAACAGCTGACGAACTCTTTAAGCTGGCTGAGTAAATGGGTCACAAATTTGGGGACTGGAATGCAATTAATTACATTTATCCACAAGACTAGTTTAAAAAGAGATATTACATTTGTCTGATATTTTCCTAATTAAATATTTGCTAAGCTTACAACTCAGTTGCCTTGGCATTTACTAATTTCATTTAAACCACTGCCAACTGGCATGTGTCAAGCTGTTGAAATTAATTTAAAAAGGTTTTTTCCCTCGAAAAATGCAATAGACTGAGTGCCTTTAAATGGGTGTGATTAGGATATACATATGTCGCTTATAAACTTTGCCTAGATCCTGAACAAAGTATAGATTTAGCTTTTGTGTACCATGCCCGATTGAGAAATCCAAGCGGACAAATTAATTGACCGTGCTAAGCCTTTGCAATGGCCAAGCAGCATGATTTTGCATTCAAATGTTAAGATTAATCACTGTCAACTAAATGCGAACAAATGTATAAATTGAATAGATACTTAGGCACTATGGGGGAGACCCAGCCGCAGACATAGAGTCCAAGGCATGGCGCTTGGTAATTGCGCAACCGTAACGCGATACTTACTCAAACTACTTGCTGCGACATGAATTGCAATTGCAATTCCAATACAGAGTACTCGAAATGAAAATGGAAATTACAGTTCGAATTCAAATTGAGTTCGGTGTTAAAAAATGTGTTAAACCAGCTCGCTGCCAATTGGCTAGCACTCCGAACCACTGGCGGCTTGCACTCCGCCTTGTGAATTGGGCACAAACAAATTTCACTTGCGGCGGTGACTGCGGCTATCTTGTCTGGCCAGTATCTCAAAGATGCACACGCGATGGATAGCCAGACGGCTGCCTAATCGAGACGCCGAATTGATTAAACTTCTTCACGAATTGACATAATTTCGTTGCGCGACCTTTTTTCGACTGCGAATTATTAATGTAATGTCATTATCGTCGTGCTCACTAAAATCTTAATAAATGGCCAGCAGTTTTACGCATTTGCCAACGGTGTTCCTGTGCCGCGCAGCGCCAACAGATTGCGCGTCTGGTTCATACAAAATTTCGCATTGAACTGAATTTCTGCGTGTGGCATCGTCGTGCGGATTTTCCTGTTTGGGCTGCTGCTGCTGCCGCTGCTGCTGTTGCTGCTGCTGCTGCTGGGCTGGTGTTGCTGGTGGCCCGACACCGACGACACGACGGCAACCGACACGAGCCAGGGGCAGCACGCTGCCTGATTCCCGTATAGAAAGCTTTAGCCGGCTAAAAAGCCGACAACCGAAGAACGCAAACAGCTGTTCTTTGTTTATATTGCCACATTTAGGTGTTGCACATTGTCAACTTGCTGCCGTGGCAGTCGCCGCTGCTGCCGCTGTTGGAGTTTCACTTGTCCAGGTCAGAGGCGGCAACAGAGCTGGAAAAACTCGGGCTTAATGCTGAACAAAAAAACGTTTTTATAAAAAGCAGCCCTGAAACGAGACGATACAAATTCCAAAAATTTTCTTCGTATATCTACCGAGGATGCTGTCCAACTCAAAGAATCAAAATAAATGCACAATATGATATCTTCTATAAGACACCGCGGCCTCTCCCTTAATTTCAAGTTGTGCTCTATTCGAGTCCCAATAAAAGGGACCTAAAAACAAAAAAATATCCGAAAGCTATGCTTGATTTTATTTCTTCAAAGCTTTAAATGGTATTAATATAAATGGTTTTACTTCAAGTGATTAAATGGTTTTATGTGGTGTTCAAATGTTTCCGCAACAGCAACTGCCTTGGCCACATGTTGGTGCCGGCAAACAAAAGCTTCAAGTATCTAAACATATTCAAAGCAAAAAGGAGCTTTCTTATCAGATATTTTCGCGAAAATTCAGAAACAGCTAGCCTAGTTAACAAGTGATTGTCGGCTTGTCACAAAATTTCGAATAACCTGTTTTTATCTTTTTAATCTTACTTAATTAATTGCGCTAATTAAGCTTTATAAATTCATCTTGTGCATCGCTACTGCAATCTGCATGCCCCTATATATGCGATGCGAAGATTTCGACTGCCCTAAATACCGAAAAATTGTTTTCTCATTAACACTCAGTTTTATGCGCACTGCTTAAACAAAAAAAAAAAAAAAACAAAAACCCTGCCGACGATCTTGAATGTTAAAAAGAATTAAAAATCAACAAAAACCCTCCTTCCGCTCAAAATTCATGACAAAAAGCTATCAAAAATCAGAAAATAATCATCGACAATCAAAGAAGAGTCGAAACAATTTTTTATGGTAAAAAGGCAACAAAACAAAGCGACAGCAGCTGCGTTTATGAAAAGGCAAGTCAGAAACTCAATTGGAATTGTGAAATTTTGTTGAAAACTTTGGCAGCATCGCATAAATAAGCACATTTTTTTGTACGCGTATGATATCTGTAGGGGCAATTTATTTTATTGTAGCATTTATTTATTGTGAACATTTTGTCATAAACCACACGGATACGCGACCGATTGCCAGCGATGTCTCTCGTCATGTTTTTCCCGTCCGCTCCGCTCCGAGGCTTTTAAATAAATAAACAACATTAAATAGCTCTTAAATTAACCAAATAAATACGCGAATTGCGTATAGGTGTAAATGCCATTTGCATTAAAAATAAATTTATAAACCAGCGGTATAACAGAGAACAAATCGGCATATAGATACTCTTTAGAGAAAACATTCCAAAGTATTCTTATGAACCATAAATTCCTCTTTTATTTAATCAAAATAATTTAACTCAAATAATTATACGTGACGTTTTTTTGGGGCAGTGGACTCAGAGGTCTTGTGATGCCTGATGACAGCTTTGACAAATTAATGCGTCTAAAAATTGCAATGCTTGCTTACCATTTAATTGTCCCGAAAAAATATAAAATCACATTTTGGCGGAAACATTTCTTATTTGTCGTTTATAAATACCCAACAATTTGTTGGCGAACGACACGCGGTCCCCGTTCTCTTGATTTATCATCGCCGCGGGCTAAACTTTCCTGGGTCATAAATTTCTTGGAAATGTCTCGGCCTTAAGCTAGTCCATCGCACTGGCACATCAAAATTTATCGTTCCGCCTAATGCTAATGACTAATATTCATATCAAGCGGCTCACGTTTTGCCCCCCTTCTTCAGCACATTAATTTAGTTCGTATTCCGCATTCAACAGATCATTTGGGTAAGTCCAGAGAGCCTCATAACAGCAACTAGCCATGATTGATATGACCAAGTGGGACATTGTGTTGCCTATTGCCATGACAATGCCAACTGCAGCGTCATTGTCACTTGGGCCAGATGGACGCAGCACTCAGCTGCTTGGTGACAGCTTTTCATGGAGTCTCAACAAATAAAGCCTGCCGCCTGACCTCCGACTGTTGCAATATACATGCGGACAAATGCATTATAAGGCGTCAGACAGCCCTGAAAGGATTGTGGTCAGCTGCAGGATACTCGGGGGCTGGCTGGCTGGCCGGGGAGCATAGATGGCCGAGGCTTTGCCTGTCGTCGTCACTTCATGGCTCCTAGTTGGTATCCCTGCTTTTCCGATGGCCACACAAATACACAAATGAGGTCATTTAAGGGAAAATGTTGTTGGGGGTGCATTAAACTAAAAATTATTCCAACAGATCTCATCTCGTTCATAATAACTTCGTGTGTGGCTTATCGCATGCAACAGATTGTCAACAAAATTATCTGCATGCAGAAAAGGGATAATGCCCCACGCTGTTAGAGCGTCCGCACTCGTCCCTGCTCGGCTCCTCATCTCTCTTGCACGCACACGCGTCGTATACGCAATTTGCATAATGAGGACTTGTGGACATTTGAAAACAAGGAAAGGAGTTAGTCATAGGTTATCTGTTTCAAGGCATCGTCCCCAACGACAGCTGACCCAATTTTTAAAGGATCCGTCCGGGTTCAGGAGCGGGGCTTTATTAAGCCCCTTTTTTTCCATTCACTCTCTTTTCTAGCCCTTATTTTATGTCTTAAGTGTCTGTAACCTGAGGCTAAACGGTCTATTTTCAGCAGTCCAGACGGCAGGACTCGGGTCTGCAAGCCTTAAGACCACGGCGCCAGCAAGTTTGGTACTTAGGAATTCATCCTGCGTGGCCCGGCTGTCGAATCATTCGCCTCGGATACACGCAACCCCCACATTCGCCACTGCTCTCCGGAGGCGGTTCAAAGGTAAATAATCGGATAAATATTTGTAATAATATTTTTGAGCGCGGTGGAGGAGCACCGACACTCCAACTTCCAAGCGAGTGTGGCAACAGAAGCTGCCGCAATCAACTGCAGCTCATTAGCATTTGATTTGGCATCGAATCAAACAAATATTTCCGGCAAAGCTGGCAAACATTGAACCGCACCAACAGTCTGCGGCCTTTGGTCTGTGTCATTGCCACTTGCAGTTAGTTGAGCGGCAAAAGGTAAACACATTTTCGGGAAAACCTCTCCCCGCGAGCTCATGTATGTATAATGAAGCGTGGATGCGCTGGGTGTGAAATTTAGCTTAATGTGATGTATTCGCGTTCACGTCTACTTTAAAAATGGCTTAGGCTGAACGAGCTGAAGGGTGAACGATTAAAATTTGTAACAAGTGTATTAATTAAAATGTAAGTTATTTGTGTTGATTATAGTTTTTATAATATGTACCTTAAGGTATAAATGGTATAATAACTTTGTGCAAATGTTTGTAAAAGACAGAAGAAGACGTCTCCGACCCTATAAAGTATATATATTCTTGATCAGCATTAACAGCCGACTCGTTTTTGAAAAAAATCGATATCTTCGAAATGGTAAAAGCTAGAGACATCATTTTGAGACCGCTAAGTCAGCTGATCGTCAAACACGTGAACCCATCCCTACCCTCGGCAATGGCATGCCGCTGCACATTCTGGATGACGTCATCCGTATCTTCTTTGACTTCGAAGTGTGTGTATATATGCACAATACATACAGAAGTAAATGTATGTGTCCAATCAAAAATATGGAGGATTTATAAAAAAATGCGTGATAAAGAAACGAGGTACTTGTACAATGTACATGGTATCTTTTTGTCGAAAAATCTCGACTACAGCGTTTCTTCTTGTTCTTTTTCCTTTAGGTCAATTATATATGTACGCAGATCGAGTTTATGATCCTTTCCGTTATTGCAAAAAACTGTATTTACGTCCACATATTTGACAATATCTCCGAGATGGTAGGAGACATAATTCTTTTTGAATGATTTTGCTTTATAGAAATTATAATATATGTGAACAATTTTTTTTTAAAGGTCGTACAATAAATAATGAAGATACGGCCAACAAATATGTTCACCATCTTTTCAGTTTCAATGGCGGGGTAAAATATTTAAACGGTAAAACTAAATTATTATCTAGATGTCGAGAAATAATCAGGTTAACTTATACTTGCGGTCAAAATAGAATTATACAATCTTTATTATAACAAACATGGTGTTTAAAAAGTATAAACGCTTTGGTCGAAATTTCTCGGCAACGAAATACCATAACATATATCTATTTGCTTTATCAATTAGATTTCCTGTTGGCCATCTCTTTATAATTATACCCGGTTCTTTTAAAAAAGAATAAGGGTGTATTGAATTCGTGCGAATGTCAAATATGTAACAGGGACAAGAAAGCTTTTCCGACCCTATAAAGTATATATATTCTTGATCAGAATCAACAGCCGAGTCCATCGAGCCATGTCCATCTGTCCGTCTGTCCGTACGAACGCCTAGATTTTTGTAACTATAATAGATAGAGAAAAACTAATTGCACATTCAAATTCTAAGGATACTAGTTCAGCACACCGCCCTCCGCAGCCCCGTAAACCGCGAAATTCTTTGATATCCACAATTTTAACTCTATTTGTGTTGCGGAAATCAGCCAGTTACGCCCACTTTTGTAACCAAAAATGACAAAATTGAGTTGAATTGAATGAAATAATTACAAGTTTCTCCACAGAAACACTTCTCATACACATACACAACTACAAACTTAAATTACGAAAATTTATGGCTCCCAAAATTTCATTGGTAGGTATTATGTGTCAAAAACCAGGTGAAAAGGAGAACCGGGTTTTTATAGTCGAGACCCTTCACTATAATCGTTCTTACTTGTTAATTTTCCGATCTTTATAAATCTTGACACACGGCTAGATATTAAAATTTTTAGCTGTAAGCATGGATGTCGCTGGTCAAGTACGAGTATATGTTATATATATTACTTTATAGGGTCAGAAAAGCTTCCCTCTCCCTGTTACGCAAACATAATATACCATTTGTACCTTAAGGTAGTTTCTTAGGATTTTAAAAAACCTAGACAATATTTTTTTCGGGAATTAATGTCAACTAAACTAAAGATGAATATTAAAATTGTATATTGTCCTAAGACTCCTAACCGATCCGAACTACCAGCTTAAGTTGGCTTTGTGTTATACTGCCTAAATCATTCTGCCAGTTCATTCAACAATTTATAAAGTTTTTAATCATTTCAGATTAGTCACTCGAAGCACATAGTGAACAATATTCAAAAGTTAAAACATTCGTTTACCGCCATAACGAACACATTGTGATCGACACTGGCCAAACGGAATTGCAGGTAAAATTAGCTGGCCCGTGATTTTCTTAGTAAGATCTTCAAGCCGGCCGTTAGAAGAAAATGGTGCGGCCGAATCGACGTAAGGGGATCGAAGAGGTGTATGGCTCCAAGATGGACGCCATTCACCCGGCCAAGTCCTTGGTGGTGTCACAGGTTGGTATGACCAAAACTGCTTCCATGCGGGCTGAACGAGCGGCAGCGGCGGCAAGTGGTGTCACAGTCGGCGGGGCAGGCGGTTCAAATGGTACTGGCGTTGGCGGTGGCCCCATAAGTAACCGCCAGGGTGAACCGCGGACGCAGCGCAGTTTCATCACCGAAAATGACTATTACATCACAACGAATCTGCCGATCCCACCGGCCGGCCTGCGGAACGTCCCCAACCAGATGATTCAGCAAACACCGCCCCAATTGATCCCCGGCCACGCGCACCCGCACGCCCACGCACACAACCACCCATCGCCCTACATTGCCAATTCCTCGCGTCGCATTTCTATGGCGAACAAGCCCAGTGCCCGCCAGTCACAGACATCTAAGGTACCACACTTCTCTCTTCCGGACAACAAAGTAAACAACAGCGTTTTTAACTTGGCCAAGCCGAAAGATAGCCACCGGATGCACAGCCACGGAAAGCCACAAGCCTCCCAGCGCGCCTCCTTTGCCCTTGAAGACATGGACTTCTCCGACAAGGAATTGATGGCGCCGCCGTCATCTAACCAGGGAAACAATTCCCGCCGACACGTCCATCAAATCCAGTTGCAGCCGCACCATCCGCTGCAACACCAGCTCCATCAGCAGCAGATGCCCCACCACAGCCACGTGAAGCCGCAGCAGCATCAGCATCATCAGCAGCACCAGCAGCATCAGCAGCAACTACACCACCTCCACCACCAGCTTCACCAGCCGAATCAGCAGCAGCCGCATCATCCCCATCCGCATCAGAAGCACTCGCGTGGGAGGCAGCCGAATCCCTCGGGCAAGCTGCACGTGAGTACCGCCGATGACGATGACGAGAAGGACGACGATCCCGAAGAGTTCTTCGAGCTGATTCGCCAGACCGTTCAGGCAGCTGTTGGGGTGAGTCGTGGTCCTAAACCTAATTAGGAACTGCCCTTTTGAATACACAATTTTTATGTTAACTGAAAAATATATTTATGTATATTATTTCTATGTACATTCAACAGTTACAAACGTAATTATTATTTCTTGGTGGTCCTAATTACAGTATCACGGACCGACGTACTGTTGATACTTTAATCTCCTTTATAATATTAAGACGTACAGTTGATACTGTTATGATACTGTTATTTATACTGTTATATAAACAATGTATTCCGTTAATGAAGCTTACAACTTTCGTTTCAATAAAAATTTTCCTAATCCCCAGAACACCATCTCAGATGCTCTGGTGAAGAACTTCCGTGACCTAGGCCATAAGATCGACCGGTTCTCAGGCGAGCTTAAGCAGACCAACGAACATTTGGACAAGTTGCAGGAGCACATCACCAGCAGTAAGTTCCCAAAAATCCGGACCTTTATTTATCCACATAATTTCTTGTTTATGCCTTATTACTATCAGAGGTTATTTACTATGGCGAGGAGAACTCGCGTCACTTTCGTTACTTGTGCATGAAGTCCGAGTACGACAAGATGTTCTACCAGCATCAGTCCATGATGTCCGGCAAGCCAACTCCGGAAATGGTGAACAATTCACAAGCCAATTTGTCTGCCATGGCCACGGCAACCAATACCCTTGGGTATAAACCGTCCCAGACCAAACAATCCTCTGGAAAGATAGGCAAGGGTCACGTAAAGGCGGCCGGCAACATGTCGAAGAAGGACACAATGGAATCCATAAAGGTGGCCCCATTCCACAGCTCGAGCAAATCGCACCACTCGCAAGTGGTACAGCAAGCGCAGCCGTCGTCGACCGATCCGCACAAATCGGCTTCGGACCAGAGCCTCACCTGCAAGTCCTCGGAAATGGGCATGCGCGAAGTCCTGGGCCACATACAACGCTTCTGCAACCAGTGGCAGATCAATGACTTGGGCACCCAGATGCCCAACGATGTGCTGCCCACTCTCGACGACATATTGGTGCCCAAGAAAATTTCGAACTCTACCCTTTGCGATTCATCGACCAAGCCCGTCAATCGCACCATCATTGATTCTGAAAAGAGGGAAGATGAGGACACAGAGGTGGACACACCAGTGGACAGCATGGACGAGACCTACAACGACATGGACGAATTCCAGATCTCTTCGGAAATATCGTCCTGCAGCGAGGACGAAGACACAATGAAGTATGGTGCCGGCGACATGACTACCCGCGCCCCGGTTAAGACCATGCGACGGCTAGCCAACAAGGGTGCAGGCGATGGCCAATGAATAAGGCAACTACTATATACCATCATCATCAAACCAACACAGAACTAATAACACGGACGTTGAATTCGTACAACGATGTACCTAGAACCATGTACCTTCAATGGACCCGGGAACATGTTGCGCTTCCCGAATAGTCATTATATTTCCTGTTTCATGTCTTTCTTTCGAATGCCCAAAATTATCATCTGGTTTTGTAATGGTAAAAAATAACATATTTCGGACTTCATTCATTGTAAAAATTTGCAAGAATATCAGTAATGCTAGTAATGCTAGTAATGCTTGTGTTGCCTTGTTCAGCCACATCAAACATAAAATTAATGCTTTACTCTTTATTCGTGTAAAAATCGAAAAGGAAAATTAAATTTTTGGCGGAATATACGAGTACTATTTATACAAATAATTGATACATATATTTTTTATTGTTAATTTATTGTGGAATTTAACGTTACAATAAATCGCAGTTCTTGGGAAACCAATTCCAATGCGGTTAATTACATTTGTTTTGTTTAACTAAAACATATGTTATGTGTTTAATTCTCTTAAGTAACACCGCAGCTGTTTCTAATTTGTTCATTATCGCCAAAAAAAAACTCAAATCAGATACTATTCCCAGAACATTTGTAAAGTAACGCCAATACCTGGCCTACTATAATATTGTCATCTAACTATCTTAATCCCTGGTGAGTAATGCTCATTGGTGTCACTAATATCGGCATATTATATTGACTGCAAAACAAAGAAGCACCGTGAAACCAATCATCCCACCTCAAGCGAGCAGGTGAGAGTGAGTCGAGCAGAAACTGAGGTGCAGCCACCCCCAATAACCTCTGAAAACTAACCCGGCCCGGCGCAAACTACAGCTGCATTTTTATGGGCTTACAGCGGCCGCGGCTCAGTCAATTCTTCCGTGTCTGCTTGTATGACACCAACAGTAGAGACGCGAACGTGGCCCGGAGCGTCAGACTGCTGCAAGTTGCAGCGAAATATTTGTCAAATAAAATATCTTACAAATAGACACAAAGTGATATTCCAATAATCCAGAATGGGTGAAATTGAACTTGTGCAATGGTGTGTGCAACCAAAGCGAACGGACAGAGTTTATAGTTTTTCGATTGCGTTGACATTAATTAAAAGTGTTATGCAAACGCCCAAACCCGGATAGGCGTTCAACGAATGTCAAAGCCGAAGGCCTTCATCAAGGATGCACACTGGGGAAAACCATAGATTGGATTAAATTAAAATCGAAACTAAATGTACTCCAAATATTGTATAAGGCAAAGGATGTCCTGGAGTGACAATTAGTGCATGCCACCTTTGACGGGTCACCCCTAAAAAGTGCAATTCGAAACTTTCCCCAATGGGTCGGTTAATTGTAATGACCAATATTTGAACTTGCTCCTCGGCCGAATAAGAAGAGGGTTGTGCTGCACCCCGTTTCAATATTTATATTTATAATTATGGGAACATGTACACTCGAACGGCAATGGCCAATGCAAAGGCAAAGCACTCATGGCTGAGTGACAATTTGAGTCGATAACCATAACAACCAGCGAGTGCCCGGCCTAAGCCAAGTTAGTCAAAACAAAACGGCCAAAACAGGTGCAAAACATTGCCACATCAGTGTTCCGAGTTCCGTGCCTCGAGGGTGGGTTCCAAACCAGCAAAACCGAATGGGAAAACAGATAAAACAAACCGAAAAAAGCCAATAAAACATAATTGCAACGTTGGCTTCCCATTGTACTTAGCCAGTGCAATACTGCACCCGCCAACAGACGGGCTTACAAATCAAATGTCCGCCACGGTGATTCCACGGACAAATGAAAATTGTTTGGGTGCTGCTGCGTACATCAGTGGGCAAATATAAAACGAGAAACGTTTAATTGACCCTAAAATCACTGAGGCGTCCAGTTTGTTTTTATTATTCGTTGTTTAGATCGAATACAGTGTGCATCCATAGGTAAAACCAAAACTATTGCGGCTCCCAATGTCGAAGGGCTTGGTGGCGCAATGAGTGCGTGAATCTGTGCAATAAGTGTGTAGCAATCCATTAAAGAACTCGTCTTAAATGAATTCTATTGATTTTCCTCTTCAAGTGTGCGGCAATATGAAAAAGAGAAATATTTTCCGCCGCATTACTTTGCAGTTATAGTCGTATGGAAAATCGCAAAGAGTCGGGCAAACAGCCATGGAGACGGGGAAAAGAGGAAACTGTGTCACCGCAAAGTCTCAGTCCACGTCCGTGCTCGTGTGCCAGTGTGACAATTTTTAATGCGATTAAAGTGCAACACTCTCGACGCTGGCGGCAAATGGCCGAAGTGGCAAGGAATAATGGCAAAAGCTGAAATTAAAATTGTTCAAATGTTCGCATAACAATTTAAAGCGCTGTCCACCGAGCACTCGCTTCAATTTCAACTCTCAAGTTTCCGCTCTCAAATTTCTTTTTTGTGTGTTTCAGCGTGGACATAAAATGCTGCTAATTATCCGCATATACTCGAACTAAGACTGCAAAATCATTATAGACAGCGGAAATACAATTTTTTTTATTAAAGCCATAAAACGATTTAAGGAAGGTCATGGGTTCGTGGCAGCGCTTACCAAAGAAGCCATTACGATTGGGTGAGTACTTTATAAGTACTGCTGGCTTACAGCTTTTTCTGATAAAAAAAAAAAGACTGTTCTTCCATTTTGCATTTGTAATTTCCGTAAAAATAGTACTCGTATATTCGTGGATAAAATTCCTTGTATATTCTTACCACTCACTTTTTATTAGGAGGCGTTCTTCACACCTCATACAAAACAATTAAACACACTCGCACTTACAAAAGTAAAATATTATAAGACAAGGATTTTAAAGTTCCAATGAGGCCAGATTTAAAATAAACATATATACCAAAACAACTTTTCATTGGCAGTGTTTCTATGCATCGTTGTTTTTCTGATCCAATGTTGCAACATTGGCTGCCATGGAGCTGAGGTGACCTCACCTACGAAGAAATCGTTACCTCTTCGCATTACCAAACCGCAGCCAACAGGTCAACAAAGCAAACCCACCAGTATTACCACAAAAGCCCCCACAACGGTGGAAGCCAGCACCACCGAAGATGGAGCCTCTAGTGTGTCCGAGGGACTATTAGCCCCTCTAATTTCCTCCACGACGGAGAGCAGTGTCGGTGGTGGCACAACATCCAGTTTGGGGCCCGATATTTGCCTTAATGGCATCCAGGTGACCGTCAACAGTGTCGACGAAGGACCAGTGATACGGACACAGGATGAATTCGTTCAGATACTTGATGGTGATGTGATGCTCAGTGTGTTGACTATGGACCCCATATCAGCGCTCTTTGTGATTAATAGGGCCAATCAGGCGAACATTATCATGGCAGACTTTGAAATCGGTAAATACTCAAGTTTAAATATTCTAATTACAACCGTTTTTTAGTCTTGATGCATTTTTTAAATGTGTATATCACTGATTATATTAATTTAAGTTAAATTTCCGTGATAATGACATGGTGATATTATAATAATGTTCAAAAGAACCCCAATGCACTTTTCGTCTAATATCGCTTATACTCAAATTGTCTTTTTAAGGAATTCGCGCTATCAGCATTGACAACACCAGCTTGGCTGAAAACATTCTTCTGCAGGAAGTGCAGTACATGCAGCAGTGCACTCTAAACGCCATGGGCATATTCATTGATTTCGAGCTTTACAAACAAATGGAGTCAGTGATTAGGGATCTTGAGTACAACATCTGGCCCATTCCAGGAGTCAGGACTCATCTATTCCCCAAAGTGGCGCACTTGTTGCACCAAATGCCATGGGGCGATAAAATCGCATCCGTTGAGATTGCCACCGAGAATCTAGAAATGTACAACGACTTTATGGAGGCCACCCGCCACGAACACATGTGCCTCATGCACTTCAAAAGTGATGATAATGTGTACATTTTGTTTGGCAACAAGGTGGCCAGTCATTTCAAGGAGAACGGAACCATTTTCGTTGTGGCCACCGAAAGGACGCATGATGACTTTTTGGCAGGTTAGAGGAATACAATTATAATTTTTACTCGATGAAAGAGATGGCTTGGTCAATAATTTGTATTTTTGAACACATAAAGAAACAACGATTTAGTAATTCGCTTTAGTAGCGAACAACGAATTGTAACATCAAAAATTTTAAATTTCTTGTTGTTTAATCTATATGCTTCCGCAGATCTACCGAACAGAGCCTTCATAATGATGGAAAAGGAAATTGACTTGGGCACCGCCACGGACCTGGACCCATCACCCACAACCCTGGACGAGGTGTTGATCGGAAAGAGTGTGTTGCCCTCGCGGGTGCTCAGCTTTGCGGGGTCAATCATTGACCTAATGAACTGGCTGCGCGGCTCTCTGGCCAAGCACTGCAAGAGGGACGAACAGCTATATCGGCTGGAAAGCTGTTTCCACTTTCTCAACTTCATCAAGGACTGGCGGACATCGGAGTTCCGGCAGCTGCACGAAATACCCGAGATCTTGTCCCTGCTGGCCATGCGCAAGCTCTCTACTGCGATGAACTTTGTCATGTACCAGAAGAAGGTCGTGACTCTGGACAAGATCACTGGCGAATCGCGGACAGAACTGCGTGAGATCGCTTCCCAGAACTTCGTGACCAATTTGACCACCTACTACCACTACAATCGCGACAATGGCACTAGCTTGGAGCTGAAGACAAAGTTTGGGCAGGTGTTCAACTGCCAGTACAGCGCTGGCGACAATCGCCGGTATCCTTTTCTGTTCGACGGCGAATCCGTGATGTTCTGGCGCATCAAAATGGACACTTGGGTGGCAACTGGGCTGACGGCCGCCATCCTCGGCCTGATAGCCACGCTGGCCATTCTCGTTTTCATTGTGGTGCGTATTTCCCTTGGCGACGTCTTCGAGGGCAACCCGACCACCTCAATCCTGCTGCTATTGTCACTCGTCCTGGTCTTTTGCTCCTTCGTTCCCTTTTCGATCGAATATGTGGGTGAGCAGCGCAACTCGCACGTCACATTCGAGGATGCCCAGACATTGAATACCCTCTGCGCCGTGAGGGTATTTATAATGACCCTGGTCTACTGCTTCGTGTTTTCTCTGCTGCTCTGCCGCGCCGTGATGCTGGCTTCCATCGGCTCTGAAGGTGGTTTCCTCTCCCACGTAAATGGCTACATCCAAGCGGTGATTTGCGCGTTCAGCGTGGTCGTACAGGTTGGAATGTCCGTTCAACTGCTCGTCGTAATGCACGTCGCCTCGGAGGCGGTGTCCTGCGAGAATATCTACTACGGCCGTTGGTTGTGGGGTCTCTTGGCCTACGACTTTGTGCTTCTGTGCTGTGTGGCCGCGTTGATACCCTCGATCTACCGATCGCAACGCAACTATCGCGAGGGCATCCTAATCGTCATCGGAGTGGTGCTCATCATGGTCATCTGGGTGGCCTGGATAGCGTTGTCCCTCTTTGGGGATGAGTGGCGTGATGCCGCGATTCCTCTAGGACTACAGGCCTCTGGCTGGGCCGTGCTTGTGGGAATCCTGATCCCGCGCACCTTCCTTATCGTAAGAGGTATCGAGCGGTCGGATATTGCCCAAGCCCTGCCGTCCCTCACCTCTCTGGCTTTTGCCCAAAACAACCAGTACGCGTCGGAACAGGTAAGCCACTTAAAGTTAGTTAACTTAAAGTAAATTAGTAATTAAAATATAACAATTGAGAGTTTGCTTTAAATTATATTTAAATAAAAAATAAATTGGCGATGTTCATACCCGTTAACAGTTCGTTGCTCCCATAATTGTTCCCAAAATTGTTGAAACACTCAGTGAAGACTAATGCATACATATCAACAATTAGATATTATATAATTAATTGGAAGAGGTGTTTATTTTACGTTGTACTTCATAAAACTTTATAAAAATCGACGTGTTATTTTTACTCATTTTTTTAACTTTTACAGAGCGTGTACGAGTGTGTGAATCCCGCCATGCGGCACTGTTCCCAGGAGGAGGTTAACCATCAATCGCCCAGTGAAATTCCCACGTTACCCCTGCGGGGCGGTGGACCGCGACGGCAGCAATTCTTCGCTAATCTCCGTCAGGCCAATGCCAACATCAATCCGCAGCGTCCTCCTCCCCGTCCCCAGCAGAGTCCCTCCCGCTCATCGGTGTCCTCGCTCCCACCGTCGCCCGAAAACAACAAGATCACCCGCTTTTAGCCGCTTCCGGATGCATCGATGCGTTTGATGCCCTTCTAGTCAATGCTCTGAGATCGCGAAATCAAGTAATAAGCCGTCCAATTTTGTGAACCATCAATAATCATGATTATGTGACAGCAAAATAAAGAAAATACATATGAAAGTTTAACTAATAATCGGTATGCACTTTTTATGATGGCTATTAGATTAATTCAAAATACCCCAAGAATTTGACGGCAGTTTTGTTCTTTGGTTTCTTTTTATACCATGTACCTTAAGGTACAAATGGTATATTAAGTTTGTGCAAAGTATGTAACAGGGAGAAGGAAGCGTTTCCGACCCTATAAAGTATATATATTCTTGATCAGCGTCAACAGCCGAGTCGATATAGCCATGTCCGTCTGTCCGTCTGTCCGTCCGTCTGTATGTATGAACACGTCGTTCTCGGAAACGGTAAGAGCTAGAGGTGTAATTCTTTTTGCTTTGGGTCCGTTATATGTGTACGCAGGTCGAGTTTATTTCAAATTTTTGCCACGCCCCTTTCCGCCTTCGTAATTTGCATAAAACTGTATTTGAATTTTCTTCGATAACTTGGACAAAATAAGAGCTAGAGACCTATTTCTTTTTGCAATATGTACGTTTAACTATTGCGCAGATAATGTTATTTTTGGATTTTTGCCACGCCCCTTTCCCCCCTCGTATTTGCAAAAAAATCGATATCTTCGAAATGGTAAAAGCTAGAGGAATAATTTTCAGTCCAATAAGTCCACTGATCGTCAAACACGTGCGTGCAAAATTACGTACGGATCGGACAATAAATATAGAAGATATGGCCAATTAAAGTTTTACCCACCCCTTCCCTAGGCAACGGCATGCCGCACACGCTGGGGTTCGCATGTGTATACAATGTATACTATACATACAGTAGTGTGTGTATGTGTGCACCTGCTGATTTTTTTTATGTCAACAAACGAAAATATGGTGAATTATTTGAAAAAAAAAAATAAAATCAAAGAAATGGTTCAGAAAGAAAGGAGGTACATGGTATCTCGTTGTCGAGAAATCTCGACTACAGCGTTCCTACTTGTTTTAAATATATAATATTTATTATATTATATACAATTAGTTTTTAGTAGCAGAACGCTACCAAGTCACTTAATTAAATCAGTTTATTTTTTGCTTAAAGGGAGAATTATTCTCAAAAGGCAATAATGGAAGTAATATTCTATGTTTTTCGTTCGATGGTAAGGCTGGCCAATAAATCCATGGATAGCTGAGCGAAGTAACCCTCGATTTGTCGTATGCCGGCAGTACTATTTAAAAATTTTAGTTTCTTTGGCGTTGCCATTTTAAAGTTCCTAAGTAGCTTTATTAAAGGTACTTACGATGGGCCCAAACTATTTTTTTTTTGGTCACATCTTTTGTATATACAAAAGGGTGTACTTAAGGCTGTACTTGCATTTCTTACATCCAAGCAAGTTTAAGATAAACCGTATAAAACAAATATCGATACAGTAACAATATTCCACGCTTTTAGTTGTTTCAAAAGAATAACAAAAAGGATCAAGTACAATCTTCGCTACTGGGCGGGGAAAGGTTTCTTCTTTTATTCCTTACATTATGCTACAACAAATTAATTTATACTGTCCATGTTGAGAAAATGTAGTGCCATTGGTTTGGGTCCTGCGCCGCTCAGAGCGCTCCTGAAGTTTTCGAGCTCCCCCCACCTAGATTTTCCCGCCAAGGTTTGTGCACTTGCTAAGCGAAAGCTCCGAAAAGTTTCAGGCTCTCCTCTGCTCTCTCCGGTGGACAACAACTCTAATTGGCCTGGCAAACACGTGATAGCGCAAGCAACGAAGCAAACGCAAGGCGAGTAAAAAGAAATTCATCTAAGTCGAACAAAAACGAAAACAACAACAAACACAGCTACGGCTAGGACGACAATCATAGGACTCAATATCCTTGTGCGTCACGCGACATTGGACGCCCATTTGTTTGGCCTTGGCCACGGGCGGAGTTGTGCGTGACGGAGAAGGTGTGGGAGAAGGGTGGGGACCGGCAGTTGGAGAATCGGTGCGAACGACAAACGGCCAAATGGCAAAATGGTTAATGGGAACTGGGAAATGGAAAATGGGGAGCGCTGACGTCAGTATGACACTGGCTGGGGCCCTAACATTGACCGTGGTACATGTACAAATGCGCAACAAGATATGGCATCAGACCGCAAGGACCGGCTGGCTGGCTGGCTGGCTGGCGAGGTTGCGGCAACCTATCGACTACACGCGACCATTTCAAATGGCGCCGATTTCGCTGACAATGCCACGCGCCGAGCATTAGACGGGGCTGGGCCCCAGTCGGAGCTCCAACCTCAATAAAGCTATGCTTTGCCATGTAATCTCAAGTCCCGAAAATCCTTCCTTCCTCCCCCGTTCGTTGCTTTCCTGTTTCCGGACAAATGTATGGCATACTTTTCAGGGCGAGCAGGCAGGATGGGAAAGCGCTTTGTTTTGTGTTCCTTGTTTTTCGCGCATTTCCGTGCACTGGCCATCGGCATAATTTGCACTTCATTTGCCGACAGAGGAGCCACCGCAGCAGCAGCGGGAACAAAAAGGAAATGTCTTTGCCCGACAAGGACAAGGATAAGGATATGCTGGTGGGTGGCGCTCTGATTGCTGGGTGGCGATAACGCTACGAAATGAGTTTTTCTTCTCGCAATTTTCGCGTTTATTTGGTATGGCCGCCGCGTTTCTCGTCCTTGTGTATGTTTTGGCATAATTTTCAACGCCATTCTGCGCCCGATTTGTGTAATTAAATTTTCTCCTCTGCATAAGATTACAAAAGATTGGAGTTGATCGTGAGGTACCTGTCGCGCGTTTCCCCCAGTGCGGCCACGCAAACAGACCCTCGTCTAAATATGCTCCTGCTCTGGCGCACCTCTACCCCACAATCGGCCATGTTAAGCAGGGCATAATCATGGCCGTCCCCAAAGGAACCAGCTTGAGGTAAATGTGTGTGTAGGGGCCCGTGTGACATTTGGCTGTCAAAAGCTGTGCTACGTGACATTATTAGCGATGCAGTCCTGCCGCAACATCCCGAATGTTCGTCCTTGCCTCCGTGGAGGCGTGCCGCCGGCAACACTTCTTTCTGGAGTGTGGGAGCACATGATTTATGACTATGTCAGAACTAATGCAGCCACATTCGTTAAATGGCAGGAGTGCGCCGTTAGCACGGGCATATCATATTTATTCTCCTATACTAAATATCCTCGACTGTTCTGCCATTCTCGTTTCGAGTCAAAGTTCCCGGCATCACAGGCTGTGACGTTTGACGTCTTCAGCGCTTAGGACAGCCGAACGCTTTGAAACAAAACAAATGACAGGTTCTGTTGGCGCTGGCAGTTGCTCAGATTGTAGTTCAATCTGGCACAAGAAAGTTTTTGTTCCGTCGAAGCATGTCATAAAAACTTACTCGGTCCCCGTTGTTTTCTCGTGAATGATTCAACGCAGTTTCCATCGGTTCAATGACGACATCAAGCCCCTTGGCTCGTCAATTGTTAGGAATCACCCACACCAGTTTGAAATTCATACGCCAACAACAAAACATATTTGTGTATACTTGAATTAAAGTATAACAACAAGAAATGTCCACAGAAAGAAAATTTTCTTGCAATTTAACCAAACTCTTTTTTTTTAAGTTTTCCCATAGATCTTAAAATAGATGATGAAATCAAATCGGATATTCAAGTTTTACACACAAAAATGTACATTTCCGTAGGCTTTTGAAATCTTTCTTTTGGGAGACTTTATTTACTTTGGGAAACAAAATTTCTCAAGCTTGTAAAGAATATATGAAATGCATCAACATGAGGATCCAAATTGTTTTTCATTGTGGAGGCGAAGTTACTTGAACGTTTCTAGCGAAAATGCGTATCTGCTCTGGCATGTCGCCAAATGTGCGGGCACATCCTGCGACGGCGCTTGCCATTTGCCTATATTAGTCATGCGGCCCGAAAAAGACATGTGACGCTCGGAATGCCACCCACTCCGGTGCTCCTGCGCGCGCGGGTACTCCGGCTCAGTCCCCTTCGGCGTATGCACGTATCTACATATACAACAAGCTTTTACTATGCGGGGACGTCAGCGGCTGCCGCTACTTTACAACTACAACGCCGTGGTCTGCGGTTGGGGGTGACGTTGAAGGAGTTTCCCACACCCTGCCACTCCCACTCTGCACCCCGCTCCCTGCATCCTGCACCGCCAGAGTTCCACGCGGTAGCGCAGATAGCGGCACAGCCAAAACAAAAAGCTTTTCATTCATCAAAAGTAATCAGGCGACGGGAAAACAGAGACAGACGATGCGGCAAACGCCAAGGCGGCGGGAAAGGGACGCAGGCCCTGGGTAGAGTTTGCGCCATTTGGCAACCCGTGAAGCTATTTTCGCCTATTTCATGGCCTGGCCTTTTCTATTTTCGACACATTCGCGGACCAACTTGACGAAGCTTCTATTTCTGTGCATTGGCTTTTCATATAAGGTTGTTGCTTTCTGACTGTTTTTTTTATGAATATTCCTTTTTTGTTTGCCTTTTTCCCGATTTTTCGGCTTCTTCAATGCGCTCTAGGGTTCATTCATGAAATTTGACAAGCTGACTCGGGTTGAACAAACAAAGACTTTCGAGCTTTTATTTCCTTTGGCATTTTAATTGCCTGAGGCTGGTTGACTATTTTTAGAAGACAGTTGAGTCTGAAAGGAGTTTTGTAAGAGAAAGTTACAAGCATGAGGCATTTATTTAAATTTCCAATTACCATATCACTATCCAAAGCATTACTTGATTGGATTTATTAAATTATGTATTTACCGACTAAATGTGACCTCACACGCAAAATCATGGAAGCATTCTTGTCTATTCCCATATGTATTTATGTTTAACATTGTGATTGTTAACATTTAAGAATGTGTTATTAAAATACTCCAATGTACAATGTTATATTCTAAAATCAGACAATATTATAACTAAACCATATAAAAATCAAACAAGGTATTCGTATATGTTATGTATGATTCATTAGTTAATTATACAACCCGATACAACACGGTGATATCGATTTAAAAAAAAAAACATACATTTCTTTCTTCACCAGAGAAACACAAATTTAAATTACTTTTAATATTGTATTTTTTAAGTGTCAAGCCTGGGTTAAGAATTTTTCGCGTCATTCTGTCCATCACTTTCCCTCTCTGCAAACAGCTGAGCGCCAGCGGCCCTCACTCGCGAAAGTTTTCGTCAAGTCTGCCGAGCTTTTCCAATGCGATCCACATGGGACCGCGGCAGGAACAACATCCTTGAGGTCCTCTCGGACTGGAATCCATCGGTCGCTAGTACGCGACGTTAACTCCGAGAGTACAGACACGACTGCGGCTGCTCAAGCAGGACTCGCACCGAGCCAGGACACGCGCACTCACACATAACTACACGACTGTATATAGATGAAGCGCCAAGTGCCAGTGTCCTAGAAATTGAACATAAGAAACAACTCAGTAGAGCAGCGGATCGAATGCGATAATGGAGAAGTAATTATAGGGTCAGGATGATAAGCGAGCGCGATTCCAAGTGAAGGCAACGAAAAAGTGCAAGTGAAAAGTTCCTGTAAGGAGCAGAAAATCAAATGTTCACAAGCACACACTCACAGACACATACACACTGACACGCATACAGACACACACACGCACACAAAGGAAACGTCATATGCCAGAGGCATTGACAGGAGCCAGTGGAAAAGCATTTTGTGTATCCTATTTTGTGTGTGCTCCGACCAGGCGAGCGTGTTCTTAGCCATAGCCAGCAGGCCAACAAAAACAAAGGCAACACAATAGCAATTACAGCGTGTTGTTGCCGTAATGATAGATTTCAAAAAATAAATAAATTGAGCAAATTACCGTATAAAACGTGCCCGCTACAAAAGTCTAAATATAACCGAGTAGCTTGCGGATACCCAACGACGCCAACTTGCCGAGGTCCTTGCCGCCTCACACCCTCCAGGACGTAGACGGAGACTGAGAACAGGAAAGGGTCCAAGTGCCGCAACTGACTTTAAATTATGCATGCCCATTGATTTTCCAACCACCGTCGTCATCGTCATTACCATCGCCATCGCCGCTGTCGTTGTCGTTGTATCCCCATCATCTTTATCATCAGCCTATCCGGGCTTTGTTGTCGCATGTTATCGGCGGAACTAGCCTCGTCGACGGCTTTGTTGAATGCGAGCTATCAGCGCAGCAACGGCCCCTCGAAAGGTGAGCCCCGAACCCCGATCCCCGAAGGTATTTACCTCAGTCACTAATTTCATCTGCCAGGACCTCGCAGCGTGTGTACTTGTTATGCTGTCTGACCCTGCCTCTAACAGAAAAACACTGTATTGATTAGGCTTCAGCGAGAGTACGCCAAATATCTCTGACGATGAAAATGAGTCCACAATATGCAAACAATTAAGCAAAGATTTCTGGTGCGAGCAACATGTGTAAGCACAGAGAATATCAGGGAAGCAGGAGGTTTTAACTGATTATTTTTGTTTCTTGTTACCATAAATACTGTTCCTGTTCTAACCTTAAATACCTTAAAAAAAATTATTATAAGTCCTTGAATTCACAATTAAAACATTAGTGTAAGACAATACAAACATGTAAAGTAAACAAATATATCTCATAGAAATAGTTAGTAGAATAACATTCGTTCGGCTTATTATCTATGTCCATTTACATAGAATCATGAAATTTACAAAATATCGCTTTACTAAAATATTTTAATTTCAAAACCTTCCCACTCAACATGAGCGACATACTGCTGTTTGGCTCCATCATAATAATTTCAATCGAATTGCCATAAAATACATTTATAACTCATTTAGAGTGCTTATTAACACATACACCGAGTGGGTCCAAACCCATTAACACCCTTGGAGATGACCTATTCGCAGTCTATGGCGCGTGTGCTCCTTCTCCCTCCTTACAACAGAGTCTGTTGGTAATGCTGCGTCATTGTTGGCGCTGCACAACTGCTTTTAATCAGATTTCAAGTATAATTCCATTTTACTGTACTAATGTCGTTTGGCACCCACTGCTTGCCTCGGTGCCTTTCCCCCGAACAGACAAACGCCCAATGCACCACCCAACAGGCATCCGATCGGGGGCACTCGGCCCAAACCGTGTAATTTCCTTTTGTGCAACAGCGTTTTAATGAAATTTATTAGCTCTGACAATGGCCCAGCGCCGATGGCGTTAAAATTTCCATTCGAACGGCTGCCATAGCTGCTACCGGAAATACAGTTATAAAATGTCAACAAGAATGCAAACCCAAAACAGTTGCCACACATCCGGTATGCACGTCTCCTGTGTGTGCCTTTGTGCATATTGTACAACTGTGCGGTGCTATTGTGTGAATTTTGCTGACGTTGTTCTAACGATTTTACGACTTGATGGCATGCACTTAACCAGCGCAAACGCAACTGTTACCGTCTTCGCTTTCCGTAGAATTTCCAGCGGCATGCAACTAGGAGTTGCACCGAAATTGACTTTATGGTCCGTATTCAGCCAGGCAATTGCCTTAATTATACAAATTGTTTGCCAGATTATAAATTACACTGCAGTTTGCATATTGAAAAGGCTAAGGAGCCATTTCCTAAATATCGCTTGTCACTGTGCCCTTTTTGACTTTGTGAAACTATCAGATTTGAAATAGAAATAAATTTTTCTGGTTGAAATTTAATTTTATTCTTTGTAAACCTTTTCATGTCACAACAAAGGCTCCAAACAAGATAAATTTTAAAGGGGTTCTCAAAATGCTCTTTCCCCCAGAACGTTTGTGTTTAATTTTATTCAATGATGTTAAGAATGTTAAGTTTAAGTTCCCATTTTTCTAGTTTCTGGACTAGAAATGGACTAAAACAACAGCTTTTATTAAAATAGGCAGAATCAAAATATGATATGGCGACAGTTGCTCGAAATACTTTAAAACCTAAAAACCAACATAACGGGTTCGTAAAATAGTAAACTATTCACTTTATATTTACCATCTGCATTCTTAGATATAATATAAAAGTTAAGAGGACAGTTTCATTGTTTGGCCAAGGATTAAATGGGACGTCAAGCATCATGTTGATGTCAAGTGTTGTTTTTGACACGAAGTTGTAAAATCCATTTTCTTGCATTCTCCTTTGTTGCAGATGAAGTTTGCCTCTCGACAATATACGAAAAGGGCTACACAACAGCAACACCAGGAGCAGGAGCGGGAGCAGGGAAACCAAAAGAAGCCGTCGCAGCAGCAGCAGCCGCAGCAACAATGACCAAGCAATTGACAACCAGCACTGCGACCAATGCAGCATCAAGCATAACACAAGCGGGCGATTTGGCGCCCACCGTAATATCCCCCACCACAGTAGGCACCATCGAAACGAGAACGGGAGCGGGGGCAGGAAGCGAAGATGCCGGAGCAGGGGCATCCATCAGCGACACTCCAAAGGCGCTAATGCAACCTACAATAACTGGGATAGTACCAGCTGCAGTGGCAACAGCAGAATCATCTAGAGCCGTAGCCACAAAACCCTCGAGTAGCGATGCCAGCGGCAGATCGGCGGCTTTGGAACGTGCTTACGTCCACGACGTCTACGAGCACTGCGAGGAGCCAACGGGTCCCATTAGACCCCGGATGGCCCACTTCCTGAGCAGCCTGGAGCCGGGATCTGTTGTCTGCGACGTGGGATGCGGCAGCGGCCGATACCTCACGCAATGCAATCCTGCCATCTGCACTATCGGCGTGGAGCGTTGCTATCGCCTGAGCAAGGTGGCTCACGCGAAGGGCGGCGAGGTAAGTTCCGCAGCTACAATTCATTATACGAGGAGCGTTCGTAAAGTAAGTTCCGCAAGCCTTTTTCGCATACAAAAAAATATTTTATATCAATAAATTATACATTTTTGGAAAGCTTAGACTTTTTTATATTTTTCTACATAATTTCGTTTCGATCTATACACATTTGCATCCGGGGCATTAGTTTTTGTATCCGAAAATAAATTATGTGGAAAAAAAGAAAAAAGTCGAAGCCTTTCCCTTTTTTTTGTATGCGAAAAAAGCTTGCGGAACTTACTTTACGAACGCGCCTCGTAATATGATCGATTTTTTTTAAATAAACCTAACAATTAAGTAATATAAATAGTTTCAGAGATATCCCTAGAACCGAAACAAAATCATCAATATAAAAAATAAAATAAACGTTGTAGAAACGTTATATATCGGCAACAAAATTCTATATTCCTATTTTTATTATCAATTATTTTTTGCGTTTAAATATTTTAACCCCAATTACAATGACTTAATTAAAAGAAGAAATTTATATGACGCCATCAGACATTGACAATGAGAAGGGACCGTGAACATTTTTGTTGGCCGTATCTTGGTGGTTTATTATCCAATCTTTGTAAAACTTGGCACATGGCTCGGGGCGTGGCAACTATTTAAAAATTGTTAGGTAAAGTAAAGTCGGAACGATCTTTTCAAGTTTTTGCTCATAATTAAGTTCTCATCGTGCACGTGCAGACATTGTGAGTGCAGTCTAATTGCAGCTTGCTAATTGCATGTGTTTGAGGTGGTCGGAATCCTTGTTCCTTGGAATTCTCTCGGCCATGCAATTGACCCATTTTGCCCTAACAAGTCGCATAGGGAAAGGCAGAGGAAGCAGTTAAGCACACAAAGAGGGGTCCATAAAACATTTTTACATTATATTCAAAAGCCAGTCGCTCCACTTCAATTGGCCATTAGCAGCACGCATAAATTATGCTTATCATTGGATATTATTTGCAAATGTTCCGCTCGCGCAATCTGCATCGGGAATTTTTAATGCCCCATAATTGCATTGGTTCACAATGGTGGCGTAAAACGAGTAATTTAGAGAGAGATCCAACGAGCCAAATCTAATAAAGTTCAGATGCTTGCCACCCTGAACTGTGCGCATATTTCCCGATGCACAAAATGAAATTGGAGCTTCTGGATACTCGAAAACACTGCATAAATGTAATATGAGAAATACGGTAATACTCGTATAAGAATGCTTTTCTGATTAAGAGGAAACTTTAAAACGACTTTGGTAGATTTAATGCGCTTTAGAATGTGACATGTTTTTAGTAGTCTCTGATATCTTTAGACAATCGGACAAAAACTAACGGACAAACGGTCGTATCAACATGTCCGTTGATCCTAATCATGATAGCCGGTTTTAATCTGAATAAATATGGATACTCATTGCTTATAAATCATTTTAAGACTTCAACCTTTTCAGGGAAGAATTGTATGGGGTGTGGAAAGGAGCCCGTTTCTGGCCACAATTAAGTGATACGCTCTGCTATGCCATAATGAACATGAACTACAGCGCACTAAGTTTTCCTCCTCGAACAATATCCCCATAACAATGACACAACTCTTCTGCATAATTCCTCCCACTCGCCTTTGTCCCGGGGCTGTTTCTGGTCTCGCTGGCAACCAACAACATTTCCCTGCGCTATGAACAATAATAAATTGCGACCCCACCCCAAACTCCTCCGTTCGGCCCCGTAGTGCGCTATAAAGACCGTTATTCAGCGCAGCATGGCCGCCTGAGGTATGCAATGCTTTCTGCAATAATCTATTACTAACGCTGGTCTTTCCACCGCTCTGCTTATTTATGGTGCCATTTCCCAAGAAATGCACTCTCCACTTCTCACCCAGCGTGTAACCGGCTTCCTCACTTTCTACTTTACCACAATCGACAACACGCATTCCCCGCATTTAAATTGCTTTATATGGGCTCGAAGTTGGCAACAACGTAAAACAATGTCACACCACGTCCTCAGACCCGCCACAATACTGCACTTGCAGCTGCAGCAGTTCAGCCACAATTTACTGTAAGCGATTTAATTTATTTAATAACATGCCACATTACCGAGACCTGACAGGAGCACAGTTGGCTGCCGATAGTCCTTGACATTTAACCGATGGCCGGCCATTGATTGTCCGCATGTGCTTCTAATCACTTTACCCGCCCGAGCTGCATAACAAAGCCTGCGTAATTCCATTCGATGTGGTTGATACTCGGCGTTGTGTCTATTTGACTATTTGAAAAATAAGCCCAACTGCAAATGCCGAAAATGCGGACGTGACATGCAAGCGAATGTAAGTTTTGTTGCGGACTGAGAGCTAAAAGTTTATGCAAAACCAATTTAACTTGGCCCGGGCCAAAGTTGCACTTTCTGGAACAACTTTGATTTCTGTAACTCGTGCATGGCCTGATTTTCAATAATTTTGTAAAGCAATAAACCAGCAAGTGGAGCAGCAGCAATCTGACATCGACACGAGCATCCGCATCAAAAGCTCAAAACACTTGCAGGAAAAAGTCTTGCCTGATAAAGTTTTAATGAAAAAATGTTTCCAAGCCGTAGAAGTTCAATTTTATTTTGCATCTAAAAATAAGAATTACGGGCTTACTACATTTGCAATTCTTTTTATGCTGAATATTGAAAAATAATATTGATTTTTTTAAGTGCTAGCACGGTGGGACATCCTGTAGCCCTGGGACTCGTAAATCTTAACCCGCCCAAAACAGCGCATGAAAATGGGCACCACGCCACAACCGCAAACATAAAAAAGTTAAACTCAATAAGAGCAACTGAAAGCGAAAGGGTGCAGAGTTTCTTGCCCACTTTTGCTGCAGGCCGTGCCCAGGTGAAAGCTGCAATTTTCTGTTGCTAAAGGGGGCAAACACCTCATAAATAAATGGCCCAAAGATTCGTTATTGGCTTAAGCGCCATTTAAATAAGCCGCAACTCAAGCAAAAAGAAGGATAAACTGCATAAAGCATAAGAGTTTTCGCATTTTCTTTCTTGCCCCGATAGTCTTTCTGCTCTTATTCTGCTGCTCTTGCTACTGCGATTTGGCCTCATTAGCGTGCAACGTGGCGTATGCGTAACGTGCTTCGCAGTCACCTGGAAGCCGTGTCAACATAAATTCAAAAGCGTCATGTGCCCGACCCGTGTGACATTACACACCTACAAAGCACCCCCCGTCATGGGTTTTGTCTCCATGAGGGCATGTGTGAAAAATGGCGGCTGCTATAAATACGATTTGTAAGGCGCACAGCGCTGAAAAAGCGAACCGAATAAAGGAAAATGTCAGCGTGCGCATTCATCCCATCCCATGGACATTGAAAGGAGAAACTATGGAAACTGCAAGGATTTTGAATAAAGTGTTTGCGTTGAATGTGGGCCTGTGGCCATGTAAATTTTTTAGTTGTCTCGCTTAATAGCTAAAATGAAACGCTTCCGTATCTGACATGCATCAAAGTCTGTTCTTTTTTAATGCAGCAGATGCAATCATCGTTGATTGCTTCGAAAATGTAGCAGTAGAAACTTCCTTACCGAAACCTTATTGAAAATATGTCAATACCACCCAAAATATACGACCATTTGCATTTGTTCATAACAATTGACAGTCGAGAGCCAAGAAAACACTTATGTTAATAGATATTTATTTAATACTTTAATCCTTTACTGCAGTCGAGCCTCAGAGTGAATTTCAGCCAGGTGGGCAGACCCTGAAGCAGAAAACTTTGAGCCAAGTGGAAGGCTTGGCGGGTCAAGGATTTCCGCGTTTTTTTTTTTACTTTTGTGCAGGCAACCACACCCACAGATGCGAAAAGAGCAAATACTTAGTACTGAAGCGGGTGGGATTCCCAAACGCCATTAAATTGCAGCAAATAACATGCAATTTTATCAGCGAGCGATTCATTGATTTTCGCTGGAACTTATATACATTTTAAACATTGATTTACCACCGATGTTGGCTTATATCTAGTTTGTAATTTACTCGCATTTATGAAGCAAGCTTTAAATTGCATTTCGTGGCAATGCTCCAATCGATATGGAATTTCCCGTTTGACTCAATCGACACGTTTAGCAATTTGTCATTTGTTCGCTTGGCGACTCCAAAATACACGTACCTTTGTTTGGATATTTCCGCCTTGCGTCCTGCCCTGGTAATTGACACCATCAGTTCTGGCCATGACATGAAAATGAATATAAATGGCGTGCATCCACCTGAACGGACACACCAGCAAGGAAAATATTGAAGTATTTGCCATATTGGGTTAGGTCAGTTTGGGCCACCTGGCCCGTTTTCATAGCACTTTTCCGCAACAGGCTCCCCACCTCCTCGCCTTTCCGTTCGCTATGACAAATTGACAGCAGCTAGCTCAGCCAAATGTTTCAATCGGTCAGTCAGCCACAGCGATAACTCAATTTTCCCAACCACCTGCAAAAAGTTGCTAATTACAAATTGATGTAGCCAACCAAGAGAGATACTGGATTATTGAATGGCGTTGCAGCGCTTTGACATGATAATGCTTTCTAGAGAATTCAGTCCAAAAATAAACCATCGTTCATTGGCTAGTCACTTCCGGGAATTGTATCAACCCACTTGGTCTGGGCTCCTCTTGCTGCAACTTTTAATACACATGCAGTGGGGGGCAGGACTCAAGGGAAATTGCTGCCAGGAAACCGACGCCAGCAACAGAAGCGAGATGGTTGCGTTGCATCTGCAAAGAGATTCCTGCGCGTGGACTTAAGCCCCGACGCAACGTAATTGGCATGTCCTCTCTGGGGATAGAGGGGACTTTGGCCCAAGCTTACTTCCAAGCATTTAAAAAAAAAGTAATTTATGATTGAATTGAAGGCATGTTTGATTTCTGGAAATGAAAGCTGTAGGCAACTTCACAAGATTGCAACATGTTTAAGTCCCAGGGACTGGACCGAGGTCTGAACATTTTTATTAGAATATCAAAGAGTTTCCGACGGGAGACATTAGGTTAACTGTCTTACTTAGGTAAAGTTATGTGTAGTTCTAACCATATTAAACATTAAACATTAAAAACTTCGTGGTTGTTTGTTTAGTACATAACTAAGTAACATTTATGCACTAACTAATTTTTATTTTTGAAATTTATTGTTGTCTGTAGGTGGCATTGTGTGACAATCTGGAGCTGCCATTCCGGGACGACAGCTTTGATGCTGTGCTGTCATTGGCGGTGGTGCACCACTTTGCCACCACCGAGCGGCGCGTTCAGGCTCTGAGGGAACTAGCCAGGATTCTAAGGATTGGCGGACGCGTGGTGATCACAGTCTGGGCTCTGGAACAGCGCCACCGACGCTTCGAATCCCAGGATGTACTCATTCCGTGGCAACCGCCGAAGAACCGCAACTACTCGTATTCAGATGAGGAGGATGATGACAACTTCCAGCCGCCCTATCATGCGTACACCGAGGACTCCACTAACTCCAGTCGGTCGGCGGGGGATGGGGATAGTTCCAGCCTTAGTTCGTCCTCGCCGGGAGAGTCCTGTTACAGCTTCGTGCGAAGAGCTATACAGGTAAGAAACGAACATAGTTTTTTGTCTGGAAAACTACGAGTAGCTTCCCATTTAGCTCAATTAGCGACTACTGCTTGCTTAAATGTTTTGTTATTTAATTAAAATATAACCATTAAATAAATCACTTTCTATTCAGAAACTTGCGCGCGGTCGACGCCACGCTTGGTTTATGGACTCTTGGTCCTCTAAGGACACCAAGAACGACAGCAGCCTGGACTTCGAGGATGCCAAGGACCTGCCCATCGAGTTGCGCCGCCTTGAGGACTTTGAGGACTTTCCCGACCCTCCGCTCTCCGCCGGCCTGAAGTCCCGTAGTCTAGGCAGCATTCTGCAGCCGCCGCCCCGCCAGATCGTTCGCTCCCGGTCCAGTGTCCCCAGCCTGGGTGGTCCACTGATTCCCGGCGAGTCCAAGGCCTCGGCTGCGGCATTGTTGCTCAACGCTCCCGAGGGCCAGCAGCAGCTCCAGATAAACGGCAGGCATTCGCCGACGAGCACGGCCAGTGCCGGAAACACCCTCAGCCGCCGGCCCAAGCTCATTAAGCAGAAGCAGTCGCTGTGCGAGGAGGACGCGGTCAGTGTCTCCGAAGTGCCGGAAGCATTCCAGATGTTGAGCAGCTACAATGGTGCGAACGGAGCCGTAAGCAGTAGCCTGTACATGCGAAGCGGCTGCTACGCCGGCAACTTTCACCAGCACGCCTCTTCCACCTCCTCTGGCCCAGCGCCAGGCACGGCTACTTCTGGCGCGGCGGCAGGATCGGCAGGACCGCAGGGTAATGTGCCCGGGGGCTCAGGGGCCGCGCCCACCTTCCTGCGCAAACAGAGCTCTCTAAACGAGGAGCTGATGGCCTGCAACCGGCTTAGGGAGAAGGAGCGGGTGCGCAAACGTATCCAGAAACAGACCTCTTTGAACGAGGCCTTCCTATGCCGGTCGGCTCTTTTCTCCAAGCGGTTGCAGGTCATCCGCGAGGGCTTCACCACCAAGATTAAGAGCTCTACCGGTAGCCTGGAGCGGGTAACCAAGACGGGCATCAGCAAGCTTATCCAGAACATCAAGAGCGTGCCACAGGCTCAATCGCAGAGTCCCCTCCAGAATACGGGTTTGAACAACAACAGCAAGCAGCAAGGGCAAATGGCGCACCTGCACCAGCACCATCATCATCACCACCACAACCATCCCCTCAACCACCTGTCGCACCTGATCCACCCTGCGAGCGGCTCATCCAGCGGCCCCGTCACCTATTGCAACATTGCGGAGTGCACCATGGGCAATCTGTGCCATTGCAGTCAGTACCAGCAGGAGTGTCCGGCGTGTGCGGAAGCCGGCCAGGGCGACAGCACGCGACGGCACTCGCGGGAGTCCGGCTCGGACTCCTCTAAGGACAGCAGCCTGCAGTCGGACACCAGCATCGAGTCGGAGGACAGCTTCGCTTCGGTGATCTTCATACCGAAACCGGAGCAGCACCAGCAGCAGCTCAACTACCAGCAGCAGCACCAGAACTCCAACTCCAGTTCCAGCAACTCCTCCTCCAGTAATGGCCAGCGGAGCGGAGCGGTCGCTGCCGGTGCCAATCCCGGCGTGATTCCGGGCGGCACTCGTCTGCCGCCTGCCGCCCATTCAGTGCCAACGTCCCCGCTGATCATGCCCTGTCCCCCGACTCCGGCGCATTCGCCGGCCGCCATCCAGGGCACGGTCACCTCTCCGCCACAGTCTACGGCAGCTGTTTCCGCGGCCATGGCCATCCTGACGCCCCCATCGAAACCGGCTCGATTCAGCTTTGACGAGGCTCACATTAGGCAGCAGAAGGAGCAGCTTAAGGAGCAAAAGGATCAAGTTAAGACGCCACATAAAGCGGATGCCAAGGAGCAGAAGGCAGCGCAAAAGCAGCCATCCCCCGTGCATCGTATTACCCGCCAGGCTATCCGCGACCTGCCACCTATTCCCAAGTTCAGAAAACAGCAATCCCTGCAGCTACAGCGCCAGAGTTTCCCTATCATCCGACGGGCCTCCGGCTCGGGAATCTCCGCCTCCTGCTCCTCCTCCTCACTGGCCAGCAAACTGCTGTCCCTGGAACTCTTCAACCCCGCCACCGACGACCTGGACAGCGATTCCAGTGAGCCCTCGTCCCCCGATTCCATTGACAGCGTCATCAGTGCTCCGCGCTCGGCAAAGTTGCCCTCGGGAAGCGGTGGGGAATGTGGAGCAGGCTCTGCCAACTCCAACTCGAATTCTAACACGAACTCCCAGGACGAGGGGGAGGCCAGCAGCTTAGCGCAGCTGATCAGCCTGCAGCAGGAGCAGTACCACAAGGGAGAGCTGCAGATCAACAGCAGCACCCACACCAAGGCGCCGCAAGACGACATCATCCTCAATGCGGACAGTGCAGCGCTGCTGCCGGAGAAACGGAAAGCGGCCAGCCAGAAACAAGATTGCGCCGAGTTCGCCGAGCAGCTGACCGTGCAACTGCAGCGGGAACTGGAGGACAAGAGCAGTCGCGCCGAGTGTCGGTATCTGGACGGGATCGGTATGTCCGATCTGTCGGAGATTTTGGGCTGCGGGGGTGTCAGCAAGAAGCGCTCCAATGGTGATCTGAGCGCCTTTCGCGATGAGTTGCGGGAGCGGCGCCTTATGCTGGCCAACCTCTCCACACAGCCCAGTCTCCAACAGTCGCCGGTGAGCTCGTCCACCTCGTCGCTGTCCTCGCAGACGCGAAGCTTCACCATTCAGGAGGAGGACGGCGAGGAGGAGGAAGAGAACGAGTCCAGCTACTCGCTGGGTGTCTACGAACACTGCAAGATCTCCAAGTTCAGCTACAAGCGGAATCGCCACTACCAGCTAAATCCAGAGACGGCTTACCTGTTACAGGACGATGGCGACAGTGATGTGCGGGAGGAGGATGAGGACGATGCCATACCCGAGGAGGAGGAGGAGCCCGACGAGCAGGCCGAGGCGGAGGCCCTGGAAGCCCGTGGCGGAGATCAACTGGGCGAGGGCATGGTGGACTACGGTCAGCGGCGTCGGCACATGGTTGCTCTGAAGGTACAAACTCCGGTGGCGCAACAGCCCGTGCAACAGACGCAGCAGCAGCCGCATCAGGAGCAGGTTCTGCAGCAGCGCCACTCCTCCGACTCCCTGGAGCACTCGAACAGCTCCACAAACTCCTTGGACAGCCCCTCGCAGGGCGGCGCCAGCACCCATCATCGCTATTACCACGTGTTCCGCGAGGGCGAGCTGGACGCGCTAATCAACCACCATGTAGCTAGCCTGCACATCGTCAGCTCCTACTATGAGCGGGCCAGCTGGTGCGTGGTTGCCGAAAAAGTCCAAGTATGGACCATTTAAGCACTTTTCTCTGAAGCTGTTCCTGAAACCGGGGTGCACATCGATATGATACGATTACCAAAAGCCACAAAATGTTTAGTTTATGGTTTATTTATTTGTCCAAGCCAACTTGAGGTTTAACATTGAAAGAAGTATGATAAAAGGAAATTATAGTAGCATTCATTGATAAAATAATTCAATCAACCTATTTCAAAATTCCGAGTAATATTTGTATACCGACAGAAAGGCACTACAAAGGTGTATTCTTTTGTTCAACATTTTTTTAATTATTTTTTTTTAATAAGAGTTATAATTGATCTAATCGATATGATATGTCGGTTTCAAACTCAGCCCCGAAGCGAATGCCCATTTCTATAGCTGTAGTCTCTGATGCCCCCAATGGAATTGTTAAACTTAGTCTCTTACTCTAGTCGGCTGGCGAATGGTGGCGGGGAAGGCCCGTCCCCATAGCTAGTTCTAATTTACCTTTAAATTTACCTAACTGTTAGCTGACCTGCTCAACATCGCGCAAGCAGGGGTTGCACTACATTGAAATACAATTTCAAACGAAAACCACTTAGTTGTAAGTCACTAACGAAAGCGAAACGAATCGAATCGAAGACGATAACGATAACGAAACAACGCAAAATTAAACTTTATAGAATAATTACGAAATATTAAAAGGGCTTAGTCCCTTGCAACGAACATTTGTTAGTATGTTATGCTATTTTCTCGATTCGTTTTGCACTTTAAGCTATCATTTCAGAGATGAGAGTAATCACCAATCATCCATTAAACAAAAGCAACACAAAAAAATAAATACATATACAACAGATATACGGTTAACAAAAATAGTACTGCAAGAATTACCAATCAAACCGCTTAATAGAACCCCTAACTGAGCAATATCAATAACTGCATTTATACTTACAAAGCATATACATATTGCAAAAAAAATCAAAAGGATATACACGCCAACGATAGGATAACAAAGTCATTTTCTAAAACACTATGCTTACGAAACGATACTTCAAATTATTCGTTACAATTGTTTTTTTATAATTTAACATTTTCCTCGACTAGATAACGTAACCAATTCACTTCCCAAAAACGGCCAATAATCACCATTGCAACATGCCTACACATAAGTAGAAATATATACATTTTTGTCAACGTAAGAACTGTTATTTAAAAAATAACAATAACATTTTCAATAAAATATATTATATACAACATAACACCTATATCCGACTGTAAATGTGTTTTTAGCTAGCTAAACGAACTTTATACCGTAAAATAATAGAACAATTGAAGGGATATTAAGAAACGTTGGGCGCAACAGTAAATCATTAAAGCCCGAAAGAACTCAATTTAAATCTATTACTGCTCCAAATGCTGAAACATTATTAAAAATGAGCGTAACCCGGAATTATGTATAATTTGCACAAGTCCACCATAAACACAAGCAAAAAGACACGAAAACACCGGCTACTACAGAGAAAAACTATCAAAGATATTCAATATTGATCATTTGTAATGCATTAATAATGACATTAAATAAACTAATAATAATTGCCAAAAAAAGTGTTTGATTAATTTTATTTATATATTTTTATTTTATTTATTTAATTTTTAATTGTGGCACTAATCTATCTCTTTAATATCCGTTTTATTAAGCAATCTTGCTTTAATTTCTTTTCGCCTAAATTTACCGCGCAATTTATGTGTGAACTAGTTCAGAAACTCCAAGCTATTCACTTATTTACATTCCCGTAAATATTTTTACTTTTGATAATATTAAGGGAGATGCTGTGGGTAGATGTTCGAATTTGCTAATTTCGACTATATATTCTTTAGTTTCGATACCTGGTAGTTGGTCTGATGAAGCATCGTAATGTAGGAAACGGAACATGAAAACCGCCTAAAAGTGCGGTCTGTCTAATTTATCTTCAAATTTAACTAGCCATATCAGCTGTTTTTGTTCCATTTCATGTCGTTCCGCGTTCAAACAGAGTTTAGCTTAGCTGTGGTTTTCCTTTCTTAACTATGTTATTTTTTAATTTATGGTACAAAGCTTAATTTAACGGATTTAATGTAATCCCCCGAAAGGATTTGATAGAATGACCATCGAGCAGCTAATTGCATTTCCAGGTAACGCAACTATAACACAAATTTGATCGCTGTTGCAATGAATTCCAGGAGGTTGCGGCATAAAAAATCATTGGAAAAAAACCATTGGATGCATTCATAAAGCATAACCTAAAACTTCCGAATGTCGCTCAAATTTGAATAAAGCGCGCAGTCATATCTGTGTTGAACAGGAGCCAAAGTTGCGGCAGTGCTGGCAGAGAGCTAGCAGCCGATAAGCTTTGGATACGCTTCGATGTTTTGCTCCAAACCAAATGCTCTGGCCAGAAGCATATCTGGTTAAAATTAACGGATTGCAATTCGGTCGAAGTGGCTGAGGGAAGGTCGTGGTTTCCGATGATTTGCCTAAGCAAAACCAGCTCAGAGTGAACCCAAAGGAATTAGCCTGTTTTTGGGGCGTCTGCGGCGCTGGCGAGCCTGTCGTTGGGGCGCTGTGTTTTTTCGATTCGATCTGCGAAAAATGCACTGAAAAGCGCGGAAGAACGCTGAAAATATCTCAAAGATGGGCACCCAAAAGCCAGGCGAGTGGGCCAGTGCCCTGTTGGCCCGCTTCGAGGATCAGGTAAGTGTTTTTCCTGCTTCTCCCACGCATTTGCGTCTCGCATTTGTCGAGGGCAGGCCAGGCGAAAAAATGTACCTGCTGCCGCCTCTGCTCCCGTCCCCGCCCCCGTCTCCGGCCCACCATCTGACTGTGTTGTTTTGGAGACTGCGTAGGCGCAGGGGGGCCTAGGCGTGGGCGTGCGAGTGCGAGTGCCTCTCCGACTGCGAGTGCGAGTGGGAGGCAGCAGCAGCAGCAGCAGCAACAGCAACAGCATGAATGAATTTGAAATAATCAATCAACTGCGTCTTTGCAGCTGCCGAACCGAATCGGACCCTATGGCTCCCATTCCCGGATGAGCCAGGACCAGTTGGTGGCCTGCCTGATCCAAATCTCGCGCTACCGCTTCTCGCTCGTCATCTCCGGGCTGACCAAGATGCTGCAGCGCGTCAACGAGGCGGTGAGTACTCCAAAAAGGTCTGCGGATAGCCCGTAAGAGCAAAGTAACCCTCCAAGCTTAGCCAAGTGTCTATGGTGCTATGGTAACACTATAGCTCTACAGGTGACCTTGAAGATAAACATCCATCCCACACCTCTGTAAATTCTATCAAGACTCAATGAGTAAATCTTAGTAATTAGACTATATGAAATATTGAAATTGTTATATGAGCAACTTTATGTAAATACTACTTTAGCCTAGTCTACAAGCATTAATAGTAACACTTTAGTTGTACGCAGAACCTCAATTGACACTATCTGCAATCCTTCAAAGGAACCAATGTTTATTTAAGCTATATGAATACCTAAAGAAGTACATTTTACCTATTTAAAATATTCAAATTTATAAAAGTTCAATCTTAATACCTTGTATATATTTAGCAGTTGCAGGCCCTTCAAAACCGTCACGAACCAGAGCGTTGCTACTTCGAGTCACTCGTCATCATTCTGACCACTCTGGAGCGCTGTCTGGCCAACCAGTCCAAGGACGCCGCGCGATTTGAGGAGGCGATGAATGTGAAGCTACTGCTGCGCGAAATATCGCAATTTGTGGACGTCCAAAGCGACAACAACCCGAATGCAGCCCAACTGAAGGCGCTGGCTTCGAAGGTGCTGTTCGCCCTGTCCCAGAATCACTTCTCCGCCGTCTTCAATCGCATTTCGGCCCGGATTCAAGAGCTGACATCCTGCTCCGAGGAGAATCCCGACTACAACGACATTGAGTTGATTCAGCACATAGACATGGACATGGTCAAGCTCACTAAGCTGTTGCAGGGTAATATCATACAAAGAAAACGATAAAACACAAAAATGAATCAATTTTTGTTTGCAGAAACCATAACAAAGTTTCGATCTAAGCGAGCTCCTCCGTTGATTTTGCTTTACTCGCTGGAAAAAGCCATCTGGAACTGGATTGAATACCATCCCCAGGAGTTTCAGGACTTGCAAAGGGGCACCAATCGGGATATATCCACGTACCATGATTAATTTCACATTCCCTATAAATGCTTAATGGTTCATTCGAATTTCTAGTTGCTGGGAACCCCTTATGGACTTTGTCGAGTACTTCAAATCAGAGAACAAAAAGAGCAAGACACTGGTGTGGCCGCTGCAAATGCTTTTGCTCATTTTAAACCCTTCTTGCTTGGAGGCCACTGTGAACGAGCTGCAGCAGTCGGAAAAGGAGAAAGAAAAGGAAAAAGTGCCCTCGAAGTCCACCCAATCCACTTCCCGGGACAAGGATTTTTCGGCCAAGCAGTTCATCGAGAGTATCAAGAGGGGATTGGGACAGCACTCCCCCTCCAAGCAGGTCACCGAGTCCTCTGCCATAGCTTGCGTGAAGCTCTGTAAAGCTTCAACCTACATCAACAATACCGACTCCAACAACGTGGTTTTCAAGCTGGTGCAGTTTTTCATCAACGACCTCAAAGCGTTGCTCTTCAATCCCGCAAAGCCATTCTCCCGCGGCCAAGGCTACAACTTTGCGGACATTGAGCTGATGATCGACTGCTGGGTCTCTTGCTTCCGTATCAATCCGCACAATATTGAAGCGCTGAAGGTGTGTCTGAATCTCTCCTCGCCACAGGCCTATCACTTTGTCATTGTGTGCTCGTTGCTGAGGTAATCGGATCTTTTCTACAACGTGATTTAATTGCATACTCACTTGTTGGCTTTTTTGTGTTTCAGGTTGGCCCATATCTATGTGGACTTTCGATTGCAGAACAAGAACCCCTTCCGCATTGTAAACCAGCCACGATTGCCATGGTGGCCGCAAACTGATGTCGTCCATTACCGTTCCGCCGAGCTGCGAGGTCTCTTTACAGATACTCTCAATAAGGCCACGCAGGGCTACATAGCCCACACCCCCCTGAGATACATCACCTCACTGACACTGAAATCCAAGGACACACAGAAGGGCTTAACCCGGGCCGAGGAGGGGCCGGCCCACAAGATGCTATTGCTGCTGCTCGTGCGGTTGATTCATGCCGATCCCACACTTTTGCTGAATGTAAGATCAGGAATATCCTATGCTTCTTGGTTGTCTAACAATTTCTCTCCGTAGACTCAAGGAAAGGTGGCCCACGAGGTGCAAAGCTCAACGCTAGAGCTCATCAACGGATTGGTGAGTCTGGTCCATCAAACCACCATGCCAGATGTGGCCCAAGAGGCCATGGAGGCGCTGCTCGCTTTGCACGCCCCGGAAAAGATCGAGGTTTGGAACCCGGAGGCACCAATCAATACGTTTTGGGACGTTAGCTCCCAAGTGCTGTTCTCCATCTCACAGAAGCTCATCCAGCACCAGATTGCGAACTACACGGATGTTCTGAAGTGGCTGCGCGAGATCTTGATTTGCCGCAACACGTTCCTTCAACGGCACAAGGACTATGCCCACGTAGGCAGCCAGATTGCCATATGTAAACAGGCGCACATCAAAATGGAGGTTGTCTTCTTCATGTACCTATGGAGCATTGACTTGGACGCGGTGCTGACCTCGCTCTCCTGCTTCGGACTCCTTTGCGAGGAGGCGGAGATCTGCTGCAGTTCAGATGAATTGACAGTGGGTTTTATCATGCCAAACTACCACATCTACCAGGAGCTGGCCCAGTTGTCCTCATGTAAGTCTGGATATATAAATATGGTGAAATATGTTTGCGTAACCAATCCATTAAATTTCAGCTGCAACAGATACTCGCATTTGTTTCTTTGACAACAACCACGGGAACGTACTTAGCCGCTTGACGCTGCAAAAGCGGATAATGATTCTGTTGCGAAAAATTGAGCATTGTGTGCACGGTGTTCAACCAGCCTGGGAGGAGACATTTCGCAATTGGGAGGTTGTTAGCAAGATACTACAGTCGTACCCCAAATGCAAGGGTGAAGATGCCCAGGTGGAGGTCTTTCATCGAACCATGGGCAAGCGACGAGCGAGCCACCAGAGCTCGGAGCACGACTTGGAAGAGCAGATCAATGAGTGGGCCAACATGACCTGGTTCCTCCTGGCCCTCGGCGGCGTTTGTCTGCAGAAACGAGCCAGCAGCCGCCAAATGCTATTGCAACAGTCCCAAAACAATGTATCCTTGGGTTCACTAGCGCAAAACTCCCTTTACTCCAGCTCAACAAGTTCTGGGCATGGATCGCTGCATCCCAGCACGGTTTCATTGTTGACGCTACCACCAGCTCCACCACAAGACCTCAGCTATTGCCCAGTTACCCAGTAAGTTTTATTACGAGAGTTATTGTAACCGGTTTTCACGATTTATCCTACACAGATTTATTGGCCAGATGCTGCGCCTTTTGGTTTGCAACAACGAAAAGATCGGTCTCAATATCCAGAAAAATGTGAAAGAACTGGTCGGCGAGGAGATGTCCACCCAGCTGTACCCCTTAATGTTCGACCAGGTGCGCGGGATTGTGGAAAAGTTCTTCGATCAACAAGGCCAGGTCAATGTAAACGTAACTGAAATCAACACGCAGTTCATCGAGCACATAATCTACATAATGAAATCGATCCTGGATCCCAAGGCCAGCAAGGACCCCAACAACGATCAGCCCCCGCCCTCGGAACACTTGGGAGTGACGAGTATCGAGGGCATGATGCTGGGAATTGTGCGGTATGTGCGTCACCTAGACATGACAGTTTACGCCATCAGGACCAAGACAAAGCTTTGCCAGCTGGTGGAGGTGATGATGAAACGGAGGGATGACCTGGCCTTCCGGCAGGAGATGAAGTTCCGCAACAAGCTCGTCGAGTATTTGACGGACTGGGTAATGGGCACATCCCACCAGATAGCGCCACCAAGCGCGTCGGACACCTCCATCCTAACCAACACGTCACTAATCTTTCGCGATCTGGACCAAGCTTGCATGGAAGCCGTGGCGGCCCTGCTCCGCGGACTACCCCTACAGCCGGAGGAATCAGATCGGGGCGATCTAATGGACGCAAAGAGCGCATTGTTTTTGAAGTATTTCACCCTCTTCATGAACTTGTTAAACGATTGTATCGACAGTTCAGAGGCCGAAAAGGAAATAAACAACACCCCTCTGCTGCCACCGCGACCCCGAATGGCAGCCGGAAAGCTTACTGCCTTGAGGAACGCTACCATCCTGGCTATGTCAAATTTGCTGGGTGCGAACATTGATTCCGGCCTAATGCACTCGATTGATCTGGGTTACAATCCGGACTTACAAACTCGAGCCGCTTTCATGGAAGTGCTCACACAGATTTTGCAACAGGGCACAGAATTCGATACATTGGCGGAAACTGTTTTGGCGGATCGCTTCGAACAACTGGTTCAGTTGGTCACTATGATTAGCGACAAGGGCGAGCTGCCCATTGCCATGGCCTTGGCCAATGTGGTGACCACTTCCCAGATGGACGAACTTGCCAGGGTTCTTGTCACTCTATTCGACGCCAAACACCTCTTGTCGCCGCTGCTGTGGAATATGTTCTATCGCGAGGTGGAGGTCTCCGACTGCATGCAGACGCTTTTCCGCGGCAACTCCTTGGGTAGCAAGATTATGGCGTTTTGCTTCAAGATTTACGGTGCCAGCTACCTGCAAATGTTGCTGGAGCCATTGATTCGTCCGCTCCTGGACGAACAGGAGGAAACCTGCTTTGAGGTGGATCCAGCCCGGTTGGAACCCACCGATGACATTGAACAGCATCGAAACAACCTCATTGTGCTTACCCAAAAGGTGTTCGACGCCATCATTAATTCGTCAGATCGTTTTCCGCCCCAATTGCGCTCCATGTGCCACTGTCTTTACCAGGTGCTCAGCAAGCGATTTCCGAATCTACTGCAAAACAACATTGGCGCCGTAGGCACGGTAATTTTCTTGCGGTTCATAAATCCAGCAATCGGTGAGAAGCAATATTTGGTTAGAGGTATTTAACCATTACTTTAACCCTGTGTTTCCCTTGCAGTTTCGCCTCAAGAGTTGGGAATTGTCGACAAGCAGGTGCACAGCTCGGCAAAACGAGGACTGATGTTAATGTCGAAAATTCTGCAGAACATCGCCAACCACGTCGAGTTCTCCAAGGAACAGCACATGCTCTGCTTCAACGACTTTCTGCGCGATCATTTCGAGGCCGGCCGTCGGTTCTTCATTCAGATCGCCTCAGATTGCGAGACAGTGGACCAAACGTCACACAGCATGAGCTTTATTTCGGACGCCAACGTCTTGGCCCTGCATCGACTGCTGTGGACGCACCAGGAGAAGATCGGGGACTACCTGTCTAGCAGCCGAGATCATAAGGCAGTGGGCCGGCGGCCCTTCGACAAGATGGCCACGCTTCTGGCATACTTGGGTCCCCCCGAACACAAGCCCGTGGACTCGCACATGATGTTCAGCTCATATGCACGCTGGAGTTCTATTGACATGTCATCTACAAACTTCGAGGAGATCATGGTGAAGCACCAAATGCACGAGAAGGAGGAGTTCAAGACCCTCAAGTCGATGAACATTTTCTATCAGGCGGGAACCAGCAAATCCGGCTACCCAGTATTCTACTATATAGCCAGAAGATATAAGTAAGTAGAAGAAATCTGAGTGCGATTTCCGTATATGAATTCATCAATCTCTCTTTCAAAGGATCGGTGAAACAAATGGGGACCTTCTGATATATCATGTCATCCTTACGCTGAAACCATTTTGCCATTCGCCATTCGAAGTGGTGATTGATTTTACGCACACCTGCTCCGACAACCGCTTCCGTACCGAGTTCCTGCAAAAGTGGTTTTATGTGCTGCCCACGGTGGCGTATGAAAATGTCCACGCGGTGTACATCTACAACTGCAACTCGTGGGTGCGGGAGTACACAAAGTTTCATGACCGCATACTGGCGCCCCTAAAAGGCAACCGCAAACTACTGTTCCTGGAGTCGCCAAACAAACTAAGTGATTTCATCGATGCGGAGCAGCAAAAGCTTCCGGGTGCCACTCTCTCTCTGGACGAGGACTTGAAGGTGTTTAGCAATGCACTGAAATTGAGCCACAAAGACACCAAGGTGGCCATTAAAGTGGGTCCCACAGCCCTTCAGATTACGTCCGCTGAGAAAACTAAGGTGCTAGCCCATTCAGTGCTCCTAAATGACGTCTACTATGCCTCGGAAATCGAAGAGGTGTGCCTTGTGGACGACAACCAGTTTACTTTGTCAATAACCAACGAAAGTGGACAGCTTAGCTTTATTCATAATGACTGCGATAATATTGTCCAGGCCATTATCCATATCCGAAATCGCTGGGAGCTGAGCCAACCGGATTCGGTTACAGTGCACCAGAAGATCCGACCCAAGGATGTGCCTGGCACACTTCTCAATATGGCGCTTTTAAACCTTGGATCGTGTGATCCTAATCTAAGGACAGCTGCGTACAATTTGCTTTGCGCTTTGACCGCCACATTTGATTTAAAAATCGAGGGACAACTGCTCGAAACCCAGGGGCTATGTATTCCATCGAACAACACGATATTCATCAAATCTGTTAGTGAAAAACTAGCCACCAACGAGCCGCATCTAACACTGGAGTTCCTCGAGGAGTCCATCCAGGGCTTCCAACGCAGCACCATCGAGCTGAAGCACTTGTGCTTGGAGTACATGACGCCCTGGCTGAAAAATTTAGTGAAGTTCTGCAAGTCCAATGATGACTCAAAGAAGTTGAAGGTCTCCCAGATTTTAGACAAGCTCATAAATTTGACTATTGACCAGAAGGAAATGTATCCATCGGTGCAGGCCAAAATCTGGGGTTCGATTGGCCAAATCCCTGAGCTAATTGACATGGTTTTGGATAACTTTCTGCACAAATCGATCACGTATGGGTTGGGATCACCGCAAGTCGAAATTATGGCGGACACGGCGGTGGCACTCGCTTCGGCAAACGTTCAACTGGTTTCGAAGAAGGTTATCACGCGGATGTGCCGAGTAATGGATAAGTCGTGCACAAATCCTACACAGTTCCTGGAGCAGCACATGATGTGGGACGACATTGCTATTCTTGGACGATACCTGCTTATGTTGTCCTTCAACAATTGCCTGGACGTAGCCACGTCGGTGCCGTACCTTTTCCACACCATCACCTTTCTCGTCTGCTCGGGATCCCTATCGATGAGAGCATCTACCCACGGCCTAGTGATCAACATCATTCATTCGCTTTGCACGTGCACCAATCCATCGTTTTCGGAGGAAGCTCAGCGCGTACTTCGACTCTCCTTGGACGAGTTCTCTTTGCCCAAGTTTTACCTGCTCTTCGGAATCAGCAAGGTTAAGTCGGCGGCAGTCACCGCCTTCCGCTCCAGCTGCCGCCATCCCACAGATAAGTGGCTAGGAAACGAGAGAGTCATTCAGTCGCTTCCGGCGGATAGGGAACGCCTGTCGCTGCCCTCACTGGAGGTGATTACCGATGCCCTGCTCGAAATCATGGAGGCCTGCATGCCCGATGTGCCGGACTGCGATTGGTTGCACACCTGGACCTCGCTAGCCCGCAGCTTCGCCTTCTGCTTTAACCCGGCCCTGCAGCCAAGAGCTCTCATAGTCTTCGGATGCATCAGCAAGAGCGTGACCGACAACGAAGTGAAGCAGCTTCTGCGCATCCTGGTCAAGGCCCTAGAATCCTTCAATGATCTGATTCTTATAGAAGCACTGGTCATGTGCTTGACCCGCATCCAGCCGCTTTTGCGCCCGGAATCGCCCATCCATCGGGCGCTCTTCTGGGTAGCCATATCAGTCCTGCAGCTGGACGAGATAACGCTATACGGAGCTGGTTTGGCCCTGCTCGAACAGAACCTGCACACGCTTAAGTCACAGGGTTGTTTTGACAAGAAGGAAACCATTGTTGAGGTCATGATGAAGACGCGGGAGAAGCTGGAGTGGCACTTCAAGCAGCTGGACCACGCCGTGGGACTCTCCTTCCGCAGCAACTTCCACTTTGCCCTGGTGGGCCATTTAATAAAGGTATGTGATCTGCATATTATATTCCATTTTGATGCATTCGAGTATTTGATTGCATAGGGTTTTCGCCACCCGACACCAACCACTGTGTCCCGCACCTCTCGAGTTCTTACCATGCTCCTGGGTATCATTGCCAAGCCGCTGCATCGAGACAAGTTCGAGGTGACACCAGACAGTGTAGCCTATCTTACTGCTCTCGTGGCTGTCTCCGAAGAAGTCCGCTCCCGCTGCCATGTGAAGCACGCCCTGCCGCGTTGGCCCGCCGACCTGAGCGGCAGTGTGGAGAACGGGGACCTTGCCAATGGAGTGCAGGCCGTAAGACAAAGAGTAAAGACTAATTTTGCAGACTATGAAAGTTACTCATGCCTTTGCAGATGGGTCAGCCCCTGTCACGTCGTCAGAAGAGTTGTGACATCCTTGACCAGTCGGCTCTGCAGTTTGCTAGGCAGCATAAGGTGCCCACTCTACAGGTGAGTTCTGAAACACCCCTTGAAAGAGTCAACTTATGCTCCCCACTTATTCGAAATTCGCTGTACAAAAGTTGTTATAACCATCTGCTATAGTAACTTTTGGCTATCTATTTGAGTTTTATATGCCCTACCTATGTATCAACTATATATCGATATATCAGCCTTTGCATAACTAATAATCGTTCAATATTGTTTTCTTTCTCTTTTTATGTTTTGTTTTGATTGAAAAAAAAAAAATTAAAATAATAATCTACCTACATTTGTCACAATGTAAACTCGTTGAAACCGTATATATGCCATTATATAATGCCTGCCGACTCTTACTTTAATTGATGCTTGTAACTCTCATCAATATCGATTTGATATCCTATGTACTCAATATGATCTATGAATTATTATCTTTAAACCGACACCGCCACTTTTACGACTCCTATACTACGCATGAACGTTTTATATGATTTTCGTTTATTTGATTATAATCGTTACCCGCTAAAACTACAACTCCAAATCAAACATCAACACTCTGCAAACGACTACTACAACATCCTCGAACCATGAACCATTAAAAATAAACAAACATCCGTAGAACGCGAGAGTTTTGTTTAAAACTCAGCGCTCATTCTCGGTGCCAACAACCAAAGATCCGAACAATGCAACCGGCATCGAAGAACGTCAGGTATTGCTCAACATAACTTATCTTTTAGCTAAGTCTAACTAACCCCTTACTACCTCCCCATTATTAAATAGAATATATATTTATCTTAGTTCGCTACTAATTATTTTGATAACATTGATGTTTCGTTGTAAATTCATTTTTTTCGATCTATTCTGCATGGCACTGAATGCAGGCGAAAAATCCAATCACTCCAAGCAATGGAGCAACGTGCACATGTACTTCTCGTAGATATCTCATTGTCACCCAAAATTTTTCTCTCCATCTATGTGTGCTTAGTGAAGCCGTCTTAATACAATAAAATTAACAAGTCGTTGTTATTTGCACAGGAACGCGGCTCGCGTTCTTCAGTATCCAACGAGTCCAATGTCCTTCTGGATCCTGAAGTTCTGCCAGATTTGTCCGTCCAAGCACTGGTGCTGACAGTTTTGGCCACACTGGTCAAGTATTCGTCGGATGAGGGAGAAACTCGAGTTTTGTATCAATATTTGGCCGAGGGTTCCGTTGTCTTTCCCAAAGTGTTTCCAGTTATGTAAGTACTTGCCGCAGTTTTCAATCAAAAATAAATACTCAATGTTTCTTATTTTTCACAGCCACTCGTTGCTGGACCAAAAGATCAACAATATTTTGTCAGTATCACACGATCAGGCTGTACTCAACTCGGTGCAGAATATAATACAAAATATGCTGGCAAGCGAGGATCCTTCCCAGCAACAGCTTCACTTTTTGCAGAGTTGCGGATTTGGGGGACTCTGGCGATTTGCGGGTCCGTTCACAAAGGTTCGTGTTTAAGAAACTGTTCAATGGTCCCAGAATTTCTATAAAACGAACAAATTATCTCAATTATAGTACAACATGATGGGTGAATCCTCAGAACTGTTTGTCAACTGCTTAGAAGCTATGGTGGAGACCTGTTTGCCGGGTGAAGAGACCGCCCCGGTTCCGCCCTCGCCAAAACCTTACAACCTAAGCTCCAGTCTAAGCAGCCTTACGTTGGGTTCTCCTACAGATAAGGGTAAGTATCGTGTAGACTCACTGTAGAGTTTGCGCACACACCACGTAAAATGCAATGCTTAACCTTAGCGCTTTTCTTTTTCAATAGCAATCCCAATTGAATGAACACACAAATTGTACAAACAATAATTATTCAGAGCTAACCGTTTTCTTTATATCACACCAATTACGTTATACAGCATTCTCATCGGAATCATTAGATTTTTATGAAAATTGCCCGGGCAGCGGCAGCAGCCTGCGACGCCCTTCACACAGCAAATCACGCGCCAAACATCGAATTAACGACAGTCCATCACATTGAACGATCCACAGCTTAATTCAAAACAAAGTATTAAAACAGCAACCAAATCCAAATCTATAAACCAAAGAAAATACATTTTGAATAGCTGAAAGGCGAGACAGAGCCACAGCTTTAAATAATGATTGGAAACAATGGTGTATTTTGTAGTTATCTAAGATTTGCAAACGGAATTATTGTCGCAACAGGCGAATTGATTGATATTAAAAATTATATACACACTATTCAATATGCTATTCAATATTGTTAAACACGAAACGAATCCGAAAAAAAACTGAAGAAAAATAATGCACTCCTAATTACACACAGTACCGAATTAATGTTTAAAATTTGAGAATTGTAATCAGAATATTTACATGTAAAAAATCTCTGGTACCTTAAAGCATTTACATTTACAGAACATATTTTTGACAACATATATGTGTGTATGTTTGACATAATCGCACCCAGTTTAATGTTTGTAGCATTTCCATTAAATTGTACGTATTTATTGAGCCAAACATAGCGTTACCATGGGTCTGAGCAACCATTTATGGAACAGAGTAAATATTGGATCAGTCAAACAATAATATCGAAGTACAAAAAAGAGGCCACGATTGTAACAGAAACCCAAATACATATTATATGCATGCTGAGAGTTTGTCAAAATGTTACACCCGATTTGTTTTAATCAACCTTAAACTTAGATAAGAGCCAGTTGTCAACAAAGCAGATATATTTTTATTGCCACTTACATATTACATTCGCAACTGGAAAATTGTACTAAAGCATAAGTAACTTTTGTAATGCTTATCGTCCAATTTTATATTTAGCCCATATGTTTATGCAACTTTCGTCTTATTTTCAGCTGCATGAATAACAACCAATCCACGCACTAGACGTACCACACTTATCGCAAAAGTAATGCGTTTCCTAAATCTATTCAAAAAGTGCTTTTAGACAAAAAGAATGAAACAAACCCCCACAGAATGTCGTACAAATTCATAGAATATTTATATATTGGTACGTGAATTAATAAAATGTCCAGTGATGCCCGCAAAATGCGATAAGAAAACGTGATTGAGAACGAAGAAGGCGAAAATTGTATATTGTCTGTATATAATGGTGTAAAAAAGATGCGATGAATGATTCTGCAATATCGAACAGGAAAACATTAAACTATCGACTGTATATTTTAACTTTTATAATTCGCAATTACAACTAAGCGCCTACATATGAAGAACTCACCAGTTCCTGAGCAGATTATTACAACCTGGAATAACGAAGTTAACCAACTAAGAAAATGCAAGTAATATCAGCTTATGAGAAGAAACTTGGATCAAAGGAATCAAAAAACGAAGAAATTAAAGCTTTAACAATGCGGTATGATTCTCATGTCGCTCCCATTATTTTGTATTACACAGGAATCTCCCAAATACAAATACATCCATGGCATTTATTTAAATTTTTTTTTTAACCCAGTTCATTTTTTCATAAATGATTTACTAATTTATTTCATCCGCACATTTCCGCGAAAAGTGTTGAAAAACCTCAAGCGAGTTTACTAAAAATCCATCTAAATTTAAGTTTAAAAACACGACCCTGTCTGCTAAAAATATATTTTAGTTGTAAGCACAAATGCAGGGTTTTAATCCAAATAGATTTCGTAAGCAAGAGAATCGAACAAATTAAAACTATTACACATCTGTACCTCTTCTTAAGCGACAAACGCAACAAATTAGACCGTTACGCTCAATTTATAGCACAGATATTTTTAACTGTATTAGACGTCAACCGAGTTATCCAAGACATTTTTTATGAATCAACCTATAAGAGTTACTTTGACTCATTACTCTAAATGTATTTGTGTATGTTGCTATATGTGTATTAAACAAATATGTATGTGTCATTGTAGTTTACAGTAACTTCCAATTTATGGAATGTTAATGTCTTAAATTTGTCAATGTCCAAGAATATCGATAAATGTAATATATATTCAATAAAAATGTTATAACTATTTGCCCAGAAATTCTAAGGATTTCCCTCTCTCGTACATACGAGTGCATTTTCAGAGGGGGTCTTTTTCGAGCCACTAAATTTGCATTTTCTTGCCTTCTTGGGTGAACCCTTATAAAAACAATTGTATCATGAGTGTCTCAGAAACCTCCCCCACACAATGAAAAATGGCAAAGAAATTATCAAATCAGTGCCATCGTATGGTAATGTGTCGTTTGTTCCGTTTCTGCATGTTTAACTTCTCGATTTCATGGATGAGATTGCAGCGACCCTTGGGCTCGGTCTCTGTCCCGAACCCGACTCACCCTCTGGCAGGTGAGTTTCGTCAATGGCCCGGTCCCGAAAACCCAATCTCGCAGAATGCGCCAAACAAGTGTCACAGCTGACCGAGGTCGGAACTCAGGCAAACCGGGAGCAGGAGTGTGCGGCGGCACAATCCCAATACTTGTGGGAATGCCTCGAGTAAACTTTCTCACGATGCACCGACCGACCGACCCATCATCCAGACACCGGCTGCTAGCTGATAGTTGCTTGCCACTTGCCTGGGTGGTGCTTTGCAGACGCTGGTGGTTGCTCTTGCTTCGTACACTTGCGGTGGTTGCTGGCGTAAGTGTAACGCAATGTCGCGCCAAAGAGGAAATGATGTCTGTGTGCCAAAAGGAAAGAGACTGCACTGAGAAAATATTTTGATTATTTTATCTATTTATATTATTAGAGGATATTGAATATCAGTCTTGTTTAAATTTCAATATTACTATGAATTCCATAAGGGCTTCGTTTTGTTCACTCAATGTTTAAAAATCGTTGTGGTGATTAGTGCTTGGTAAACTTATTGCAGATACGATTATAATCGTGTTCAAGGCATAGTAAAGATGTACAAAGATATAAGGGTATCTTTAAAAAGATTTTGTACAATAGTAACTAAGATTATGTTAACGGAGATACCAAAACTTTTTGCGTTCAGTGCTCTTTCACGCACACAGGGACGGGAACTGACACCCATATGCAACAATGCCATCGTCTCGGCAAGATTGGCTCTTTGGCTTAAGTGAGGACGGCACGCATGGGGCACGGCTGGGATCGCATCGGATCGGCTCTCTCGAGCGGAGAGCGTGCGACGATCGGTGGCAAGAGGAAGGCAGCGGTGCAAGGCAGGTCGAGGTCACGACGCTGTCGTTCCCAAGTTGCGATGTCGTGTGTGCGAGTGCCTGTGCGTGCGATGAGGTACGCTCCTGGTGGTGGGTCGCTCTGGCTCTTTCTGTGTCTCTTCCGCCCCTCTTCAGACTCCTCCAGCTCCGATGGCTACGCCGGGGCACGGGAACAGCACGAGGAAGAGCGATGTCGCTGCAAGCGAGCGAACGTGTTGTAGGGACTGTATACACTATAAAAAAGGTTCACTCTAGTTAAGAATAACTCTTTTTTGCATACATATTAGTTAGTCTCTAAATCAATTCTCTCACATCGTGAAAAATGGCCACTCACGTCGTCACTTTTAGTTTATCGCGAGTACCTATGACAAGAAAAAAAATTGTATAAAAATATAACTTATTTCAATATTAATATAATTTAATCTTAAAAATAAATTTCTATAGACCATGGTCATTAAATATTCTTCCACGCTGATTTATTTTCAGTGCAAAGAGAGAGTCGCGACGGCTTCCGTCCTATTCCTTTTTTTTTTTTTTTGTAATCGCACACGTGCAACGGCGAGTGGATCTTGCCACAAGCAGAGAGCCAGAGACTGTGACCCGATTGATGGTGGTTTCGTGATGCAGTGATCGCAATGCGTGGTAGCAGTTAGGGGAGGATTTGGCAAGTGTTCAAGCAGGCACCGGCAACGCTGTGGCAGCTACAAAAAGGATCAGCTTACCTTGTGGCACGATCATTTCTCAAGAGACTACCGTGCAGTGAGGAGCACAACAAGAGCAGCGAAGCAGCAATATCGCAACATCAGAAAAAGCAGCCAGTGGCGCAGTTTTATTTACAAACAATCCACAGAAATTAACGCAAACACAATGGCCGTGGAGGGTCAGAGATTCATGACCAAGACGCAGCACTATCGCAAGGTGACAAAGCCACTCTTGGAGCGGAAGAGACGGGCGCGGATGAATCTGTATCTGGACGAACTGAAGGACCTCATCGTAGACACGATGGACGCGCAAGGCGATCAGGTCAGCAAACTGGAGAAGGCCGACATACTGGAGCTGACGGTCAACTATCTCAAGTCGCAGCAGCAGCAGCGACTGACCAATCCGCAATCTCCGCGATCGTCGCAAGTCAACTACGATAAATTTCGGGCTGGCTACACGCAAGCGGCCTACGAGGTCTCGCACATCTTCTCCACCGTACCCGGCTTGGATCTCAAGTTTGGCACTCACCTGATGAAGCAACTGGGCCACCAGTTGCAGGACATGAAGCAGGATATGGATTGCTCCGAGCCCAGCGACGAACCCGTCAATCTCTCCGAGCGCAAATCGGACGAGCACCAAGTACCTCAGAGACGCTCCAACTCTCCGAAAGCCAAGGAGATGCCTCAGGGCGAGGACGTCTGGCGTCCCTGGTGAATGACACTACACCGAAACCAACCACATTGAGAGCTTTACTACCCTGGCTTTAGATGATAATCATTTCATACGATCCATGTTTTCCAAGGACTAGTTTAAACAACTTCCTCAGAATTTATTATTTATTCTTAAGTAGATTTGATGTGATGTTCCTGTGATAGTTTTTAAGTTCATACTTTGTAATTGATCTCCCGTAGCTCATATGTTCATATATTTAAATGATTATGTATAAATTATCCGACTTCCGTAATCATAAGCTTCCCATTGAGCTTCCACATTACAATTTGAGATGCTTTAAAACATATGTACATTTTTGCTTTACATCATCAAAGTTAAATAAATAAAATACTGCAAAAACTAAATTCCAAAAACTCGTATTAATTTTCCGTTTTTTTATTCAGAACGATCGTAGCGCCATAGCCAAAAAGAGTTTATTTCTCATTTAGCAAGGTTTTTTCGAAACTGAGGAGGCGGAAACATAAATTGTTACAAATTAAATTATATTAATGTTGCAACTTTAATAAAAACAGCATTTTGTTATTACATATTTTTATTTTTTTATTGGGTAAAAATTAAACTTTTTTTAATCAGTTTACTAATGCCTTGTGTGGCAGCTTTACCTGGTGTAAATATACAAATTTTTAAAGTTTATTACAGAACATATTTTATTCCTAAGCTCCAGTTAGAGGAGGACTCTCGATGGGAGGTCCTTGGCTGGCATCTCGTAAGTCTTCTTTTTTTGGGACTTCTAGTTAGTCGTTGTGCTAAAGAGTTTGGTTGGGCGCTTAGTCTCCTCGCATACTTACATGCATATTGTTGGATAAGATCTCTAACTTTGGGAATCTTTGGGTCCCTTTCGATATCCCTATTGCGCACGAACCATGGCGAGTTGGATATCAGTCTGAAAATCTTGGCTTGCTCTACTCTTATCTTGTCCATGTTTGATTTTGATGCTATTCCACAGATTTGTTGGGCGTATTTACAAATTGGACTAATAATAGACATGTTATTGTATAAATTTTATATCTATTCAATTTACTCTATGATGAATTTGTAAAATTTAAAACTTAGAATTGTTCCAGGTTTGGGATTGAAAGAAATTGGCAATCTATAAGACATAAAATAGATACATTTACGAAGTATTTAAAAAATGATCTTTATAGAAATTTGTAAACCACTAAAAAACCCAGTTTAACTAGCATTGCAATAATAGTTTTCATTAATTATTTGCAACACCACCCTCCTAATCGATAAGGGAGCCCACCAAAAACCCTTTGAAGCTTCATAAATTGATCAATCCTGGAACGCGAGCAACTTACAGCTCAAAGTGTGGCCACCGCGAGCCAAACGCGAGGGCCGCTACACGCTTCGTTCTTACACAAAGGTCCTGCGGGTCAGCAACGCAGAAGGTGAGGGGCGAGAAGAACGGGAAAGTCGAACACACATTAAGCGCACTCGACGCACACGATCAATGTTCCCACAGGATCATAATAGCCGACCAACAAGTGGCAGGATGCCTTTAAATTCGAACCCGATCCAATATGGAATGCCAACGGTAAACAGGAAGTCGTCGAGGAATCGCAACGCCCCATCCCCCGCCAGGAGCCTCGCTATCGTGGGAACTGTGTGCTACCCCAATGAAATGGCATAAACCAGTTCATTATCCTTGTTGCCCTGCCCTGCCATTCCCCGTCCCTGTTTCCATAGTCAAATCATAACACACAAATCTATAAACGGCAGCTGTTTCTTCTGCAAATTCCCATACCCAATGCCATGGCCATGCTCATGCTTCGCTGCTTTTGCGGGGCAGGTGAGCGAATCGATGTGAGAAACCGAGGAGGAAAGTGTTTCCCACGATCCTGGCAGCAGCGATCCTGCTCCCTTGGCCGTTGATAAGGGTGCGCTTGCAACAATAAGAAATCGGCCGAACAATAAGAAGACTCGGCCTCAAGGAACGGAAGGGTCGCCGAACCAACTAACCAAGGAACCACCAACCCTCATGCCTGCACACGGAGCGTGTCCCCGTCCCTTTTACTCACAAAATGCCAGCACACACAAACTCCGCTTTTGGGGGTTGTTTTTTGGGCCGGCTATAAAAGACAGACAGGGATCAAACAACCAACACACAACGTCTTCGACCGTCGGAGCAGCAAGAGCTCAAAGAATTTACAATAAGTACAGCACAGCACACAGGAGAAACGAAAATGTCGTCGCTGCAAATGTCCGAGATGTCCAAGACCTATCAGTACCGCAAAGTGATGAAGCCGATGCTGGAGCGCAAGCGGCGGGCCAGGATTAACAAGTGCCTGGACGAGCTCAAAGATTTGATGGTGGCCACCTTGGAGTCCGAGGGCGAGCATGTCACCCGCCTGGAGAAGGCCGATATTTTGGAGCTGACAGTCACCCATCTGCAGAAGATGAAGCAACGTCGCCAGCACAAGCGAGCTTCCGGCGACGAAAGCCTTACCCCGGCGGAAGGTTTCCGGTCCGGATACATTCACGCTGTCAACGAAGTCTCCCGCTCGCTATCCCAACTTCCCGGAATGAACGTCAGTCTGGGCACCCAACTTATGACACACCTGGGTCAGCGCCTGAACCAGATCCAGCCGGCGGTGAAGGAGGTTCTACCTGTTACGGCTCCTCTCTCCGTGCAAATCGCTAGCCGGGACGCCTACTCTGTGCCCATCTCCCCAGTCTCCAGCTTCGCCGGCAGCCCCAACTCGAACGTCAGTTCAGCCAGCACCTCCCTGCTGACCACCATCGATGTGACCAAAATGGAGGACGACAGCGAGGACGAAGAGAACGTCTGGCGTCCCTGGTAGAGGGAAAATACATCTCTGTATAAGCCCCATATAGAAAGTAAAAGTCTTCCGAGTCAATGGAATCCTCCAACGGACTCACAGCCTAGATTTAAGCACACAACCCATACACGAAAAGCTTTAGACGAGAACGCACGGAGTTCATGTGATAACTAAACAAATAATAAATTATATACATGCATAGAAATGAAAAATCACGACTTTTTCTGACACTATTTACTTAACATGACTCATTTGCCAGTAATTTTTAAATTGACCAGGCACTCCCGCAATTAATTATTTGCTGGGTTGTGGTCTAAAGCGGAAATGCTGGAACGCAACTAGAAAATCACATCTATTATACCAAATCGAAATCTTTGTTACCTTTCGTTCGCCCTACGGCCAGAGACAAAAAAAAGCGAAAACAATGCCAAGGCCGGCATTGAGAAGAGAAGAATTTAAGCAGAAGCAGGCCAAAGACGGACTACCGATGGGCTATGAACCAAAGACTCCTCGAACACGTGTGCAGACAATAAGCCAAGGTAACACATAAAATTAGGGACTTATCTCAGCGTGTCCAATTGAGTTACGGCAATGTCGCTCAGGCTGGAATTAGAAAACAGAAGAGGAGGAACCCAAAAAGGGATCTAGTCATCATTCATCCCGAATCTATCTTGATTTCGTTTCATTTTCTCCTTTTTTACAATTTGTTGCATTGTTTTTTTTTTTTTTTTGTATTCTTTTAGTTCTGTTGTTGTCGGATAGAAAATCGTGTTTCCAACGGTCAAGGTAAGCTACGCCATACATAATTGCTTGGGATCAGGTAAATGAGTCCCTTGCCCTAGGGCAACCGAAGATGGAGCCCGGGACAGGATATCGTTTTTTTTTATTTTTTTATGGATTCTCCTTCGGGCCGGGTCTTTTTTTTTTTCCTATACATATATATGTATATTTTTTTGGTTTGTCTGATCCAGCGTCATTTGCTTATCGGAGTGCCAAGACCAGTAGCCGATCCCCACACGCCTCTGTCTTTAAGATCGGACTGAGGTTATAACGAGGAAATAGTCAGCAAGATGGGTATCAGCGAGTTTCCTTGGGTCGCTACGGCTTAGTTGATATATGTTAAATTCAATGGAACTCCATTTTTTGAGATTTTTTTTTACCGTTGACATGTTGAAATATATTTAAAATTTAAATACTCGTCGCAATAGACAACCTGGTCTTTTGTGTCCTTTGTTTTACATTTCCGTTCACAAACAACATACAAGTATCTCCGGCAATTAACCGAGAAAGTGGGTATCTTATATGTTATGCCGGAGTCTCTAAAGAAACACTTTGTTTTCGGTTTTTTACAAATTGTTTTATATTAAATTATAGGTGTTGAAAAGTTCTGTAAGTCGCATTCTGTGAAAATTTCAGTCACTTCCTGTTCTAGGATAATCGAGTGTCCGGGCCTTTCTAAATCTTGACTCGATTTCAAGGACAGTGCCTGCCTAGATGATCCGATAACTGTCGGGTTGATAATGAAAAAACCAGCATCGGGCGACAAGACCCAGTTACGACATTGGACAATAAGAAATATGTGCATATATGCAGCGGAATCGCACCCAAAATGCCAAAAGGAAATGCGAGCGGGCCTTGGCTGGCAGCACAAAAGATACTTAATCTTATAGGCAAACCCGATGAATGATGAACGTAACCGAACCCCCGATACAGCAAAATCCAGCGATCGAGCTCGAACGCAAGCCCAAGTCATTAAAAACTACAATACACAAACTGCATACGAATCACTCCAAGACTGCGGCCCAAAAAAGGGTCTCCGTCCCAGAGTGCGGGGCAGGGGAAGACGGCAGGCACGGAGTCAGGGATAGGGGAGGGCGAAGGGACCAAAGCCAGAGCCAGAAAGAAAAAAAGAAATATCAGAAGCGAAGATCGTGAGAAAATGGTTTGGAACGTGGTTCTCACACGATCGACACACCTGCCCTTTTTTTCAGAGTGTGTGTCTGGCTGAGGGGATATCCGAGTGTCTGTGTGGGTATTTTTACGAATTCAAGATACAAGACCACTTACTGGCAAGATCACGACCGACTCGAGCTAGCTGCACTGCGAGAAACTGGCTAACCGATTTAGAAGGATCCGGAATTTTGGGAATCATATTTTTTGGTAACACGATTTTCTGGAATTGAAGAAGTCAACATCGAAAATGTTTCATAATAACGATTAATAGGTTAAGAGGTTAAAAACCTCTTCTTGAAAGGAGAGTGTCGCCCTTAGACCAATTAAATGCAGTACTGCCTATAAGGGCTGGCACATTTAACATTTTTTTTTTTATACATTTTTTTTATTATACATTTAAATTCGCACCTAATAGTTTTTCTCAGTGTGGCCCGTGGCGTTCGCCATGAAAGAGAAAAGCAGCGTGCGGTAAGTGTGTCTCAGGCAAAGTCTCAGCTTCACTCACCAACATAGATGACTTTTGTGCATTGGCCAACATTGTAATGACTGTGGACACACGATCGTTAAGAGCGCGCCGTGTGATCTGGACAAAAGGGGTTTGAGGTTGGTTCGGGCTTGAATTTTCTGCCGGGGAATGAGAAGTGAGCCGGGCAGGGGGAGGAGGTGAAGGCGGCGCATGCGTCGCTGTTTTGTTGAACGAACTCAATTTAGTGGGTTTATGACCAAAAAGCGAGAGCAAGCGAGATGGGAATGGAGATGGTTATGGTTATGGCAATGGGAATTGGAAGTGGGAGTGGAGGAGTGGCGGGGTGTGGGATATGGAGTTAAAAGATGCAGACATGGAGAGGCACCCAACCACACTTATATGGTGTGCTATTGACTCTGTAATATCTTTAATATGGGATGTTGTTACACTACATTGGCACACGCTCTTTCTGCCACTGGACAAGCTGCCCACAGCCTGGGAATGTGTTTGTGAACTGCTGCGCCTGCGCGCTGTTGTTGGACTTTGGCTGATGCCGCAGATTGAGGCACGAGTGCCCAGTCCCATCCCATTCCACTCCATCGCAATCCGATGGAATGGCCTCAGCCCATCGCCTGTCGGCCGGTTTGCCGCAGCCTCTCCTTTATTAAGTGGTGGTCTTGAGCTTACTTTAGTATGGCTGCATTAGTATGACTTGTGCGGCATGCGGTGTCTGAAGTAGGTGGCTGGACCCGCGGTGCAGCGTGCAGTGTTCAGGCCCCACCGCTGCTCCGAGGTCACGTGATGAATGTCGTGTGAGCTCTACTGTACCATCTGTCAAGGAACTTGTATGCATACAATGAAGATTAAAGGCTTTGCAAATCTAGTGCTACACTGAATTCAATGAATTTAGTTTTAATACTGATCTAATTAACTATGGAGCATCTTAATTATTGTGCGAACTTCAAGCCCAATGTAATGTTTCAAAGGTTATGCTAGCTAAAAAAAAATCTAAATCTATTCCAATCAGCGGTGCTTTTATTGCTGTCAGTAAAACATCAAGTGATTGCTTTTCAAATGTTTCACAACAAAATAGATCACCCATTTCAGTAAACTACCGTTGAGCCCTATAAATAGCCGTTTTGTAGCCAAAAAAAAGACAAGAGAGGCGCTAAAAAAACGCCAGCGAATCTCGAGACTTGATCGTCTTCATGCCAAAGTTACGTGACTAATCACATTTTCTAAAGATTAACAGCAATCAGCGACGGCTTGAACGGTCCCAGACCCGAGATGCGGCCGGTAAGTAGTCGTGTCTGCATCATATCATCATAGTTGTCCACCAGACAAAAGCGTTGAAACCTCAGTTCCGTAATCGAACCCCTAGCTCATCAGGGCCCAGATACTCGTAGAGAGCCCCAGCTACCAAGAGGCACTGAAGTTTCGAGTTTTAAGTGCCGAGACGGTCGCGGTCGCGGGCTTAATTTGCAATGTCTGACCGAAGTGACCGACCGTCTGGTGGTTGTCCGTTTGTCCGCTCGTACCCGGCGCATGTGCCAAGCGGTCAAGCGCAGTTAAAGCTGTCAAAGCCTAAAAAAAATATAAAAATGGAAAATAAAATAACACACAGACCTAACACAATGGCCACAATGCTGAGCCATTGACAGCGGAGCCGCGGTTCTCACACTCGCGGGCCTCATAATAAATGACGTTTCCTAGAACCGACTTTTTGCTTTATTTTTATTATTTAATTGCGACAGCGCCGGCGCAAACCTTCCCGCTGAAGCCCCGCGTGTTGGAGCCCCCGTTTCGTCCCCTGCGGAACCCCCATCAGAGCACCCGACCATAATGAGGCCAAGCTTGGGCCCAGACGATAGTCCGAGTGTGGGAAAATATTCTGCGACTTCCGGCTGTGGGCTCCGCGATTCGGTTCGCAAGGGAGTTTATCTCATTTGTGGGATTTTTCTTATTCTCTTTCCGTTTGCGGTTAAACGCCCTCTGAAATATGATTGCATATGAAACAAGAATTTAGCGCCGAAATTAAACAAGAATTTTAGTTTCATTGACTTTATTTTCATATCAGCTTCAATTAAATTCATTCATTTATTTGAACGGGCGACGCCTGCGCTCTGTAGCCGGGATTTAAGGCTCTGTTAGAGGTTGGCGTCTTGGCTGCTGGAAGATGCGAAGGTCCAGAATTTCCACAATGCAGCTGCAGTGTCAGCTCTGCTCGGGATTGACCCGGTGGCCGGGTGGCGATTTGTAAAAGCCTTCCACTTAAAGGCGATTCAGTGCAGCCAACTATGATCACCAGGGACGCCACATGGGACCTGAGGTGGAACTAGCCTCGCTTGGGGCCGGGCTGCAGGCTCCGCTCTCCAGGCTTCCGCATTCCGACGGCGGCGGGGTGACCATGGCGGCCTCCTCCACTGGCGCTTGCAGGGGCACGATGGGTAGCGAAGGCACTACTACTTGCAAGTAGTTGAGGCGATGGCCCAGGTGGCTCATTAGCTGGGTACCCAGATCCACGCTTACGCCAGGCACAGCAGCCAGGGTTTTGGACACCTCATTGGCGGCATGGACGTAGCCGGCGCGGAAACTCTCGGCGATACTCAACTTTGGATCCGCTCCCTGCGAAGAGGTCGCGACGCTTGAGAGTCGGAGCTGCTTCTGGGCACGAAGCTTCTTCATGTGCTCCACGGTCAGTTCAAGGATATCGGCCTTCTCCAAACGAGTGATATGCTCGCCCTCCTGCGTGAGACACTCCACCATAATATCCTTCAGCTCATCCAGGCACTTGTTGATTCTGGCGCGGCGCTTGCGCTCCAGCATGGGCTTCATCACCTTGCGGTACTGGTAGGTCTTGGACATCTCCATCTCCAGAACCATGTTTGTGACTTTTTTGTTGGTTTAAAGAGTAGACTGTTTAGTTCGCGTAATCCACGGAAGAAACGTTCCAACGATGTGATAGACTGTGTCTGCTCGCTACGACGTCGAAGCTTTGAATGAGTCGGCTGGCCCTCGCTTCGGGTTTATATAGCCTCTGCCACACGGGGATCTCTGCTGCGAGTGCAAGCGAGAGCCTCGTTTTGCCTCGTGCGCGGCCTGCTGCTGTTTCTGTAGCCAGCGGTGGTTCCAGTGGTGCTGGTCTGGTGCTGGTGCCAGTGTTAGTGGTGGTGGCTTCTGTTTTTTTGTATGCTTTGCTCGTTCGGCACACAGTATGGAGTGAGTTTGTGTGAGGGCAATAAAATGACTTGAGCTGCGGCTGCGCCTCGCCTTCGTCCCCGCTTGCTGCTCGCAACTCACCCTCACCCTCCGCTATATATGTGTTGTGATTGTTATACCGTGGGAAACGGTTTCGATGCCGATTTCCACGACGACGACGATGACGACGACGGCTGGCCTGACTTCTTCTGATTGTGCATGCTTGGGGTCTTGTACGATCCCTCCTCGGTCCGTCTGTCCACGTGTCCGTCCCTTTGTCCGCCCCTGTCCGTTTGTCCGCCTTTAAAGTCGGACGGGTCGGGACGGACGGGAACGTCTTAAGAGCCAGCCCCGCCACTCTGCTGGATTGGATGCGATACGATGCGATGCTCGGCAGCCAGGCGAGCACATGCCTTCCATCCATAACAAGATGTTTGCATTTCAATTCATTTGTATGGTCGCCGGTCGTCGGTCGGTTTGGGGTCCGGTCTTTTGGGTTTTTGGTCTCAAGTCTTGCCATGTGCCTTCACCCTTTTGCAGTAGCTTATGGCATGCTGATAATTGTGGAATCGTCATCGGGCCGGGCCATCACTGTTGTTGTTGTAATAGTGGTTGTTGCTATTTCACTGTTTTTTTTTTTAGCGCTTTATGGATCATTGATTGGATCGTGGTAGTCGTGGGTTTCGTGGGACGAGCATTACGCTTTTCGTTTACATGATTATTCTTGATTGTCGGTTTCTGGCTTTTGGGTTCGGCTTGGATTTAAGTTCGAGCTTCGGATCTTAAGATCTGAGCTCTTAGGTCGTCGCTCGCTTCTATTTGTAGACAATTACCATCGCTCGTCCGCGGCTGGGAACGTTGGAAATCGACGTGTGCGCGAAAGTCGGTTACAATCGCCGAACGATCGTTTTTTTCCTCGTTTTTTGTTGTGAGCACACGCTATAAATGTTATGGCTCGTGGTGTGTTTTGACCGTATAAGCCATATATGCATGTATATTTAGCACTTTTGGGTATTTATTTTTAACGTCTGAGCTTGCGAGTCCGAGTCAGTGTCGGAGTCTGAGAGATCTGCGTGATTCATCGGCTTGAGATGCCGCCGGCATCTGACACATCTCTTAGAGTCACAGCTCAGATTTCACAATATTTAATTAGAAGTGCCGGCGACGATGACGATCTCGTCCCATTGAAATTGACACGAGCTTTGCTCATTGGCACACAAATACGAAAGAGCGGCAACAGGCGGAGATTTAGATACAGATACAGCTACAGCTACAGCTACGTATGGTGAATGAAAAATACAAATACAAACAAGACAAATTAAGATTGCCCCTTGACGCGTTCCAAATGAGCTACAGTTAGTCAAAAATAAAACAAATAACAGCAGGAACAACAATAAACGGGTTAACACAATCGCTTAGCCACTTATCTAACCGCAACGTTTTGTCAGCTGGACCGGGACCGTTAAGCTGTTGATGTCAAAAAGCTGAATGCTCCGGAAGTGGCTAATTGGATTTTATCGGCGGAGTTGGGATACACTATTGCTATATGGGTTTTCTCATTGGAACGGAGGCGCCTGCTAAACCGATATTTAGGTGTTGTTGGTACTGAACTGTTCGTCAAAAATATTATAAGTAAGTTTTTATCAATATTTATTTAAAAACTTAACTTTGGGAAGTTGCAATCACACGCGCCCACTTCAGTTACTGCTGGCGAATATCCGCAATCGCCATTTCCAGCTAAACTAGTTCTGAATCACGTCGGTAATAAGTATCATTAATACCAATTGCTGCAATTAGCAGGCCCAGTGGACAAGCACGTGCCCTTAATAGAGTAAATCAAGTGTAACAATAGCATTTAAATTGTAGAAACTGCGGGTAATTTCATAAATTCTAAAAATAACTTCATTTCGAAGCAAAGTAAACGCCGCCCATTCCCCTTCAAATGTCCGAGGTAATTTCGTCAGATTCTGCAAACCGACGAAGTGCAGCGCATATCCTGGAGTCTCCGAAGACCAACTTATAAGCCCAATAATCCCGGCTTGCACACACACTCACAATCGCACACCCGAAGACCTCATTTCTCTCGCGTTATTATTTCTCTTGTTGTTGCCGTTTTTTATTTAACCATTTTTTATCGATGGCATACGCACGCGCGAATTTCCAGAGCCCGTGCCCCCGCTGAGCCAAGCGACCAGCATTCGTTCGGCGCGATCACCGACCACCAACAATATATATATAGTTTTTTTTTGCAAAGAGGGTTTGGGGGGAAATGGTGGCTGGGAGGAGGGGGAGGGGCTGTGCAGCAGCAACAGCACGAGAGCGTGCAAAGCTCGGAGACCCAGAGCTACGTACAACACAGCTATAGCGTGTTGTTGAATTAATTTATATCCAACAGTGCGCTTTCAACTTTATTGCGCCGCGAAAAGCAGCCAGCCCAGTCAGCAGAGCTCCACGTTCCCCCGGCCGTCCGCCCCCCGCCAAGCCGCACAGATACAGAGGCACTGCGGACCGTGGGAAACAAACTCGTGCCAGTCGTTTCATTGCTGTCAAATAATATCTTGATGGGGATCAACTTGAAAAGATTGGTTGGGGCTTGGGCCCGGGCCGCGCTCTGTCTCGCTTGCTCCCCTGGCCACCCGTCTCTTTCTGCCGCCTCTGACGCTTGCCGCTGTTTAGGATGCGGTCGACGCTTTTGCTTTTGTTTTTGTTTCTTTAACTCAGTTTTTTGTTGTATTTTTTAGATCTCTTTTTTAATGCTTTACACATTTGTTCGTCATAGCCGAGCGTTAAGTATGTGAATGCGGCGACTGTGTGTGAGTGTGAGTATGCCCCCGTGTGCACTCGCCGAAAAAATGTACTAATTGAGTAGGGCCGGCGGATCTAATGGCCCATTAAGTCAACCATCTAATTAGCAAATGTGGGAGGGAAAGTGTTTTGCTAACTAAGCAGTGGGGTGGCCTTACATGACATTCTCAAATCAATCGGAGCTAATACTTTTTTTATGCATACATAAATATTTTAAATTATTTGGCATGCTTTTGCCAGTATTTTGCTTGAAATTCTAATTAGAATTATCCTAGAATAACAGCATCACGCGCAAATCTAATTCCCTGTATTTCTGTCTTAGTGCAAAAATTTTTGTTTGGTGTACCCCTGCGCTGGCATTGGCATCTCCGCAGTGAAGCAAAGATCCAAAAAGCCAGAAACCAGTTTGCCATCCGCCAAAGCCAAAGTGGGCTCTGCTCTGCTCTGACTGCGGCTGCTGGGATGCCGACACATACTCGGCTCTGAGATCATATAAAAGACTCGGCACACCTCCGTCGGCAGCCTCCCCGATCGCCACCTCCTGCGTCGCCCGTTTTTAACCACCGGCTTGTGAATGGCTCCTCCGCCCGCTTTTATGCACTGTTTGTTGTGTATACACACGGTCGGGCACTTGGCACGTTGCCCATTATCTCGGGGAGCCTCAAACTGGAACTGAAGCTGCGGCCGGGGCCGGGGCTTTTATTTTTTGTAAAGATTTTCGAGTGCATATATCATATTACCACCACCAGCAGGGCGAGAGGCATCCATGCGCCCGAACCCCCCTGCCAAGTGTAAACTGTCATTGCCCCTTGACAGGAGGCCCCCGATAGTGGGGTCTCCCACTTTGCATTCGAATTTCACATAAACATTGTCAGCCCATCTTGACGGGGGGCGCAATCATTCAGATCCATTAGCCACGCCGATAAGCAGGGAACTGCTAAACGAGATCCCCCGAAAGCCGCGTCCCCTAGAGCCATTAAAAAGTATCTAAAAGTAAGCGTTTGTATCTGCAACCCTCCGGCTCGCTTCGCACACACTTCGTGCCTGCGTCTTATCGGGGAACTCCCTGAGAAAAACCTCCCTATCGCTCCACACACGTTCAGCACACTTGGCTTGCAAGAAAATAAATTAATTAAAATATCTATAAGATTTCCAGCTCGCCACAAGGGAGTGTTTCCAAATAGAATGAAATGAAACAAGACAAGTGCCAGAACCGTATTTTATTGCCGACGATAATGGTGGTGGTTTCAGATCCCCCGAGCCCTGTGGGAAAGTAGTTCGAAATCAAAACACCGAGACAAGTGATTCGAGATGCCTATACAAATAGCGGACCGAATGCAACCCCATTTCCATTTTCTCCCTATCATCTTTTATTCCGGGACTAGGCAAACCAGGACGAAATGTGTGGGAATGCGTGGGAACGGTGTTTGGGATCCCGTCCCCTATTCAGTACCCTTATGTTGATTGCCCATTAGGAATACAATTTGCAACTCCTTTTCCACAACGTGATCCCCTTGTTGATCCTGGGCTTCCTTCGGAGTCGTGAGAAATTTTACCAAGGAACACCTGCCCCTTATCGGTGTGTGCCGATTCCTGGCCGCTGTGCGACTGTGTTGGTGATTTTTTGTGGCTGCACTGGGGATTTCTTGACGGCACTTGAATGCGTTTCCGAAAATTTTGAGGCCAACGAAAAATTGTTTCCCACACTCGTCGGACAGTTGCAGTTTCTGTAGGGGTTTGTTTCCTTTAAAATGCACTCCTCCGACGTCTCTACCTGCTCCTGAAACTCCTGAATCTCCTGCGAGCGTCGTATTTCAGGTTCTCTGTATCCCGATTATCTCCGCTGTCTGAGGGCGGGGGTAAGGGTTTCAGGTCTCCGGCCGTCGGTCGCCGGTCGCCGGTCTTCGAGCTCTTGTCTCTGTTTGTATTCCCCTCCTTGTTGGACGTGCGTGTCTGCGGCAGGGGTCCGTTCTCCCCTCTCTGTTTCGCTTCTGCCGCAGCGAGTGTGTTTCCCTTCGAGCGTACAGGAAATGCATTTTGAACCGCTCGGCCGGCTATAAAAGCCGGGCGTTTGCCGGTTGGGAAATCATTCTGACATCGTCAGCGTTTCAAGCAACACACACTCACCAGCTCACAAGCAAAATAACATTTCCAAAAATGTGCCAACAAGTCGTCGTCGTTGCCACCGCCACCGCCAACTCCAACAACAAGATGAAGACCAGCTACAGCATCAAGCAGGTCTTGAAGACCCTCTTCAAAAAGCAACAGAAGCAGCAGCATCAGAAGCCCCAGGGCTCTCTGGAATCATTGGAATCTGTTGACAATTTGCGTAACGCCCAAGTTGAGGAAGCCTTCTACGCCGAGATTGACGAGAACGCCGCCAACGAGAAGCTGGCCCAATTGGCCCACTCCCAGGAGTTCCCCGTCTATGAGGATGAGCAGGAGGAGGAGGATGTCTATGTCCCCGTTCGCTTCGCTCGCACTGAGGCCGGCACTTTCTTCTGGACCACCAATCTGCAGCCAGTTGCTAGTGTCGAGCCCGCCATGTGCTACTCCATGCAGTTCCAGGATCGTTGGGCCCAGGCTTAAATATCTACCACGCACGCCACCGGCCCTTCAATCTTCAAGCTTTACGACAAGAACTACAAAACATTGTGATAGTAGCAGCGGCTTTAACTCCTTATCGAGCAAATCTCATCTCGGCGATCCAGCGCTTCCACTAGTTATTAAGATATTGTGATAAACAAAAAAGAGAGCTTTAAACAAAAAATCGTACAAAATACAAAACAATCAAAAGAAACATTTATCTTGTAATTGGGTTCTGGGTTTCAGTGAGGGTTTTAGCTGCGTATCACATCTTTAACTCGCAGTAAAGAGTTTGCTATGGTTCCGATGGCATTACACATAAAAGAATTGCTTGTTGTCAAAACGAACCTTGTTCTTGAAGCCGAAGCAGATAAGAGCCATAAGGTGCTAAGATTGTTCTGGATATTTCCAGAACACGATAGCAGAAGCAATGACTACAGGAGTTCGTTCTCTTTTAGTCTTAAAGTTTCGTATGGTAATATAACGAACAGTGCACGATAATAATGCTCAATGGCTTTATATTTTATCGTTTTAAATCTGTTATATGTAAATATATTGAAACAAATGTTCTGACCTTCTCACAAAGTAAATTCCATAAATATTTTAAATTTTCTGAACTTTATGTTTATGTATACGGGTCATTTAAGATTCTGCAATTATAGAACATAACATGCTGCAACAAGGCAGTCAACAATCACTAATAAAAGCAATCCTTTGATAGCTCTATCCAAAAATGGACAACCTTGTGATCAGCCTTGCTTGTGTCCAACTTCTAGGCACTTGCCAGAGGTGTGACGTACGAGTGTCTGGAGAGATGGCAGAGACCCAAGTTGGCCTGGTGCCAGTGGCCAATGTTATGGCTATCACCTTGGCTAAGGCCACTATCGCCACCTGTGTGCGACCAAATATGGTTGTCGTGCGCATAACTTCACGGCAGCTCCTTGGAACGGACTGGATGTCGCTTGTCGTACAACTTATTTATGCGCCGTAGAGGGAGCGGGTACGGGCAAAGCCAATGGACGTGGCAGTGACAGCGGGCGGGGAAAACCCCAAGAACAGTCAAGAAGATCCGAGAGTCGAGTGCCGAAAACCACAATTAAAATGCAGCATGTAGACGTCAACACCTCAAGACATCGAATCACATGCCAAGGCGTCTCAAGACGGACGTTGAAATTGGGCATAAAAACAGTTGCCGCAAGTGATAATCGCCTCAGCTAGGGAATCACAAACCAACGCAGGTTCTCCTCGGACAAGACAAATCCCACTCTTTCACACACTCTGTCCATACCCCCACTCCCTGTTTCTCTCTATCAATCACAAACGCATTTCTCCTACAGTAAAAAATGCAAATTAATGTCGACAGCAGAGGGGGCGCTTGGAGGGGAAGTGACAACAGTCAGAATAACCGGAAACCTAGAAATATTGCATATACGAATTGTGTAATACACTGTTTTAATTAAGATTTATGAAATCGAGTCAGCTGCTACAAAAGTTTCATTAAACTGTTTAGATTATAATAACGAAATCTATGTCGATTAAAATTTGGTTGTATTCTTTTGTAAAACAATTGTAAATTTATTTAAATGCATCCCTTAATTTTAGATTAGGTTACCCTAACCTAATCCCTAAATTTTTAGGTTTTAGAGTGCTTAGATAACTTAAATTTCTTAAAAATGGGTCTTTTTTTTGACTACTCTTCAGTTAAGCTGAAAATTGTGGTAGCGCCGTGACGTAAATTAAGTAGCAATATACGTTTCTGTTAAATTGCCTTTGACAGCGCATAATTAATTTCGTATGCACAGCGTTGCTTGTCTGCACGAAAGAATTGAAAATTGGAAGAAAGAACGCACCGTGGAATGCCGTTGATAATGCTGATGACATTGTTTATGCCGATGATGATCGTAATAATGATGATTGCGAGGAGTCGGAGTCGGAGTCGCATTCGGAGTCTGATGGTTATCCGTATGGGCCGTGCCTCATTTACATACCCGCACAGTGGACACACGCGGAACATCACACACCCCACCTGATGATCCTGTCTTCGCCGTGGTTAAATGTTTTGGGCTTCAATCTAGTGTGAGCTGGACTTTCAGCTTGCCAGTTGGGTTGTGTTGTGATCGGTGGGTCTCCAGCGACGGGTTTAATGGACGCGTGTGTACCCAATTCTTGACGACCAGCGAAGCGGCCTTCGCGTGCGTGACGAGCATTCGCTTAGCGGTCATTGATTGGCCGGGTTTGTCAGTTGTTTGCTTTTGGTCATTCGCCGCACACTGCTGTCCCTTGGTTTTGGCCAACTCTATGCGACGGAGGGCGCCGACAGCAACAAGTGTGTGAACACCATTAAACGGTGATTAGGCTCGGCCACCATGCTCCCTTGGCCACGCTCGCTCCCTTTCCATGCCCTCCCCACCCATGGATGTATCTGTTCGGAGTTGAGAGGCACGTCAAGAGGCCTCAATTACGATTACCCCTCGGAGATCGGAGTGGCGATGAACTGTGTACTGTGTGTATGTGCAACAATGTGGGCGGCCAGAATTTTGTAACCGAATCAGATCGAAATGTGAGGAGAGATCCAAGATCATTTGTCAAAATCTTTGGATGATCCGGCGGCTGAATATATTCCGGTGGGGGGTAGTTTTGTGAGGAATCAATCAGTTCTCATGAGTATAAATTACAACTCTACATTATGAGGCTAGAATAAATATTATTCCTATTAAATAATTCAATTAAATAAAACTGTGGGTATTATTATTTTTAATGAGAGTTAAATGAAAATAAGTCACGAGAAGAAGTACCATGAAGTACATGAAACCGAAGCAATGACCTAAAAGTACTATCCATTTTAGTCCATATATTTATTTATTTACAATAGTATACAATACTAAACCTAATGAATTGATTGAAATCTAGTTACTCGCAATTTTAAGGTTTTTAACCAAATACACTATATAACTAAATTGTTAGTCAACAAGAAAAAATATAGCACAGTTCGATCATACCTGACGCAAATAGAAATTAATCAATGAAACTTGCATATTCCAATAAAATTCTTGACGCAATCTCAAATTAATCAATGAAACTTACATATTCCAATAAAATTGCGTCGTCTAAACCAAATGACACCTGATACGTATGTTGACAGCACAAACGCAGTTCCCGAAAATGTGTAAGTCACCTCCCAAAAAAAGATGCTGCTCTAACGCTCCAAGTGTGTAAACAATTTTATCTACAATCAAAATAATACTTCCCCAATTTTATCAATGATATTACATAGACTGTCTTCTAAAACAATAAACAAGTTAGCCGATTAGAAATTAAATGATGCTGTTCCGGAACACACATTATTTGTCAGACACCGCAGACATGCCAATCAAATCGAAAGGTAAGTTAGTCATTCCAACCAAACTGGCACATAGTAGAACTTTGTGGGACACATAAACAAGTTTTTTGTTTGGCCCCTGATAAGCCATATCAGAGTTCCATAACTGATACACTATCTCTGGTGAGAGGTAGCTACGGAGAGCCATAAAAATATATAAAAATCAATGGAACTTCAGACAGTCACAGCAATTGAAATCGATAGCTACTAAAGAGCGAACGCATTCCGCAGAAGTACAAACTTCCTCTAGCCCCAAAAACAACAAGTCAAAATGATGGGCCCAACCATAACACTCGTCTGCCTCGTTCTGGTGGCCGGCGTCTCTGCCAACACCGTCAGTACCAACGACACAGACTGCCCCAAGTTCTGCCCCTCCATTTACAAGCCAGTGTGTGGAACTGATGGCCTGAACTTCAAGGAGTTTGCCAGCGACTGCAACCTCCTGTCCCACAACTGCCGCCGGGAAAGGAACAGCCAGCAAGGTAAGTGCAGGCATTGGCAATGAGGCTCGAGATCTAACAGAAAATATGTTGACAGCCTATGCTGCTACCGATGCCGCATGGTGCAGCTCCGAGTTCGTCGAGAATCTCCATGAGAAACTCGGCAACTTTAAGCTGGAGGTGCAGGAGTGCTTCAAGCCCTGCTCAATGATATACCAGCCTGTATGTGTGACCAATGGCAAGTACCGGGCGGAGCTGAGCAACTCCTGTCTGCTGGAGACCTTCAACTGCGCCCTGCAGGTCAGCGGCGCCCAGCCCGCCGAGGTATTCCGCATTCTGCGCGACAACAAATGCTAGACAGGATCGATCGTAAAACGGAACAATACAGGAACCTCCTTTGTTCGATGTAGTAATCTTACTTCTTGAGCTCGAGCAAAATACACTTTTAGCAACCCACATACGAAAGTAAACGACTTGTTAATTAGGGTGCGCACGGTGGGAGTGCGACAAAGAAAGTGAAAATGTTAAGAATAGAAACAGTTGGTCGGGTTAGCACAGCGGGCTTTTGACTGTTACCTAAAATAAGGTTGTAGATTCTTTAACATTCGGAAATTTCCGCCAACGAGAAAGTTTGCTTTCGAGTAAGGGAGTTGTTGTTTTTTACTCCTTTGCATACAGGATGTATGGTTCATCCTACAGTAATCCTAAAACTTCTTTAATATACAGACGGTAAAAATCGTTGCGAGATCCTCTGAAAGATGATACCTGCTGTGCAACTTCCTTTGCCTCTCCCTCACTTGAGCTTCCACCGCCTGCTTATCTGTTTACCAACTCTTTAAAAGCCATTCATCTGTCAAGCCTCATTAGGTTCCACTCATAACATTGCTTCCGTTATTCTTTACCCTGATCTTTGCTCTTCCGCTGCCCGAGCTCTCAATGATTTCCAGTTCTTGGCTGAGGGATCCAATCCCAGTAAGGATGCACCATAATGATCTGTTCATCAATTTGCTAATTCTTAACGCACTCAAAGCTTTTACTTTTAAGTTTTCTTCGCAATCCTTGGTCTTTAAGCCATTTTCGACAAACAAATGTAAGACCCTTTTTTTTAAACATACATAAATCCAAAACCATATCCAGAAGCTCTGGTTACCGGAAAATCTGTGGTTATTCGCCTTTCCCATTCAATGTGGACGTGATCATCTTTTCTAATTAGTTACTTTTAAATCCTTTAGTTACTTTTAAAGCGGAAATAAAGCCCTCTTTTTTGTACCCTTTTGAAATTACAAAATGCATTAATTTCATATTCTTGCCATTTTCATGGAACAAATGTAAATTTTATAATATCACATTAACAACGTACATATTGCGCAGTAAAATAAATAAATGAAATTACATTAAATTAGGGGTATGACCCCCTCGGGATTGAGATCGGTTCGGTGATGATTGATGGGTGGAGCCTACGAGTGGGTGGCTAACAAAGTGTGCCGGGCATTTGGCTGAAGCTCTGGCATAGCCAAGCGTGCAGGAGATCGTCATCCACTCGCTCCTGGGTGTTGGCCCAAAAGAAGGTGCCATTGTCCGTGCTAATGTATTGCAATGGCAACTGCAGATCCCAGAAGGCGCTGGGCAACTGTGTTGCACTTGCTGTGTTGCTGTTGGCTATGTTATTGCTGTTGTTGATGTTGCTATGGTGCGTGTGCTGGCAGTTGCGTCCGTGCTGACAGTCGCGACATCCTTGGGCGTTGACCTTCTCCACATAAACGCTGCTGATCAGGGTGGGTGTGTTGGGCGGTTGCATAAGTGACACCTCATCCTCCAATGGCTGTGTGCGAAGCTCCAGCCCATGCTTGTGCGTAGACTCCTCTGGCGTAGACTTGCTCTCTTGCTCCTCAAAGTGCAATTGTTGCTGCGGCTGCTGCAGGGGCTGTGTGTTGTTCAGGTCGACATTGTTGGGATGGGCCAAGGTCACCTGGGTGGGTCGGCGGACGGCTAGCAGTCGGCGCAGCGGCTGCCAAACTTTGCGCATGCGTCGCATAGACTTCGAGGCTGTAGCCCCAACGGGCACTGGCGATATGTTGCCGCTGGTGGTAAGATTTTTCGTATCCAGATACATGGTGGTGCTGCGGTGACTTGTGGAGCTTGTAGCTTTCGATTGGTGCTCAGTTTCTTCGGTTTCTGCAGCGAGTGTTGCGTGTGCGCACCTCGCAAGAACTGGTCGTTTACTGATGCTGCTGCGCCGGCGTCGCTCATATTTATATATGAGCCGCAGCCGCTGCGCTGCCGCTGGCCAGTCAAGAGTGAAATCGTATGCCGGCTGATCTCACGAGCAGTAAGAAGCACCGTACGAAATTTGAGTGCACTCTCACACACACCGGCGGATGGTGAGGGTGAGAGGTGAACCAGCCGATCGATGCAAGGGGCAAGGGGCAGGGGTGGGGCACGGCCTTTTTGTGTGCGCGTACGAGTATTTCCCAAATAAATTCCAACAGGAATCCACAAGCTTCTTCTGCTGTGTGTGTACTTTTCCCATGCACGTACAATCGACAAGGGCCGCTTGATGAGTTTTGGCTGCAGGTAGATGAAGACCAAGCCACCGCACAGTGGTTCCACGTCAAACGCATATGGAATCGTCCTTATTGGTTGTAATTTATTGCACATAGGTTTCGTCTATGCATTAGTATAAATCGGAATTTATGTATGCGTAAGCTTTTTTAATCATACACCCTTTAAATCAAACAAATACGTGGCACCCAAACATTTGAAGTTCCATTGCTTTAATGATTGTTTTATAAGTACTCAATATAAATATGTAGGCCTATTCAATGTATAAACTACTTCCTCAAAAATATATTTGGCCTAATTTAATAGTTTTTAAATAATCTGGCAATACCTTAATTAAAAATTTGCATTTCATAAAATTAGCTAAATGCTCATAGGCTTTTTGTGATCCTCAAGCATTACAAAGCAATTACAACCCACTATGCACATCGCCTGCTCGTCATTTATGCACGACTGACTTTGTTTTCACATTCACACGGTACCCACGGCCCGGAGCCCAGTAGTACATGGGTTGTTGTCCGGCCTGGCTTGAGGGCCTCGGGAACCGGGAATCGGGGTAGGGTTCACCACAGTGCCGTAGTCTTATGGATAGCTGGAAGAAAGGGGCCTGCGCAGCACCTGTTCCCTTCGCCGAGCGTGGGACTAAGACGCTGACTATTTCCGTCCTGGGGAACCAGAAACCGAACCGAACTGAACTGAAAAGCAAAAGGCGCAGGCGTCGCCGCTGCCCGATGTCGATGCGGAGATGCCTTCGAGTGTGGGAAAGGGCTTATAAGAATTTCACTTGGGGTTTTCGGCTTTTTGGGCACTAGTATTGTTGTTGCAGTAGTGCCTTTGGCCCTGCTTTGCTTTGCTTTAGCTGTTGCTGTTGCTGTTATTTTTGTTTCCTTTCCATGTGATTTTGTTTCGGCTCTTGCTGGCGGGGCTGAGCAGCTGTTGTTGCTACTTGTTGGCCTGTTTGTTGTCATTTATAATCAAGGCTCGCAGACCCCGGCGCTGATAAGTTCATTTCCCGAAAAGGGACTAGTCCCAACGAGGGGATTATGACATGCTGCGGTTCACACGCTCCGAGCCGAGACTGGAGACGGCAATGGGAACTGGGATGGGTGTTGTGCACGCTGTAAGAGTGTGGTGTGAGGTTCAGGGGCTTGGAGTGAGGATCTAATGAGGCCGTGACCTCATTCGGGAAGCAAGTCCTTGCCGATCGCAGGTTCCCACACACTGCTCTGCTCACAGACAGCTCTGCTCGACACTCGGTGCTAGATACCATAACTAGTTGGGCCAGCTCGGCAGCGAACCGGGTTTGGATATTCGTATTTTACCCATTTTGTGGCCAAAACTCGTGCCAATCGCGTGTGCACAGCACGCTTGCGCCCGCTAGATCTCTTGCGGCCTGCTCGCCTATGGCCGCTATTAATCTTGCTCGGAGATGCTGAAACCACCTCCTCGCCGTGCCCCTGTCTGCCCGCGTACAGGCGCACAGTTGCCCCCAATCAGCGTCGAGGCTTTGAACTGCACGTTTGCTAAATTGAAAGCGACTGACTTGGCAACACGGACACACCGGCTCTAACTCCGACTCTCTGGCTTACGAGCCAACTGAGTCTGTGATTGCAGCCGCAGCGGCTTGCCTGGGCTTGCGCCTTTCGCAGATACCTTGGGACTCTTTGAGCGTCGTATACACTATAATAATGGAATTACCAAATATATTAAGAAGTACCATATTTACCATACGAACCCAGGCCGTTCTCCTTCTCCTGGACCTCCTAACGCGGATGTTCCAATTATAAGTGAAGTATCAATTAAACAATTTAATGGTTGTCCATTATGGACAGTTTTAAATTTAAAAATACCATGTTAAAAAAAAAAAAAAAGATGAGGCTTTTACTTAACTTCCACTTAAACCTAAGAAATAAGGGACATATCATATTTGTTTTCTTTGAAAACAACTTTTCAGTGACCTTTAGATACCTTTTCGTGAAGAGTATCGAGCAGTCACTTCTCGTTGACCCCTCAACTTGTCTTTACCCATCAGCAACTATTTGGCTCTTAAGTTTTTGGTTCACACGGCCGGTGATGGCAACAAGTTTTGTGCAAAACTATATATACACATCGCAGACTCGCCGACGAGCATATATGACAAGCAATTAGTGTGCATTGAGGTTAGTCGAAAATGGTTTTGCGGTCTGGCCATGTCTCTGTGTTTATGTGCGATGATTATTTTGCATATTCGCATTACTCATACGCCACGTGTGTCGGGCGAGTTGAAAGTTGAGGTTGAAGCCGAAGCTGGGGCTAAGGATGGAACAGACATGGTGGCAAGGGCAAAGGCATCTTGAAAGCCGAACCATCGAAATGCCTTGAGATGCTTAATTGTTGGCTCCAGTCAGCAGAAAGACCGAAAGGCAGAAAGCCAAGCAAAGTCAAGCCAAACGGCTAACGGAAGTCATGGACAGAAGACAAACAAACAGAGCGATTCTGCAGCATCATGGGAAATGCTTAGCCAGGCAAAAAACCGAGCCAGAAAATAACTCAGCGGCGTCCAACCACAAGTGTCATATTGCTCTGCCTGTTGCTGTTTCAGTGATGGTGATAAACCCCTAACAGCCACAGAAACAGCAACACCAGCTGCGAAAAAAGGCATAAAAACAGCCAACATTTTATACACTCTATGCTGACCAGTAGCCCTGAGATCAGCGAATTACAAAAAATATATAAGGCGGTACGAAAAACAAATCTTAGAACGACAACCGGATGTTAAAGTTTATGACCAAAGGCGACACATACCAGCGACGATTCCAGAAGAGTTGGGGCTATGCAAAGGCGGTTTTTTTTGTGTATTTTGGAACTCCCAATGCGCGGAGATAGCGAAACTGTTACACTTAATCGATATGCTTCAACGAAAAGTCGAGCCAAACCAAAGCTATTATAGTGGTTATACACAGGAAAAAATGTATGACAATCTCTGCTAGGATCCTTGGAACCTAACAAGCAAATTAATACTTTGATATTAAATATTATTTAACCTAGTATCTGCAGTAAATATATTATTACCTAAACGACTGCATTTTACTCAAAGTTTGATTGATTCAACGCATTTGCCATCGAGCGAGTGATACCTTGATTTCGTTGTAATTATTTAATTAACCCCCTTGGAGTTTTGAGAGGAAGTCAAGTGAAGTGACAATTTTCCCATGTCAGAAATGTAATTTTAATAGGCCTCAGTTTGGAGCTATTTTTTCGCTGTGCAGTTGTCGCAGTCATCATCATCAGCCAAGCATGCGACATAATTGCGCGAGTTAAAGCCAACCAAGCACCCCGCGCGCCCCAGCCCCTTTCCGATCGCCCACTGCCCCCCATTGCGGGCTGACTGACAAGTCAACCCGCTTGAAATCAACCAGCAGCACCAAAGCAACGGCCAGAGCAACAGCAACAACATTTCAGCAATCCATCGGATCGCATCACAATCCAGCCATCCGTCCAACGTGTGGGAAACACACGACAAATCTGTTTCCCACGGTCTCGTAAAGTAGGCACAACACAACACCACACAACTCACAGACTCGGATACAGAGAGACACTTGGGAGACCCACAATCGCACTGGCAGTAGTCGTCGTCGTCGTCGTAGTCGTCGTAGGCTCCCCCTTTCTCATTGTAGGTGCGAGCGAGCGGAGAATCGGCTTCGACAGCGAATGGGAGCCGAGCACTGTCATCATTGACAATAAGTGTGGCAGGCAGAGGGGGCAAGATGGGGGACGGGAACGGGGCTGCGCCTTCAGAGCCTGAGAGCCACGCGCAGTGCCGAGAATGAGATCCAATCCGAGTGCCGACTGCCGACTGCTGGCTGCGGGCTCCCTCTGCAATCAATTGAAGACGACGCGCGCCAGAGCACAGCCACGGATACTCGTGCAGATGCAGATACACTTGTATCTGTGCGGCACAGTGCGGGGCACGTTCACTCTCGCTCCCATTGAAGACACAGTGGTGCGGTATGCTTGAAATTATAGTTAAGGATCCTTTATTTTAACTTAAACTAAGACCGTAGGGATTCTGTTAACGGTCCAAAATACATTTTGTAGCATATTTTTGGGATGACCAGGAGCGACGAATAATTTTATTATTTAATTATTTTTAAATTATACATTTAAAAAAAAAAGGCAGCAGAAGAAGTTTGTAAATTAAGGATCCTATTTAGATTTAAAAAAAGTTTCTCCTTAAAATATAAACTAAAAAAAACAATATATGAACCGGATATAAAAAATATTGCCCTTTAAACTGTACCTACTCCAAACTTGAATATCTTACCATCACAAAAGGCAGTGAGAAGATAATACAACGTTTAAAGTTATTAATTTTGAAACTTGCAAATTCACATTGCCCTTTATTATGCTCTTAGTAAAAGCTAACAATCGAAAAATCACGAAATTTAAATTACCCTCGTTAATCTAAGAAGTTCCAACATTTTTATTTTATAACTACATATTTTTTGATATTCAAGTTTTCCCCACATGTGATCCACGGTAACTCCATAGACGGCGCATGAGTCCAACCCCCGGCCACGGCTTACAGTAGCCGCTCTTTGTGCCGCTACCGATCCGAGACGGATCCGACCCGATGCAGGGGGGATGTAAAGGGAACTGAAGTCGATCTCCTGGGCGAGGGCATGGGAATGTGTGAGTGAGCGATCATGCGGGAGCTTTGTTGCTGGGAGAGCGAACAACTGGAGAGCGTGGCTGCCACACGGGCGGTCGTATAAAAGTAACGTTGGGAACTAGTTTGCCACTCATTTCGTAAACGTGCCGCCTGTTGAACGCACCGCAGTCGAGAGAACGCGCAACGCACGCGCAGTAAAACTCGTAACAAACGACACGCATTTAATAACATATCCAAATTCAAGTTGTGATAATGTGCAGTTGAGAGATTACAAGCGAAAGACAAAACAATTTTTGAAGTTTTGCAGTCTAAAATCTGATTAAGCAAACGATCATGGTCATGGAGATGTCCAAGACGTATCAGTACCGAAAGGTGATGAAGCCGCTCCTAGAGCGCAAGCGTCGGGCCAGGATCAACAAGTGCCTGGACGATCTGAAGGACCTAATGGTGGAGTGTCTGCAGCAAGAGGGCGAGCATGTGACGCGGCTGGAGAAGGCTGACATCCTTGAGCTTACAGTGGATCACATGCGGAAATTAAAGCAGCGCGGGGGCCTCTCCCTTCAGGGGGTTGGCTCCGGCGGCAACAGCCCACCCGCTGCCACGAGCACTGCCCACGTCGAGTCGTTTCGCTCGGGCTATGTCCATGCGGCCGATCAGATAACACAGGTCCTGCTGCAGACGCAGCAAACCGATGAGATTGGCCGCAAGATAATGAAGTTCCTATCCACGCGTCTGATCGAGCTGCAGACCCAGTTGTTGCAACAGCAGCAGCATCAGCAGCACCAAAGTCAGCACCAGCAGTCCCTGGGCCGCCTGGCATTCCCACTATTGGGAGGATATGGACAGGCGGCCGCCGCTGCCGCAGCCGGATACAGCGCCTTCCTCGCCGGCAAGGACGAGTTAATCGACGTGACCTCCGTCGATGGCACGGCGATCTCTGAGACGGCGTCGGTCAGCTCTCACGAGTCCGGCGCCTCGGAGCCCGTCTGGAGGCCCTGGTAATTGGGCATGACCGGGATGCCGGGTCCATGTCGATTAGATTTAATCACTAGCATTACGAATCGTAACCCAAAAATGGCTATCAACCGTTCAGCAACAAAATCCATTGTCTTCCAAAGTAAATCATAAACAAATTTAATAGGCTGAAGTCGTTCGATAATCGGTTTCCAATTGTTCTTGAAATACTTTCTAATTATTAGTTCTGATAAACGTAATTTGTAAATTGATTGTTTATTTTAATCTGTGATATAACTACGATGATCAATCAATCAGTGGATTTTTATACGGCGCAACTTTCCTACTGCAGTCGTTTCCTTAGGTAATAAGCTCGCTGCGCTACTTTCATTGTATCGATAAGCTTTAAATAATTTATAAATGTTAATTTATGGTTAGATGACAACATAAATCAAATGAAACGGACTACCGAAAATAAAATAAACTACAATATCACACACAGTCTTTTACCCCTTATTTTTTCAGATGAAATATACAAGTTATAATTTTAATGTTTTGGATCTTGATGATCCTTTTCTGGTTTTAGAGGTCCTTGTTAAAGGATTCTCTCCCTGATTCTCATCAGGTTGTAGGTCTTTTTTAAAGAGTGATCTCCTTAATTGGGTGGTAACGTGATGCGTCGTCCCGGTTGCAGTTCCGAAGCAGTAAGCTGAGATAAACTGACCTCTTTATTAACGTGTTTGTCGTTCGCCAGTCCCAACTTATCTAATCTGATCTACCTTAACTCTACCTTAACAAGAGAACCAAAAAATAGTCGGCAAAGCCGTTAACTTAATTCTACAGTCTTAATTTGTACAAAGCCTATCACTGACAATACAAAAGGTGTTAGCTTACACACAATTCTCATTTTGGTTTTAAATATCGAGTATACTTTTAAATTGACCACTTTAGCCGCAATGTTTTAATTTAACACTTGTGTGTATTTATCAGTTCGGTATTAGGTATTTAGATAAAACTTGGATTTATTTTCAGGTACAATTTTTAAGTGTAAAATATGTTTATAACAAAGTTTCAAGTATAAACACGTCCAGTTTCTACGACCATAAGCGTATTTTTGTTGTATTCATCTAGCCCGTATTTCGAATGATTAAATGGCAAGCGGAAATGATAATTTATTTGGTTCAGCGGTCCAATCTTTTGTCTAATCAAATAAATAACCCTTTAATTGAGGTGAAGATGCATTAGCCACAATGTATGCAACACGTTTCCGACTTGGCTCTGATTCATTCCCATAAGTAGATCATCTAATTGGAACCCGTCTCATGTTCCACCGAACGGATCAGCAGAAGTCGCTACCTGCGAACCTGGAAACTGGTTGGAGTTGCAGCCCAATTCAACAGGCGAGCCACCCTCTGCTTACCTGCTTGCAGGTAAATTGATCAACAATAAGATCGAAAAAGGTTCAGGACCGAATCGGTTTGGGATCTGCTGGGTTTTCAAATGAGTCACGCCAATTAACAAAGGATGTCTCCCCCATTATTTTTCTGTCGATTTCTAAAGGGATAAATGAGAAAATTGATGACATGACAAGGCTAGACAGGAAAACAACTCAGATTTGCGGAAGCCTAATTAAATTTTCGGTAATGTGTTTTTAAATAAAAACAGAGTGAAATTTCTTTTCAATTGTATATATATTTTGTTTGTATTTTTTTGTAAAAGTTTAAGTAAAATGTATCACAATTTTTATAAAGCTCTTCAGTTGTTCGGCTTGCGTGTTAATTTTTGTTAAGTGGTGTCAAAAACTAACGGAAGACGTCGATTAAAGCTGGAGATCCCAGAATGGAAGACTTGGTTGCGGAGGATGCGGTCATGAAGTCCGAAAGCTTAAGCCTGGACCCAACGGTCCTGGAATTGTGCCACGGCGATCTCGTTGGCGGTGCTGCAGTAGAGGGGCTCGACGAGATCGTTGTCGGCTGGCAGATCGGAAGCAGCGGTCCAGAAGAAGGTGCCGTGGGCGGTGCGGACGAAGTGAACCGGGACTGTGGGCAGTTGCTCCAGCTCGTAGTCCTCCATGTCGCAGGATGCGGAGAGACGCTCGTTGGCCTCGTTCTCGCAGGACTCCAGGGAAAGGCATTCGGAGGTGGTGGACTCCAAGTCGGCGTTGCGGCTGTTCTCAATGGATTCCAGGGAATCCAGGGAGTTGGCCTTGAGGGTGTTCTTGAGGTTCTGCTCCTCCTCGACTTGCTGCTGCTTGAAGATTTTCTGCAGCAGTTTCTTGACGCTGTAGGACAGCTTCTTGTTGTTCGACTTGATGTTCATGGTCGTGGCGGTGTTGATCTTGTTCTGGCACATATTGAATGTTTGGTGCTGCTGTATGCGTAGCTGAGATGTGTACTGTACGAAGCGTTGAGCTCGAATGATGTCTGATCCTCCGGTCGGGCTGCCTTTTATACCCGCCAGGACGACAGGCAACAGGAGGAGAAACCCAAACGCAAGCCGATCCCAAGCAGGTCACAAAACACCGAGTGTGGGAAACTACAAGGATACGTGTCCGATGGCCAACCAGAAAATCCTATACACCGCATGGCGAGCAACAACAAAAACGGCAGGTGTGTTTTCGAAAAGGGACTGCATCGGCATTAACCTGCATGCGCTGGAGTGTGACGGCATGTCGTGTCGCCCTGCTCCCACCTGCTGGTGCTGCAAGGCAATTTTATCCTGCTGCAGGATCGTGAGAAACGAGAGTTTCCAACAGTTCCCACAGTCTCTACTCGAAAGGATCCTTTTCTGAAAAGGAGATTCGTTTTTTTTCTGCTGATCACTTTTGGTTTTTATGTGCACTTATCCTGTGTGTATATATTTTTGGGGCGATGTGGAGGGGGAAATCCCTTTTCGATTTATCGAACACGTGTGCAGCTCGGGAACGTGGGAGAAAATTTTCAATTTTCAACGCTCGAACTGAGGCAAACAATTAAGGCCAGGGACCAGAGGATCACATAGTTCAATAGGCAAACAAACGCCAAACGGGAATCTGGATGGAGGAGATGGGTTCGGGATGAGAAGGGACTTAATGCGTTGTAATTTGAAATTTATCAAATTGTATGCGAAGGCGAGGCGTTGCCGCAGGGAACAAGGCAGAGGCTGGAGCAAGGAGATGGGGGATAAGGATCGTCGACGAAGGAGTTGCTTTTAATTTCTGTTGCTGATGGCACACAATTAGCAGGGGACCGGTCGGTCAAATTCCCATTCCCTTCGATTCTTATTAACGGGCACTCTCTGTGCGCTTGAGGGGCACAAAAAATGAAAAGGAGGAGCACGGACGGGAGGCGGAGGACCACGAGGACCTCGTTGGAGCAGCACACGTACAGCAAGCGTTTGTGCCTTTTTGTGTGGCTCTTTTTTATTGAATGTTCTTTGGACTCGTGATGGCGCGTGAGGTGCTGAAGCCAAGGTTTCCCATGATTTGTCTGTTTTTTGTTCAGCTCCTTTTGGAGATCCCTGGCACTTAATAGATTGTCCCTTGATTTAACCATAAATATTTGGAACCCGGCTTGAGTTGGGACGAGTTAACCAAGGGTCCTTGGTGAGAAGTTGTAGGCTGGAGTTAACAGTTCCTCGCTGTTACAGGCACAGGCCTATTGATCCTGCGTGGAGGTGATGATTATATGGTTGGCTTCCTTGGATGGGTGATATGATTACAGATCGAGGAGGTGATCGGCGATATTGAGGTTAATTGGAAATTAAATTCATGTTTAAAATTTTGGGCAGTTTGGACTGCCTTTTTGACACTACCTCTTTTACATCGATTATGCGTATTATTTACTCAAAGCTTATAGAAGATTGTGTAACCGATTCCAATAATTCATTTAATATATATGAAATGATTTTAATAGGCTTCTAATATACATACTTGGCACTTTAAAATCCCTTAGCATGGATATAGAGATCAAACATGTCCACCCAAAGAACTTGTTGTGCCCAAGTTCCCAAATCAAAATAAATAAATTCTCGTATCTTCAACGATGATATTGTTACTGGCAAGCCCAAAAATAATAGCTAACCTATCACCACCCCAGACTGAACTAAAAAACCCATTCGAAATAAAGATCATAAGCATTCGAAAATACTTTTTACGATACAGAAAAATCTGATAGAGAGGTAAAATATTTCTATTAAATCCCTTGTGTTTTGCCTCAACAAGAACTCGATATCCTTTGCTGGATAAGCAGTTCCAAATTATAAAATTACTTCTTGGAAATTTACCTTTTTTAGCCTTGCATGGTTCCCCCAATTCCTCGTAGCGTTTTGGTTGACTCATGCTACCGCATTATTCGCCCTTATTATGCACAGGGATTGTGTTGATTTAATTGTGTTTTTGGTCCTTTGGTTGTGATTTTATTATTTTTGGTGGACTCATTGCCCCCGGTTGCCCCTCTGATGGATATTTTGTGTTGTGCTCCTTTTTTGTCTTCCAACTTTATTGTGTGCCCACGTGCAGACCCAAAACAAATAAAAATACATAGTCAACCATTTCGATGGGAAACCAAAGCCCCGCTGGGGGTCCCAACAGTGGTTTTCTTGGTGACTACTGTGGTGCCTTCCATTTTCCTTTTCGTCTTTTTTCTATCTTCCAGTGAAATCTTTGCTCGGTGCTCTGGTTGAACACGTGCACTGATTTGTTATCGCAGCCCGATCATTTAAGGTTCCAAAGTGTAGATTAGCCAGACGCACACAAAAAGAAGGCCCGAAAAAAATGAAAATAAAATCAACCTGACCCTGGCAGTCTATTGTCTCCCGTGTCAGAGTTCCAAGGGGGTGGGAATGATCGTGTTTGTACACGTGACGACCTCGTTTCGTTCGCAGCAGGGTGTTATGGTTGAAGCGAACATTTCGAACACTCCAGCCCCGTCACGTCCCTCCATAGGCCCGCCCTATCCTCCCGCACATAGACCACATGTATCTATTCATCGGCTTTTGTCTATAACGCGCGGCAAGTGCGAACGCGAAGGCGAAACGTGAGCAACTTGCGATCGTGAAAATTTCACACATGTGCGACTTGGCAGGCGGGAAAAGCCATATACCCGTCGAACCCACCGATCATTGAGACCTCCGACTTTTTCCACAGGTCCGGTTACACGGGACAGGACTTTCCATACCCCCGGACGGGAGGATGTGCTCAGTACCCAATCTGTTACGGTATTTCCGTTTACATCTTCCGTGGTCAGCAGCGCAACATCAAACGAGGCGTGCGAAAAATTCCAGTGAACGAAAAATGAGATGCACTTGAGTTGCTTTCGAAATATACATTCATACATAGTTAGCAGATGTATGTATGTCGTTTACATCCTGAGGATGTCAGATAATCTAAGGTTCTATTTTCCCTGACCTATTTGATATTAGAAATTTTTAGCTTGTAAATTAGTATATACTGTATACGTAAAAATAGTTTTTATCGCGTCAAAACTAAAATAGTGTGTCAATGCAACTAAACAAGGCAAACAATTATATTTTGTGTTACTACATCGGTTTGGTTCGGTTTCGTATATTAACATATTAAAAATTTTTCGAAGAAAATTTCCTTCACAAAAACAACCATAAATATTTTCCTGCTTACAGCTACATACATAAACCAACGTAGCGGTTTCTTTGGTTGTTTAATGATAAAATAACAGAGTGAAATTGTGTTGGTGGTACAACACATGTGGGGTCCTTTTCTTCATCAAATTACACAGACGAGGTTGCACTTGACACGAGACAGTACGACATATTGTTATGCTTTTTATATTTACATTTTTCCGTTCACAAATTAGTATGTGCGACGCGATGTCGCATATGCGGGAGGCCAGTTCCAGGAATCTTGTGGCCATTGTCTTTGTTGATTTAGGATATCATCCGACCCGCTGTCCAAGCTCAAGGATCTCGCTCCCCCAGTCCCTAATGTCCCGGCACCGACCATGCACGTGCACGAAACAAAAGTGGCTGCAATTGACGGGTTAACTCGTTGGTCACAGAACCTCCCCTAACTTCAAAGAATAAAAAAACAAACGATATGTGAGCCCTGTCGAGAATGCAGATAACACCACTCCCAGCAACACGTGCACCGCAGTGTTAAGTTGCTGATCGCAGCGCAGACAGGTTTAAATTTAGTTTTTTGTGTCCTTGCCACTCGGGGGCGTCGCTGGGCCAGGGATTTGTATGGATTTGCCTCCAAGGGACCTCCTACTTGGACTCGGGGGAGTTAAACTCTAAACTCCAGGGGAGTGCCCAGCTTTGGTGTGACACAAAACGATCTTGTTTGTATCGATTTTCAGAAGGGGAGGATTAACCTAATGTGTGTCTTTTACACATAAAATGATAATTTAATCTAATGAATTTATGCACTTGACAAGGTATATACCAATTGTTGGTATAATTACTAATATGGCACAATGTTGACATCTTACAATGGCACATACATTTTTAAGTTGAGGAAATTTATTTACTCAACTACATAATAAAACATCTTTGTGTTGAAATTTAAGGAAATGGGTCAAATACTCGTAATTTGAACATTGCCCATCCCTTGGGAAAGAATTTGAAAGTGCAGTTTGAATTTAGTTAATCTTTTGAAATAAAATATGGATTTATTTATTAGGCCTTACATTAATACATTTTTCGCAAGCTATAACTTACATAGTAACCAAATTAACACAATAATGTTCATAAAAAATCTCCTTTTAAAGAAAATTAACATAATAAAATTCAAAAACGATCTCCTAGTAAGAAAAACTTAAACGCAATGTAAAATTTTGGCGGGAACCCCTCGCTTCAAAGTAAATCCAAAATAAAAAGATAAAGGAATTTTTGTTTTAGTTTGTTTTTATTACTATTAAAGCTGTTGTGTTCTTATAAATTATAACTTAAATCACTAATAAAGCTTGGAAGGTGTCCTAGTGCCCTAGGTAAAGCTGCTATCACAGTATTAACGATTCAATTGGAAGACATGGATCGCTGTTGCTCGTGTGCTTGATGGAAGACAGGATTTGACGATTCGACGCGGGGGCAGGATTCACCAGGGGCGCCACATGCTCTCGGCAGGCTTGGGACTGGCAGCACTCTCGGAGTCTTCGGTGTCGCTGTGGTATCCCGAGGAGGCGGGGCTGAGTGGGCGCGAGGCGGATTCCAATTGGGTTGCCTGTTGCTGCGGTTGATCGGCCTGCAGCATGCGCTGGAATTCGATGCCCAGGTTGGTCATTACTGTTTTGCCCACCTCCACGCTCATTGCCGGGGTGCAGGCCATCACACGGGAGATCTCGCTGACGGCGTTCATGTAGCCATTCTTGAAGCTGTCCATCGGAAGCGGGGGGACCGGCGCCTGCTGCTTGACAACCTCCTTGCGCATGAACACGAGGGCAGCCTCCAGCATCTCGGCCTTGTCCATTCGCAGGATGGCGTCATCGCCCTGGAACTCGGCCACCAGAGTCTTGAGCGTGTCAAGGCACTTGTTCATGCGGGCCCGGCGTTGTCGCTCCAAAAGGGGCTTCTTCACCTTCAGATAGTGCTGGGTCTTCGAAACGAAGCCGTTTTCGTTGCTATGATGGGGAGCCATTTTGTAGACTGTGTGTGGAATATTGCTGTACGGTTCTCAAAGGAAGAAGAGAAGATGTGTGCTGTTTGCAGGATGCTGCTTGAGTGATGCTGGATTCGAATGCTGTACCGGCTTTTATACCCGCCGGTCGGCAGTCGCAGTCGAAAGGTCCTTGCTGGAGGACCTGCTACCTGCTAGTTCTGTAGGGAGACCTGGAAATCTTATTGCTGTTCGTGCGTGGGAAAGGAAATCGTTTTCAGACTGCTTTTCATGGGTCCCTTTATTCCACTTATTTTCTCCGATGCATTGTCTAGCCAAGGACTGTGGGTCCTGGAGACCTTTTGTAACTGCAATTAAACCGTAAAATGCTGGCCAAGACGTGAGAACGTGGTAAAGCAGACTCTTGGCAATTGTCTGCATCAAATGGATTCTGTTTGGGCCAGCAACTGAAAATTAAACTCAGTAAAATTGTAACTGTCTTGTTGTGGCTTACTGATCTTTGGCTTCTTTAAAGAATATTGGCAGTCCTCTTTATGTTACATGGGATCAATACCGAAGCAATAATTTTAAATGCTTGGGTAACAAAAACAGCATTCTATTATATTAAATTTAAGCAAAAATATATGATAATAGTGCTTGGAATTTTTTAAGTCATCTGCATATATTTATGAGAAAATATTTATGCATCACATCAACAGATGTTATATCCAAAGAACATTTAATATTCTTTCTAACAATACGACCCGCCCATCGGACACATTTAGGCGAATTTTCGGATCCCCCATCAATCGCTTCCCCTCAAATCGTTGCCTAATGTTAGGGAGATGCAACCCTTACTGTTAACCCCAATCCCTATTCCAGATCCAATTCGAATCCCGAGAAAGTGGCCGTCACCGCGCAGGTTTGGAGGGGTCTTCGGTTTGTTTTGCTCGATTTTCATATCGTGAGAACCGCTCGACGCGTCGTGTGTTTCCCACGCGATGTGCACACCTGCCATTTAAGACGCTTATATGGTTACGATTACAAACACACGGACCGGGGAGAAATACTCGGATACTCGGATGCCGAGGCACAGAAGCAACAACCAGATGAGGGCACTCTGTCGGCACACATTTATTGCGCCGGCGCGACGCTTATTATCAGCCCAAGTAGCAGTCGTCGTGTGACTGACGGATGGACTGGCGCACCGTCAAACTGACTAACTGACGGACCGTCTGCCCGACTGATTGCTAGCTTTACTTTAGTTTTTCGCTCTTGTCGCCGTCATTGACGATTGTTTAATTTAAATTACCGTCGAGACAGTAGCGACACTTAAAGAAAAACTGCCTTGGGCTCAATAACATCATATAATTTTGGAAATAATTACGTAAGCCTAGGAAGTGCAAAGTTAAAATTTCGTTGAATAAATATTTACTATTTTTTCTCTGATACAAATGTCAAAACATAACTAAACTAAGATTAAAAATAAAATGTCTTCACTTAGTTCTAAAATACACATCTAATAAAACATACAAAAGTATTTATTTTGTCATACATTTTAGTTTTATTTGTACGAATCGTAGTCGCCATGTGAATTGACTTTATTTGCCATGTTTTGAGATGATTTTCCCGAGTGCACCGGCCAGACAGCCGGCTTAATGATTATAACCAAGCCAGAGGTTTCCGAGGAACTTGTACGCAATAGTTATTTGTAGTTTACGACATGGGCTAATTGAACGAACGCACCCGCAGAAGAAGTTTAACGAGCAGTCCGTCAAGCTGGCATTGATTGGAGTTGGGCGCGGGACTCGACGAGGCATTGAAGGGGAGAGCCTCGGCTTTTGGTATTGTCAATGGGCAATCAAATCATTAATGGTTCCACGACGTAGTCCAACAGCAAGGTGAGTGAGTGAGAATCCCCAGTAGCCCGCTGACAGATCGGATTGATCGTTAGCTACTGGATGGATATCAATGATCCAGTCAGGTGAGCGATCGCCGAGTGCGCAGCACTTTAACGCGAATGATGTTGCCGCGTCTTGGAGGCCAATCCTTTCAGGGATTTATGTCGTACGACCACCTCGGCAGATTCGCAGCAGTTTGTTTGTCAGGTAAATGTCTTAGGCAAACGTTAGCACAACAATAAATTAGCCACACGATAAGTGGACAATTGTTGTCAGACATTAGCACCGCGCTAACAATCCGTGGGATGCTGAGACTGACTAAGAATTAGCTTACTTGGGAATGGTTACTTCCTGGTGTTATTGTGAATATACAGGTTACAAACACGTCATGGGGAAAAATATCCAACACTTTTAGTTTTAAATTAGACAATACACAGTATGTGTACTTTACTTTTTTTACAGACCCTTGCTTAAGGATCAAACAATTGTTTGGTCAAGCCCAAACTACAAAATTAAATTCAGTTCGCCCTCATGCAACCTAATTGTAAATTGCCATCCTCTTAGAAAATTTATCTAGATACGTCGCTATATTTTTGGTAAGGCCCTTTTTCTTATGGTTATAACTCAGATCGCCATCATTAGCATATTACAAGTCACTCGTCGCAAATCGCATCTTCGATCGCGTCCCGATTGTTCTTTGGTAGTTATCTTCTTTCGCAAAAAACCGTTGTGAACATTAGCTAAGCCCCAAATATTTTCACTTGTCGGTGAAATAATACCCTTGTCCGTTAAAAAAGCTCATTACTCAACAAAAATGTTAAAACAGAAACAATTTAAAAATTAATATTACTATAAACTCCAAAACATAAAACCAAATTAGGAAAATTGTTTAATCTACCTCAATTCCAATCAGCTGTATCATTTTGCACAACACACCCACCCACTGCTGAACTGCAATAGACCTTAATTGAACTTCAATCATAGCTCGTGCCTGGCAACAACCCTCACCCAACCCACACCTAACACCCCTTCTCAAACAACAAACACTTCAAATTATGATCTCAGATAAATTCAATTAAAAGTCTATCAAACACAACACCACCCAGGCAAAAGCACCTTGCGCCCAGGGAGAAATTGCTGTGGTCTTCCCACACGTGACCAACCCACGGCCAATCAAGTAAGGAGCACTTGTCCTCCAGACGCCACGCGATCTGCAGGCGGCGAGTAAGCTTCACAAGCTAGCATGCAAACATCAATCAGGTGGAAAGCGATTGAGAGTTGAACGCGTGACCCAGCGTCGGGCAAAGCAATTAACCAACGTTAAGCCAACGCACCGCCGACAGCAGCAGCAGCAGCAAAATCAGCAGCAAGTGCAATATGTGTCAAAAACCCCAGGACGAGCCACCACCACAACTCGCACCACCACCACCGAGGCATCGAAATGAGCGGGGCTGTGGCCTAAATTGCAAACAGCTGCCACTCGAACCGTGGGATACTTTTCCCCTAGCCTGAAAAAAACGAGATACGCTCAGGATAGGGGAAGGGCCTTCGCTGTCGAACCTTATCCATGGGAACCACAACTGCTCAACGCTCTCAATATTTACTCTGTGCGTTGGCTATTGAAACAGAATACCACACGAAAAAAAAAACATAAAAAAGGGAAAGGAGTCGGGGAGAAACGAGATTATCCTGCACGTGTTGAGCTTGCTTCGGGGTCTCTTGCGCTAAAAGCGTGGCAGGCGAACGTTGGGTGAAGTTGCTTGGCCGCTGATGTTGCGGCTGCTGTTGCTGATGCTCCTGCGCGGAGTTTGCACATGTGGCAGGCACATGTGGCACTTGTTCTCTTGGGTGGGTTGCGTTTTGTGGGTGGCGGTGGTGGTTGTTGCCCGCGCACTATAAAATCCAGCCACTTGCCATCGGGCCACAACAGTTGAAATTCGCCAGTCAACGCGACAAGAACTCAATTTCGAAACGTGAATATTCCAGCCTACCGCAAAGCCATGTCGAAAGTTAAGAATCTGTTGGCCAAAATGCTGCAGCGGTTCGGCAAGAACGGTGCGGCAAATTGCGACAGTCAGCGGTACGACAGCCTAGAGGAGATAGCCCAGAATCAGGCCAACGAGAGAATGCTAAGGAAGACCCAAGCGGACCTCGAGGAGCACTTGATCATCTGCTTGGAGACGGCGGCGGGAAGCTTCTATTGGCATTCGCAGTAGCATCCACAAAGGAAGGCAACACTACCAATTCAGCCCAAAACTGGAATGCCTGAGTGAAACACAAACTGCAGCCAAGCCAATCGAATATGAGCTATCAAACACATCCCCAAGATCGCACTCAGCAATCAGAAGTAACATCCACTGTTGCAACAAGAACAAGACTTCGACTAAAACCGGTAGTTAGATGCGACCAAAATTCATGAATGAATGGATGAATAATACAATACACATCATTCAATGAATGAGTGGAGCTACCGTGCGAAACAAGTTGTGTGATGGCAACAAGTGGCAGACTACTTCAACGTCAGGATACGCCAGAGTCCAATAAACAACGCAGACATCCTCTCCAATTGGAGACCCTCATTAGCTGTTATTTAGAACTAAGTAAGAAAAAAGATACCATTGTGATATGAATGGAAGTTGGTTAGCGTAGAGTAAATGTTATTAGCACCTAAGATATCCAAATACACAAAAAAAAACCTAATGAAATTATTGCCGCCTTGTCTTGAGTGTTTGCCTTGCATCTAAATTGGAAACAAATTAAAAACAGGTCCATTTAAAGTGTTGGCCAACAAATAATCTTAAAAGAGGCTAGACAAACAATTGATTGGGGTTTGTTAAAAAGTAGGTACAGAAAACAGTATGTTTGGACTTAAATATGGCTTGGATTTGGGAAATTTGTGGAGATTCAACTTAATCAGATTATCCCAAATAGCTGGATCAAAGCTCACCCCTCGACTGCTATTATTTGAATTCCCGCATTTCCGGGCATCAAGCTAATCGCAGTCAAATGATAATCGCCGCCCTGTCATTCCCCACAAAATGATAATTTCCTGTCGCAGATTCTCAGGCATTTCATGCAGAAAAATTTACCTCTTTTTTTTGCATTTCAGCAGCTTTATTGCGCATGCGTCGCGCATGGAGCTTCTGTGGGCCCTTTACTCTTTGTTTTAATTTCTGCTGCCGCTGCGTGCGACGCTCGCGCGCTTGGCGTGCCAAGCATGCGCACACATATTCAATTACACGGCGGCCAGAGCAGCAGCAACAGCAGCAGTAACAACAACAACAACGATTGTGGCAATGCATTGACAATAAGCCAACCCCGTTGCGTGCCCAAATGGTTGCCCCTATAAAAAGTAAAAAGCGAAGAAAAACAACAGAGCTGGCCATGTGCAGCTCGAAAAATTTTCTCACACTCGCCACAGAATTGTAACGGCTTGTTGTGCAGCACACTCTCAGCACGCAACGCCCCATCCCTGTCTGGCGCACACACACTTCCTGTCAGCGTTTTCAAACTGGCCACGTATATTGTTTATATAGTTAACGAATGCGATACATTTAATCTTTAGTGTGTGTCAATTTGCCGTACAGTCATTTAGTTTGCATGTCCCTTGATCCGTCGAACCATCCCCTTTCTGGGTCCCACGATGATGATGATGTCCCGACGTGCCCAGGAATACACAATACACCTATACGAGCATGTATGCCACTTAGCGTTGCCCGATCCGAGGGCCAGGGCCCAAGTGTTCAACAGAAGCTACAATTCAGCATTCATAATTGACAACGGCAATGCGGCCGCAGGAGGGAAGAGGATGCCAGACACGAGCGAGGGAGAGGGCACCTATTGAGCCCCCGACGGACAAGAAAAAATTAAATATAATAAAGGGCAGGTGGTAGTTTTTTTCACCACTACCCGTGACTCGCACTCGCAGCTCGGTGAGATTTACAGTGGGGCAAGTCAACAGAAAATTATAAAACATTTTACTTAGATTCCAAATTCTGGAAGATTCCTAATTTAACCCCAATTTTAATAGTAATTCCTTCTTTACTTGGAATTTCAAGATACTCGGAAATTTACTAGATCTCAAAGTTAACATGCAGAGAGAACCTTCTTCAAACGATCGGATTCTAACGAATCACCTTCCCAGAGTCTACAAATTGTCTTTACAAAGTCCCAAACCTGCAGAACACCTCTTCAAATTCTCCCAATTTATCGCACATATGTGCAACGTCAAAAATAACCTTCGCCGAATATTTTCCCAAGTTCAGGTTCTCACGCACCTTCGCAAGGCCTACAAATTGTCCATAGCAAGTCGAAAACCTGCACGGAACACCTACAAGAATGCTTCCCACATCGACTCAAAAACCCAAACATTTTCACAAAAACACGGTCTCATGTCGACCCAACCAATTTTAAAAATTTACCATAGCAAGTAGAGAACAGGCCGTAAACAAAACCTGCAGGGAATGCGACATACAAGTCCAAAATTTTCGTACATCCATGTGCAGAAAACTCCCAAAATATCATCCCAAAATGTTCATTCTCCTGTGCGCTTCCAAATTATCCATAGCAAGTATTCAGCCGGTATGCGTAAATACCATAGCCAGAAGTTTTCACGTAGCACGGAAATACCTTTAAACGATCATTGAAAAAAGGACTCGGGAAATTTCCGACACATGTTCAATTGGTACGACCCACTGTGCCATGTGCATAAGGGCTCGAAACTCGGAGTTCGGAGCTCCGGACTCGCACACGGACTACCTCCGATTATAACTTATAACACCAACGAGCGAGAAAAATCTTGTGGGAAACTTGAGGGCAAAGTGTTTCCCACGATTCGAATGTCGGTGGAAAGGAAAACAGAGAAGCAGCATGTGCAACCACCATCGCACCACCACCAATGCACCATTGCATCTTCATCCCCTGCCAAGACACCTTTTAGAGACAGTATCTATCACAAAAATAGCTGCAAGAATTTTTAAAAATTTTAAAATTAAACTTTAATTTCTCCCAGGAAGTCTGAATTACATTCGTAAAACATTAACAGAAATATATATTTTTTTACCGTTTAAATTCAAATATTTTAAATATTTTAAATATTTGTAAAGATATAATATTGTACGTCGGTTATTTAAATAGTATTTATAGTATATATATGTATATTTTTTTTTTTTTCATTTAACACTACAAATACGACCTCGCCTGTATCCCAAACTTGTTTGCGGAGAAAAACCAACCACCGAATATGCAGGCAAGAGGATCGTGTCCCAGTGACTGAGTAATTTGCTCGGCAGGTGGTGGCTCTTTCTCCCTCGACGGCTCTTTCTGAGCTCTCAGTTCTCCTGTCTCCCGTCTCCGGGAGATATGCTCTGCACATGCGCGCGCTGCGCACGAGTGTCTCTCGCAGCGGCACGTGCAGCTATAAAAGCGGCAGTAACTGGAGACGCATGCAACATTCTCAACGCAACCGTCGTGCAGCAAACGTCTCTCAAAACTTTCGCTTAAGAGTTAATCAACAAGTTCTTCCACGAGTTCTGCACGTGAACATAAACAAACCACACACAATGGCCACCAAATACGAGATGTCCAAGACCTACCAGTACCGTAAGGTGATGAAGCCCCTGCTGGAGCGCAAGCGTCGCGCCAGAATCAACAAGTGCCTGGACGAGCTGAAGGACCTGATGGCCGAGTGCGCGTCCCAGACGGGCGATGCCAAGGTCGAGAAAGCCGACATCCTGGAGGTCACCGTGCAGCATCTTCGCAAGCTAAAGCAGGCGAAACAAGCGCAACAGCCTCAGCCAGAGCAGAGCTTCCGCGCCGGCTACATCCGGGCAGCCAACGAAGTTTCCCGCGCCTTGGCCTCCCTGCCCAAAGTGGATGTGGCTTTCGGCACCACATTGATGACTCACCTCGGCATGCGATTGAATCAACTGGAGCAGCCCATGGAACGAACCCAATCCATGACCACCCCACTAAGCATCGTCTGCGGCGGCTCCAGTTCCAGCTCCAGCTCCAGCTCCAGCTTCAGCTCTTGCTCCTCCATCAGTCCCGTTTCCAGTGGCTACGCCAGCGACAACGAATCCCTGCTTCAGATCAGCAGCCCCGGGCAGGTGTGGCGCCCCTGGTAAATCCCAGAATCTCGGGAATGATCCAGAACCAACAACGGGCAATCGCGCAATGGAACTGCAGCTTTAGAAATGCTTTACAATGATCTTCATTTTTTTTGTTACGTTACCAAGTTTTAGGTTTCTAAGTTAAGTCTGTGATAGGGCACGCTTTATTAACTTTTGTCAAAACCTCAATTGATCAGAAGTCTGTTTTTTACTCTACATATATAAAAATGTTTACAAGCTAAGAGATCTCAACAAGAATATAAGAAAATTTAAACAAATTAAACACAAAATGACCTTTTAAACAAAACATATATTTTATTTTTTTACTTGGGGGGAATATCCTTTGCAATAGACAAATTTTGGGTCTCTGTTGTGGTTGCCAATTGGTAAATGAGCTACCAAATTTCAAAGCACGAACGCAAATTGGAATATATTTATTATATTCTACTTCAGATTTTAATTTTAATTAAAACTTTAAAATTACATTAAAATACAGAAAGTAAAAATGCAAATTGTGCTTTTTAATATTATATAAGTAAAACAATATTGATTTACATGCCCTTGCAGTTTTAACCTTTTTTTATGGTCCTAATCATAAACTACTTACTTCAGAGGTATCATTACATTGAATTGCTTATATTAATAACTAGTTGTACTTAATAAGAAAAACATGATACTTTAGTGGGTACGCAGGTATTCATTACTGCTAAGCACTTGCCGTCATGCAAAGATATTCAAGCAACGCCAACCATTAATTATCGGGGCATGCCATGCCTATATTCATTGGATTTTAAAGGGAATTTATTGCATATCCTTATGGAATAGAATCCTTTCGTGTGTTTGAATTCCAAAAAACAATAAATAATTTCCAGCTTTTTCTTGTACCATTTTTATATATAATGTGTTTCCGATGAACACTTGCCAACGATTATTAAAACATAAAAACTCGTCTCTCTTAAAGATTGGCCTCAAACTTAAGGACAATCCTATCTTATCAGTATAAGTACTCAAAAAACCTATTGTCATTTTATTGTCATTTTAATAAATAAAATATTGTCATTTATATCATAATGTTAATTATTAGGTTTCAGGGAGGTTAATCGCAGAAGGTTGAATCGAAAATGCACACATCCCAATTAGTGGGCACACCGTCTCAAGTCAAATTCTTCATCCCATCCTACATCACATTTTATCATTTTTCTATTCAAAAACTTTATCGCACCCCAATGCTCAATTGACATCGGCTATTAATAAGCAACACCCAATGCTGATGCCAAGGGGGAGGGAGGTGAAGAATAATTTATCCCAGGTATTGGCAGACATTCCAGCACAATCATAAGCCCGGGACCGCAAGTACTCAACCTCGGCCACGAGTCAGGCACGCGGGGCACACTCCCTGCGCCCGTTTGACCCACCGTGTAGCCCAAGACCCCTGCCAACCACCCAACATCGAGCCGATCATGCAACCCACGGACAAGAGGCAGCCGGCCCCGAACCACGATCAACAACCGAAGCGACCCGGCACGAAGCCAATATGCCATATCCACTAATTGTGTCCAATAAACACTCGTCGAGGGGCAGAGTGTGGGAACGGAAAGAGGAGATCTTGGCTCGGAGGTCGGAGGTCCGAGGAGGGCATTATGCCATCATCGTCTGCAGGCATTGATGAAACAATAAGCGAGTAGATGGCACGGCAGGATAACAATGAGCGGCCCACGCACAACGAGATATGCCAGTGCCCCCTCCTTTATCTCCTCTGGCCTCAACAGACTCCGCTTCGAGACGCATACCCCCGCCCCTACCCATACCCGAACCCACATCGATAGTCATGCCATTGCAACTCCAACTCCAACTCCAGCGACAGGATGAGGCAGTGAAGTATGCATTAAGGATAATAACACCGGCCCAGAAAGCAATGCGAACACAGCGAAAACAGCGACAGCTGCAAAAATGTGCCCTGATCCTTAAACTCGAAAAAATGAGAAGCGGAGCAGAGCGAAGCATGTGGCCAAAAGGGAAAACAAACGAGAAAAAATTGTGTGAGAAACTTACTTTCAGCTCGGTTCCCACGCCACGAGCCACAAGGATTGTCCTCCGGAGCGTGTTGCAGCTGTTCCTTTAGAGCGAGAGGCACGATGCAGGGCCAGCCCTTCGGCGCGAAAGAGAGGGGTGCAAGGTGCGTAGCAGAGGGTGGATTTCGGAGCCCGGGGAAAGGTATAAAAGCAGACTGCACTCCGAGGAAGAGTATCACTCACGATTCAGCCAGCACCAAGGCAAGGCAGCAATATAGCAACGGAAACATCGTTGAAGAAACCATCATTTCACCTGTGAAAAAGACGAAAACGTCCGCACAACCAAAAATGGAATACACCAGCAAGACCCAGATCTACCAGAAGGTGAAGAAGCCGCTGCTGGAAAGGCAGCGACGAGCCCGCATCAACAAGTGCCTCGACACCCTAAAGACACTTGTCGCTGAGATGCGCGGCGACGATGGCATCCTGCGGATGGACAAGGCCGAGATGCTCGAGTCGGCGGTGATCTTCATGCGCCAGCAGAAGACAAAGACCCAGAAGGTCGAGGAAAGCAAACTGCCCCTGGACAGCTTCAAGAACGGTTACATGAACGCCGTCAACGAGGTGTCACGTGTCATGGCCTCCACACCTGGCATGAGCGTCGACCTCGGCAAATCGGTGATGACGCACCTCGGCCGCATCTACAAGAACCTGCAGCAGTTCCACGAGGCCCAGACCGCAGTCGAGATCCCCACCCCTATCGACATGGACTGCAGTATGGACATGAAGGCGCCGCTCAGCCCCGCATCCTCTGGCTATCACAGTGACTGCGACAGCCCCGCCCCCTCTCCAATGCCCATGGAAGGCGAGAAACTGTGGCGCCCCTGGTAAAGTGTTGGAGAAGGGCATGGAGGGGTAGTAAAACCAACGCATCTGTGATAGTCCAACTGTGATGGCAACCAAATAGCAAAAAATAATGAAAACAATTAGCAAAACAAAAGAAATTAAACAAACACAATTTAACAAAAAATCAAAACATTTAATTTTCTGGGATGCTGGGTGTGGGAAAAATTTTCAATTTTCAGAAATTGTGCCGAAAATTCCGGCTGTTTATCTGGGTATATTTTATACCCAGCTATCCTTAGAATTTAATGGTATATGAATTTAATAAGGATATAATAACTTCTAGAATATATTGGGAGTCGTTTTGAAATTGTTAATAGATTTTATGCTCCACTTATAAATTCTAATTCACAGTTATGCTTTTAGAGGAAGTCTCATAAATGAATACAACGATATACATCAAAAAGGTAACACAAATTCCTAAAATTTTATTTCCAATTTTTAAAAAAAAATTATATATAATTTTCTCGTATATACATTTTTAATCAATTTGGGAATAACTTAATGAAAATTGGCATATACAAGAACAGAGTTGTACTTAAAAAACCCAAAAAGTTTATAAATTCGATTGCAAAGCTTTAAAATGCTTTGCATTAATTAGTTCTAGTTTTTAAAAACAATCCGTTTTTTAGTATATTCTTTAATTCATAAAATATACGCATAACAAAATTCAATAACAAATACATTAGAAGGCGCCATTTAATTAAATCATGTATCGGTTTTGATTTTTTTTTTACCAGCATGGCAACCCTATTACAAAAACCTTGTCAAAGTTGGCAGCCTTATGAAATTCAAACTGCCGAGAATTGGTAACATTGGTGGCCCTGGGCTTACGGGATATTCGAAAACAAATGTATCTTGTAAACCTGTTAGTGGCTTTTTATAGTTCTGAAAAGGGATTTATTATTATTTTGATTTGATATGAAGAAGGGGTAATTTTGGTATGACCAGCAAGCTGGGATTTCTTGCGCTTGGCTAATAGTACATGGGCTGCATTCACTTGGTTCGCCCGGTCACACTGGAAATTTACCCGAAACCGACGCGTGTGTCGCGGCTAGGAAAATAGAAAATTATAAATAGAAATAGGCAACGCCGATGCCTGAAAACGCCCGCCACTGCTAGCTGCCGCAACGGCGAAGGGAAACCCGAACCACCGAGGTGAATATTCGCATTCGCGTGCGAATTTGTTGCAAAAATATTAAGGCGAGAACGCCATTTACAAGCCGCGTTTAGCAGCGAGTGCGCGAGTAGAGCGGAGAGTGCTTGCGAAGTGGAGAGAAGTGCGAGAGCGAGAGAGCGCCGCAGCCGCCGCCGCCAAAGCTGCCCAATACACACATACACGCCACTTCGCACACAGACACTTCGCGGTCGGTCGGTCGGTCGCTCGCCTGAAAAACAGGCAAACTTTAGTACGGGCGAAAAGTCAGAAAATTAAGGAAATTGCCCCCTTTCGCCCTTCCCGACTCGCGACTCAAGCGCGGCGCTGGCCAGGCGCCGACGATAAAGCGTGCTAATCCGGGACATAAACTGGTACTGCCATTATCTCGCCGTTCTTTTTTAATTGCTTTTGTTTATTTTTTGTATGGGACACAGAATAATTTTTCTTTTGCGCTGTGTGAGCGCGCGCGTGTGTGTGTTGGTGTGCGTGCGTGTGCGCGATTTGGCCACTCGCTGGTTAGGTTGTGTGTGAGTGTGAGTGTGAGTGTGTGCGCGTATCTCCTGTCAGGGTTGCCGCCGTGGGCCGACAACACTAAATACAGTTTGCCTAAAGGCGAAAAGTTTCGCAAACTCCGAGGCGGCCGCCCCGGGGCCCGTCCCGAGGCGAATACAAGTGATTTGTGAGCGCTGGTGGCGAGGAAAACACTTGAGGGGCCCCGCCATCCGATCCGGAAGTTCGGCCAGCACGGCAACCCTGCTTAATTGCAGTCTGTCTGTATATGTTCGCATGTTGTTTGTGCGGAGTGTGCGGCACTCTTTGGCCCGAAAGTGAATTGTTTTAGACCCGCCACTCCCCCCGCCCGGCGCCGGCCGGATCCGCTCCGGCCCGGAAAGGCGATCTGCGATTTTGCGTAACCATTTCGCAGGCCGTTGCGCTTGATTTTTCGGCGGTAAACACTCACACTCACACACACACACAGCGGCACCCTCGCGCTCCCGCAGCGCAGCTGTGTGCGTGTGTCTCGCTGGCTCGCCGTGTGCGCGTGTGTGCGTACGTGTGCGTGTGCGTGTGCGAACGAACGTATCGGCGGAAAAAATGGTGCAAAAATATGAAAAAAGCATAACTAAGGCAAAAGTCAAACGAGCGTTCCCCTCCGTTTCGTCCCATTCGCAGGATACGCAAAATGCGATCGAAGTCGATGGAGGTCCACTGCTAACTGCCGGTAGCCTGCCGAGCAAATCAAAATAAACAAGTGCAGGAACAGCGGAGAACAGCGGAGAGTGCCGTCTCAAGCAGCCACAACGAATCGAAGAAGCAAACAAGAGCCACCAAACGCTTGCAAGAACACACACACATACATTTCCCCCCTCGGAGCGACCGCCCCTCCCCCACCCCCCTCGTAACACGCAGGAAACGGAAGCCCTGGGGCTAGGAGAGGAGGACTTCCGGAAATCGGAGGAGCTTTCTGGTGCATTGGCTCCACTCTGATCCGACCAGAATCCAGCTCGGAGGGACCAGCCGGCCGGAATAACATAGCATTACGTAGACCAATAACAACATGTATCCCTCACCGGTGCGTCACCCCGCCGCCGGGGTAAGTAGCTCGCCCACTCGCTCGCCATCTGCCCAGTTTCAAAACATCCCCTCCCTCTCGCCACATCCTGTCTGTCGCCCACAATCACAGGGACCACCACCTCAGGGCCCGATTAAGTTCACCATTGCCGACACCCTGGAGCGCATCAAGGAGGAGTTCAACTTCCTGCAGGCGCAGTACCACAGGCAAGTAATCCAAAACAGCGAGATCGCAAAACCTAATTGGACCTGCCCTCAATGGCTCTGCGATTATAGTTATCCAAAGATAACTAACGTTTAGAGTAGAGAGCCAAGGAGCCGCCACCACTAGCCCCATTGAGAAGCACACACAGTCAGAGGCACGTTTTGGGCCTTCGCTGTGCTGCTTTGGGGCGAGTGCGGTTGGATGCTGGTTCTGCGTAAGACAAAAAGCTGAGCAAACCGGTTTGGCGCGCCATATGCGCCGCAGTCGTAGGATTAACCTGCGCTCGCCTGTGCTCCTTGCCGGCCAAACAGTTCGCTTCCGTCGCCCAACTAATTTGCCCGTTGATCATTTTTCCTGTGAATTTCAGCATCAAATTGGAGTGCGAGAAGCTGTCGAACGAGAAGACGGAGATGCAGCGCCATTATGTTATGGTAAGTTGGCACAGTCGTGACCCTCACCTGGGCTCCTTGACTAATCCCCAAATGGTTCTCGCCTTCCCGCAGTACTACGAGATGTCCTATGGCCTTAACGTGGAGATGCACAAGCAGACGGAGATCGCCAAGCGGCTGAACACACTGATCAACCAGCTACTTCCATTCCTACAGGCCGACCACCAGCAGCAAGTGCTCCAGGCGGTGGAGCGTGCGAAGCAGGTGACCATGCAGGAACTCAACCTGATTATCGGGGTAAGTTTTGGCAATGGATAAGGCAGATAATGGAGCAACAGCAGCAGCAGCATCTTGGCATCGTCGATCGAAACAAATCTCATAGATTCTATCAGGAGTGCAGAGGGTTCGGCCGTCCGGTTTTTTTTTTTAGGATTTTCTTTCTTTCCGATTATTCGGGACGGAGTTGATATTCCTTAATTCGTAATTCAGTCATTCTGTGGGCTACATTTGATTTGTATGTTTTTCTACTTCCTAATTTGCTTTGATTTCGCATTCGACCAAACCAAACCACCCAAAACAACACTGCGCAGCATCAGCAGCAACATGGAATACAGCAACTTTTAGTAAGTTTGTTTCGTTGCAAGTTCATTTTCTTATTGTTTGTTTACTGTTGCCGTCTGCCGCTGCATCCGCCGAATGTGCCACTGCCACAACTATTACAGCCACAGAGCATCACTCCCTCTTGTTCCAGCTCTGATTGTTCCTATATATATATACTTTATTTTGTTAATATTGCTTCATATGCCGCCAACGTGTTGCTGTTCTCATTAACCCTGGAAAGTCCTCTGACGGGAATCCAATAATCTTTACTTTGATCGCAAAGTGCAATTCAGAGGAGGACTATCCAATGTTAAATTCGTTGTTGTTCACAATCCCAATCCAATGCTTACATTCTCACGAAGCACGATGTTTATATTGAGAGCCTGTGCTTTCCCCGGCCTAATACAATGCATTCATTGATTGCAGCAACAGATCCACGCACAGCAAGTACCAGGCGGACCTCCACAGCCGATGGGTGCACTGAATCCGTTTGGCGCCCTGAGCGCCACCATGGGCCTACCGCACGGGCCCCAGGGCCTGCTGAACAAACCGCCCGAGCACCACAGGCCGGACATAAAGCCCACGGGCCTAGAGGGACCAGCAGCCGCCGAGGAGCGATTGGTAAGTCGCGATTCGAACTTCCTGCGATTTGAACTTCCACTAATGACGATGTTGCAGCGCAATTCGGTCTCGCCGGCTGATCGAGAAAAATATCGCACACGGTCGCCGCTGGACATCGAGAACGACTCGAAACGTCGAAAAGATGAGAAACTTCAAGTGAGTATCACATCCAGCTTCTTTGCGTACTTGTACCAGTATTAGTATCATCCATCCATCATCGCGTTGCCATAACCACCGAAAACTGTCAGACCATCTCATCTCGACTGAGCTGTTGCTGTCTCTCAACTCACCAAAAATCGTAGTCTTACTCTATATCATTTGTAGTTGTTATTGTCTATGCTGCTAACACCAAAGTGTATTATTGCTAATTTTTAAGAGACAAGCCAGAAAAACAATGGCTAAAGATATCGTCACGATTAAATAGGGCATGTTCCGGTATTGACTTTTTCATTTTTGTATTATAATTAAAAATAAAGCCCTTCTACAATGCTTGCAAAAATTGAACGCTTAAGTTTATCGATATAAAAAAACGAATTTAATACCAGAACAAGCCTGAATACTCACCCATTAAACTGTTAATATTGTTGTTGTCGTTGTTGTTATTGCTGTTGTTCGTTGTGGTTTTTTGTACGAATTTTATTTTATATTGTTTTTGTATTTTTTTCAAAATTATTTCCAGGACGATGAAGGCGAGAAAAGCGATCAAGATTTAGTCGTAGATGTTGCAAATGAAATGGTGAGTTGAGTGCCGGCCCAGATTCAATGCAACCATCCCACTCCCCTCAACAAACAGAAAAAAAAAACAAAAAGAAAAACACACACAACCGAGCCATACCCCACACGATATTTGAAACTCGCTGTTCGCTAACAACTGCTCAATCGCTAATCTACTTTGCAGGAATCCCACTCGCCGCGCCCCAACGGCGAGCACGTGTCCATGGAGGTCCGGGATCGGGAGAGCTTAAATGGCGAGCGCCTCGAGAAGCCCAGCAGTAGTGGCATCAAACAGGAGCGCCCGCCCTCGCGTTCCGGCTCTAGCTCGTCACGTTCCACACCCAGCCTCAAGACGAAAGATGTATGTCCGGCTTTTAATGCCCGAGATTGGAGATAGAGATTAGTGCCTAATTAACGTCTCGTCTATATTGTTCAGATGGAAAAGCCGGGCACACCGGGCGCCAAGGCACGCACACCGACTCCCAACGCTGCCGCTCCAGCACCGGGGGTTAATCCTAAACAAATGATGCCGCAGGGACCGCCCCCAGCCGGCTATCCTGGTGCCCCGTATCAACGGCCAGCCGATCCCTACCAGCGTCCACCGTCGGATCCAGCCTACGGACGACCGCCGCCAATGCCGTACGATCCGCACGCCCACGTGCGAACCAATGGCATTCCACATCCTTCGGCGCTGACGGGTGGAAAGCCGTAAGTTGTTCTTCATACAGATTCTTTTGATTAAGAGAAATAATTGAAAAACCCGCTCTCCTTGCAGTGCATACTCTTTCCATATGAACGGCGAGGGCAGTCTGCAGCCGGTCCCGTTCCCACCGGACGCACTGGTGGGCGTTGGGATTCCCCGGCACGCCCGTCAGATCAATACACTGTCACACGGAGAGGTCGTCTGTGCGGTGACCATCTCCAATCCCACTAAATACGTGTACACAGGCGGCAAGGGCTGCGTGAAGGTGTGGGACATTTCGCAGCCGGGCAACAAGAATCCCGTCAGCCAACTGGATTGCCTGCAGCGCGACAACTACATCCGCTCGGTGAAACTGCTGCCCGATGGCCGCACGCTGATCGTGGGCGGAGAGGCCTCCAACCTGTCCATTTGGGATTTGGCCAGTCCGACGCCGCGCATCAAGGCCGAGCTCACCTCGGCGGCGCCGGCCTGCTACGCCCTGGCCATCAGTCCCGACTCGAAGGTCTGCTTCTCGTGCTGCAGCGACGGCAACATCGCCGTCTGGGACCTGCACAACGAGATCCTGGTGCGCCAGTTCCAGGGCCACACCGATGGCGCCTCGTGCATCGACATCAGTCCCGACGGCAGCCGGCTGTGGACGGGCGGCCTTGACAACACGGTGCGCTCGTGGGATCTGCGCGAGGGTCGCCAGCTGCAGCAGCACGACTTCAGCTCTCAAATATTCTCGCTTGGCTACTGCCCAACAGGTAGGGTGCCCTTGGTCCCCGCAGTTTGAATATTGGTTTTAACCCAAACCGTGTTTTTTTCTATCTCCTGTTTAGGCGACTGGCTGGCTGTGGGTATGGAGAACTCGCATGTAGAAGTACTGCACGCATCGAAACCGGACAAGTATCAACTGCATCTGCACGAAAGCTGCGTTCTGTCGCTGCGCTTTGCCGCCTGCGGAAAATGGTTTGTTTCCACCGGCAAAGACAACCTGCTAAACGCATGGCGAACACCGTACGGTGCTAGCATATTCCAGGTGAGCGAAACATTCATTTAAATGCGCAAAACAGAGTTGTAATCCGAGTGCTTGCCTCGCCCTCCCCCCCCTTTTCAGTCGAAGGAAACATCATCCGTACTTAGCTGCGACATATCAACTGACGACAAATATATTGTGACGGGTTCGGGCGATAAGAAGGCTACTGTCTACGAAGTTATTTATTAAAACAAGAAAACCAAGCAGTTTTTTCATTTTGTAATAAGCTCGTATAGTTTTTATTACAACAACAAACAACAACAAATTAACTAAAACAACAACAGTTCGAAATCAAGCTTCGGCCACAAAAAATCAACAACAATAACAAAAGAAACAACCCAACACAACAACAACAACAAAGAAACTAAGGCAGCAGTAGCAACGCATCAAAAAAGCGAAGCAAAAAATGAAAATTCTACAATATACATACAAGAAGAAAAAACTAAAATTTTAAGCGTACTTGTAGCTACTAAGCCTAAGCTAAGTCCAATAAAAAAAACAACAAACAAACAAAAGTTGAACACACAAATTGCAAGTAAAACAAATAAAAAGAAGAGAACAGAACAGAACAAGAACGAAATAAATTGATAGTGCATGCGAGCAACAGAAAAGAGTATGTTGTAAACAAGTTACAAGTCGGCGATACCTACCTACGTTCATCTTAACATAACAACAAATAGAAGGATAAGTGCATAGTCTGCATGGATTAGTCATTGCGAGAGTAGGAGTGCGTTGAGATTATGATTACCGGCGGATTGTCAGGAGCAGGAGCAGGAGCTAAGTGCGATGCGAGTGCTTTTAGTTTGTTTTATGTGAACGGTTTTGTAATTTATCTGAGAGTCGAGAGTCGGGCAGGCACGCCTAGAGCGGCAGCATGCAGGCATCAAGTGTAATTTTTAAGTTGTCAGTTTCCTTATTTCCTTATCTCCCAACGTCCCCCCCACACAAACACACAACCACATACACAACATACAAAACATATTTGCATAAAAGAAGAAAGGTATATATATGAGTATATATAAATATAAATGAATATAAGGAGTAAGCATTTTAGTTAAGAGTTTTACATTATAAATTCAACACAAACAGACTCCCCCACACACACCCCCCTACATTCTCGCATTGGGGGTCGTCAGGTCAGAGAGCTCAGAGCAGTCTCGGCTTTTGCTTGTACTATGTAATTCGAGAAGAGTAACGAGGGCTGAATATACTTGATAATTGTGTGAATTAAACTCTTCGGAACCAACTGTAAAATCCTATATTTTGGGCAGCCAATCCAAGAAAGCCGCATCTTAAAAAACCGAAATAGAACACAGCTAAATTGTTTAGTGTTTAGAGTCTATATGAAAACGAATCGATTTATATATATTTACAAGTATATATAACGCGAACGGCGAAATTGTAATAAGCAAGAGATAGAGTGCAGCACACGCTTCGATTTTTAATTTTACAAATATTATTATTATTGTGGTTATATATGTATATAATTATATTATAAATAATTGAAGCAAAACGAAAAAATAAAAAATTATATGTAATCGAAAGTACATCCCTAGGACCCCGCTTTCCCCTCATCTAAAATACATCCGTCGTGTAGACGCTCCTCTGCCGCGGCACTGGGGCGCCCTGTTGCCGCGACATCTTCGTGTGCAGCTCTCGCAGTCCTTCGCACTGCCGTCCAGAGATCTTTCTGAACTTTTCGATGGCGATCGGCAGGAGATTGTCCACCATAAAGATCTTGTTTTTCATCACAAAGTTGGGCTGCAACAAAAATAACCATTAGGCAATGCTATTTGCGGAAATGCTGTCATATCTTACATCAACGGCCATGTCGCTGGGTGGTTTGAGGGAGTGCTGGGCAACAAATAACTCCTTCAGGAGCCGCTCCAGGCTCTGCAGCAGCGTTTCGCACTTGGCCAAGCAGCCGCAGTGCTCGGTTAGCTGCAGGAAATGCCGGATGAACACGACCGTGGATTGTGTGAGATTGATCCAAGTGTCGCCGGTGGCTTGCGCCCGCACATCGATGCCCAACACATCCAGCTCCAGGAGGAGTCGCTTCAGATTCGATTTAGTTTGCAGGTTGTACGGCTGCCAGCTCTCCTCGGTGCGCCCGACCGAGTCCAGCAAGCGCTCCTTGGATTCCTCGATTAGCGCTTCGAGGGTGGTGCGCAGCAAGCCCTCCAAGTGGTAGCTTATGTCCAGGCCGATTTCAGTGAGCTTGGTGGAGGGTCGGCGCACCCTCTCGACGCACTTTGCCACCGCCTCCAGGGAAGTGCCCTTGGTCAGGTAGTGCTTGATCAGCTGGCTGGCGAAGTACTGCAACTCGGCATTGCACCAGACAACCAGAGCTGTGGAAGGGAGGAGGGATTTAAATGATTTTCTTGCATGCAGCGCAGCAGTTACTCACCGCTAACACACGCCGGCTGCTTCTCGAAGGCGGTGAGGAAATCGCATGCCACCTGCGCCAGATCGCAGAAGAACAACTCCGATATGTCCGCGTTGTTCCTTCGCGCCTCCCGCTGCGCCACTCGCAAGCTGACAGCACACACCTTCAGCAGCGTGGCGCTCGCCTGCCGGTAGCGTCCCATCTCGACGAGGATCTTGAGCGGCCTCTTCGCCGCCCGCAGCGCGATTTGCAGATTGCGATTGTGGCTGTTGGCCAGCTCGTGGATCAGCACACTGATCAGCTTCTGCTCCTGCTGCTTCACCTTGCTCTCGATCGCGTCGGCGTGCGGTATTTTCTTGCGATTATCGCCGCGCATAAAGTCCTGTGCCCGCTTGATCAGCTCCTGGGCATCCTCGAAGTGCCGCTGAGCCGCCAGCGTTTGGATCTCCTCGCTGGCCGTGCTCAACCACTCGGGCGTCTCGTCCTCCAGCGACTTGGGCTGCTCCCCGGGGCTCTGCGGCGCCGTGTCCTTGTCCGGCGTATTGGCCTTCGACGGCTGCTTGGCCCGCGTTGGCGGCTGTGGCGCCTGACCCTTCTTCGGCTTCTTCTGCTGATCGAAGCGAAAGGCCTCCTCCAGCTTCTCGATCCATTCGGTTTTGCCCGCTGCCGTGATGCTCTGGTAGATCTTGGAGCCGTCGGGGGTTATGATATTAATGGCATTCTTCACACCATCCAGATCTTTGATGTTGATCACGGCTATTTTCTTGGGATCGTACTCAGTAAGGAAATCCAAGCGTCTGCAAGTGTTCGCATTGAGAAATCAGATAGAATTCTGGGGAATTCATTTAAGGATGGTAAACCTAATACCACCTTCTATAAGGAAAAGAACGAGCCGAAGACCATAGAAGTCAGGGCTCAGAAATACTCTTAAACCTAGTTTTTAAACTTGGTATAACCATTATAAAAAATAAGTGGTTAAGCCTTTGGGGGTCAATGATGATATACAAATATATGGTCAAGATACAAAAACTAGTTCAGAAGATGTTTTAGATCGCAATCGTACACTCGTATAGGGTAAGTAGGTGGGTAAACAATAGAGTAAGCTTCCGAGCCAGTTGAGGAAGCTATAAGTTCTGTATAGGATGGATGTATAGAACTCACTTGTCATGCTTCACTTTGCACACTATCAGCACGTCGTTGAAGAGGAAGAAGAACACCCGCTGGATGGGTCTGTAATCGTTGCCATCCAGCTCGATGAGGGCGCCCTCGTTGAGGAAGGTCTTGCCCTCGAGGTTTCCGTTGAAGCCCTGCACCATCTCCTTCACCGCCCGCGTGGCATGGCTGTTCTCCACGTCCTCGCTGGCGTTGGCGGCTGCGCTGCTCTCCGCCTCGAGGCTGTCGGCCTTCAGGTTGCTCGAAGCCTTGCCGTCGGTCATCGTGGCCAGGATGTTGCGCTGCTCGATCAGGATGTGCGACAGCTGGTACATTTCGGACTCGAGATCTGTGGGATCGCAGATGTCGCGATGTCATTTCATGGGAATGTGTGGTGTGGGGGCGTTGCTACTCACGCGATATCTCCTTGGCCGTTTGGATGAACTCCATGTAGTTCTTCTTGCATGTTTGCTTGAGGGTGGCGGCCGTCTGCTCGTTGTATGCCTCGATCTCCTTTTTCCGCTGCTGCAGCTCGCTCCCGCCCACGCACTCCCGCGTCAGTTCCTTGGTGTCTGCAAGCAGGACATTAGCGGTCGGCTACAGTCCAGGAAACGCACGAAAACTTACATTTTTCAACGCTGAAATTGGAATCGTCGAACTCCTTCATAGTGGAATGTAAACTGCAGCTGGCCGAGCTGTGCCACTCACAACGAAGCGCAGACGCGATTGACAATTGGAGAAATACAGCATTCTCACTGACAAGCATCTCTGTATGCAAAGGTTTTCCATATACCTTTAATTATTGATTATCTTTGTTACCCCTCGTAATTACATTATTTTATTATATGTTTTTTAGAACTTGTTGCTTTCCAGTACATTTTTTTTTTAATAATTCGACACGAGAATTTCAATAAATGTCTGAAAACACTTTTAGAATTCACAAAAATCTAAATATTTTATATAATTTCACTTTACACCTGTATTTTTTCTCATCTACATTTAATGGTCAAAAATAATTATTTGTGACACCAACTCCTCACCAATCTAAAAAGTTAAAGTGTAGTCAGCATGCAAATAGTAATTTTTATTAGTAATTTAAGATAAAATACAGCGAATGGAGAAAACCACCATATATGGTACCAGCGTTGTAAATGTAATGTAATGTAACTGCAAATCAATGTAAGATCAGTTATTATCTAACATCCAATTTAAATTATATCGGAAGACCGATATAAATAAAAAATTTATTGTGTAATTTTTATTTTTATCATTTTTATTTATTTTAATTGAATAAAACTCATTTACGCATAGACCTGTTGCAGTAATTTGAGGCTAGGCGGCCGGCTCCTTCTTCGATTCGGCTTCCTCTTCACGTTCGACCATTCACCGGAAACAACACTGGTGCACCACCTTACAAACACTCACCATTCGCCGTTTGTTTTGCTACGTTGATGAGTAATCTCTGAGTAACTCCCTCACTCCTTGCCAGTTCAGTCGTAATTTGAAGTTAGCTAAGTAAAACGCATAAAGATGGACTGGCTCTTTGGGAAACGGATCAGCCCGGACGAGATGCTGCGCAAGAACCAGCGGGCGCTGAACAAGGCGATGCGCGACCTGGACCGGGAGCGGATGAAGATGGAGCAGCAGGAGAAGAAGATCATCGCCGACATCAAGAAGATGGCCAAGGAGGGCCAAGTGGACGCCGTGAAGATCATGGCCAAGGACCTGGTGCGGACGCGACGCTACGCCAAGAAGTTCATGCTGATGAAGGCAAACATTCAGGCGGTGTCCCTGAAAATTCAGACCCTCAAGTCCCAGAACACAATGGCTCAGGCCATGAAAGGTGGGTGGTGCAGGCACTTTGCTGATTCATAGGCTTATCGAGCGGAATTCCCTTTTCGCAGGCGTCACCAAGGCCATGCAGAACATGAACCGCCAGCTGAATCTCCCGCAAATCCAGAAGATCCTGCAGGACTTTGAGAAACAGTCCGAGATGATGGACATGAAGGAGGAGATGATCAACGACGCCATCGACGACGCCATGGAGGACGAGGGCGACGAGGAGGAGACGGACGCCGTCGTCACCCAGGTCCTCGATGAGCTGGGCCTGCAGCTGGGCGAGCAGCTGGGCGACTTGCCCACGGCCTCCGGCTCTCTGTCCATCGCCGGCGGGGCGGGCGCCCAAAAGGCCCAAGCGGCCGTGGCCGCTGGCGGCGTGGGCGGCGGTGGAGCAGGTGCCGGCGGCGGCGGGGGTGGGGCAGCAGGGGCCGCCGGAGCTGCGGGCGGCAGTGGCGGCTCCACGCCCATGTCCGATGCCGATGCCGATCTGCAGGCGCGTCTGGACAAGCTGCGCAAGGATTGAACCGCCTCCGACACAACTGCCTGCCCGTTTTTATAAGGACCCCCTTTGTATCTCCCTCCCACTTCATTGAACCGAGAGTGCTGGATGCGCGGTCGAAAAATCGATGGTGAAGAAAAAGTAAAGATACGAGGTATTCTATAAATTTGTTTATGGTTAAGAGCAATTTGTATGTTCATTTCAAAATATATAGTATGAGTTAGATACAGGGTTTGCTACTATCTCTCACAACAAATTGAGGATAAAAATTGAAGAATCTAATGTCCATCGAGAACAAATGGTATCCGTTTAAAATATTGATTTTCTTTAGCGCCTAAAACTCCTCCAATCACCGTCGGTTACATAATCTGCTACTGAAGAACAAGCTTAGTAAGTTTGGCTCTCGCAATTGGATCTAAACATTTATTTTATCTATACTTTTTGCTTAACATGTAAAAGCTTGCACAAACCTCTCAGGTGGTCGAAACAAGTGCTACCTCTCCCACTATTGATTACTCGTAATTACCATTAACAAGCGTAAATATGTGTATTTGTGAGGGCGGGTGGCGGAAAAAGATAACACTGCACAAGCAGCCGTAGAAGGAGCCGGAGGCGGATGCGGGGGCGGGGGCGAAAGCGGTTTCTAAAAGCCACTGGCCAGGAAAACGCGCTCCACTTCGCCGAAGACCTTGTCCGCATCGGGACTGGCGTCGATCCGCTTCACCTGACCGACGCCCTCGAAGAACTTGATGATGGGCAGCGAGTCGTTGTTGTAGGTGGCGATGCGCTTCTTGAGGCTCTCCATGTTGTCGTCCGAGCGGCCGGAGCCGCCCTGGCCGCGTCCCAGGCACCGCTGGACGCACACGTCCTCGCCGCAGTCGAAAAAGAGCACGAACTGCATGTCCACCTTACCGGACATCTGGCGGTTCCAGCCGTCCAGGTTGTCCTGATTCCTCGGGAATCCGTCGATCAGGAAGCGCGCCTTGCCCGACGCCTTCATGGCGTTCTCCAGCAGCGAGCATGTGACCTCCACGGGCACGATCTTGCCGTTTCTGATGTAATCCTCGATGAGGGTCCCGAACTCGGAGCCCTCGCGCGACCGCTCCTCCCTCAGCAGGTCCCCGGCGGAGAGGTGCGTGAACTGGAAGCGGTCCACGATCTTGGAGCACTGCGTGCCCTTTCCGGCCCCGGGGCCGCCGAGCACGAACACAACCTTTGGCTTCTCCAAGCTCATTTTATGTGGAATCGGCGACGAAGCTGGACGGCGAGAGGCGGTGGTGGAAGGGGAAGGGGAAGCGGAAGTGTGCTTCGTGCTAAAGTTGCTGCCGATGGAATGTCGCAATAGCTGCTGATTCAGCGTGAGTGCTTGCCCACAATCTACGACTGCTACGGCTGTTCGCGCAAAAGCCCGCCACATTGACTGAGGAAAGACTAATTGGGTGCGTGGAGGTGGCTGTGTATATACTATGTACGTATGTACAATCGCCGCACCGCGCAGCTGTTCAAACAGCCGGCGTTAGCCAACACTGATGGCCCAAAACGGTTGTTCATCGTGTTTTGCTCCACTGTGCGCGCTTTTGAAAACCGAGTTCTCAAATTACTTGCTTTAATAGAACTTATGATTATTGGTCAAATATCCCATTTTGATTTTCCAGTCAAATTTCTACCAATTGATTGGCTACCAATAGATGCAAATGCTAGTACATTGTCTGTCAAGAAATTGTTTTGAAATATGTACAATACATAATTGCTTAGTGCATACATTACATTTGCTGGCATTTTATACTTTATAGGACTATTTTGTTTTAGTATCTAAATATAACAAAGGAGATTTCATGCATATTTAATTTGTGCAAAAACTTTCTTGACAAACTCTATACTATATAATATTCTTACTGTATTTTATTAAGAGCTATATAAGCTGAGCTTGGTTATTTTGTATCAAGTCGGCCACTAATTGGTAGGGAATAATGTGCTGGGAACCGGCCGCCATGTCGACCTCCTCATCATCGACCCCGACGATAACAGCGGGCACTGCAAAAGCCACAAGATTAGCTATAACTAAGGCAGAATGATTCCATATTTACCCGCCACATTGGCTTTCAGGAAGACATGGCTCATCAGATTGGGGGTCACGACCCGCTGCTCGGCCTCGCCCCGCTGCTGGTTGGGCATGTACTGCGTGGCCACCTTGTGGAAGTACTCGTCAACGTGGCCGGCAAAATCCTGCGCGAACTTGGTCTCCTCCGGCGAGAGGCGCTTGTCATCCGGCTCGCGGGCTGCCTCCTGATTGAGGATGTGCTGTGTGAAGGCCTCGATCTTCTGGAGCCGGCACCGCAGGTAGCTGGTCATGATGTAGCGGACGCGCTCCAGCTCCATGTTGTGCACCACCGCCCTGAAGTCGTTCTTGTCCAGGTCGCGGATCTGCTCCTCCATGTGCGCCACCTGCGACACCATCAGCTCCAGCATGTCCGTCTGGCTGGGCAGGATCTCGGGGGCACACATCTCATTGATCCACGCGGTCTCCAGGATCTCCAGGACCTGCAAAGTAACAGGTGTCAGGCTGTTTTGCGCGTCTGCTCGCGGCGCCTCTCACCTTTTGGGCTGTTATTTGCTCCATATCGTCGTCGTCCTCCTCCTCCAGGCCACCGCCATCGCTGACATCGTTCTCCATTTGGGTTTCGGGCACATCCTCTACGTCTGACATTCTGTTTGGATTGTTTACTTGCCGAAGGATTTTGGCGCAATTCAGACAAAACAAAGCAGACGTTCGCTGTGAATGAGCAAACGCGGCGTGAGCAACACCACTCACTTGTCGCTTTGCAGCACTGGAGACAGCACATGCAATGGCAGCCGCACAACAAACGGATTTCCAAAAGAACTTTCGCCTGATTGTTGAGAAGATCTTCAACCACTGGCAGGACCTGCGGCTCGCCGTGGAGCATGGCATGGGCGGACGGAATGGCCAGCAGGTGAGTGCCGCTCCACTTAGGAAACATCTTATAACCTCCGATCTGCGCAGGTGGCCATAGAGATCATGGACTACACGTATCAATATTGTGTGGGCAACGAGAACATCACGCAGGGCGAGCTGCAGGAGGTGCTGGAGGATCTCATGGACCAGGAGTTCAACACGCTCTGCGACGACAACTCCATCCCGGAGATCTGCGCGAATCTGCTGCGCTACAAGCAGCTGGCCCTGCAGAATCAGTATCCCCAGATCGAGGCGGAGCTCAGCAAGCTGCCAGCCGGCAAGGAGTGGCTGCGCCCGGATGTAAAGATCACCTACACCCCCGTCGAAGGGGACTCCTCGTCCGACGAGGACATGGACGACGAGGACGGCGACGACAACGACGACGACGGCAGTGAAGACGAAGACATGGAGGAGGATGCTCCCTCTGGCAGCGGTCGGGTGACCAGGTCACAGGCTCGGAAGCAGAAGGCGGCCGAGTTTGTGGAGCCCGAGGAGGGCTGGACAACTGTCCGCAGGAAGTGAGAACCCTTGGACCAATGAATATAAACCTGTTAGTTATTTAGTTGTAATAAGCTGTATTTACTTCCTGGAGATCTAGGAACCGAAGGGGTGCGATGGGGGCGCGCCTAATGGGCTGATGTGATGTCTGGCAAAGATTGCAGGCCACCGGACCGGCATCCTGGCTTTGCGCTGGTAACTTTTCCTGCCTTTTAAGCTGCTGCCAGGACGAGAACTCTGCGTCCTTTGGCAGAACCAATTTGGGATCCACCACGGAGGCGACTGCATCCACGTTCACAGTCATCGAAAGGTTTATGGCCGGGTAGATCAGGACGGCGAAGAACCACGCGAACACCAGCACCAAAAAGGGAACGAACACGGCGAAATACTTGTCCGGCAGGTAGGAGTGCAGGCCAAACTCCAGCGGCAGCAGAGCCCACGCCACGTAAATGATGAAGAGCACCGTGAACAGCATGTAGAAGGCGAACCCGTACACCGCCCTATGCGGAGTCGGAGCCGGACTGTGCTCCGGCATCCTCGATTGTCGCTTCTTGTGTGGCAATGCTATTTGCCGCTTCTTGCGTGGCGGTTTCAAATCCGTCAAACTGCTTTATCGTGTCCTGGCAGAGGAGCAGGCTCTCGAAGAAGGAGGTGATGGCTGTGCGCAGGTTCTTAACCTGGTCGGCTTGGAAGCGCACCTCCAGACAGTCGCCGTCCAAGCTCAGAGTTTTCTGCACGAAGTTCCGGCGCGGCTCCTGATCCACGCTCAGCACTTTGTAGGCGATTTCGGCCAGGCGCGGCGTCTCAAACGGCACTCTTATTGTCCTGTCACAGGGGGTAACATGGGGCTTAATATCGGGAATTGGCTAGTTGGCAGGACTCACGATTCATTTGGTTTGTTGGGAATTTGAGGCATCGTTAAATCAGCTTTGCTGGGCATGCAATGCACCTCATGTCCGGCAAAAGAGTGAATGGCACATGTGTAAGAAGAGGCAGCTTGTTTATTTCCTAATCAGCTGTTTACAACAAATTTTGAAATTTGGTTATAAAGAATATTTGCAGGAGCATGTTTTAATAGCTCATGTATGACGAATTTACTAATTGTATTAATATACCTTTTGCAAGCCAAAAAACTAAACTACTCAATGCGAAGATGCATCTCTCTGTGTATGTTATGTACTATCTTATTCCGGTTATAAAGACTCGAGTTTAAGTGTTTATTAATTGTATAAATATATTATTTTTTGTATTATTATGCCCCTTGCAAGCGTAAGATGAATTGCCCTCTGTATTTTCTGCAATATCTTATTTCTGTTATAGGGAATTTCTGTCTCGAGCTTTTATTAATTGTATTAATATACTTTTTGCATGCCCAATAATTTGGGTAACTACCTAAAACGAAGATGCATCTATCTGAGTTTTTTCGGCAATTTCTTATTTCGGTTACAGAGATTTTCTGTCTGTTTAAAATGTTCAGACTGTTTAATCCTCAAACCACAATTGCAAATTGAAGGTAGCTATGTATGCGTAATTATTCAGCACCTGCCTTGTATCCAATGGCAAATTTTCCAATTGCAATCAATTAAAATAAAGAATTAGCGTGTCTTCATCCACTTTACATAACCTCCTTGGGAACTCGAATAAAATCGCATTCACTCCTCCAGTTTGTAGTTTCTTTATTACAAAATGTGGCTACGTCCAAAACAAATGATCCAAACAAGTCCCTTGGGTTGATTGCTCGCGTTGGGGTTCAGGTATCGCTGTCAGTTCACTTCTTGGACTTGGTGACTCCCTTGGGGGCGGGCTTCTTGCCGGCAACCTTGGCGCCGGGCTTGCCAGCGGCCTTGCCGGCTGGCTTCTTGGCGGCGGGCTTGGTGGTCTTGGCGGGCTTCTTCTCCACCTTCTTGACCGGCTTGACCAACGCCTCGCGCTGCGTCTTCAGGGCCTTGACGATCTTCTGCTCCTCGATGAGGAAGGCGCGCACGATGCGCTCGCGCAGGCAGCCGTGGCACAGGACGCCGCCGTAGGTGCGGGACACGGTCTTGTGGCGCTTGGAGAGGCGCGGGCGCTCGCTGGGCCGCGAGGGGGTGATGCCCTTAAGCTTCTCCTTGCACTGGCCGCAGCGTGGCACGGTGGGGTTCTTCTTCACATACTGGTAGACCAGGCGGCCGCCGGGAGTACGCACACTGCAAGAAAGGGGATCAGTTAGCACGGGCAGGGGATTCGTCGCCTGCAGGCCACTCACATGCGCCGCTTGTTGGAGCGGGTGTTGTAGGAGAGACGTCGCCTCAGAGTCAAGCGCTGCACCATTTTGCCGCTGCGAATTCAACAAAATACACTTCCTGGCGTTAGGCCATGCTGATTCCTTTATCGCACTACATTTCAGTCATTTAAACGCTTGGCAGCGACGGCAACGAGATGCGATTACACGTGGAGCAAATTTTGTACATACCTGTTCCGGAAACAAAAATCCAAAAGAAAGAGTCTTCGGTGCTGCTGGATCGGGCAATTTTTATTTGGTCGGCCGGGTCTGGCAGCTCCGACATTTACCGGCGACTATCGAATGGAAACGCCCATCACTAGTCGCCCAACACGCGCTTGTTTTGTAAATAAACGTGAGACTCTGGCAATTTTGGTTTTCGGCTGATACCATGAGTTTCCTGAAGCCCAAGACCCACATAGAGAGGGGCGATGTGGTCATCCTCTACCTGAGCGTCAGCTCCATGCATGCCATCGAAGCGGTGCCGGAGATCGTGAACAAAAAGGGCGAAACCATTCAGCACATCTTCCAGACCAACTATGGCTCCCTGAAAGTGGAGAGTAAGGTGCCGCCGTTTGATTCCTCTACTCTGTTCTGATCAATTCCCCTTGCAGACATCATTGGCGTGGAGTATGGCAGTCGCGTGCAGTTGTCCAAGGGCTGGGCCCACGTGCTGCAGCCCACTCCGGAACTGTGGACGCAAACACTGCCGCATCGCACGCAGATCATCTACACGCCGGACATCAGCATGATCCTGCACCAGCTGGAGGTGCGTCCGGGGGCGGTGGTCGTCGAGTCGGGCACGGGCTCGGGCTCCCTGTCGCACTACTTTCTGCGCGCCCTGAAGCCCACCGGCCACCTGCACACCTTCGACTTCCACGAGGCGCGGGCAGATCAGGCGCGCGAGGAGTTCCGGCGACACGGGCTCGCCGACTTCGTCACCGTCTACCACCGGGATGTGTGCAACCTGGGCTTTAGCGGCGACCTCGACGGGAAGGCGGACGCCGTCTTCTTGGATCTTCCCGCGCCGGATCTGGCCGTGCCGCACGCCTTCAAGGCGTTGAAGCTGTCGGGTGAGTTGTCAGGGCCCTTCGGCCATCAAGCTCGGTCACTCAGTCAGTCAGTCAGCCATCGAGGAACTAGTCAGGCGGCCAGTCAGCCGGCCAGTCAGTCGGGCTGCCATTTCACCGTGTGTGACATTGAATGAGCCCGCTTTTGACACGTGATGCGGCCAGGAAAGCGGGCTGGCCAGGCGAGTTTGTCATTAAGGGGATTGGAACCTGGAACTTCAATTGTTCGGCGGTCTTCGGGTTGTCGGGCGGCCAGCGGGCAAGAGTGAAAATGCATTCAAATTAAATGGGCAGTTTGGAATGATGGTGAAACTTCATCGGGTGCCATTAAACCGGTTTTTTTCTTATAAAGGACCCGCTAAGAGTTTATTATAAAAGGAATAACATATAATTAGCCACTTCTAATCTGAAGCCTAGGTATTGACGTAGATTAGGCCAATTTAACGCAATAAAAACGAATAGAAAAGTTTTCCGCTCCTTTAAACTCCTCTTTTTTCGGAATACATCAACAGGCGGCCGATTCTGCTCCTTCTCGCCTTGCATCGAACAGTCGCAACGCTGCATTCAGGAGCTCTCCAAAATGGGATTCAACGAGATCGTCTCCATGGAGGTGCTGCAGCAGGAGAGCGTGGTCAAGACTCGCACCCTGCCCGTTATCGATCTGGAGTTCCTCAAGAAGCCCAAAAGCAGCGAACCACCGTCAGCAAGCACGGAAGAAGGCAAAGCGTCCAAGGAGATGAAGAAATACCTGACGTCTAGTAATCCCCAAACATTGCCCGGCCACACAGGATTCCTCACCTTTGCCACCCTGCCACCGAATATACCCAAAGCCTGATAAATAAACTTGCATGTTGTTTTATTTTCTCCCATGCGGCTGCATCATTCGTCGTAGGAGTATGAGTACGAGAACTCATCGAAGAACTTGCGCTCGCTGCTCTTCACAAATCCGCAGTGGTAGCACCGCTGCTGCTTCGTTTGCTCGTCGGTCTTGCGACTCCACGACTTCCTCTCCGGCGCCCATGGCGTTCTTTGTTCCGGTATGGCCACCTCGGTGCGCTCCGGGTTCCCGCTGCAGGTGGGACACCGACCCACAACCTTTGGCTTTGGCAATATGCCGTAGATGAGTGGCCCAGGCGGTTGCTTGCCATAGATTGTAACGATCTGGGGGAGGCTGGAGTACGGACGAGTGGGAAACAGCTTTTCGCGGTTAAGGAAACTAAAACGAGATTTGGGCAAGAGATAGCAAGATAATATCCTGGTCGCAACATATTATTGATGAAACTTGTAAGAATATCTAATGAGGTTATCAGAAGAATCATATCATTTATGTATGTTCTGTTTAACTTATTTTAAATAAAATTTGTTTACTTTATATTGAACCATTCAGAGCCATTAAAAACAACTTGGCCGTTTCGATATTTTTTTCCAAAACTTTATATGGCCAAATAAAAAATATCATTCGACTAAAGTTTTTTTAGATCAGGCCATAAACTTGGCCTAAATGGTAATCCAACAAGATTGAGAACAGAGTTTTCGAAAATATGCCCTAGAAGCACACTCACTTGGGTCTCGGTTCCAGCCAGAGGTTGTTAATGCGCTTGGTGCGCATGATGTCGCCCAGCTTCTGCAGCAGGCGGAGATTCTCGCGCTCGATCTGCTGCTGGCGCTCTCGCTCGACCTGCTGCTTCTTCCACTTGCGCTGGACGTGCTGGTGGACGCGGGGCGTGTGGGAGTCGATGGCAGGGCGGGCGGACATGACCTTCTCGCGGTGCTGGGCGTAGCGCAGCTGCTCCCACGGCTGCTGGAGCAATTTGTCGCGGCGCGAGATCATCTTCGGTGGTTTCGGTTCGATTCGGTTCAGTAGTTGGCCAAGTGAGTGCTGAAGGGCTAGCGGATTTTCTCCTTCTTTATGGCCACTCAGCCATTCAGCCACTCGGCGTGTTTGCCACAGCAAACAAACATGGTGCGTCCATAACAACCTTGCCAGGACAACGGACACTCGCCGAATGTTGCACCATCATGCCGAGATTAAGTTCAACAACCAACCAGCGGCGAGGCGGCGGCCGCTTTGCTCAGCTGTCCGGGTTGTCGTTGTCTATCCCGCAAGAGTGACATCTCCAGTGACTTGACTTGCAAATTTGCGGGCCAGTTGCCGTTGCTGTTGCTGTTGCCGGTGCATCTGCATCTGTTGTTACATAATTCTGTTCTAGACCGCCGCTGCTTGTTAGGTCTATGGGTTTCTGTGTAGTAGCCGCTCTTTGAACACTGCACTTGGACTTGTTGTGCCGCAGTGTGGTGTGGTGTGGTGTGGCGGCAAAAGTTCCTTTCTTCTTTTTCAGCCACTGCTGCTGAAGCTGCTGTTGCTCATATGTCAACCGGCAACAACATGTGCCGGCAACTTGTTGCCGCTGCCGTTCTAAATACTCCTCGTTTAGTGTTTTGATGGATGTTAAGTGCCAGGCCGCATATTGGATTCAATCATTTGCATCGATCGAGATGGGTTCCTGGTAATCGCTCTTTTTTCCTTCCCCCGCTGCAAATTCGATGCCCATTGATCGGGTCAAGAGAGGAGGAGCTTGCCTGCAACTGTTTCCCTTTGAAGTTGATTAGCCCGCGGAAGGGTTAAATGCTTAATGGTTTTGTATAATAAAGTATTATGTAATATTTTCCAACTAAATGCCCATATCAAATCGTCTGCCATATATTTTTCAAATATTTTCCAATTTCAGCCCAGTTTGATATATAGAATATTTAAACTATACGACATCTAGGATTTATTTATGTATGTTTTTAGACAACAAATTATATAATTGAATACTTTTATTTTGGATGTTTTATAAAGTTATGTACAGTGAGTCAAAAAGTATTTTTGATCGCGGTTATGACTTTCACAAACACCTACAGAATCGCCGAATCTCAACCCTATACTCGTATAGCATATTTAAGTATGTTAATTGGCTATTGCTTGAGAAAAAAATTCGCAAGCATCAAATCCAAGGAATCAAAAAACAATTCTACAATTCTACCAGTCTGGATATATAAAATTTTGTCGTTGCCAACAAGGTATAGGGCCTCCTCAAATTCTTGTTTTTACCCTTATTATTTTGTATTTTGTGCCAATATTTAAGGTACAAATGGTATATTAAGTTTGTGCAATGTATGTATGTAACAGGGAGATAGAACCGTTTCCGACCCTATAAAAGATATACATACATATATTTTTGATCAGCATCAACAGCCGAGTCGATCTAGCCATGTCCTTCGTAAGAGCTATATCTTTGAAATGGTAAAATCGAGTCCGCTGAGTCCGCTGATTGTTAGGCATGTGCATGCAAAATTACGTCCAGATCGGATAATAAATATAGAAGATATGGCCAATAAATGTTTTACCCATCCCTTGCCACGGCAACGGCAACCCGCGGCAGGAGAGGTACATGGTATCTCGATATCGAGAAATCTCGACTACAGCGTTTCTACTTGTTTAATATGTAAATATTGAGTATATGAAATGTTATATTGAATCGAAGTGAAAAAACTAATACTTGTTTGAGTCACTATATAAAATCAATGCTTTTATAATGTATTGCAATACCAATATTGAAGACAAATTAATCCCCGTCTATTTGTATAATATAATAACAACCCCTGGCATAAAGGTGTTTTGATTGACAGCTCAATATTAGCTTTCGGACACAACCCTTGTGCATCGTTCAAAGTATACACTCGAGTATTTACGTTTCCCCATGCCAACTGAAACAAACCAAACCGATCCACTTGCAATTCCCATCGATCCTGTCAAAAACAATGCTCGGCCGCAATTGTTATCGTTTGAAGTTGATTAGCCCCCCGTTGTTGCTTACAAAATGCGTCCTATTGTGTTTGCCTGCAACAGCAACACCAGCACCAATGGCAACAGCAATAGCAACAGCAACAGCAACAGCAACACTGCGTGGCCCTCTGCGGCTAGTGGCAACATGTTGCGGCGTGAGTTGGCAGAATTGGGCAGAAATTAAAAGGTCCAAAGCCGCATTATGGGTCGGTTAATTGGAAGATCCGTAATTTGATACCGACAATGGCAACGTGTTGCTTATCACAGCTCGCCTTGTTATTCGTCTAAGACCGAATTATCTTGTTTGATGAATCGACAACTGTAACGAATTTCCACCATGCAGCTCCGGGGGGAGTCGCCGGCCGGGTGTGGGATGGGTTATGCTTTTCACCTTTACCCGAAACTCATGCCCCAGCCGCTTGACTCTTCACTAAACACCTGCTTAGTTGTGCATAAATTTCATTTGGAAATGATTATTTTTATTGAAAAAATTTTTGTAAAATGGCATATAATTGTGCCGGCCCGGCTCTGTCGTCCCGCTTGGCTCGCTGAGTGTGTGTGTCTGAGTTAGGAGGGTGCAGCTTTACACCCGCCAGCAATATGGCCAGTTTCTCACCTTTGGAAGCCGGCCCCAAAGTCTCAGATGGCGAGAGGGACGAGCGCAAAATTGATGGCGGAGAGTGCCGCATTGGGATTGCCAAATGGATGACCGTGGCGCAGTAATTTGGATACCCTTGAGTTGCAATAATTCCCAAGAATTTGTATTTTGTAAAACTAATAATTGCCAAGTAGGATGGAGCACTCTTTTAGTTCAACGATTTTTAAAAAATAATTCACATTTAATTTGTTGAATTTTATTCAGTTGGTAAAGACTGCGCCTTTAAAGAAAACCATTTGTTAGGACTGAATTCTGCTAGTCCTCGTCCAAGCCCTTTATAAACATGTAATTTAAAAATATCCTAGGCACTTAAGAAATCGTTTGGCTCGTTAGCTTTGTCGCATTTAGCCAATTTCACAATTGACCCGATAAACCTCCCATCACACGGCATCCAGGGAGTTGGACCTTTTGTTTCGGTTAGTGATCGCATATAATACAAAGTGTATACAGACAGACAGTGCTGGGCCCTGTCCATTTATTACAACATGAGCCGGCAAAGCGAGCAGCAAAGGCGATCGCAACAGCAACAACTGCGGAAAGTCAGTTGAAAACTGCGATTTGCTGTCAGCTAATAATAATAATTTCGATATTGAAAATACGTTTTCTTAGTTAGGTACGACACTAAACGATTTCGCCCAGTCGTCGGCGGTGCAACAACAACAACGTCGACAGTGCTAAAAGTCAGGCAAGCCAACCAGCAACACCANTGGCTCGCTGAGTGTGTGTGTCTGAGTTAGGAGGGTGCAGCTTTACACCCGCCAGCAATATGGCCAGTTTCTCACCTTTGGAAGCCGGCCCCAAAGTCTCAGATGGCGAGAGGGACGAGCGCAAAATTGATGGCGGAGAGTGCCGCATTGGGATTGCCAAATGGATGACCATGGCGCAGTAATTTGGATACCCTTGAGTTGCAATAATTCCCAAGAATTTGTATTTTGTAAAACTAACAATTGCCAAGTAGGATAGAGCACACTTTTAGTTCAACGATTTTTAAAAATTAATTCACATTTAATTTGTTGAATTTTATTCAGTTGGTAAAGACTGCGCCTTTAAAGAAAACCATTTGTTAGGACTGAATTCTGCTAGTCCTCGTCCAAGCCCTTTATAAACATGTAATTTAAAAATATCCTAGGCACTTAAGAAATCGTTTGGCTCGTTAGCTTTGTCGCATTTAGCCAATTTCACAATTGACCCGATAAACCTCCCATCACACGGCATCCAGGGAGTTGGACCTTTTGTTTCGGTTAGTGATCGCATATAATACAAAGTGTATACAGACAGACAGTGCTGGGCCCTGTCCATTTATTACAACATGAGCCGGCAAAGCGAGCAGCAAAGGCGATCGCAACAGCAACAACTGCGGAAAGTCAGTTGAAAACTGCGATTTGCTGTCAGCTAATAATAATAATTTCGATATTGAAAATACGTTTTCTTAGTTAGGTACGACACTAAACGATTTCGCCCAGTCGTCGGCGGTGCAACAACAACAACGTCGACAGTGCTAAAAGTCAGGCAAGCCAACCAGCAACACCAAAAATCCGCAACGGCAACAACCAACAAAAAAACAACTGCAAGTTGACCGTTGTACTGTGGGGAAAAGACTCTAACTCCTCTGTTAGAGTCCCAAAACCTTACAGATTATTGTATCCTATTTTTCAATAAGAGGCAACAAAGTTTTTTAATTTTCTGGCCAAGTTATAGGTACAAATAATTGTAACTATTATTCCATAATTTTATTAGGATTATCGTCGAAATTCGGGTTTTCTTCCCATTGTCCATTTGGTGGGGGCGTGCTATTTGCTGCTGATGCTTCTTCTACCCTTTGCAGACAGGTGGTGTGTGGTGTCGATGTTGGCCGGATCGTCGACTGTTGGTTGCTGGCTCCGCTGCCCGCTGGTGTTCAATATGAGCCACAATTGAGGCATTTAATCGAGCATCTCTTAACACGCCTTGGAATGTTGACTTATTATTGGCCCATGCAGGCAGGCAGCGGCCGGAGCAGAGGCGGACACTCCGGCTAACGGACAGACAGATGGACTCCCTCCCCGTATCTGTATCTCTTGGATGTGGCTCAGGCTGCGGCCGTGGCTGTGGCTGTGGCTGCATCCATGGCTGTGGCTGCCACTCCGACTGCGACTGCGAATGTATCTCTGTGTGTCTGCTGGGGTCTGCGTCGGTGTCAGGAGTCTGTAGTTACCTCACAGTAAAAGCGTTTATCATCATTAGACTCAATCTAAAGACGTTTTTGGCCGGGGTTATCATGTTGATTATGTTGTGTGAAAACAAATTACATTTTTTCTCGCCCTCTCCCGCTTTAACACCACTTGCGGTTGAGGTAGTTCTTTTTCGCTGCTGGCTAATTACGAAGATGATCGCCGATTTCAATTGTGCTTATTGACAAACCAATTGGCCAAAGTCGGGATGATTTTCTCGCTTTTGGGTTTGTGAAAGGAAAGGCTTTTCCTTTTCCGCGCGACGTTCGAGTGCCGTGAGAAAAACTGTGCACTCGAACCGACGAGGAAAAATATTTCCAATTTGCTAATGGCAATAATTGTTTCTACATTTTTTCCCCAAGTACTTACCAATACTTGGCTATTATTTTTCCTTTTATTTTTGCCATGCACAGCTGTGTTCTATATAGTTGCTATTGCTGTTGCAAGTGGCATTGCCTGCAGCTGCAACAACAACAGCGGCACCAGTGGCAACAACAGCAAGAATAACTACTTTGGCAAGGTTAGGTTTGGCCCTGGCTGTCTGATCAAATTGGCCAACAAACATGAGGAACAAAAATAGTTTAAAATACCCTTCTGATGCCCCTTCTACCAACATCAACCCTTTTGAAAGGCTATAACAGGACCAGCATCATCTTATATAGGTATACACACAAGGATTAGCTTGTAGTCCAGTGTAGTTCATTGGTGGTTGGCATGGAAAACCGAAAACTTCAACTTCAGTAAACATTTTATGCACTTTTAAATGCAATGTTTTATTGTAGTTGCACCGATAACGTTATAATTTTTTGCTGTGCCTTGGAGATTGCCACACACAGACAGAGGTGGCACAAACACTGCTAAACGAGGGTCAATGTCACACCTTGACGCCTTTGCCAGTATATAGATTTTGCAGCCGATTTTTTGTTTGTTTCTGTCACAATTTATTGCATTTGGCTTGGAGTCGTGGCTGCCTGGGTGCTGTGTTTTATTTTGCCCCAATCTGTGTGGCTTGGCCGTTTTATCTTGTCAACGCAATCGACTATGAGTACGAGTATTTCTTTTTTAATTAATTAACAACAATCGCATGGGTGTCAATGGCATGCCTGGCAGCGGCATACTTAGCCGCATGGAATCGAAGTTTATTGGCTAACGAATGCTGAAAGCGAGTAGGGGAAAATGCTCCTTCCATGTTCAAGCCAAGCAACAAAAAATGCACAAAAGTTTCTCTGGCCACAACAACTAGGAGTTATGCAGAAACTACAACTCAACAAGTATGCAGTGCCAATCAATAAACTTTCGCGCAGAGGGAAGCCGCAGGAACTGCAATAGCCAACATCAATTCCCCAGGCCTCATGAGAACTAATTGAGCCATTTCGAGGTCTATGATAATCGTTTGTGATGCAGCAGCAGCAGGATCGGCACCGACAGAAAGCCAAAAAGCGACTGGGACAACGCCTTCACAGAGGCCAACTGTTTGGCTATGTCAACACTAAAATACAGAGAGAAAAGCGCACAATTCATTTGGTACTCGTATTATTCAGTTTGTTTTGAATTGTAATCACTAATGCAACTAGTTAGCATGTAAATACAAGCCATAGTTCTACATTGTGGATTAACTTTGGGTTTCTTAACATAGTTATTCCGGTCAAGGAAACTATGTAGCATGGTTTATAATTTGTGGGTACTCATTTTTTCGTTTTGTGTGCGATAAAATTAAAGTTTTGTTTATGAATGGAATTGCACGACGACATTTAGATGGCCAAAAGAGCAGCTAATCCGATGCAACGCGGCTGGATATCGAGACCCGGCCGCCAACTCGGCTCAGATTCGCAGACACTTCATCTAAATGTCAGGCCATATCTAGCGACACTCGCAACACGGGGTTTGGCTTCGCACTAGCCACACTCGGGCCTGGGATCTGGGAGTTGGGAGGTAGACTTCTTCTGGTTTCCCCCGGTTGGCGGCTCTCTTTGGCGGCTGCTTTGGCTTTGGCCAAATCAATTGAGCCGCCTTCCCCCATAAACGAGCTTAAACAAATGACTCAGGCTGCCACGAGAGGCTGCGACCGACTCTGGGACCCGGGGCTGCTCAAGATCATTAGTATAATTTAAGTAAATTAAACGCAGCGATTAGGTTCGGGATACGGCGGGGCACCAGCAGCAAAATAAAAAGGAAAAACCACAAACTGAAGGAGGCAGACAGCAAGCGTTACAAACTGCACCAAGTATTCCACAATCGGTTGGATTGTCGGCGAAATGCTTGTGTTTATTCAAATTTATTGTAACATTTTCGTTGGCGATTTCAATTTGTAAAACAAGCGGGCAAACAAGCTGTTAAAATATAATGATTGGCACCAGAGCCCCGATGCCGTTGGAGCCCAGGGGCACTGAGCGGGGAGATGCAGCTCCAGATGTGGGTTAAACTGGCCGCATATGCTTATCGATTCCCGGGAGATGCTTAAAGCGAATTTATGCGGCGTTTAAGCATTGTCCGGCCAATGCATTTTCGCTTTATGATTGCCATGAGCAGTCGAATGCATAAACCATTTGGCATTGAAAACTATCGGTTAGCATACATTGTGTTTTTTGTGTTTTCCGATTTCTTTTAGCCAGGCAGGCTGGCGGCGGGCAGTAGAAGTCGCTGGCTTTTTCCCACACAGACAATGGGCCAAAACGGCGACAACTGAGTCTGGCCTGGTTGGTCTGGCCTGATCTGCTGGTGTGTCTTGCGTCTTGTGTCTCCTGGCTTCGTGTGGTGCAATATGAGGAGAGTTGCAGCTTCGGCTGCAACTGCAACTGCAACAGCCGCAGCGATCACAAAAGCTCCCAAGGAGCCAGACAAAGTTACAAGAGCAGTGGAACAATGCCAAATGCTGGCAGTTCAATTGAATACAGTGGGCAAGGACAAGTAGATATTCCCTGAAGCATCTAAAGTTTGGTTATGTTTGTTCGGTTATTATTAGTTATGAACGTTGGTTGGTAAAATTATTTTTAATTATTAAAGTGCCAAGTTTTTATAGAAAATGATATTCATTAGTTTAAACAATAATAATACGGTTGTTAAATGTTGTAAGCACATAATAAAACGAATATCAATGGAAATAATATCACAGTTTAGCCCATGTTGATATGATCTAGGTTTTTATTTGTTTTCATCACCACTGTCCTATAGCAATTGACAAAAGTACTTCGAGAACAACAATAACAACACAACAGAACCACTCTCGAGTGAAAAGAACAAAAAATAAGTAAGAAACAAACAAACAGGCAGTAGAGTCAGACACAAACAGCAATTCATATTTGCTCTGATTTATATGGCGTCTAGAAGTTTTCCATTTTTATTATGTATCATTATTATTATGACTTTTTCCCAGGCCAGAAAAGGAGCAGCGACGCAGGCCCTGGAGACTGGGCTTGCTGTGTACTCCAGCCGGCTGGTGTAATCAATCAGCAGGAGGAGCCCAACTAAAGGAGGAAGCTTGCGCTATGGTCCTGGTCTGGTTTCGGCTTTTCGTTGGGCGAAAATTAATGTTCTTTAATTTGCAAGCTTGTGTCCTAAGTCTTTCGTTTCGGCCTGCCACACACCGGCATATTCAATGGGCACTGCCGACGCGACTGCCGCTGCGGCTGTTGTGTGGTTGTTGTTCCCAGAAATGTCATTAAAGCGCCACACAGATCTTCGCTAGCTGGGTGTGCAAGCGCTTTTTGATCTCCTGAGCCAATGTCAATTGCTGGCATCGCCCGCGGATCGCTGAGACAACAGAGAAAGATCTGCATAGCTTGATATTCTAATTGCTGAAATTGTTTGCCACAGACAAGTGGGATTGTATGTGTTTGCGACTGCCATGCCCAATGAATAATCATCGAAATCAGTTCGCTGGCAAAGCCAAACTACAGTCAAGCGACACATAAAACAATGTACTACGAGTATATGTTTATTCTGAAGTTCCTGAACTATTTGATCTAAATGTCTTGAAATTTGGATGAACGAAATGTAACATTTTCCTATTGTAAGGGATGCTTACGCATCAATAATTTCAATTTACCATTTGCTATAACAATAGTGGGAATTTTTCTCGGTGCAGAAAAAAAATGTGAGCCTGCGCTGGCCCTGTGTCTCCTGCCTCTTTTGGTGGTCCCTGCCTCATTGGCCTGCTCATTGTGTCGCACTGATCCAAATCGCATCAAATTTTTCGCTGCACTCGTTTCCAGCTCAGTTTTCTTGTTCCCTCCAATCTCTTCGCTGGCTGTGTCTGAGGGTCTCCTCTTGGCTCGGGCTTTTCAATCAGATATGAAAGCTGGAGCGCGTCTTCGCGGTTGTTGTCGCAACGCAAGCTTTTTTTGTTTTCGTTTTTGTTTTTTGAGCCTTTGACTTGATTTTCTTAATTAAATTTTTTGCTACGCCGCTGCCAAGGCTATTCCCCGATCCTCCAGCCGCGGCTTCATCTGCGGCTCCCGCACGGTGGGGTAGGGGATGATGTGTGTGTTTTATAAGTCGAATGTTGTTGGCCCAGTCGCTGATTTGAGGCCCTTGATAGGCAGGCCTTGTTGGGGCTGCAGTTAACACACTCCCACAATTTCTTGGCCAAAGATTCGGTTTCACTAAAATGTTAAGCCCCAAAAGTGCATTCACCAAAATGGCAAATTAAGCAGAGTGCAGAAACCAAGAGCGAAAAATTACCGAACCGCCAAAACAGCTTCTTCTGCGGCACAATCTTAGAAGCCATTACGTGCACTTGGCCACTCGGCAAGAACTTGAACCTCATTAACCCAGCAGCCCCGAAAACAATTTGACCCGGACTCAACTCCAACGTACTTCGCCATTCGGCCCCAACGACTCTGATTCAGGCTTCCACTTGGTACGTTGCCAACATCATTTACATCATCATTCACAATAAAATAAAAGTGCACACGCCCACTTAAAAGGGCCCCATAAATTGTATGGAATAATCAGTTTCAACATAATTTATTGTAATTTACGAGTGTCGGCCAAACGGGCCACAAGAGGCCTTATACACTTACTATACATATAGAAATATACATTTTTATACGTGCCGGGCGTATAGCACTGACATTGCCAGAAGAGGAGTCGCTGGTCTCTTTTTTATAGAGCAGCTAAATGCTACAAATGAAAATCCTAAACGAAACATTGGAAGCATCTTGATAAGGAGCCGAGAAACGGCAGGCGAACAGTTTCAACTGCAGGAGGTTTCGAGATGAAAACGAAGCTAAAACTGAAGGTGAAGCTGAAGCTAAAGCTGAAGCTGAAGCTAGGCCCGAAACTGAGGCTGTGGCCAAAGTTGAAGTCGATTTGAAGTTGAGCGTGCAAACACCTCGGAAAGTCCATATTTCATTGCCTAATAATATTTTTGTTGGATCGACCTCATCTAGATTTTCGAATTGGCTCCGAAACAGTCTGGTTTACACATCCAGCTCCCCCAACAGAGCCTTTGTAATTGAAACTATTGTTTTGGTACCCCAATAGCGGCGTTTTATATCAATCACTCAATAAAAACTCAACGATCAATCAATTTCAACAGTCACTGGTCCCAGAGGAAGCAGATTTCCATCGGGCCGCCGGCTTTTGTTTGCGCACCGCCTGGAATCATCCGAGTACCCGCTCGGGCACTACGTATTTCCAATCAGAATTGAAATGTCAGTGGATAATAAACATCAAGTGTCATTGCAATCTTCGCCTGACAAACTGACAGTGGGAATATCCTTTTCCTCTTACCTTACTATCGCAGTTTCGCAATCGTTCAAAGTTTCATCAAGCTTTTGCCCATGCCCGCTCGTATCTATGGCCATCTTGAATTTTACTTTTTCGATTTTATTTTCAGATATCTGTCTTGATGGTGAAGCTCATTATGCAGTGTCTCTTTATAATGCGGTACAATGCACAAATAACAGATCTGTTACCCTGATTTGCTAAAGAGGAAACACTGTGATTTTTACCAATTAAAATAACCGTTTATCGATAAATATTTTGCAAAATCCTGATATTTTTTTTTTACCAAGTGCAGTTAGAGAATCTTTTTTTTGCCTTTTTCGGCTTTCTAATAAGTCGAACCAATTAAATCTAAACTTCGGCAAACTCGACTCAAACCATTCAACCATCACGCAAATAGCCTGCAATTTGTCTAGCCGGCCGAAAAGGAGTTGGCAAAGTTGGCAACGAGAAAGAAACATTTTCTGGAATCCCAACTGACTGATTACTTTGGTGAAGTATTGGCAAATATTTGTTTGTTTACTTTGATTAAATTTCAACGTCCAAAGCTCTTTCATTCTCCAATTACTCAGCCAGCTTAATATGCCCAAGGAACCATGTAGGCTTTTTGTGAGTTCAAAGTTCTTAGTGCTTTTTAAAAAAGTTTTCATTTGAAATGCACATTGCCAAAATAGGTGATGAAATACTTGGTTTAATCAATACATTCTGACACTTATGACAACGAGTAAAATGAATTTGTTTGATAATAATTTAAATGCCATTGCAACTTCCAAAACACAAAAGAATGTTTTTTCCAGTGGACTGGCCTTCCTTTCCGCTAATTTGCCCCCAAGAGGAGGACTTAACTGGGGAGTTACCTTTTCGCTGACCAGGTCGCTGCACATCTTCCCAGCGTAATTTAAACTAAATCGGCTCGCTCGCCAAACTGCGTAGAGCGCCGAAAGAAGCTCGCCAACGGCCTGCCCCAGTGTAATGGCTAACACAGACACGAAAACCCACACACTCGCACACAAAGGTTGCGGTGGGAGCCGTTGCATGTGCAAAAGTGCCCGGTGCCGGGCTCTCTGCCGATCTCTGCTCCGTCTTCTCGTAATAATCAATTATTTCTGTGTAATTTATGGTAATGTTCAGTCATGATGGATTGACTGCTCTAATGTCGCTCTAAATCTTTGCGGCCCGCTCGCCGGCAATCCTGCAAGCAGCTCCGCCAGGCCAACCGAACGAAAGCACAACCTCCAAATCCAAGCCCAAACCAGAGCAGTGTGCAGTGCAGAGTGGATCATAGCACAGCACAGTTTCGTGGATCTGAGCAGGCCAGGGCAGGTGCAATTGCTCAGCGAGAAGAAATGTTTGTTGGATTTGTTTTTTCTCCCACTAAAGGCTGCTCCGACCATCTACGAAAACGGCGTAACTGCATCCATCCCCGCCGATCGCTGGACAATGGAAATATTTTAAAGCATCTCTATTATAATTATCATTCAAGCTTATATTTGTGAATACAATACCAGCATTTTGAAACGGGTTAGAAGCTGAAACGTATTCATACTGGAAAATACCTTTGATTTTACTTGCATTGATTTACTTGTAGGATTTCAATCAAAGTTCTACAATTTGGCTTGGTACTAGGTAGGTACTATTTACCACATCAAAAAGTTGCGGCTGATAAATTCTACACAAAAGTAAAGCAATAGTAACTTGATTATAACTTAATTAAACTATGTTATAGCCGTTCCTTATTCTCAATTTGTGCTCTATTTGTTTAGACAAAATTAAGCCTTTGTCCCACGGTGCAGTTCGCTTCTTTACTTCCGTCACTGGTCTGGGGCAACTGCCTCGTGCCCCTAGCCTCCCCGCAAACCAAAAGCCGCACCATTGAACCGCAGCATGTGCCCCCGCTCCTCGTGCGACCGACCCCCGTCAGCGGTAATATGTAGCATATGTTTTCGTAAGTTTTTTCTTGTATTTTGTTTAATGGCAGCTTAGATTACACGAGGCTTCGGTGGACACACAGGTGTGCGAGCGGGGGGACTAGAGGTTCGCATGTTGACTGCAGCTCCCTATGGCTTACACACCGCCCCAACCCCGACCCCGACCGCTACAATTCCAGCCCCGCTGCCTTGGTTCGATGTAACCGATGTTTAAAATTGCTCTGTGATTTTCGTGGCGAAATTAATGTTAAATAAGCTTTTAGTTTATGTCCCGCCACAGCGTTGATCAATTTCTCAGTCACCTGGCCCGCGCTCATCTTCCTCTTGGCTGCCGCTTCTTGGCCTTCTTTGCCCCTTCTAAGCCTTGTTTCCAGATGCTCAGGTGTGCGCTACGGTGTATGCGTCTGTGTTGGCCAATGTAGCCCGGCTCGCTGCCTTGTTTATGTGTAAATTATGCTTGTACACATTTTACTGACAATTGTGTATAAATTATAGACGAATTATTGTGTTTGTTGTCTGGGCTTTGGTTAAGCTTACATATTAATATAGCACCAAATGCCGCCTCTATGCACTTAAAATTCATGCCGTGGAGGTGATAACCCTAATTCGAGGCTACAGAATCTGCCTTAGGCGGAATGTCTTTGGCTTAAGATTTTCTTATTATTTTTGGACTTACCATTAATATATATTTCACATGTAATATAAATTACATAAGTATCTAGTTTCGTAGACTTGAGTTTAATTGAATTTCAGCTTATTGGAACTAAGTATATATCACAAGGTGCACTAGTAACTAATTATTTCCAGCCATATTTTGAAGGTAGAAATAATTAAATACTATATACTTGTTCTATTGCGGTTCTTGAGAGGTCTGTATATTCAAGCAGCCAACTGTTGGTTTTACTGGATGCTTTTGCCATGGATGTTTGCCGATAGCTCTCGGTGAGGGCGTAGCGGAATATATTTGCCGTGAAAGAGTCTGTAGCTCTGCAGCCGTCTGCCGGGCATTAGTTCCGATGGCAATTGCTGTGAACTGCATAAAAATGATTTGGTATGCAGTGGCAGAGCGCAGACGGACAATCTGCGATCCCCCGAAAGCGCCCGGAGGCCTGCTTAGTAGGTGGTTGGCTGGCTGGCTGGCTAGCTGGTTGGTTGGTGAGCGTTGCAGGAAGTAAATTGTTAGGGCCTGGGAAAGACCGATAGAAATGGGGCTCGCTTCCTCGGGAATCCTTGTTGGCTCCGTGGTGTTATGCAAATGCCTTTTTGCCAACATCATCGCCACCAGCATCGGCTTCAGTTTCAGCACCACCGCCACTGCCACTTCGCGTCTGCTCCTGCACCACTATCTCGGCTGCGGCACCACCACGCCACCACCCTGTGTGCAGCACAATAGCTACCGTGCGCGTGCAACAGAACACGTACAAAACAGCAGCTGTTTAACATTTATTTGCCTATTTATTAATTTCATGTAACATTTTTTTCTAGGAAAAAGTTCCACAATGCGAAATCAAAGCCAAAAGGCTGTGCAACAAGCTCGACGCATTCTCTTGACGCCAGGCAGTCGCCTTGCATTCGTATACGTATTCGGGTTCGGGCTCGAGCTTGAGGCTTGGGTTCAATTCCAGGTCCAGGTTGGGGTCTGCGAAATGACCAAGCTCCAGCCGGGCCAACTGTTTTGGCCAAGACAATAAGCCACGGGCCTCAAGTTTTTAGGAGGGACTGTTTTGCCATACTTCTCCCACTATTTGACTCCTTCTGCTGCTGTTCCTGCGACTTTTGCTGCTGATTTTGCTGAAGCGACTGCGGTTGCGGCTGCGGCTGCTGCCACAAAAAGTGTCGTGACCCCGGCCAAGGCATTGCATATGCTCGGAATTGTGGGAGGCTGACTTGGGCCAAAAGGGATCTGCGCGGCGGTGGGACTACGAAAAATTACATGTTGTTCCTGTTGAAATGTTTTGTTTTCGGAGTGCAGCATTCCCATTGTCGACGACGTTTATTTATAAATTTCTTTGCGATGTTTACTTTTTAAAATACCCTTTCAATCATGGTTGAGGTGACTTTATCATTTACTATGATCTTGAATATACCGCACAATTGCGGTCAAACTTATAGTAATGTTGATCTATCGTAAAGTTTTTCGGTTATATTCTCAGTTATATTTGACGACAAATCGACTTCATTTTTTCACATTAATAGCTGTTCCTTATTTTAGTGTTAAATTATGCAAATTTGTTTTGTGATTAGGTATCTTCCTTCTACTCTGATTATTTTTGTGAATTTTATTCACTTCCAGTTTATAGTTAAAGTGCAGTTTATACTGCATACAATTAATTAAAAGAGACTATTACTTATTACTTATTTCTGAAGCATATTTTAGTAGCTCAGGGACCATATTATGTAGAACAAATGACAAATACGGCAAAAAGTCATAAAAAGCTCAAAGGGTAAGCCTTTGTCGAACCTTTTTATTCCAGTCCAACTTTATTTTTATGTGAAGTGGCTCCTTGGCTAATATTAAAAGCAAAGGGGAAATATGTAACAATCCTCGTGCTGCTCCTGCGGTCTCTGCCAGGAATCGTCCACCCGGTCGTTGTCGCTTACATAAGTATCCCTGGCTAGGACAAAGGAAATGCAAAAATGCCAAAAATCGCACAACTCAAAAAAAAATCGTAAAAAAATAACTAAACTGAAATCAAGAAAACGCGAATGCGAGTAACTTGCACACAAAACGATTCTGGCACCCATGAAGAGCAGCAGCGGCCGTGGAGCGGAGGAGTGTGGGTTGGGGGCTCGGGATCGGGATCGGGAGGAATCATCGAATCGGCCTGGGCGGGTGGTGATCGTGGCACATTTGCATACAATGAGGCCAGGACTGCTGCCCGAACGGCCGCTCGCACACACAGCCCCCTTCTTTAAGGCCTCGACATGTTATCTGCGACTGTGACCTACACCAATATTTCTGAGAATGCTGCTGTTGGCCGACGTCGTCGCCTATAAGTGTGTCGTCGTCGTCCAGTCCCAAGTCTCCACCTCCAGCTTCGGCACACCACTGGGAGAAATTTTCAGTGCCCTCACATATCTAAGAAGCAAACTAATTAGTTTAGATGCCAGTACTCTTTAAATATTTTCAATAAGTTTTCGTCAACAGAAAACTAAACCGATAATGTATAGTTAACTTGGCTAACCATAGTGGAGTTAAATTGCCCTGGAAATATGCATAACCATTGTTTGCGATTGATTCTTTAAATAAAAGACGTTCATATCAGACTATAAATTTTATTATTTTGTTATAAGGTCTTAAATGGAAATACGTAGATACTCGTATATGGAAAGAATTAAAAACTATGGCTTAATCATCAAACTGGAATGTCTGCAGGACGTAGTTAACATACACACCAGACCCAAATTTATTAAAGGAACCTGCAATTTTTTTTAGGTGTAGCTGAAGACCCAGCTCGCCAGTCACATAGCCAGTCAGTATCTCAGACGACCGACCGACAACGGACGACGACGAGGAGTCATTCAATCGCGCCAGCTGCGGCGTCAGCGATCCGTTCCGATCCGTTCAGCTTAGTTTTTTCTCTCCTCTCTGCGCATTTTGTTTGCTTTGTTTTTTGGTAGTGCTTTTTGGTTATTTTGTTGGCCATTCTACTTACAATATTTGTTGGATATCACCAAAAGATCTCGGCAGCAGCCGTAGCAGCAGCAGCAGCAGCCAAAAAAAGGAGCCAGCCTCCTCATAGGCGGTGATCTCGAGTGGGCCTGTGTGTGAAATCCAACTGTCTGGCGTCTGTTCTGCGTCGTCGCCGAGGTTTCATCGGCGGCTCCTCGTCACCATGAAGTGGTACGACCGCGAGTACGGGTATGGGTCCGAGCACTCGCAGTTTGAAACTGAAAATGTCTATGAACGCTGCCCAAACTTGGCGTTCTGTGGTGTGGGGAGTGGCTTTCGGGACGCTTTTTTATGGGCCTTGTGGTTGGTTAGTTTTTGGGCGAAAGCGAAAGACTCGAATTCGGCGGCTGGTTCAGAGTTCGAGGCATTAGTGGAGGACCCCAAAAATCATGACATTTTCCCATCGCGTTTTCTCGCTATTATGGTAATCGATTTTTGTCGTCTTTTAATCGGTGATCAAAAGGTAATTGTCTGTGCTTTTTGGATTGTTTATGATATGTGCTGAAATTTGGGTCATGTTGTGTCGCTTTAATGAGTTGAAATCGAAACATACAATACTTTCCTTCAAAGTAATGCAATATTTAAATGAATATTCGGGTGTGGAAGACACGAATTATTAAAAATCTTAAAAAAAAAATGTAATTCGTCGAGGTTGCCCTTTAATTAGTCATGTAATAACTCAAAATTAGAATGATTATGCATTCAAAATATTCTTTACAGAATTAAAGATTTATGACACCACGTGTTGTATAATTGATCCATTAAAAATATATAATTGCAGCGATGAAAATTTATAAACAATGCCCACAAAAACTTTTGTTTTCAATATTTTAGTACCCATTTAAACAGCAAGATTTCCAAACGAAAATAATATACATCTTTATTAAATAAGCAAAGTACGAAAGCATAATAATAAATAAGTTTATAAATAGTCGATTTTTAATAAATTAAATTAAATAGTTAATCTGAATATTGGTCGAAATACGCGCGATGTGTGTACAAGCAAACATTTGAATGCCTATGTTACGAATAGGTACCATTTACAAAAGTAATCGTAAAAAATAGGAAGCGCACGCCATAAAAGTAACGCTAATAAAAACGCTACAACTAATAGAGCTCTCTTGGCTTGGGTTTTTTTGCTTTTTGTTTATATTTTTCGCGCGCCAATCGCAAAACTAATTTCAAAGTGTTATTTTCATACAAACATGCATACATACATGTATACTCGAACGTATTTTTAAGTGTTTTCCATTATTGCACATACCACGGGGGAATGGACAACACAGGGCGTTCGAAATTCCTTAAATTAGATGTTTTACCGCGAAACGAATGTGTTATAGCGAACATTGTGGGCTAGGGTTTATTGCTTCTGCTTTTGTTTTTGCTTTGTTCGTTAGATAAAAATAATTTAAACGCTAAGATGACAAGTGGCAATTAATTTAGGAGTGATTATCACCTGGCCGCCGTGGCAGGCGGCGCATCCGATCCGGGCCCAGATCGGTCTTCGGACCGCTGGGAATTTCCAAGCTTTGCCGCTCACTAATTTTTTGGATCTGCAACGATGGAACGGAGGACGCAAGCCGGGTGGCGGGGGCATTAGCATAAGCGTGGCATGTGCCTAGCGGAAGCTTATCAATAATTAAGATGCCTTTTACTAGTTCTCAACATTCGGCACTTTTTGTTTTGGCGTTCGGCGGCCTTAATTACTTAGCGGCCGAGTGCCAATTGGCCGCAGCTTTTTGGAAATCGTGCCAATCAAAAAAATTTCAAAGACCAAAAACAAAGCGTACTAACCTCTATCCTCAACCGGTTCGCTGGCATCCCCATGGCCCGTGGCCAGTGGTATGGGTATCGGTATGGGTATGGGCATCGAAATGGGTATCGGTGGCACCACCACCACCGAGCCCCCCTCCAAGCTGCCCGCTCCAGGGTTCTCCCCGCGCCCATGATGGAGTGCTAACTGCTGCTGCTGGTGCTGCTGCTGCAGAAGATGTTGCTGGTGCTGCTGTTGCTGCTGGTGGTGGGGATGTGGCTGCAGACTTTGGTGACTCTGACTCTGGCTCAGGTGCTGGGAGAGATGCTGGTGATGGTCGCCCGTTGGCGGCCACTGTTGGTAGGTTACCGGGACCAGGGGATCGGACATCCACTCGAAACTGAAGGCCGGGCCGATTGTCTGCGCTCCCATCGCGCCTCCGCTCTGGTGGGGCGTGGCACTTGTGGGAGTGGGCGGTGTGGTGGTGATGCAGGGACTGAGCTCATGGGAAGACCCGAAACTGTCCAGCGAGGCCTTTTGCGCAGACTCCGACCACGGTGGGCTAGGGTTCCACTGTTCAATAAAGTCCGCCGGATCGGGTGGCAGCGCTTTGTGGGGCAACCTGGGTCTCGTCGGCACTATAGTCGCGTATATGACTGACGCATCGCTGCCGGATGTGGCATAGGCAGCTGCGGTCGCCGGGTGAAGGGCGTAGCAATCGGGTTCCGGAGTTATCGCCGCCCCCGGAGAACGCTCGGCAGCGTGCAGATAAAGGGGCTCCAGCTTCCTAGCTCTCTTCTTGGGCGGCGGGGGTGTGACCGATTGCGAGGTCTTCTGGCTCTGACTGGACGATGTTGGGGCGTTGGGGGTACTTGCCGCGTTCGGCGAATTCACCTGGCTGTTCACCTGACTGTAGTCGACCGGCTCCTGGAAGCTAAACAGCGGCTGATCGTCCTTCAGCTCGATGGCCGAGTCCGCGTGGTAGACGCCTCCGTAGGCGCCCATGTGCGGGTGGTGGTAGGCAGCCGCCGGGTGATGATGGTGCGGGTGGTGGTGGTGTGAGTGCGGGTGTGGGTGTGCGTGGTGGTGGCTGCCAAACGAATTTGCACCCGGCGTGCTCGGAGGATGTGCGGCATGGGGACTATAGTAGCCGCTGGAGGGAGTGCCCGGCGGTACACGGATGCCGCTGTCGAGGGGCATGCCAAACTGAATCTTCGACTGGACGGTATAGTAGTGATACAGCCAGGAGTTGGCCAACATGATGGAAGCCTCGCGATCACTGCGAGGAAGATATAAGAAATTATTGGGTTAGAGGGTGAACAAATGTGTTTTTTATAACGATTAGTAAATTAAACATTATATGCTTATGGGACTTACTTTAGCACTTGGTTGGTACACACGATAACCGGTTGCTGGGTGGAGTCGGGGCTATCGCGGACTTGGAGAACTACGTGAACCCAAGTATACTCTCCGCTGGAGCGCTGCATTCGCACTAAAAGGATGCAACTGCGATCCTGTTCCGACTGCGTAACTATAAATTAATATGCATAATTCAAATTATACTTCAAATAAAATACATTCTAAAACATTCGGTAGGCCAGTGCCATCACTTATAACGTTTGTCCAGCAGGTTTTATTATCTAAAATTTGCATAACTGTGTTTATTTGTGAAGGGAAAAATCCGTTCATTACAAGTTTAGAACGGCTGGTCATTTTGATTGAAAAACGTATTTTTTACCGTTTTTATACCTTGGGGTACAAATGGTATATTAGGTTTGTTTAAATGTATGTAACAGGCAAATGGAAACGTCTCCGATTCTACAAAGTAAGCATATACTATATTCTTGATCAGCATCAACAGCCGAGTCGGTCTACCTATGTCTGTCTGTCCGTACATGGTATAATAAAAATGGGCACATGGTATCTCGTTGTCGAGAAATCTTGATTACAGCGTATCTACTTGTTATTAATGTGATTTATAAATTACATGAAAATAGCTATAAATGTATACTCGTATATAATTGATTGCTGTTGGAGTCTAGCCACTTTGCATAATGAGAAGTCGGTCTCATTATTTAATTATGGATATCAGGGAGGTATTATAACGAAACGACCAATAATATTATTATTTGGATTTTTTGTATTTTTTGCCTATTTCAATGGGAAACCATTCGTTTGAATAAGATTATGGTTAAATCATTAAACTTTCATATGATTTAAATTTCAGATATTGTAGCCTCAATGAAAATTATATTTGGGATTTGCATTAACTTAATACTTACTTAGCCTATGTTTATTCTGCGCTTCCCGCAGATTTTCACTGTGGATCAGATTGTACCAGGAGGTGCCTTGCAATGCACTTTTGTCATAGCCCAAATGAAACTCTCCGCTGAAAAAGGTAAACCAAAAAATAATTTATTATATGTTTACAAAAAGTATTATTTATTTTATAAAGGATCTGTTTTTGCTACTCACTTCTTGTCGATGTGGGCTATTTTCATGTCCATCGAGTGGATCGTGGTGAAGACATTGGTGGCACCTTGCACAACACACTCCCTGGTTTCGGGCATGGCGATCGGAGTGCAGGTGGCCAGAAAGACGGGCTCGTTTCGACTGCACAGCGGCAGAAATGACAAATAGTGACCCTGGACCAGGACAACCTGCGACCACAAAAAATAAAAGGAGGGGAACGCAATGAGCTGGGTACTGAAATTGCTTGCGAGCGGCTCCCACGAAAATTGGCGCTCAACCAGGGACAGTTGGAGCATTGTGGCCATTTTTGGGCCGGCATGCCGGCGCCCTCCCCTCATAGACATTTTACTCTGATTCCATAATTTAAAAAAGGCAATCACAGAAATGTTTGTGGGCCAGTACCACAGAAACTCCTCCACAAGCACAACCGGAACACACTCAAGCACACCAGGCAGTCTCGGGCTCAGTTTGCAGTCTGCTCTGCGACTTGGAGCCATTGTCTCCCAATTAAAACGTGCCTGCATTTATTTCGTCCCAACTGCAATTGCATTTTCGAAGCAGCTTCTTCTGCTTAAATGCAAATGCAGCCCGACGATCCTGATACTGAATCCGCCCGCCCGATCACCCCAAAAAACACAAAACCCAAAACTCCGTCGGATGACGCAGACACCACAGTCGCCGGGGGTTCATTCTTTTTGGTATCGTATAGATTTCTGTATATTTAGGATTTTGGTAAATGAGACGACCTTAGACTGGGGAGCAGGCGCCACTGCCGACGCTGTCGCCGTCTCTTCTCGTTTGCAGTCTGTTTTTTTGTGCTTGTGTCGCTTTGCTTTTGGGCCTTTTGTCTCTGGGGTCCGTCTGGCGTACTAGGTACTAGCTCTGAACTATGCCTGACCTCATTCATAATTATTTATTGGTCCATTTTTATTGCATATTAACGAGTGCCAGCCTGGGAGTGAATGTGCCTCGATCAGAGCTTAGTTTCGAGGGTTATCGCGGGTTCGGTTCATGTGGGTATTATGCCGCCAGTGTGCCATGGATTAGATTTGGTGCATAAGCTTCAAACATTTGACGGCCCAATTTTAAGTATAATATTTTGGAAGCAGTGTTAATATTTGTCTTACTTTTAAATGTTTGTAAAAAGGTAAAAATTATGCTGCCTATGGTATTCTACATATCTTCTAAATAAAGGTAAGTATAAATAAAGGTATGAAACATAAATATGGTGTATATGTTCAAGCCCCACATCTTCTTATCTTTGAGCGTCCTTTTCACATTCATATTCCATAAGCTTTAAGTAGTACGTTTTCGTTTTTCCTTTGCTTGGTCTCGCTGAAATCACCTCTGCACACCTTTGCCCGCATTCAAGTCTGCGAAAACTTTCCGCAAGACTTCCTGCACTTCATTAAACTGCCAACACTCAACTTAATTAAAAAGGTTTTCAGCCAACTGTCAACGCCTGGTCTTATCTCCATAATTTTGCTCACTGCACATCTGTGCGCGGTGTCTGCCGAGAGCCAAGAAAAAATGGACGCGGCTCGGATCGGAGGAGATATGAATAAAAGTGAAGCGACCGCCCACCACATTCAGCACAGCACAGTAGCACTGGATCTGCAGCCATACGGCTATGTAGGCCCACATTTATTCCCAAAACGGGCAAGAGCTGCTGCCACAGCCAACGCGCCGCTCAACACGTTGACAGATTTGGTCTTGTCTTGTTTTCAACCTGCGGCTGAGAAGTTGTGGCTGCTGCGCCGCTGGGAAGACCCCAACTGACAACTCTATATTGTTGCCTCGTCTTGTTCACATCATCATCGCCATCGTCATCATCGTCAGGCCCATGAGAGGCGGCCAATCAGAGCAGTCAACTGAAATGGTGGGAGAGGCTGGGGACATGTGCAGGGGCTGGAGCTGGGGCTGGGGCTGGAGCTGGGGCACCCACCCGTTTCCCATCAACTGTCATCGTTTGTCAGCTTATAGAAACCAAGCTCGTTGGCAAGATGTATGACCAGTTGGCCGCTGGCTCGGCTCGTCTCAAACGCATGCTTCCACTCTAAACTCAGGCTCAAACTTAAGCTGAGACTCCATCTCCATTCCCATTTTCCTGGCTTCATGCATAATTCATGCCAGAGCAAGATGTCGAAGCCGCAGCCTGAGAGCTTCAGCGAAGCCTGCAGACTGGCAAAGTGTTACACGCAACACGCTTCCCAGGTGATTCATTCATCAATTCCTGTCAGAGGCTTACACGCGCTTACTCATCCACACACAGGCTTGCACACAGAAAAAACTCGGGAATTTTCACCCAAAGAGAACTCCGAAAAATATTTGTGATAAAAAAATGTGTCAATCTTCAAAATTGATATGTCCATCTAAGAATAAGGAACACATTATGGTAAATAGCATAATACCATTTTTTATAACATAATGAATGTCCTTAAACAATTATGGAATTTTATATCGATCATTTTTATACCCGGTTGTTAAAAAGAAGAGGGTGTATATGTATATTCTTTATCGCCATCAACAGCCGAGTCGATATAGCCATGGCCGTCTGTCCGTCCGTCTATCCGTACCTAAATTATTACTTGTTTTATTTAAATTATTACTCTGATTTATTTAAAAAACTATTTTTGACTACATACAAGTATCTAATTCATACAAATCAAATCTGAATACGTAATATTTACGTAACCTAAAATAGCAATATTAAAAGACTCAAATGAAAATATAAAGTATATCCTTCGTTATTTCACTCAGTGTACTAACCTTCTGATCACCAAAACGCATTTGCCGGCGAGCGTTGCGGCTGACATTCATGCGACAGAGGAACATGCGATGCTCGCCCTCGAGAGTGGTGGCGCCTCCAGCACCGCCGGCGGCGCTACCATTGCTGGACGCTGAGTCGCCGGCAGCACCACCGGCACTGCTGGAACCACCGCTGTTCGCTTGACTGCCACCACCTGGCTGCGGTGGCACGTTCCGATTCAGCTCCGCCTGGATGGTTGCGTGATCCTGTTTGTCAATGATATCGTAAACGGAGTCACCGTGTATCAGCAAATCCTCCTGCAACCGAAGAAGAAAATTGTAGGCGTCGTTAACATGGGTTTACATTGGTCGCCAAATAACTTGGCATAGATAAATTACAGTAGAAGTCTCAGCTGTTTTATATGACATGCAATGATATCTTTGATATCTTAAGAATGCATCTAGTCTGTTAGATTCAGACATTGTACCTTAATAACCGTTTTGTCATATAGATTAATAAACTTCATGTTTATTTAAAAGTTTTAAATTAAAACTCTATTGAATAAGCTTAGGTACTAGATTTTTAAACAGATTTTCCTTTTTGTGCAGGTAAAATTCATGGACAATATGTGCATGTCAGAAGAATGTATCTTACGACTGTATTAAGACTAAGGGTTCCTTCCCAACGAGTTTTCCTTGCAATTAGTCAGCAACAAATTGTTTTAATTTGTTAATGATGTGTCAGGCAATGTTGTCGCTGCTTTCGCACGCTCGCCGACGATTTGTGTGGTTGCGATGTCAGTTGCCAATTGGCCGCTGGCCGTTCATGTCAGAAGCCTTTATTATTGTTGACAATTATGGCCAAGACGGTGTGCTGGCCAAGAGATAGATCGCCGGGCAGCGAGACAGAAGGCAGAGGAAGGAGAGAGCAATCGAAACGATGCCAACGGTCGGCAAATTTATAATGGCAAGCGGTGGATGTGGCTGCGCTGGTAATTTATTTATGGCCACTGTTGCAACATGACACATGACAATGGCAACTTGTTATGGGAATATGCAAAATCGAATCGAAATTCGAATTATGATGCCCAACAACAGGCATAACAGCGGCGGCAGCAACATCGGCAATAGTAAAAGCAACAGCAAGGCTAAAACCGAAACAGCAAAAGCAACAACAATGTGGCCAAGATCTATTGACATTTTTGGCAGTTTGTTAATTAACTTCGCCTGTAGTTGTGCCGGTTGTGGGTTGCTGCTTTGCTCTGACTCTGCCTCTGCCTCTGACTCTATTGCTGGTTACGGCTGCCGTACGTTTTCCACCGCTAACTAACTCAGAGCCTTGCCACAAATTAAAAGGTTGGGCAATCCACTTTTGGGCCTGTCCGTGTGCTCACCAATTCGGTTTTTATTGTGCCCGTAATTATGCCAACACATGGCGTACGAGTGAATTTATGAACTTCGCTGACCATTCAGTTTTCCGCCACCGGTGCCCCGGTGGGTGTCTCCCGGCAGCACTCCACTCCCTAGCTCCCTCATGCGGAGCCCAGCTCCTCCGAGCTCCTGATAAGGCCCGGCACAAAGGCCAAAAGGCTGTCAAATGTCATGGTTGCCAATTGGCGAGTTTCTTTACTTCATGTTTTTTCCCCAACTATTTGGTTCCCCTGTCTTAGTTTTAGCTTGTTCTTGTCTAGCCTCTGACTTGTGTCCATGCAGTGGGGGGGAATGGCTCTCAGTTGATATGAAAGGTTGTCTGGCCAAGAAAAACAAGTGGCCTCATGTGCCAAGCGGAGGAGGGTTTCCTTTTGATATGAAGCTGATCATGTTTGCAGGCCCCAAATATCCGTTACACCAAAAAAAAAAGTTAAAATCGATTTTAAAACGTTTGTCTTTACATAAATAATGGTAATTTTGGATCTAAGCATGTGAGGTTTGAATATCCATAAAGGGTGGCAGAGTTCGATACCTGATTTCGTGGATACACTTGGAGATCGTAAGCCAGCTCTGATTTATGGCATAATTTTCGTTGCGCATACGCCCCGTTGCATTCAGAGACTTGAAGAGCCGACAATCACCTGGCGAATAATCTCGTGTACCTTTGTCAATGTCTGTTCTGTCTATGTGGAACGGAGATATGTCACATGTGCTCGGGTCGGTTAGATTTATTTAAACCGCTGGTTCAAATGCAAAGTGAAAGGCCAAGTACATATGTTTGCCTTAAATACGTATATACGTACTGATATTTTTCTATGTATAACCTTGCTATTTAAGCGGCACAAACGTGCAATAAACAAAGCTTGAAACACGGGCAAACAGCAACATCGAGCCAGAGTTTTTAAGGAACAAGCCAACGGATTTATATAAGCTCAATGAATCGGTCCTCACTGTGTGTTCAAGCTTTGTGTGTGTGTTGTCTCTTTAGGTCTTTAGACAGTTGCTAACTTGTCAACGGGAGCAGCAACAACATTAGCAACTAGTACAGCACACAAAAACCGCAGGAAATATGTTGCTGCTGCACTGATGTTGCTGCAGTTGCTGGCGCTGTGGCAAATGTTGCTGCTGGGACGCTATGACATGCTCTGACGACGACAGGCATCGTCGTTGCCTGTTGTCGCTTGTCAGAGATTTGTATCAACGGTTGTAACAATTTCGGGGCCGCCAAACAGTAACAACCCATTCCCCTTCCCAGGCAAAATCCTTAGCCACGGAGATGTCTGCCAAAACTCTTACCATGGAGTGGCCCAAGTATTCGGCCGCATTATCCGATATATAGAGCAATTTGCCATTCTGTGTGAGCATCATCAAAAAGCCGGAGAGTGCCTGCAAAACAAAAACACGTTAGCATGCGAGTATAGGGTGATTATTTGGCTAAAAAGCGAGCTTAAAGAGTCCCGATTTGAGGTACTTTTATAGTTACTGTTTACTTAGATGTTAAATTAATTTTTAATTAATTTACGGGACCCTACGCCCGTACATACGGGCCCCTACGCCCGGAGGTTGTAGCTTATAGCTTATAATCCCCAGGATCTAGGCGTTCATACGGACAGACGGGGAGATGGTCATGCCAATACCGACTCGGCTTTTGAAGCTTATTAAGAATGTATATACTTCGTGGGGTCGCAAACTACTTGTATTGCTTCTCCCTGATAGATACTTTCGTACGAACCGGGTTGGAATATACCCTGTTATTTTTAGAACCGGGTTCAAAAACAGAAGCTGCAAGGGTATTCAAGGTCCGGGCAACGTTCCTGCTTAAACACCCTCTATTGAAGCATAAATTGAATCTTGTGTTGAAAATGCAAATTCATTTTCGCGTCTGTGCACTAATAAATTGTTGGCCCAAAGCCTCGCCAAGCCCGCGTTGACAACTGACAGAAAAACAAAAAAAAAAATAACCAAAATACATACACATAAGCCCGCGGAGAGCACTGAAGGTGCGGAAGAGCAGAAGGAGTACTACGGCTATGGTTATAGTATTTAATTCAGTCACGAGTGTGCACAGGTATGTAGATCAATCTCGCCCGACTGGAGCAGTCAGTGGCAGGCAGCTTGACTGACTACTGTCTGCTGCTCCTGGTGCTCCCCGTAAATCTTTTGGCTTTTCCCCGGGCACTTATTGTTCAGCTCCTGTGGCTGCTGCTGCCGCCGCTGCTGCCCGCTGCTTGATTTCTTCTTCTCGCTTTTGGCGCAGCAAGTGGCGGCGGCGGCCAAAACGATTTCTGACTTATGATATGGCCAGCTTTTGTGCCATTAATAGAGTTGTTTTCCCGGGAACTTTCGGTTGAGTTGTCACCGCCGCTGCGATTGCGCCCAAATTGAGTTGTTTCTACCCCGGTTGCCCCAACAATCCCAATCGAAATGTCATCTGAACGGAAAGCAGCTCTGGCCATTTGGCAAATGAACGCAGATACGGCAATCGGATTCCTAATTACGCCCCGATTGAGTATGGATTTTCCGGGAAAGGGCCGCTTACCTTTGAGAAGCCAATATTTGGTGTTGCTGTCTGGTGGTGCAGATGATGCATAGCATTGTGACGCTTGAAAACTGCAACGAGAGGGAAAAACAGAAAACGGATTCTTGAAAATGATGCTAATTAAGTTAATCGAGCTTTTGTGAGGTGCGCAGGCGCGCCCAGGCTAATAGACATCCGTCTAAATCGACAATAGCACACACTGCACTAAGTGGATATGAGTATTTTCCCATGGCTGTAATTTGTATGCAAAAGCCTGGCTAATTAAAAAACTATCTGTTAATAATAGACTCGGCTTCTCACTCTCTATCGCCTGGTGACTGCAATTGTTAGATGCATTTCATTGCTGTTAATTTGCCGATTATATTCTACATACAATGAGCCACAATGTTTGCCGACTTAGAAAAACAAGTGAATCACAAAAAGAAAATGTGTCATTGTCACCAAGAGAGAGACGGCAGTGGCAATGCCAGCAGCAGCAGCAACGGCAACAGCAACATCAACGATAGTGGCAACAGCAACATCAGGCAGCAATCGCTAAGTGCAATTGCTGTTTTGCAGCTGCATTGCAGGCAGCATCAAGATCAATTATTTTTAAAACACTACGAGATACTCCCGCACCTGGCAAACAAAACAAAATAAAACAAAGCAAAAAGCCAAGCAACAGCCAAATCAGCAACGGGCCACAATCACCACTGCAACTGCAGCAGCCGCAGCAGCAGCAACCGCAACTGGTAATTTCATTGAACTTGAACGGAAAGGCCATGAATGCAGCCAGATTTTCGCTGGGCTTTAATACTTATTACCCGCTGTCCGGGCAAAATACTCAGAAATCCGTTTTGCCAAGAAGTCTGTCGTCAGCGTACCTGATTCGGCCAAAATAAAAAAATACAAAAAAAATAAAATGGGAGTGGCATTCGGCCCAATGCCTTTTCCATTTTAATTTTAGTGCCAGAGCACAAGGGCAAGGAAATGTTGCCGCTATGGCAGAAATCTTAATGCTCTTGTTTTAAATTTATCACAATAAGCAGTCCATGAAAATGCGTTAATAATTAAGTTATTCATGTTTATTGAGAGAAAAGAGGCTGAATGGCGGTTGCCTCAATATATGAACATTTTATACATTTTCAAAATGATTTAGTTTACCGTATAAATATTTTAACCCCGAGTTAAGTCAAAGCAAAAATGGTTAATATGACGGCATCTGGCATTGCCACTTCAAAAGGACGGTGAACATATTCGTTGGACGTATCTTCATTATTTATTGTCCGATCTTTATATAACTTGGCACATGTCGAGATATTATTATTTTTAGCTCTATTCTGCGTATACATTCAACGCACTTAAAGCGAAATTATTTTATAGATCCTACCATCTCGGAGATATTGTCAAATACTATGTAAAAGAAAATACAGTTTCCTGCAAATTACGAAGGCGAAAAGGGGCGTGAAAATTAAAATAATATTGATCTGCGTACACATACATATAACGGATCTACAGCAAAAAGAATTACGGCTTTAGCTCCAACCATTTCGAAAAACGACGTATTCATTCATACACACAGAGTCTGTATTACAGACGGGCAGTCAGATGCTGATCAAGAATATATGAATGTATAAACTTTATAGGGTTGGAAACGATTTTTTATCCCAAACTTAATATACCATTTGTACCTTAAGGTGCATGGTATAATAACTTGTATATGTTAATGAAGTATATAGAAGTATTCTGACATTATAAGGCACATTAAATTAAATGCTTCTGAAGCTTCTGATCACCTTGAACTACAACGAAAAACTATTTTTAATCTGTGACCACTTCACAGCTTCTTTTTCTGGCTTTTGTGAGATTCGCTGGCAAACACGACAACACTAAATGCCAGCCAATTATATGCTTTTCGATCGGAATCGAGCCGCCGGGCTTAAGATCTTGCATACAAGCTCAAAGCGAAACGGAACGCCGCGAATCCCGCTTATTGTATTGAAAACTCAATTTCGTTTTATAAATATGTATTTCATTAATCGCGACTATCGCGCGGAGCCGCAGCCGCTGCCGCTGCCACAGCCACTCCCACCCTCACACACACCGGCCACGGGCGGCATACCGAGAGCAAACGAATCCATTGAACTTGGAGATAAAAAGCGATTTCGATGGCGTGCCAATATTAACACAATTTGTGATTATAAATGCTTTTAAACGGTGCAGTGACAATGAACAACAACTACGGCAACAGCACACCCAAATAACACGCAGACACAATACGAGCCAGCAAAACGCCGACAATTTCTCACACTTAACCGGGACAGAGAAAAGGGGAAGAGATCGAGGCCTGAATCTCTAGAGAAGCGGCGACAGGGGCAGGGGATGGGAGCACGGGAAGGGGAGGAAAAGAGCAGTACTTAAGTTTAATTTTTTGCAATTTGTAGAACACATAAATCGCACATTTTGATTTATCGCAATATTTATAGCAGTGCCAGGCAGACGCTCGTTGTTACCATTGCAATTGTGAAATTGCCCGACCTGGCCGGGCTGTGCAACCATCGGCTGCAGGTTGGAGGGGCTGCAGGAGTCGCAGGAGTCGGAGGCGTTGGAGGAGTTGGTGGTTTAGATAGCAGTGCCAGCACTCGCGGTGCTGGTGCCAGTGGTATGCCATGGATCTGCAATAGTTTCACATGGGGTTCCTCCAGTTTCCAGCGGTGCTCGCAAGATGCGAGCCGAGAGTTAAGAGTTTCCAATGCCTGTGTGTTATCTATGGGCTTATGTACCGCACAACGCTAATTTGAAAAACAATTTTCGTAATTATCCACAAAAAGTACGAAAAATAAAAGCAGGCAAAAAATCGCAACAGAAATAGGTAAGTAAAGAGCGAACGATCTTGTTCGGTTGCGCGTTGACCTGGGCGCATGCGCATTAAAGGAGGATGGGACGGAGACCTCTGGGGACCGGGAAGCTGGGCTTTTTGGGAACCTGGGGGACCTGCACCGATCCACCGGGCCTTGAGGGGTCCGCAGCAATTTTGCGCCCGCCTGGGTTTTGGGTGCGTGCCTAGACGCTTTGGCAATTACTTGGCCAAAAACAATTTCAGCTGGCATTCGGGGGAGCGTGGTGAGCCTGATAGAGGGACACTCGACATATGAATGATGTTGGTTAAAACCAAAGCGAAGCCGTGCGCCTAGCGGTTTCTATTCCGACATTTACGAAAACAGCAAACACTTAACAAAAACTAGAAAGTTCAGGACTAAAGCAAATTGAATTAAAATTTTTATGAGCCCATTTAATCCATTTATTATTAAATATATGCAAACTATTAGCTACTCGTCTGTTTTATACAAAATTATTTGTATAAAAAAAAAGTAGGAACGCTGTACCTTATGATTCGTTAACACAGGAAAAGGCCGTATCTTCATTATTTATTACCCGTGTTTATAAAACTTGACACATGGCTAGATATTTACATTTTTAACTGACAATTTCGGAGATATAAAAAATATGCAGAAGAAAATTCAGTCTTTTAAATATGGAAAAGGCGGAAAGGGGCGTGACTGAAATTAAAAATACATATTTGGCGTATATGGGTAAGAACTACTAACATAAATCAAAAAGTATTACGTCTCTAGCTGCTACAATCTCTGAGATATTGTCATATATGTGGACGAAAATTTTAAAGGCGGTATGATCTGCGTACACATATAACGGACCTAAAGCAAAAAGAATTACGTCCCTAGCTCTTCCCATCTTGGAGAACGACAGACAGACATGGCTAGATCAACTCGGCTGTTGGTGCAGATCAAGAAAATACTTTGTGGGGTCGGAAAAGCCTCCTTTTCCCTTTTACATACATTTGCACACACTTAATATATCATTTGTATCTTAAGGTATAAAACATTTGAGGCTGAACCAGATTTATGAATTATTGTATGTTGAAGAAGGTAGATTTTTTCCAGTGCAGCGGCGGTGGGTCCTGTGCAGTCTGCAAACTCAATCTTCGCCGCTGCACACAATCCCATTGCCATACAATCACAATCTCCATCTCCATCTGCTCATGACTCATGCATATTCAATCAACGTGCAGCCAATTATCAGCATGCATATGCATCAGCGGCCTGGCCAAACTTACCTTGTTGGAAATAGTTGGCTTTGCGCACATACACACAGACCAGCGCCATCAGCTGCAGCTGCGAGAGGCGCTGGCGAGTCGACTGCGGCAGCGGCAGCAGATCCCGCAGATTGGCTATCTCAGCGTTTATAAGATCGCGTCGCATCTTCGAGGCGCCCTTCGTCGATTTGTTCGCATCGAATCTGCAACGAAAATAATGAATGTGATGTGTGAGAGTGTGCAGTGACTAGCAGGGGCAGATGGGGGGATAATTAGAATATATGGGCACGTTCACAGCTACAGCTTAATAACTCCGCAACGGACATCAAACTTGCATATATTCAGCACAACTTGCCGCCAGGCCATAAGGCATGTGTTTTCACAGCCGCCTACTCGGGAGTGTTCCCGCATTGATATTGCCCGTCTCCCCGCCTGGGTGCCTCCATTTCCTTCTCAGGTATATTAACCCATTCGGAAGTAAGATAGTGCTTGAAAATTGATTTTCATTGGAGATAGCTGGATTCTTCTTGTAATCCAATTGATTCAACTCGAAATCAAACAAATTATTTTACAATTTTGAATCAATGAGTATTTCCCTAGATTAGGTATCAACGCAAGTAAAAATTCATTTGAAGAAGTAATAGTAAGATAAGTAAGATTGATTTTTCATTAATAAAATGATAAATTTGGTTAAGATCCATATATTTTCCTCATTTTAACAAAAAACAAAAGTTACTGCTATTAGAAGATCTTTCAGATTCCATAATAATTGTTAATCTTAGAATATTTTCAAGCTAAATTTTATGTTACTTTGAAATATTGTATAAGCCTATAAAGATATCTTACTTGTTGTCCATAATATGGCGGCAGTCTATAACGATCTACTAACTTTTCTACGAAACATTGCAAATCATAAATGATAGAACATTTTCATACTCAAAATTTTATATAAAATCTTTAAATGTTGTGTTGCATTTTAAATAAAATGTAAGCATCTAATAATTAAATATGTGTTTAGGGTAATCATCCTCGCTTACCCGCATATGCAAACACAAATCAATTGAAACCAAAAACCACATCGATTCGATTCGTTCGGGTTTCATTCGTCTGACCACAATGGGTTAAGGATGTTTCGCACATACCAAGGCCCGCTGCCCGATGCATAAATAACTCATCGCGCATTTAAAAATCATACAACAGGGGACCGTTGTTGTTGCAGGTTGCTTGTTGCTGGCTCTTGGATGCTGTGGTTGATGTGGGGCACACTTGCCACATGCCTTGTGCGGAAAAATTGTGCAAGTATGTTAGGTTGGTCAGCCAAGCTGCCGTTGCCGTTGCTGTGGCTGCTGCAATTGTTGTTGCTGGATTTGGGCAGCAAGCGGCGAGCGGCACAAACGTTTAGCAAAGCCGTCCGTGTGTACTTTTGTGAGCATATTATTTACAAGGTTGAATTCATAAATCATAAATTTGTCTTTTTATGCAGCGGCGTCCGCGGCGGTGGCGGTGGCGGCGCATGCGGCGTATGAGCATTTTTATTTATGCTGACGTTCGGCCGGCCATTGTGGTTGTTGCTTTTGCTTTTGCCGGTTAGTATTTTGAGTTTCGCATTTGCGGGCCATCGAGCGAGAGCGAGAGCTTTAATAAATATTGGTAATATTGTTGTAATAACAGCAAGTGCCCGCGCCTTTTTGGCTTTCTCGACGGTCTGCCATTTTGCCGCTGTTATTGCCTCTAAATGGCCATGTTAACATTTAAAACAATCTCACAGCGTCTGTGTTCGAATTTATTTTGTTGTATTTTTTCCCCTCAAGAGCTGGTTGCATGCAACTGCAGCAGAAAAATAAACAGACTTCGAACGGCAACCAAATCAATGCAAATCGAGCGGATCGCTCGGAACTCGCGGATATTTAAGACCGGCAACTTGCCGGCCACTTGGACATAATAGAACAGATACGTCCATAAATACGCGCATAAACCTGGGGCCCCAGAACTCTGAATTGAGTGGTCGGGTGGCTCACACACTCGCGATCCGTGAACTCGCGCGCATTTAAGTCAAGGTGATTTGTACAATTAAAATGAATATTGATTTAAATGCTGCGATTCCGAGTCGCTCACTTGTGGTCACTTGGCCAACATGGAAATGAACGTATGATCTCAATAGAATACTTGGAAGGACGGAAAGAATACGATCATGGTGAAGGGTAGAGTCAAAATAACGTGAATATATGCCTAAGCGACTGCGATTTTTTTTCTCTTCTATATTTCTTTCAGATTGATGGCCGGCATTGGCTGTATTTTTAAAAATTTATTCGTTTATTCAGAAAGCCTACTTTAAAAATTGAAAATAATTAATAGGCACATATGGCCTATTCAGTACACTTCCCGTCCCGTTCATGTTACGTAAGTTCATCTACAGAGGGTCTCCGAGACTTCGTCTCAAATGATCAGTATCTTGGTATGTCCAAGTTTGGTCATTCCACCCCCGGCTCATCATCATGCTCCCACACAAACGCTTCGCCTGGGAACGTTCCTCTTCCAATTAGCTACTTAAAAATGTCAAAAGCTTTTACGATCTGCTATCTGGTTGGCTATTTGTGGCATAATTAATAAGTTTCTCAAATATTTATCATAAACAAGATTCCAGTGGCGGGGCGATAATATGATAATGCCATCATCCTTTGGCAATGCAAGCAAAACGGAAAAAATGGGGAATAAAAATCCAAAAAACGTGTTAATGGCTATGGTGGGCATGGGGCCAGAGATTTATCAGGCGCGGTTGCGGGTGGAAAACGGGCCTTGACTGCGCCGCCTTGTAATCTACATCAAAATTTATCTGAGTGAGCGAGACATGTCAACATTTCTTAATATATCTATCGCTACCTTGAAATCTGCACTAAGTAGCACCAACTTGTTGCTGCTTCAGCTGCTGCTGCTACTGCTGCTGTCGTTGTGGCAACTACTGTACAAGTTGTTGTTGCTAATTAAAAGCATAAACACGATTCTTAGCAAGGCGTCGGGAGTAGAGGTTGTGGCAATGTTTGTGCTGGGATCATCCAGCCAGTGGCCACTGTGGCCACTCGGAGCCACATGCTTAATCTGCAGCTGGGGATCCACCGGCGCAGTCGAAAGATCTTAATCAAGTTGGGTCCAGCCCGGAGTTTTCGTTGCTCTGGGCCACTCGCCCCCGACTGGCCCCTTCGACTAGATAAAAAAAATACGAGAGGAACGCAGGACCCGGCCAAGACACCAAAACTTAACGTGCTCCACAGAAATTAGGCGCAAATCTTGTTGGCTCAGATTCCTTCGATTCCGATTTCAGTGATCGCAGTGCCAATGCCAATCGCAATCCCTCACTAATTAGCACATAAACCACCGGGGAAACATAATGCCAAACTATTAACTTAAATGGATTTTAAATGCGCATCTATGGGGCATTGCCAGGGCTCTGGCCCTTTTCTCGAGTGATTTTTATGGAGGAGCCCTCAGAGCGCCATCGTTAAAATGTGTGCAGTGAATAAATCACGGGAACACTAAACTCTCCCAACCCTATGCCAACTCCACCCGCTGGAGGTGCACTGTCCATAAAATGGGGGTTACAAAAATAATAAATTGCATTTCAATCGAAAGGAGTTATAAGAAACTGCAGAATATCGAGTAATTTAAAACAACACTAAAGGCTCTATAATTAAATGAAACACAAACTTCCTGAATTAATGAAAGGATAATAAGTACCTTTATTTGCTGGGGCAATATCATCTGCTATTTAAATGAAGAATTTACAAAGAACTTACAAAGCTTTTATAATATTGTTCCCAAATAAGTCTCAACAAGAAGGGGCCGAACTTGCCTCCTGTTTTTCTCCCAGTGCACGTATCAATCCAAAGCCTGGTTTTAATATGCATCAGGGCGTCTGATGGGTTGGAGGAGTTCGGTCCACTCCCAGACTCCAAAGGAGATCCCAGACCCTGAGCCTATCCAGCCAGCTAGCCAAGCAGCCAGCCAGCCAGGCAGTCAGTCAGTCAGTCAATACCAATTGCAGGCCAAGAGAAACACGAAATTTGCGCAAATTTTTATTGCACTTTTCCCGGAGCGTCTTGTCTTCGCTTTGCTCGACTTGACTTGACTTGTGCGAATTGTCTAGTCCCAGACCAGATAGCCACCCGCTCGCCATGACCCCTCCTTGCCGCCTCTTTCTCCTTTCTAGCACTGTGGTGTGTGTGTAATTTGGGCGAGTTTATTTGCCATATTCCCACGATATAGTTCGGCCAGGCTATTGGGCTTGCGGGCAGCTCTAATGATTTCTGGCCACTCCGCCGCTCGCCCCAAACCCCGGACCGCCCTTCGTCTCGCTGGGATTTCTCCTGGCATCTCTGGCAGCAAAAAATAGTGCAAAACGGCGTATAATGAATGCCAGACCTCTAAAACTGATGGGCAGTTCTCCCGCGTTCAAGTCGGATCTTTGGGTAACCCAAAACCCGGCTTGAACCCACACCGTGTTGTTTTTAAGCCCAAGTCTCAGTCGGAGTCGGAGTCGGAGTCCAAGTTTGCGGCAAATTAATTGCCGAGGCGCCGCACAAGCACAATGCTTTCCGTTTTTCGGTTTCGCGGATTTCTCGGAATTTTTTGCGGCAAACACTTGTTTTGTCTGGAGGACCTTGCCTCCGCTGCTGCCTTATTGTATTCTGCGTAAGTCGGTGGCAGTAATCGATATCTTTGCCACCGCAGCGCACAGATACACCCGAGCTCAAACACCTTTAGATTAGCATCGGGGCGACGTTTAGCACAGAAAAAAGGAGAGCTGCAACGCGGAACAAAAAACGCTGAACCGCTGAATGTTGGCCATCTAATAACCATGGGGAGCTGCGGCCTTTAGCCAAATTATATGCCAGGCCATAGGTAAAAGTAGCCCCAGGTGAGAGCTGTGTGTTCACTTGAGGACGGTCTTTCTTTAGTTTTTATGAGCTCATCTAACTGCTCGCAAAATTTCTATTGAACAACTTGGAAATGATTTCAATATATAACATTTTAGAGACTACCAATTTAATGAATATCCTTTAATCAAAATCTCTGCACATATGCCAATTTGTTGATTGGAGAGATTTAATAAAGACATGTGGGGGGAAAATTATCCTAATTACGATGTTTTCCTTATACGCAGGATAAGGATAATAATTAAATTAAGAAAAACCATTTTTTGTTACAAAGCTTAAATTTGTGCTGTCGGTTCATGCACTCATATAATACAGATTAGAGCTGTTAAATGCAAAATAATCCAACTTAACTCAATACTAAATACAAGATCATACATATGTCCTATCCAATTATAATTAAATCACATGCCCACATTTGCCCATGTTCTGTATCCTTAACCCATCCTTCAATTATGTCAATCAATTAGCTAACTTACGAGTTTGTGTGTCCGTAAATCGCAGGCATATAATTTACTGCTCTCAAAAGCTCGTAAAGAAGTCTGCCGGGGCAGCTACTGTGTTTATTTTGACGCATATATTTCAAAAATCCGAGCCACACCACCGGGCCACGCCACACAGCACCACGCTGCCCGTGGAGCAGCACCTCAGACCGCAGTGCGGCGACCGCAGCTGAAATTTCATTGCCCCAAAAGAAATGAAATCGAGCTGTTGCTACCGTTGCGGCTTCGCTGCTGCTCTTGTATGTTTGATTGGAATCTTAGCCACAATTTAATGATGGACTGCCAAAAGCACACTTCGATGATTGGGACTTGGACATCGTCATTTGCCGGTGCTGGTGCCGGTGCCGGAGTGGTTGCTGGATGCTGAAGCTCCGCCACCGACGCCGCCGCATAATTTTTCATATTTTTATGATTTGTTGCTACCGGGTACTAAACCCGTTTCCCCTTATGCTCGTCTGCCTCCCCTCGGATGATGGTTTTGTTTTTTTGCGGGCCTAACCATGGAGAGCTGCTACCGTTGCTGCATTTGCTTTCGATTATCTTAATTTGCGTGCGAAACTGAGTTTTTTGTTGCTCCACCGCCCTCCGTAAGCCAAACCCCAAATTGTGTGTGTACGGAAATTTTCCCATGACTTGGTTCTTGGTCTCAGCCTCGGCCTCAGTCTCGGTCTCTCGATCTCCTGCTCCTGGCCTGGCCCGGTCTGGTACGGTCTGGTCTGGTCTGGCCTGGCCTGGTCTGTATACTTTTGTGCCCGGCGGTGGCTTGGCCAGAAATTACCCCTACTGCGGTACGGTATGCTCGAGAGTCTCAGTCTTCGGATTGATGGTTAGCTACTGCTACTGGATCTGAATCCGAGCGGCTGTTGCACTTTACCGGCAGGCAATTAGCACAGGGATGCCGCAACTAAATAATTTGGTAAGCCAGCCCCAGGGCCTGCATCTCCGGCCCCGGCCCACCCCTCCCGCATCTACGAATCGGGGCCCGCGGTGGAGGTGGCGCACTTATTTGCTCAGCATTTCATATTTCCACCGAAAAGAAAGGAGATTGCTGCCCGGTCGTTCGGGGCAGCATCGAAAATCAGTTTCGACGCGCGTCGCCAAATATTTGACAAAAAAATTATATGGCGGGCACTGAGAGAAAAGCGGGAAATTAATCAACCAAGCTTGGCAAATAGCTAAAAAAATGTGCCTTGGTTTAAAAAGATTCATAATCGTTCAAGAATCAATAACACACTGAAAAAGTAGTGTTTGCCTAAGAATGAGGAACAATTATTCAAGTATGCCTAACAATAAGTGTATAAAATCTTATCCATAATTTTAGTGGAATTCATTGCAACATTTTACAATTCAGATAATAATTTCTATTGTTCTCCATACAATGCGAATCAAGATTAGACCATTTTTTAAGAAAATAACTCAAAATATATGCCTGGGCTTAAAATGATTCAATATCGGTCAAGAATGACACACTGAAAATTTAATGATTTGTTAAAGAATGAGTGACAATTATTTGGGTATGCCTAAAAATAAGTGTAGAAAATGTAAAATATAGCCATGAATTAAACTAAAGATATATGTCTTTAGTTTAATTATTTGTCATCCATGCAATGATAATGAAGATTCGACAATTTTTTAACATACATAACTTATATAGATTGTAAACTTCCAGAAATTTCAATCAATCAAGCATGGGAAGAAAGCGTTAATACTCAAAAAACGTGCTCTAAAATAAAAATCTGAGTGAAATACTCAGAAAATCCTTTAGGATCGTAAACACTTTAAATCTGCACATTAAATTGCCCATTAAATCTTCCCAGCAATGACTTTTTCTGATTTGAATGTATCTCCGCTCGTGGTAATTCTTTTCTGACCAGTGCATCAGACACTGCCAAGACTATTCCCATTCAGTGCAGCAGCATCCCGTGCAACCGATAGCCAAGTAAGGTAAATGGCTTCGCCTGGCTGATCGTTTTTCTCGTGAAATGTGTTAATGAAATTAGCAGCATAAAATTGCTGCCACCGCCACAGAGAGCCGCTGTGCAATGTTACAGATACAGATACCCAAAAGAAATTGTATCTGTAGCGGACTGTCCGCGGGCATGCTAATTACCAAAATTAACACCAACGGCGCAGGCCCAAACACAAACAGAAACACAAACAAATCCAAGCCGTACGCAACGGTTTCGGTTAGTTTCACTCAGGAAGCACCTACCACATTGATGCACTCCCGGTCGCCTCAGCAGAGTAACAAAAAAATGTGTTTCTACGACTTTGAGTCAGACTTTTCTTTGGCTTTGAGACGGAGCTGGCCTCCTGTCCAGCCGTTCAGCTAAACTTCCTTTTTTTGTTCGACGGTTTGCCCCGCCGGCTTTGTTTTGTGGTGGTGCCGTGCCCGGTTTGTTGATTCTACGGCTGAATGTGTTAAAAACAACAAACGCCGAGTTTTCTTCGCTTTAATTAGTGTCATTTATTATTTAGAGCATATTGATATAGTTTTCGTTGTTTAACGGTTGTTTGTTTCAGTTTGTATGTTTGGTTTTGTGTGAGGCGGCGTGCTGTTGGCATTTCTCGTTCGAGCGTGGAAAATATTTATAGAAAACCGACCGATTTACCATGCTCGGCCATTACAGATTTTTGAAGCCGCGAAGCGCGTGCTCACCCTCCCGCGAACAATGAACTTTTTTTTGAAGCCTACAAAAAAGCTTTGCCTTAATTTTCAGCAGTTTTGATAGCTGGAAATTCCTACGAATCCGCATGCTAATTGATAGTTTTCATGGGTCACGTAAAATTAAGATGAATGAACTGCTTTGGCAGTGAGTTGGCGTTGGCAATTTGTCAATCAATGTGGGGTGACATTTCGTCTTTTTTTGTATCAGAGTCTTAGCATCTTGTCCTCAAAAACACATTCCAATTAATTCCCAGTGCTATTTAGTTTGCTTGTTAATGGATCGATGCAGATGCTACTTTAAAATTGTCTAATCCTTTCCGGATATAGCTTTCGTCAGAGTACAGTCAATGAGTAAAAAAAAACCTACACCAGGATACCCCCTCCACAAGGCTCTCCCACACAAAGCCCAAAAAAAGATACAAAAAAAATATATAAAGAAATACCCAACAGACAAAGAACGAGCCATCAACAACATCACACGTGAGTTTTACACATTTCAGAAGCAACTGCAGCCTCCTGGAGATGCGCGGCTAACTTGGCTGCCATCTCCGAGGCATTGTCGTCGATGTGCTGGGATTTGTGCTTGGCGGTGCCAATGGTGCCAGTGGTTTCGGCGGTGCCGTTGCCAACGGAGCGTGGAGACGCCTTTTTTGGGGCCCATCGACGATGTCGCCTTCCACGTCCTCGTGGACGTCCGATTGCCAACGAGGTAATGTCAATCGCACTGTGCGGGTTTAACTTATGGCAAAACATTTGAAGCACTAATTAATTGGAGCTAAATAAAATGGCACAGCATCGGCTCAGATCGGCTCAGTTCGGAGTGAATTTTGCGCGTTTTTCTGCTCTTCGCGAATTGGCGCTGAGGGTACGCAGACCGGCCGGAGAGATTACGAGTACCAGATAAATGCGAACTACAAGTTGCCAATACAAGAGGCCATTAAAACCGGCAGCAAAAGCTGGGATCCCGGGGATCGGCACACAGAGAAAACCAAATAAACGCATTTTTACTAAGTGTGAGGGAGTGTATCTTAAAATGCCGATCACTAGACCTAGACAGAAGCATACAATTTTATTTCCCTACTCCTCACCTAAACTCAATATAATAAAAACCTTCAAAAGTTTCTTAATCTATGACTGACACAGATTCATTTACAAAACATTTGGGAGATGATATTTTTTCATGTGCATTTTCAGAATAGGCTCTCGCTAAAAAACAAAAGCGATGAAAATCCAAGAGGAGCAGCAACAAAGAAATTGAAAGGGACTCTGCCGAGTGGGCAGGGAAAGAGAGACTGCCCCTGAAAGCGTTTCGATTCGTCCAAATCCGAACTTGGCCTCGTATTTCAAACTCGGATTGACAAATATCGAAGCGTGCGAAACAAATTGAAATTAAAAGTTTGCATGTTTGCGCAGTTTCCTGTTCTCTGTTCGCTGTTTGCAGTGATAAGGCGGGGCAGATAAGGGGAAATGTTGGCGCTAAGAACTTACCTTGTAAACATGCCGGCTGTCTGTTGCTGTTGTGCAGTCTGTGGTTGTTGCTGTTGCTGCTGCTGTTGCTGTTGCATGTGTTGCTGCTGTGACAAGGTTGGTGCTGGTGGCTCATGCTGATGCTGAAAGTTATGATGCGTGTGCATTTGATGCTGCAAATGATGCTGCTGTTGTAGGTGTTGCTGCTGTTGCTGCTGCTGCTGCTGTTGCAATTGCAGGACATGGTGCAGATGCTGCTGCTGCTGTTGGTGATGGGAATTTTGAGGCTGCTGGAGGGCGTGGGTGGGCGGGGAGACTGCCGTCACCTTGTCTAGGCCACGTTTGTTGTCGGCATACATTTCGTTTCGGAATCGCACGTTCGCAAATATTTAAACTCAATTCTAAAAGCAAGAAATGACAAGGCGTTTTTTCAGCTTAGTCGCAGATTGTCACGGTTATTTGCCCAGAAAGCGTATGCCCGCAACGATCAAAAGTAATGATAATATCAATCAATATGTAGATCTTAATGAAAGTCTGCAGACTCTATTTTGCGATTTGCTAATGAAACGAAACAACAATTTCTGATTAGGTTTGTTTTCGGCCAACCATCGCGCAGGCGTAGCCACACATTAGTACAGCCACCGAAGCCAGTTCAAAAAATATATAGTTCATGATATTGTTCAGACTGCCCGAATCACAATGAGCACATTTTGAAGGCGATTGACTCCGAAGAACTGTTTTGTATTGTTATTGCCTATTTGAACAATTGTTACGCCGTGTCCGGGGTACCCCAATGCCCTCCGATGATTTGGCGCTTTTGAAATAGTTTTCATTCGAGCATTTGATTGCATAAGGAGCCGGCTGGGGAGTTTGGGAGTTGAAAATGATTTATGGCATTTGATTTGTTTCTGTTTTTTTTTGGGCCTAGCATAGGGGATAAGTAACTAGAGGTTAATGAAATGTCTTACAACACAAATACTAAACACCTCGGGTTAAGATCTGTGTTGATCACATTTCCAACTCGTTAAGTCTTTAATAATGATCAATCAATTTAAGATCTAGCTTTCAGTTGGGCGATTGAGGATTATAAATGCTTTTTTCTTTCAAAAGGGAAATCATTGAATACATAAATATGTAGGTAATAAAAAATTTTTAAGTATTTCTTCAATTTACCTATTGTTCACCTTGATCTGCTAAATATTCTAGTTCAAATAAATGTATACTTCTAATTCTAGATATTTAATATAATATTTAAAACGGTGCTACAAATATTAGAAATGGTTTTTTTCATTTCACTCTCTATAAGCCCTGAAGACGGATTCATTTTAAAATGTTGCCTATTGTCTTACAACCATTGCCAAATTTTTTCAAAAAATTGCATGTTTATATTAAAATTAGTTATGTTGGAAAAATGCAATTCTTTCTTTAATTTCTAGAGCATTCGATTAAAGGAGATCTTCTCACTTTCCTTGGTTAGATCCCAACTCTCTGCTGAAGACAGAAAACTGAACCGTCCCACTATCACTTTCCTCAAACTTCAAATCAAATACAGCACATTTCCAGGGCCCTTGGATGTGGCGCCAAGAAAAATCTCGAAAATCCCCTCGAACCGTATTCTTTCCGATTCTTCTGACCCGCATCCCAAAAAGTGCAACAATTGAAATTAGTTTTGTTAAATGAATTTCAAATTTCATGTGGAGTATTTACTACCGTCTACCGTCTCGCGGGGCAGGGATCTGGTCTGGCATTTGGCTTTTGTTGCAACTCATTGTCAAGTGAACTTATCAACGGCGAGGCAAGGTATGAGCGGAGACGTCGCAGATAAAAAATTTGTTCGAGTTGACGTTTGGAGTGTCATCGAGTCGGTGCTTGAATTTGTTTAGAGTTGTTTGAATAGGGACCACCAAAAGTCATTGAATGAAATGAAGAACTCCACAGATATATCTTTTTGTACGCGACTCTGAATCTGCCCGCCGACGAGTGTGTGTGCATTTGATTTTTGTGGGTTACGCTGGTTTTGCTCGACTTTTGAATTGAGTATTTTGTTGTTTGATTTCTATCAAAGTTAATAATGAAATTGGTAAATTACGTTTGGGCGCGGGTGGGGAAGGGGAGTTTTTGGACCTTGGCTTGAACTTACCTCTCGGCTCGAAAGATTTAATTTGCGATATCCATTTGGTTTTAGAGCTAACTCCAATGGCGTTTCATCAATTATTTCATCATTTATTTCGATCATCCACAATGTTTGACACTTGATCAATAACTTTTTCTATATTTCATTTATTTCTTTGAATTTATCTTTTTTGCGGATGGGCAATATATTTGTTAATAATATTAGACCCAGCGCGACGTGGTTTCTATTGCACAATATTTGCTGATTTGCTTATTCTCTATTCTATTCTACTCTATTCCTTTTATTGGATTTTACATATGGATTCAGAGAACGATTGCATATTCAACACTTTGATTTAATCAAGATTTATGGGTTTCTTTTCTTTGAGAAAAACTCAGTTAGCATTTGCAAATCAAATTTGCCAAATGACGCACAGCATTACGTATAAAACAAGTACCATCGATCGGCGACTTCCCGACAACCGCGAGGGTGATCTCCCCACAACACAATGGTATACCGACGGCTTTGGGCCTAGCACCTGGGTGCTGGGTACTGATTACTGGGTGCTGCCTCGCTGGCTTACTGGCTTAAGAAAATCCGTTTTGATCGTCGACAAAAACACACAAGAGCCTCTCGGTTAGGCTCCACACAACCGTGTTGAATGCGCGCGTGCACCTTTCTGTGCGGATCACCGGAGCGACACAGAAGCGGCAAACTTGATTTTCAAACAGGTAAGGTAGCTTTCGTTCAGTTTGCACCACAGCCACGATCCAAAGCCGGCCCGTTGAAGTCCCTGTGAGCCGCAGACGGTGTGCGAGTGCTCCAAAGAATACTGGTGTAGGTGCGTCCATCCAATCAGATTGCCGGTCGTACACTTGGCGATACAAAGACACCAAGCAGACAATCCGATTGGATCTTTAAATAGTTATATAAGTTGACCGAATTTTAAGTTATTTAAAGTAAGAATGCTATTATAATTATTATATCATCTTTTATTTAAACTAAACCAAATCATTTATTTAGAGAATTACTGTTTTGTTTCGGCGTGGAAAGATATTATTATTAACTTAATCAACAATAATCATTGCCATGGTATGAATACCTTAGAAACTAAACAATACAAGAATCATGAACGATTTTCATTATTCCAAAATATATAAAACTCAATTCAGACTTTTACTAGAAAAAAAAATGTAGGTTAAGTAAAGAATATTAAAAATATTTACAAATGCAAATTGATATAAAAAAGTGCGTGGGGGTTTTTTGCCAGTGTAGGCATCCAGTTTTCGCTCGAGAAATACAAGCCGGCCAACACACAGTGACAGCCAATGACCAATACCAAAAGAGAAGCGATCATTTTGTAAACGCCTTTTCCACACACTCAACAGGTAAGCAGTTTCAGGCGCACTCACACACGCTCGTCTGCTCTTTGGACGACTATGGGGTTTTATCTTTTCGAATTAGCCATAAATCAATGATAGCCAATAAATACTATAATAAAACACTCTTGAACTGCGGACTCAGCGCGGCTGATTTGGTAAACATATTACGTTAATTCTTAGTCAGCTTTACATTTGGCCAACACTGCAATGGGCTGGCAACTCTGGCTTCTATTTGGTTAACGCTCATTTGTAGTTCCCATGTGTTTGTTAAGCTCTTTGCATGTGTTAGGCACGTCGTTGATTGGTTGCCTTTGGCAATGCTCGTTCAAAAGCTATTTACAATTTTTTCCGTCTAGTCTGGCTTTGTTTTTCATCTCTACGTTTGTGGTCAGCACGCTAAAAAGGCGGCCTAAACGATGTAAGCCAATAGCATTCGTATTTTGTTATTCTTGTTTTCCCCCATGTGCGTCTTTGAGAGTGAGTCTGAGACATTAGTTCCAGATTTTTGTTGCTTTAATTGCATTCTATTAGCCAAATGACGTTGGGGTTGGGAAGTGGAAATGGAGATTGATTATTTCAGGAAAATATGGAACATTTTTATCACGATTGTTAAAGGTTTGAATATAAATATAACGGGTGGTTAGTTAAATGATTCTCAAAATTTATTGTTGTTATTAGGACCACGAAATTGATGATTACTTAGGATAGGATAGTTCGCTTAGTATAGTTTCAATATTTATTTGCCTTTAAAATCTACTTACCTACTATTTATTTGTTTATTATTCAAAAATTATTTGTTGTTTACTGTAAATTCTGTATTTTTTTAATTTTGTTTGTGTAGATTTATATAACAAGTTATTGGAAACTTTAAGCTTTCGATGGTCTTTTAGGTGGTGTTTTTTGTTCTGCCACAACCCATTTCAAATATCAGAAAAGTCACTGGACTGTCCTAAATAGTCAAATCAATCACGACTTTGGCAGTATCTGGCAGACACATTTAAATTAAATTGCTGTCAATGACTGGAAAACAGGACTCGTGTCTTTCTTTCCTTTTTCCCTCTCTTTCATCATTTGGCTTAGAGTTTCAGCTATGGAAGGAAATTACCATTTAACAACGCGAAGCATAAGCGAGTCGTGCGTTATACGCAATGAATATTCGATTAGCCAAAAATAAGTCGCATCAATTTGAAGAGGTGTAACCCAGCGAGAGGCAAACAATTGAATACAAATTAATATATTTATTGCCAACGCCACTGAATTAGGAAAGAAACACTGGTACGTTTTATGGTTTATCTGTCTATACCATGTGAACTGGAAAATGACTAAATACAGCTTGGTGGGAAAACACCACAGATTAGAGGCATTCAGATTTGTATTTTCCATTAAATACGAAAACATATTTTAACAACCATTCTAATCGTCAGCGATGAGTCATTCACCCTTTTCGTACCTTCACACATTAACTCTTGGGTCTTCGGTTGCTCTTTGAACTTCCAATGGTCGCGTGTCTGTGGAACAAGTCACCCGGTGCCTTCGAGTTAGTTGCACTTTTGGGTGACTCAAACACGTATGGTCTATCGGCAGACAGCATGAATATTAACTAGGAGCGCAAGGCAGGGGGACCCATCGAGTGATCCATCCCGCATAGAATTTTTTGGGTCAGGAACTCGAGTCGGCGGAAGTCAGTCAGTCACCCAGGCACGCGCTGAGTTCGGGGCCTTTGATTTGACCGATTTGTGATGGCAATTGACGAGCATTCAATTGAAGGAGCGTGATAGGTTCTAAAACATCCGCCTCTGGAAATGGTCTTCAATAGTTACAGCATAATATGCTTTTTTATACAACTTTAAGTTAGGATTCTAAGCACTGTTACTTTTATTTTGTATGACTAAAGCATCTTATCATTGAATGAAATCCTTTTTTCCCCTCTTAAATAGTTAAAAGTTTAAGACTTAAAAACGTTTTCTAAAGCAAATTGCAATCTTATCATTATCTGCATGGCAAATAACTTACGGTTATTTACGTTTGACTGTGACCAGGAAATAAGTTAATCAACTAGAAATTGTAATTGGCTTATTGAAAACCACTCTTTATTTTCAGTAAAGTTCATGGGTTGTGTGAATTATCACCTACGATGCATATGTAAACCTCTTTCCGTAGCCCCTGCTCCACATTGGCCAAATTCCAATTGGGACTCGTCTTGTTTCTCCCTCCTAATTTAGCCCAGAGCAATCCCACGCCTATAAAAAAAGGAGAGACCCCAGCACGAGTCAAATGTCGTATTTCATTAGACTCATGTTAACGCAGCGGTGACTTGGTTCCTCAATACCGCCCATAGTCAGTGGGTTTGCGGCCAATGTGCCAGCCCGGTGCCAATAGAATTGTAAACACATCGGCCCACAGAAAATAAAAAGGAGCGCACCACAGAGGAACGAGACAGAGAGCTCCAGAATTGAATTACATGAAAATGCTCGATGCGTTTGCGGAAAGGAAATCGTACAAACTGGTCATGAAAAATGCATCACTTGACCGGCCACAGACCATAAAAACGTTGGCGGCCAGACGACGGCGACGACAACCTGGGCAGAACTCTGAGCTTGTCTTATGAGCTGCGGCTCCGAGTGCGGCCTTTGCTTTGCCTACAAGACTGATCCTTTTCCAGGCCGGGTGATGAAAATGTACGACTTTTGCTTGAGGCGCTAAGTGAGCTTACAAAAATATTTCACTTTTTATGGTGATCCAGTTGGCTTGGGGTGTGCTAGACTATAGCATAGAGTTTGATAGAAAATTGTCTGTAAGTGTAAGTAAGCGCCCAAGGGGAGTAAAAATATGTGTTTGAATTTTAATTATTAAGATTTATTTACTGAAAATAGCAAACAATCGAACAGAATGACAAATTTGCATATTATTCTAAGATCTGTGGGAAATATATAATACCTATGTATTTAAAATTCCACATGGAAGTGTATTTCGAATCCTTCTAGATGCTGTGCCGTCTTGATCTTTTTATTTAGTTACAGTTCCACACACACCCAATGAGAACGAGCAGTACGCAAGCAGACGCCCCGGGGTGGGCTCCAGCCTGGCCAAGACAATCCTCGAAAGCCCGGTCACCAGACGACCAGCCGTCTAGGTGGTGCTAGCCCCTTGCGGTGAAGTGGTGTGCTGCTGCCCCACTCTGAAATCAATCGATTCGACATTATTATTAATTTTTCATAACTTCTGCGGCGGCCAGCGCCTGGCGGCCCTCTCTGTGCACTATGGCGCCCTGCAAACCAAGCTCCACGGCCATGTGAAACTAATCTATTTGAGCGGCAAAAAGGGCCGCCTAGTCGGTCTCCCAACAGCCGGCTCGGCTCGTCCGCATCCCCATCTGCACAGAAAGTAATTTTTCTCCTTTCAAATATTTTTTATTTTCAAAATCCCACTTAATAAACATTAAATAAAAATGGTTAGCAAAAATGAAAGGCGTCCCAGCTTATTATGTGCAATATAAGCAACTAAAAAGCAATTAAAACAAGTGAAAACTCCGAAGTCGACTTTTTCCGACAACGAGATATTATTGGTACATAATTGGTACACTCATTATCAATTAGCTATTGCGTTTAAATATTTGAACACCAAATAACATGTACACAGGCTAAACACCAGCCCTTCAAAAATTTGTTCAGTCAAAGCCGAAATAGTTGATGTGACGTGACACTGGCCTATCTTCATTATTTATTGAACGAACTTTATAAAACTTACCACACGGCCATATCATTTAATTTCACTTGCTCTTACCATTTCAAATATATAGACAAATTTATCTCATGACTTTAATTTACCCGTATTACTTAGTATTACTTTTAAGTTCCTTAAATAGCATATATTTGTAACACTTATTTTTTAGTTTTTAGAAAGGGCTTAGAATTCTTATTGCTTTCTCCCAGTGTAGTTGGGGGCAGGCGACCGGACACCGGAGCGTGTTATCTGCTATCGCAGCGCTTTGATCTTTCACCGCTTCTGCTTTGCATAATAAATTCGCTATCGATGAAAACTAACTTGCAACCCGATGCGCACAGTGCCGGGATTTCCCGGCAATTTGTTTGCCTTTTGGCCATCGGCCGTTTAATTCGATTGCCAGTGCGATTTCGGCTTCGCCTTAACCATTTTATTACAATAGCATAATTTTTTACTATGCTTAATGAGTTCTGCTTTGATTAGTTTTTCACATTGTTGTTGGCTGGGCTCTGGGGACCTAGGTCCTGGGCCCTGGCATCTCCCTGCCTCACCATTCGAGCTCTTTGGCCAGCGGCAAAATTGATGTTTGTTGGGTGTCTGTCTGGGGTCCCAGTTTCGGATTCGGATTCGGTTTCGGTTGGGGGGCTTAGCTCGTAGAGCTGGCCTAATCGCTTCAGCTGTTTCCAGATTCAATGCCATTAGCATTACTTATGAAAATGTTTTAATTTAGCAATTGACTTCTATACGGCCCGTTGCTAGATTGTTAAGACGATTTCCTATTAATAGTTGTATTAAACAGCATCGTTCAAAGCAAAATAATCTAAAATTTCATTACTTTCTTTATTATTAAAGTAATATATATCAATAAATATAATTTTGATTTAACAAAAAATTCCAATGAAGAGTTTAATTTTCCCGCGCAACACTGCTTAATATGTCAGCAAGCAGTGCATATTACTGGAGCTTTCGAGCTCAAAGCTTTTAGCGGAATTATGAGCATCTATTTGACTTCCCGCGTATTTTAAATTTTTGTTTCAAACAAATTTTAACTCAATGTTATTCAACAAATTTATCATTCCGCTACAAACTTGGAACCTAACGGCACTTGCCGTTCATCGCTAAGTTTCAGCCTTTACAAAAAAAATAGCGCATTTTTAAGCACTTGCACATGTAATCGAATTTAAAATATTTGTTTTTGGGTTATTATTATATTAAAGAGTAAGCTACTAGCCACCTTTATAAACTATAGTTGCAAACAGTTGATCTTACCTTACCGATTTTACCAAACTCTGACGCATTTGCGACTTTATGCGAGCTAGTAAAAAATGTTACTTAAACTTTGTTTTTTAATTTGAGAATACCTATAAAAAAATCTTCCCTGTTTTTTAGGTGTTGCGTGTGTTGTTTTTTGCTTGCGAAATGCTATTATATTTTTTTTTTTTTTTTTTTTGTTTTGCATAGATTCTCTGCTGGGGGCCGTCGGCTTGTCCGCACGCATTTCTTATCAGCTCAAATGACAAGGCGTTTGGCTTGCTTTATTTCTGTCTCATAAAGCATCGTATACACTGTATACACTGTATACTATACAGTATAATACGAATGTTTATACGCAAATTAACACGGTGAAATATTTTTAGAAGTTTTCACGCATTGTTCTGAAGAAGCCTTGACATTGGGAATACGGTCACTAGCATGTTCCGTTTGTGTATATACAATGTGTATACAAATCCTGGGGACATTGGTTCAAGACTCACAGCATAACGTTAAAAAAGTTTTCCTACCTAGTATACTTAAATCATTTTTACGCAGTGCTTTTGTTAGCTGTAATACATTTTTAAAAAGTTTCCTTAAATATAATAACAATTATGTTATTTATTTTCATGTCCAATGTTTTGAATTTAATATAGTTTATTTAAAATCTGTTTCATTGGGAAACAATAATTAAATTTTAAGGTTGATCGTTGGTACGGAAGATATTATTATTAAAAAATAATATTAATATTAAAGTGTTAATTGACCCCCCATGCCGGTCTTAAAAGTCTAGGACTAATAAATGCTTTTAAATAAATTACTATTTCGTTTTTTTATGTTTAAAATAATGGGTTAAATAATAAAGTGACTGCATTGGTAAACAAATTATGAATACCATTAAAAAAATATTTTAAATATATAATATATTTTACGTATCATTTGAATTTTAAATCGACTAACTGGAATAGTGTCATATAAAAATAAACCTTTAACGGCAGTTGCCGGGGTTTCAATTCTTGAGCTTTTGCTCTTCATTTAATCAGAACATAAAGAACACTAGTAGGAACGCTGTAGTCGAGATTTCTCGACAACGAGATACCATGTACCACCTCTTTTCTTTATGAACCATTTCTTTGATTTTATTTTTTTTTTTTTTTAATAATTCACCAAATTTTCGTTTGTTGACATCCAAAAAATCAGCAGGTGCACACATACACACACTTCTGTATGTATACACGTGCGAACGAATTGAAGTCAAAGAAGAGACGGATGACGTCACCCCAGCGTGTGCGGCATGCCGTTACCTAGGGAAGGGGTGGGTAAAACTTTAATTGGCCATATCTTCTATATTTATTGTCCGATCCGTACGTAATTTTGCACGTACGTGTCTGACGATCAGTGGACTTATTGAACTAAAAATTATGCCTCTATTTCGAAGATATCGATTTTTTTGCAAATACGAGGGCGGAAAGGGGCGTGGCAAAAATCCAAGAATGACATTATCTGCGCAATAGTTAAACGGATATATTGCATAAAGAAATAGGTCTCTAGCTCTTATTTTGTCCAAGTTATCGAAGAAAATTCAAATACAGTTTTATGCGAATTAACTTGATCTGCCTGCAACAATAACACACCAAAAGCAAAAAAAATTAGACCTCTATCTCTTACCATCTCCGAGAACGAGGTGTTCATACATACAGACGGACGGACGGACGGACGGACGGACAGACGGACATGGCTATATCGACTCGGCTGTTGACGCTGATCAAGAATATATATACTTTATGGGGTCGGAGATGTCTCCTTCTGCCTGTTACATACATTTGCACAAAGTTAATATACCATTTGTACCTTCAGGTACATGGTATAAACAGAATTTTTGGTATGTAGAAAAGGTTCAATCAAATAATTCAGGACTGTCGGTCGTATGAGTAATATGCTCCCATGTTCTGAACCCAATTTAATTTATTTTAAAATTCTAGGCATTCACGCACGGGACTTCTAAGTGTTAAATTAAAAAATTAGTAAATATAATGGCACACCAAAGAGAGGCAACAAAACCCGGCACATGCCGCAAAAAAAGCGGCAAAAAGCTGTGGTTTTCCTGACTACCGGCGAGCGATCGGCGCATGTCACTGTTATTGTTATTCTTACGCTCACAACTCACATCTGCCGCTGTATGTGTTGTGTACTCGATCCGCTGATATGCCTAAGAATAAACCAGCGGCGGCTGGGTATCGTTTCAATTGATAACTGCACGGCCATAAGCAAACTGACATCTCACCTCCGAATTCGTCGTCTCGCTTGTTTTTTGCCGAGTAATTCCGTTCATAAGATATTCCAAAACAATAACAAAACAGGAATTTATTTACGTAGCCATAATTTATAGCCAGCTCGATTTTGTACACCATAAGAAATATCTGGTTGTAGCAAAACTGGTAAAAATTTAATATTCTAAAATTGGTAATAATTAGATGACACATATTAAACGATACATTAGATGACGCAATTAATTTTTATATATTTTCAAGCTAAAAAAATATATTTATTTTGTTTTCAGAAAATAATGATTAATTTGAAGTCACGCAATAGACCTGTATGCCAACATAAAAAGAAACTCCAGCTATTGCATACTTTAAGGAAAAGAAGATGATCGGGCTGTATTGGAATTCAATTATAATATGAGCATTGGGCTAAAGGAGTTTTAATAATGTTTAGGCAACTGTGAAAATATTGTGCAAACATTTTCAAGGATACCAATTATGTAGATCAGGGAGACGAGCAAAAATTATATTTTTATATTATAATTAAACCAAACTTTGCAGATAAGCCAAACAGAGATAATCAAAAATAGCAATGCATGACCTGGACTTTGAGTGTCCAGTCAGACGAACTTGCTTTTTGAGTTTAGTTAGATTATTTTGGCTGGTTTATTTTCGTTCCAAGTTAATCAGCTGTGCGGTGAGGCCAACGCGTGTTTCCTTAGCTAAATTTGGCATTACACTTGATTACGCACTTTAATTTTATGGACATTCTCGTATATTTGTAAGTGGGTTTTGTGGGAGGCCCTATGGGCGGACGTCGTCGTAGGTTATGTATGTTTATGGGGCATATTCTTGCATTGACGCAAAAGCCCAGCCACGCCTCACCGCTTGATGGCAATTAAATGACACTTTGGCAGCGAATAAAACGGCTGAGGACAGGCGGACACCAAATGGGCTTAGATGGGGGAAATGCAAATGTTTTCTGGCCTGGCCAGACACATTTCCTTTTCTGTGTTGATACGGTCTTTATGGTCTTGTTTCTTTTGTTTTACGCGCGTACACGTGTCGGCAATTGAAATAGAAAAGCGTCGACAGCCCTGACACCCACGAGCCCATTAAAATCACACATAACATGTATGAAACTCTGTGTATGCGTGGCGTATGGGCAAAGAAAAAACAAAACGATATGGCGGCGAAAGGGGCTGCCGACGTCGTGTCATGTGTTATGCTAATTTCTCTTTTATTGTTCTCAGCTCGCCTTTTGCTGCCATCTTCGTCAGAAGCAGGCGATTAAAGCGAAACAGGAAATCAGATTTCGTTCCGTTTACCGTTAGTTCCCCAAACAGCAGCAGCGGGCAGCTGAGAAAGACTTGAATTGCCTTTTCATTACGAACGCGTCAGTTTTGAATACACACACACAGTCCACATTCCGTAACACCCCCGCTAAGGAACTACAAAGTTTGCATATTCGATGATTTTATGAGTTGCCCGCCTATCAATCCGGTTCAGCTTCCGGACTTCAGGCAGAGGGTTGTACCTACTATTACACGATTAAAATTAAAAGTTTCTTTATCCCGAATAAAAACACACATATGCTGATCATACTTATTATTACTTGAATATCAATTCGAATCGAAATTATGTTTATGCTTTGTCATTTAAACAAACAAAATCCTAAAATTGTAACACTTTAGTTTTTACCTTTACTAAGCTCAACCGTATTTAATTTTTAGCCGAGTATATAGTCAGCAGTCAGGGCAAACACAACTCATTGAAACACACGAAAGCCGAAGGGGTCGGGGCGAAAGCAATCGGCCGTAACAAAATTTCCGACACGTGCGACAAAATTGGCTGCCCCGAGGGTGGAGAATGGCGGGCGACAGAGGTGCCAGAGGCTCCCGGTTAGGGCAACCAAAAAGGCCCAAACAGAAACAAACCCAACCCCTACGATTTCGGATCCCATATTTTATGTCAGTGCGCCTCCTATTGTTGCCGCAGCTTTGTTGCCGAAACATTTTAGATGTTTCTCAAGCGAATGTGCGCTAATAATTGCTGTTTTACAGAGTCCCATAATCGCTTGCCAATAGGAAATGCCAACGGGGAGGCTGGCTCGGTATCTCCTTAAGGGCGAATTTTATTGATAAGTCCAGCGATAGTGTTTGCGAGATTAATTTGCGTATAAAAGTCAATTAGTGACTAAACCGCAGAAACGTGGACAATTGAATCGACCCTTCTGAAGTTAATAGGGGATTATTTATAATTTTCCATTAATAACTTCTAGGCGATAACGTGCTTTCTGCCTACAATTGAATTCGTATGAGTGAAATTTTGCAAATATATATTTATGTACCCCTAAAACCGAAGCTGGTCAAATATTACTCTGGGGCTTTTTACAACTGACGTGAGATAACCAAGCAACTTTTAGTACTAAATAAAAAAGGGAGTATAGAAAATGTATGCTCAAGCTTCATATGATATTATTATTTAGTGCCTATATCCAAAATTATTTTCCCATATATACATTATTTAGATAAAAGAAATCTTGAAAGGTATTGATTTTACATTAATAATAACCAATATCATCTATTTGTAAAAGTATAGCTATGCAACTCGTAAAAATTATATCTATTATTTTTTTTTTTTGTAATGTATAGGAAGCAATATAAGGCTTAGAGAGTCACTTCCCCAAAAGTCGCCTCGCCACATTTGCTGGGTGTGCGGCCTGAGCTGTCATTAAAGCGACGGCCGGTCTGCGGGCGCGTCATTCTGCTCTGGGCGGTCGAACAGTTCGCCTCGCAAAGAAAACTGGAAGCGGGTCGTGCGCTCTGTGAGCTTCGAGTTTTGAAAGCTTCGTGCACTCGCACCCGAGAGTTTTCGTACTCGGGCACATCCGTGTTTGTTGTTTGCCAGCGCGTGTGCTCATCGGTGTGTGTGCTGCTCGGTTGTGTGCGTAAGTGTCGGGTGTGGGTCTGGCTATTGTTGCTGCCCTTATTGTTGTTGCTTGTGTCGCCGTGCGGCAGCCCCACGCGCAACGAAAGCGAAAGTTTTGTTTGGCGCGCGTGTTGCCATTGGCGTCGCGAATGTCTATGAATTCGCGCACACACACGTCCCCACCTAGAATAGATTAAAAGCGTGTGAAACAACAAAACAACCAAATCGGTCGGTGCGAATATGCTGCTCATTATTTTCAATGAGGCTGCATTAAATTAAAGGAATCGTGTTAGCCAAGCGTAAAGACACAGTCAACAGACACACTCTCAGACAGGCGCCCTCCTTAAGCAGCGGCACCCGCACAACATCCAACATCATTCCTGCAACACATTTGGGGTAAGTCCCAGGGCCCAATGAGCGTTCGGTGCCAAAAGGTTGGCCATAAATCTCCACGCATTAGCATTAGCATTTGCCAACATTTGTGTGGCACACGTGCCGCGCGGCATAATAATAAAAGAAAAAATTGCACTTGACAGTCGACTTCCGCTGCCGAAAGCTTCCGCAACTAGAGATGCTGCCGCTCAGCCTTGCCTTTGCCTCTGCCTCTGCACCTGCCCCTGCCTCCCGCTCGTCTTTCACCTCACCTTCTGAAGGACGAATTTAGGTCAGGATCCGTGGGCTCCAAGCGGTGACGTGACGCATACCCTGCCCTTTGACCTTTTGCAGTGGCAGGTGCATCGTTGAAATGCATTTCGTGGGGCCACATGGCGTATGCGCAATATTGATTTCTTAAGCTCGAAAATTTGCCGAATGTGTGTGAGAGTTGGGGTGGCTTTTAAGCTCGCATTAAAACGCAAAAAACGATGGAGATGAGTAAAACGATGCCCAACCATATGTGAACAGTTTTGCATAGAAGTATGAGGACGTGCATAAATTTAAAGAGCTTCCCTGGGGAAACTAAAAAGCATAAAGTTGCAAAAAGGTTTTCGGGGCTTTAATAAATGACTCTTCATAATTTATAGGAGTGTAGCGCGCTTCTTTGGGGGATTTCCAATGTTTATACATAAGTAGTTTAGTTGCCCCATAACAGATTGTTTGCTTAACGAAAATAAACAAAAGCCCAGCGTGGCTGTGCCGTAGCCCTACATTTATTTGTTCGCATGTCTGTTCTTGGAAAATAAGATAACAACCACACTTCCTCTCCACCAGCCATTAAGATGTTTTTCTTATTTTATTCAACCATGAACTTGGTTGCTGAGCGTGAGAAATACTCCCTAGAAGGGCGAAAAAATCTCTATCAATTCGAAATAAAACAGAAACAAAAAACCGTCTGGGATTTTTTCGCGGATAGATTCTGCAGCTGCCATTGTATGAACCGCTAAAAAGAACCGATGGCTCAGCTAAAGTGAATCAAGCTGTGCCCCTCACACATGACAGCTGTTTGTTTATTTATTTATTTATTTTCTGTGAAACCAATGCATTCGTTAAGCTCAGACTCTCGACTTGACAATCCGATTTTGTCAGAGGGCGGCTGGAGGGTTATGCAATAAATTTAGGAAAAATGTCAAGCAAGTATTCATTGACTTGCTTAATATATTTCATGTTTATACACGTATTTACAACTCCCATTATCTTACTATGGACCCAATAATAAAACAATTTATTATTTGTGATTTTTTTATAAACCAAACATAATAGATTTTTATGGGACAACAATTTCTGCGACCTCTATCTTTAATCAACTTTAATATAAAGTATATCTCTTTCGTCGTAAACCAGACATATCTACACAAAAACATTTGTCGCATATGTTTGGCTTTCCGGCAACAGGAAGTTGCCTTGAGTATGTACATATAACATACAGGTGCTGATACTTCTTAGCCATAGCGATACCATATCTTCATACAGACACACATACATCTGCACACACATATGTATGTGATAGGTAACTTTTGCGCGTGTGTCCGAAACCGCCCCATTCATGACACCCCATGACGCCCATAATCGTAGATTTATCATTTTTTGTCGAACGCGCGCGCTCTGCATTACAAAAACAATGAAACGCCGAAAAAGCAGCTACAACAAAAAATATGGGCCCATCCGATATACATATGTACATATGTACATATAAATGAGTAAAAACAAACAAAATGAAAACAAAAAAATAATGCTGATACGCTGATCGGCCGCGACGCCGCCGACGACCGTAATGCCAGCTTCGGCCTCAAAGCCAAATGCGAAGAAGTGGAGAAACAGGAGCGCGCGCAGCTCGCCGGCGCAACACGTGCGTTGTTAATTCAATAAAAAAACACACGAAAACTGTATAAAAAATAAGAGCACACACAACCGACATTCTAGGCCACTGGCGGCGTGTGGATCAGAGAGAGATAGTAGAATAAAAGTTCATTAACGGCATGTGAGCTTTCTTTGTGTGTGTATGTGTTCTCATTGTTTTTGCCCAGCTCTCCGTAGCGTATCCGAGCGGCTTTTATCTCTCTCCCCCACTCTAGTCCCGATTGCACTGAGCGGAAAAATCGAGTAGCTTATGTAGTGGTCAACAAAAGACAAATTCAAACATTTTTCGACAAATATATTAATTTATTCACTTGTATGCCTGTATTCATATAAACACCAAATGCAGATTAACAGCCAAAACTTAAATGTTTAGGTTTTCTGTTTTCACAATTTACAAAAGAATAAAGTTGAAAAATTAAGTGAGCGCACAATCATTCCTTAGATTTGACGTTTTGATTACTCATACGACTCGTAAACCTGTGTTTATAACAACACCGAATGTGAAATTATAAGCAAAACTCAAATGTTTAACTTTGCTGTTTCGGCATTTACCAGAACTAAATAATGGACTAATTGTTTGTAAAAGTCGAAATTTATAGGGTCCCTCAACCACTCTTTACCTATAAAATTTCAAAAGTTCGTTAAAAACTGGAAGCTATTTAATAGAGATCAGCGAGACCTGAATAAATACATATGCGCTCACTTGAAAGCAATATTTCTGGGCTGTGACACAATGACCCCATGTATCATATTGCTACTTTTATAGCAGTGCACAATTTGATTGCTTTTCTCTTCACATCGCCCTTGTCGGTTCGCTGTGCTCGTGTCTACTAAATTATCGCCAAGAGGGCTACCGCAGCCTGCGCTGCGGTCAAACCAGCGCCGGCGATGGCGGCAGCGGCTGCGATTGAATGACAAAGTCTTCTTTGTTTCTGTTTCTGCTTTTGCTATTTCATTTTTAATTTATGCAGGCAACTACAAAATTAATTCTCTTTTTCGCATTGGCTTTTGGTCATGTCGTTTGGCATCTGTGCCCGTGTCAGTGTTGTCTCGCACGTGTGCGATTGGATGGGTCAGTGTGCGTGTGCGGGTGCCGGGCTGGGGGCATTATTTTAAACTGTATCATCCGAAATTGCTAACGGCTACTGTGGGACTCGTTGGCCCGCCCGACATCCAAATGTGAAACACGAGACGTAGCAATAACGATAAAAAATTGCCTAATTTTCTATGCTATAATTAATTCGGCTAATGGCTTATTAAGGGGATCACACAGGGAGATCCCATTGAGATTTATGCAAATCCCACGGCATAAATTAAGTGTTTCCGGAAGGAAATTAATCCACTTTAATTTAGAGTACATATGAACGCCGTTCAGTTTCGATAAGTTTCTGTGTCAGAGGGGAAGTGAGCAGTAGATGTTTCCTGCCGTCCCTGGAAATTCACTTAGCTCGCCCTTGAGGGACTTGTCAACATGGCGTATGCGCAATATTTACCAATTCATTTCTGTACAATTTCCTTGATGGCTGTCGCCAGGAGTTTTATAGCCATTTTGTTATTAAAATAAGTGGCGATTAGTTTTTAGTAGGGGATCGAAATACGATATACTCTGAAAGATATTGTCTCCCGTAGAGCAGCAACAACTAAAAAGCGTTTGCCCCAAGGCAGCTGGTTGCTTTTGGCCAAATACCAAGCTAAACTCTCCCCTTTGGCCGGCTACTACCGCTACGAATGTAAATATGTACATACATATGTATTTGCATAGCTAATTGCTGACCCAATAACGATGGCCCAATAAGTGTAAGTGTGAACGAGTGCACGCGCGGCTATTTGCCAACGTGTTGGTGTTGTTGCTCTCGTTTGAGGAAGGCAAAGTAAACCGACCTCCCTTTTCCCATGCCCACATTTCGACATTTCAACATTTCTCCTTCATAAATGAGCCACACGTGTGGCCAAAACAAGCAATAATCGCTCAATTGTTGTTGGCATCTATTGTCTCTCCGTCTCCCGTTTCGTTATATTTTTTTGCTCATTTTATGACCACATTAGCGAATTATATTTCACTGCCATTCAAAGCGTAGAGACAGAGACTAGGCAAACATAAATTAAACAAAGGCGGGGTATTGTGGCGCGAGGGACGATTCGGGGGGACTCGCCAACACGCGCCGTTTCTGGTTTTACTCTTCTGCCCCGTCTTTATAAATAAATGTATACATATGTATGTATGTATATACATCTATTCTTTGGCTTGGGGATGCCCCACGGTGGCTACTGTGAACTGTTTTGGCCATTCGGCGACTCTTTTGTTATCTACCCAGCTGCTTAGGCCATTTGAGCCGGCAACTTTCAAAGCGCTGATCTTTCGCCTTGTCCGCCTGACTCACTCGGGTCGGCCAAAATCAAGTCCAGCTCATGGAAACACGAGCGATGATTCCTGGCTGTTAACCCTTTAAATACTCTTCCTTTTTTCTTAAAACTGCTTTATTTTAAAAACAAATTCAACACAACATACAAAAAAAACATGAATTTTTATGCTCATATATTGTTGTTATAAATACTCTTTAACGATGTTTTGTAAGAAGACCACTTTTAAATTACGAAAAAATTAAATGTCTATAGGTACACGATGGTTCAGGTAGCTTATTTTCGCATATCAAAAAATTTGCGGGAAAAGTGATCATATTCTTTGAACCTTAAAAAATCAGAATATCGACCACATAAGTTCTACCAAATACTTTATGTAGCTTTACACAACAGGGGAATTTACCGTTTTCCTATTACAGATTAACAAATATTTTAATTTTATCGGTACGATGCAAAAGTGCATCACGCCCATATAAAGGGTTAAAATCGTATTCTACTGCTTAGTTGTTTGCGACTCTCAGAAACGAATATCCACAGTGTGGCCAGATAAATAAGCAAACATAAGGTAATCGTGGAAATGATTTAGCATTTTTGTGGTTAATATTTCATGTCGCAGATAAGGTTGCTCCCTGACCTACATAAGATATTCGTAACCTGACAGAATCTGTTAATTACAAAATGTTTGCTTGCAATTATTATTTAAACAACTGGTGATGTGACTGTCAAAGATGTGGGTGATGTGACTGTGAGTTGCATATGACAACATCACAGACGTAATTAGGCTAACAAGTTTTAGATACATATATACAGATTATTGAAGAGTATTAGCCAGGACATCTTTACCAAGTTGCTTTTACTGAGGCTTATGAAAGGAATCGTTTTAATGCTGTCTTGTCTGTAAGGTTATTTTATTAAAGAATTACTGCAAGCTTGAATGGCTTTAATTTAATTATTTGGAGATTCTACTTGCAGGAAAAGTTCCCCACCAGTTGCCGGTAAAAACCAGCCACACGTGCTGAAAAACTAATTAATCAATAGAAATGTAACGGCCATAAAACATTTATAACGTGCCAATAAAACGAGCGTAGCTGAAATATTGCTGGCAAAATGTCAAACACCCAAAACATTCATGAAACAAGATTTATGTTTGCGAATCATAGATCCGTTCAAAATCGATAACGTCAATGAACAGGCTTTTATTCGTCAACCCACGGTCTAATTAACCCCAACAATCCATTAAAAAATATCTGCATAATAAAATGGAGTTCCCTTCGGTAGGAAACTTGGCACTCGTGTTTTCAATATGTAAAAAACTATAGAGGACTATTAAAAAGAGACACAGACCTGTATCAATCACATTTGTGGTTTATAGTTTGTCTTTGGGAGATCTGGTTTCGCGTTGTGGCTTTTACAGTCGAAGTTTTATGGGGGCTTTAGGCATTGAGACGTTTAACTAATTGGGCTTTTGATTAATGAGTCTATACTTTAAGAGTTGAACAGAAAACAAATGAATTGATCTTTTTGTACCACTCTATTCTTGGCCAAGGAAAAACATTATATTGGGTGTTACTTAAGATAAAAAAAAACAAATTCCAATTTGAGTCTTGAGTAAAAAAAAAGGTTCATACCATGAGAATTACTTGTTAAAAATGAACCGAAAACAAATTCTTTTTGTACCACTCTATTCTTGGCCAATGAAAAATATTATATTGGGTATTATTAAAGATAAAAAAAAACAAATTCCAATTCGAATTTCCCATTCAATGCAAACTTATTGTTAAGAGTGATTTCATCACTTAGTCATGGAAGCAAGTCATTGAGAATAAAAGGAAAGGTCTTGTGGTGGCTCCTCTCCAAAGAAACACGAGAAGATTACCTGAAGATTATGAGGGGATTATTTGTTTGTCTTAACCAAAGTTTTGTGCTCGATTGCAAATGGAAGCTTTTGAGTTTTTCTGCGTGTGTCTAAAAGCCCATCAATGTTCTAGTGTGGTTCCGGGTCTTGGTTTTATCGCTGCCATGTCTTGGTTTCTGTTGAATTCCTCTTATCGAAGAGTCATAATTTGGCACACGTGTGTCTCATTTGATGTTTTTGCCTTTTATTTGGCATCGTAAATTTTTATCGCCTTCAATTGGATAGCCAAATATTTCATCACACCATCTAAGCTCAGGCAGCTGTGTTATTATCTGATCCATTGGGCATGCTAATCTTTGGACCTTGTCTAGACCGCTCTTAACACACATATGCCATACGTATAAATAAACAGCCTCCTTCGGCCTCAGGGCCGTCCCTCCCGTTCCCCTTTTCCAGGTGACAAGCCCAACACACATTGGGCACGTTTTTTGCAACTCCAACCGTATCTAAAAACAATTATGACGCAGCTGATTGGCTTTGCATTTGCCTTGTTGTTGCGATAGTTTTTGCTGTCACTGTTGCCGGCTGGACAATTCGGCACATGTGCTGAGATAAGAAAGAAAATTAGCACTTTGTGGGCGGTGGAATACGAGATTTGACCCTCGGACGAAAATGTAGTTCCCGCTAAGTGCAAATAAGTAATAGAATCAAATCGATGAGCCCGATATTATCGTTAAATAATGTATCACTATATCCATTTTAAGAATCGTATATTTTAAGTATTATCCGAAGCCACAGATATTTCAATCTAAACGAGTTTTTTGGGGAAATATTTTAATACTGGTAATTTAAAACTATCGGCCAGTAGTTGCAATGCCCCTTCAAGAAATGAAGAGTATTAGGAATACACAATTCCAAAGCAAACATAGCCCAAGTAAACAATAAAGCCAAGAAACAGTCATAAAATACATATGCAGCGGAAAGTTTTATATAGATGGGATTTGTGTTTGCTAGCGGCGTCTTTAAAATGTGCGGCGCGTGTAAAGTTGTTAGATAAGGTCAAATATGAATGGAATGCCCATTACAGATTAGGCAGAGAAGTTAAGGAGGGGCGGCCTTGTCAAGGCGGTAATTAGAAAGAAAGTGGAAATTTGATACAAAGCTTACTTCGTTGAACAGTATTAAGTATACGCCATGAAGAACAATGCGTAGGGTGCCCCGTTTTGGGACATGTTCCACGAAGAAAACAGTGGGAACCGTTTCGGTTATGAATATTTCAAGTACGCAGCCCGGCGGGGTAATGATGAGCGCAAGCATTTATACAAACGAGGCCCCAGTGCAACTTAAAACGCTTTTGGGCACACTAACAAAGCCAGACGAGTCGGTTTCACCTGACCATGGATTTGCTTACATACGAGTGTGTATGAAGAAACATCCATTCTCTTTAATGCATGCACATACGCACATGTCTGCTCCAATGTCTGCGGAGCTCTGCCTCCGCCACGTAAGCCTCAAGTGTGGGTATGTTGTAGTGCCCGGCAGCGTTTAAGGTTACACATGACAAATAAATTTCAAAAAGCCAACGCCTTCTGCATTCGCACACGTTTACAGCTGTGTTCCAAGAATTGGCAGCTATAAAATAATATAACCAAGGAAAAAACAAGCCAGTTTTATTCAGGTATGGAAGATATTTTAGATAGCAATTAAAATATTAAAATATACATTAATAAAAATCAAATTCAGCTATCCCTAATTTCCTGGATTTTCTGATTTAGAAGTAATGGGATAATGGGATACTTGGGGGTGACTTCAGCAACAAGTGCCCCAAATCATTGTACTTTGATGTAAAACTACAAGAATGCGTTTGTCGCATTTATAACCTATCCGCCAGTGTGCGTGCACATATAGAACGAGTTCCCTGAACTCTTATTTTTTGACAATATTTTGCCCGTTTGTGTCTTTGTGATGTAGCCGCCGGACACAATTGCTTGCCTCAACGCGGTCCCACTAAGTGCAAAAACAAAAAACAGAAGACCCCAAAAAATAACAAAGAAAAGAGAAAATCAAATTTCCCTTCCGTTCTGGTGGCGTGTGAAAAGTCATTGGCATAAGCAGATTCCTTTGTTGCTCGTCAGTTTATGTATGTGGCCAGTGTTTTCTGTTTCGGTTTTACTTCTTGCTTTGACAGCTGACAACACAACAGTGCGTGTGTTTTTGTGGCGTGTCATGTTGAACAATTATTGGCTAATTTGTAGGCACGCAGCGGGAAATCTCATCAAAGTTGCGTGATTGACTTGACCTCGCAGCTGTCGGGGACCAGGGGCCAACAGGGAACCGATCAACAGGTGTCTCTTCTCAGTGGAAACGTGTCGCAAATGGTCGTGCCTACCGCACGACAGCAGCCAGAGTTGTATTAGACCCTTAAATCTGGACGACTTTTTAAATATTTTTTTCCTGGCTTAGGATTGTCTAGGAAGTTTTTGCCTGCCCCTATTGCTGCCCCCATCCCTTTCCCAACAACCGAGGCACAGCACATCTTTTGTGCTTTAGGCCCGCACGCGCCGCATTAAATTTGCCACTGGGGCAATTCGCTGTGGCTTAGTATTTGTTACGTACATTTTGGTCTTTTGTTACAGACATTTCCCTGCCGACGTTTATGGGGCGACCGAAGAGATAAGTACACAGGAAAAAACGCTTTTAGGAACTGCGAAAAGTTGAAAAGCTCGCTTTGACTACTATTCCACTTTAGGTGGCTTAAAAGCTATGCACAGCAAAGCAGTGTTTTTTCTCTGTGTGGGAGCACTTTCCGTTGACCGGATCAGCCTCAGAAGCTCTAACTATCGGATGACGGACAAAGCATAAATAATAAAATGTAATTTCATCGCGTATTGGCGCATTGACATCGACCTGACACGAAACAGGGCCTGTGTGCAGGGGAAGTGGATAAAATCTTCTTAGGCGCCCACAAGCATTTTAAATGTGGTGGCCATGACGGGCCGGGAGGTGGCAGGGGCTTCTGGAGACAGGTTGGTAAAATGGCGTCAAGGGCCGCAAACATTTCATCATCGTCGCGAGCGCCTTTACCAAATGTAATTACACTCAAGAGATACACGTGCCGTCAACAACCCCACTGTGTTTGCTGCCGCTGCCTTGCTGCCTGGCATCTTTTCGGGCATTTTCAATTTGAATTTGACTGCCGTCAGGCGGGGCTCATCTCCCGACGACAGGCAACAGACGAACGACGACGCTCCACTTCAGCAATTTCGTGAGCGCGCCAAAATGCTTTCCCATCAATATTCTGTCCACCCCGATCCCCAGACAAACTTAACTTTAAGTTTGTTTACCTTTGCCGGATGGTCGTTAGCCAGGATTTCAAGCAGCGGGCTTAATGAGCTCAAGCTCAAGCGGGGTGACGAGCCGAGGGACTGGTGGGTGCGTCATCTCAAATTCCGATTCGGTGCTGAGACCCACGGTTCGCTGCGTCGCTTTGTTGCTCCAAAATGTCAACTTGCAGATTGGCCGCGACTTGAACTTGTATTTATACTGCTTCTTTGACTTAGGGTACTCCGAACTTTGGACTCTTGGAGCGGAGATACATTGATTGCTTGCTGCGAGTGATTAATGTAGTTATAATGGCAGACGGGATTAGTTGGGTTACGCGGGCAACTGGGTTTAATGGGCTTTGAGAGGTCTATCTGGATGGGGGTTACCAAATACAAGATGGACTAGATTAAGAATTTATATGTAAAAGCTAACCAGCAAAAAACTAAATTGTATTTATTGGGCTCTACGCTTCTGAATTTCTTAAAATAAACAATGCCAGCAAGCATCCGTTTACTGTTTCAATCGTTTGAATAAAATAAAATTTACGACATCGCCATATCCTGCCCTTGATTAATTCTCACAAAATGTATTCTTTGTTTTTGCTAAGAATTACTGCGAGTGGCCCACGAGTTCAACAAATAAATTGGCAAAGTTAAACGAACTCGCCGCAGTTGTTTTCTTGGATTTTTTTTTAAATTTAATTTGATCTGCTCATTGCTCGGCGCGTGCAACTCTGTGGATTATTTATGCACTGAACCTATTAATCAATTTGGCGGGTAATTAATTTGATTTTTTTTTATTTGTTTACCTCCCCAATGCAGTGTTAGCGCACACGCTGCCCAAAAAGGAAGACAAACCAAGGAGATGGCGCCCACCATATGTTCGGACAAGAAACAGATGCGCGAAGCGCGGCGACATCATGGCGTGGCCCCAGCAGCCATTACATCCGCCACCGTATCCTCGTCATCCTCCTCGCCCTCCACCAGCGTCATGGCTACCCCTACAGCCTCCAGTTCAGCCTCCACATCTGCATCGGTAGCTGCCACCAGAGCCACACAAGTCAGCTCCGTGCTTCGATATGGTGAGTAGACATACATTGGGATGAATAATGGGCTGACAAGTTCCCTCGAATATCTTGAGTACTCATATCAAAAGAAGAAAAGCAACTGAGGAATCCATAACAAAACAACCCAATTGAATTCGAGTAAATTATTCAATTTATACCAAAAGTGTCAATCTAATATAACATTAGCATTGCTAGTCTTACAGAATAGTAGAAAACAAACAAAAGTTTTGCAAATGCTTTGTATCACGAAGGTATTTAAAATAAACGATTTTTTAAGAGAGAGCCAACAATAATAAAACAAGCAATATTTAAAGTAAAACAGAACCCATTAAAACATAACCAATTTGGTTCAGTGCCTCCAGATCTGTCATCAGGCGACGCGCAACCGTCGAGTTTGCGGTGGGCGCACGCGGCGTATACGTAACATTGCCTTATATATTCATTGCAATCTCTACGTTTTGCCTCACTTTTACAACCCAGCATTGTCAGAATCCCCTGCTGAGTGACTGACTGGCGGCTGTGCTCCTCCGGCCAGTTGCTTTGCTCACGTTACTTCGTCATGATTAATTAATTTATGTAAACTCGGGCATCCACCCCCGGCCTCATTTGCTGCGCCCGGAGCTGTTCCCATTTGCCACTTCCTCATTGGAAAACTATACGCATGCACGTGCCTCGAACGATGGGTTGTCTGGGTGCTTCACGTGTAGCCCTCCATGTGCTGAAGTGATGTTTTAAACCCGCAGTTGCTGTTGCGGCTGCTCCAGGCTGCAGGTGGTGCTGTGAGTTGGGGGCTGCGTGTCATTGCTGCTGCCGGCACGCGAGTTCGGGTTATGGCACAACAATTTGCGTCAGCAATTGGCCACAGATGCAGATGCGTCTTCCGCATACATTGGCTGTTGGATAAGACAAACTCGAGCAGGAAATCTGGCTGGCACCTTTATATAAGCGGCCAAATGGGTTTCCTTAGCAAGGGTTTGAAAACCATTAAACGATTGGGTTTAAAAATATAGTCCTTCCATTTCATTAAATTGGAGTGTTACTAAAAATATTACACATATCCGAAGATTGTCAATTGATTGCTAGTTTGAGATTTGGATACGAACCAGTTCGATGATTTAAACCACCTCCGTGGTTGGGTGTACTCATTAGTCAAGTGAAATTGTACCTACATTTCCAGTAGATTTTTCCAAGAAAAATTTCACAAGTAGTATGCGAAAATAAACGAAACACAAGGCGCAGGTACGTGGGCATGGGCATGTGTCATAACCTTTGGGTTTTTGTTGCTGCTGAGCGCTGTGCCACTTTGCCGGGTCTTTATTTACATGTTTTGCACATTTGCCTCGCTTGCTTTTAGCCAAGTTTGCTCATTTCGCTGTTGCTTTGGCGGTTGCTGTAGCTGCTGCTGACTTTATTGGAGCATATTGAATGTGAATTCATTGAAGGCACACTGGCTCGTTGTTGTTGGCACTGTAGCTTTTTATTTGTGCCCGTTGTTGCCTGCTAATTTTCAGCCACACATAAAAACGAAACCGAGAGCAATACACACGCACCCAGACAAGCCGTTAAAATAAAAAATGGGTGTGGCGGTGCCACGTGCAAGCCTCCCGACGCCTGCCCCCGATTCCTGACATTTCTCCCTGGAGGCGCCTGTGGACGTTCATAGGCGTGGCCCGGTACCTTGGTATGTTAGCTCTGGCCCTGGCTCTGGCTAGCATTGGACGCTGGCCCCGTCCATGCCTTGAATTTGGGTGTTTCAAATCGTATTTTCAAGCATAGCCGCTGACTAATTCACCGGGAACGTAACGGGGCACGTGCAGCCGGCAATTACTCAGTCACTCACTCAGCGATGACGCGGCCACAGCCGGCAAACGAGAACAGCAAACACTTTACCCACGCAAATTAATCGAACTCCGGGTAAATGAATATACAAACGTTTGCTTATCACAAATTGTAATGTTATCTGGGAGTTTTCCACTATTAATAGCAAAACTTAAGCGGTTGATAATCCTATTTCTTGGACAGTTATCATGTTCACAACACAAGTGTAATAAACATGAATAATGGGATTAAATGTAGGAAAACAAACATTTCAATCAAGACACCTTTGGGTTAAGTATCGAACATTTGCACCAGATAAATATAAGTAGATTGAGTTAGTTCGATTGGATTATTCCCTGTTCATACAAAATAAATTTAAAGCGTAAAAGATTACAGACATACTAAAACATGCAAGTTCAAAATCGAAAACACGAATTGGACTGTGTGAGCAGTCCGACCTCATTGCCCGGGTGTGCCAATGTCTCCTTGGACCGCATCGATGTAATCACCCGCACTCTGAAATGCACTTCGTTGGAGATCTTCCACAGCGACGAGGAGGTCACCTTCACGTCGCTGGGCCTGGAAGAAGAATGCGACCTAAGTTACCTGAGCACCGAGAGCGAAACGGACGACAAGGACCGGGGTCTTCTGATGGTGCACGATATCGATTGCCTGGTCCGGCGCATAGAACTCATGCAGTTGGCCATCCGGAAGCGTCAGATGCAGGGCGACAGCGATACGGTCAGCGAAGAGACTGAGGAGGCGGAAGCAGAGCAGGTTCTGGACAAACTACAGCGCAAGTGCCAGAAGTTGGAGGGCCAGCGCCAGGATTTGGAAACTACCCTCAAGTCAGCCGAGGAGACCAAAGCGCCCAAGATACGGCAGCTGACCTGCCAGGAAAAGCTGGAAGCGCGCAACCTGCGCCACGCCCACCACCGCCTGCAATGCGAAATAGACGAGGTGATTTGCCGCTTCCGAAACTTTCGCGAAATCCTCACTCGTATGCGGACCGAACTGAGCACCATGGAAAACAAGATGCTTCAGCTGGACGCCAAATCGATGGCCCACATGGAGTGGATGCAGCAGGTGGCCAAGGAAATGCATGTGTGCAAGGATCGGTACATGTACCTGCTCAAGAACAAAATCTGCAATCGGGAGGCCCTCACCACGGGCAATAGGCAAGCCATCCGGTTCGCCAAGCGCAACGCTGGCTTCCTGAGCCGGAACCGATTGAAGCGGGAACTGCTCGACTTCAATGAGGAGGTTAACGAGCTAGTCGTTCTCATAGGCGAAATGCACTACGAGCTGAACCGATGTGTAGACTTGGTTGAACCGCAGCACAAGACCAACCCCCACTCGACCTCCACCCACTTTATGTTGACCGCTGCCGTCGCGGCGGCTTTGTCCGAAATCGTCGGGCCCACGGCCAAGTTGAACAACGAGCATGAGTGAATTAAAAATGCACTTATAATATTACTTTGGAAAATCTACGAATCTACCGAGTCTTTTTTGAATTATTGGATTTTTTATGGGTTACGATTTAAAATGTATGCAGAGTAGAACCAAAATTAGCAGATACTTTTAAAAAGTGCAATTTGGAATCCCTTATAATTTAATCGAGCTCAAATCTGTCAACAGGCAGGAATTACGTGTAGTATCTGGGATGTGCACTTGTCCTTTTTATCGTCGGAGGAGCGGAGCGCAATGCCTTTTCCAACCACCCGCTCTCACGTTGCTGGGCACTGGGCCAGCGATGCAGTTAGTTCTATATTTACCCAATGCAAACAAAAAGCGAATAGCGGACGCAGCAGGTTTGTTTCCCCGATCCGAGTGCAGTGCCATGTGCTGCTCAGTTAACTGAGAGCCAGTACGTCATGACCCTGACCACAGACATGTCCGAGAAAACTGCGATTGGAAAACGATTGGCTGGTCGTATTGCTGAGTGTTTGTATTGGGAAATACTCGACAGACTACACTTGGCGTGCGGAATTTTTATCAAATTGTGATATAAAGAAAATATAAAATATGTGCGAAAATGTTGTAAAAACGTATTAATTTTATTCATTTTGTTTGTCATGGAATACTGACGACTCGCCCAATTCGATGTTTTGTCTTTTTTTTTGAGTGAGTCAGTCTCTGGGGCTCATTGTCACGACTATAAACAGCTGATGGGTGGAAATACATAAGCGTTACAAAACCGTTGCGACTGCAAATTGATGCGAAACGCGTCGTCAACCTCGGAACAATTGGCCATGGTGCTGGTCACGTTTTTAGCCCACACGCGATTCCCACATATCTATAGACATACATACATACATATATAGCACAGACAGTCGCCAAGGCAAATCGTCAGCGTGGTCACAGAATGGGGCAGCAGTTGACAACCTGCTGATTAGCTTTTCAAACCGCACACTCGACCTGTAAAAACGCTGAGCTGGTACTCTTTGATATTCCAACACTTTCGATGAATTGTGCATGTAACAAAAAAGGCATCATTTGTGATAGCGGTACCTTTGTTTATTGAAACTCTATTTAATACAGCTAATTCCCTCAATTTGCGAAAATAATAATATGTTATTTCAGGCTGTTTATAACTTTAGTTGCTCATAAAATTCAACGCTGCAGTTGGGATTTCTCGACAACGAGATACCATCTACCTATTTTAATTATCAATTAGTTTTTTCTTTGAACTATTTTAATCCCAAATTACATTTTCCCAAGCGTAAAACCACCACATTCAATTGAAATAGTTAATATGACGTCTTCCGAACTTGACACTGAGAAGCCAAAAATGTGTTGGCCCTATCTTCATTATTTATTGTCCGATCGTTGGAAAACTTGACACATGGTTAGATATTATAGTTTTTAGTTGTAAGCAAAAGTATTTGTCTTTTGATACAACCATTTTAGTTGATATAACCATTTGAAATAAACTAGATTCGTTTATACATAAACAAAAGCAAAAAGCTTCTATAATCTCAAAGAATATAGTGTTTATAGTTACAGACGGACATAACTAGATCGACTCGGCAGTTGACGTGGATCTTATATATATATATACTTTATATATTCTTTTCCCAGTGACATACATTTATCGAAACTTAATATTTCTTTTCTACCTCAAGGTAAATGGTATAAAAATTGCCAACCTTCAATTTAATATTGAAACATATCAAAAATTATGCCATAGAATGAATATACCGATTTAAAAAGTTATTTAAGTTAATGGATTGCTTTAAAAACCCATTACAAAACCCATATTAAAATTTTGAAAACTTCAAATCCCTTTATTTGTTGTGATTTTTCTTGCAGTTGCCAAAGGTTCAATGAACCCATCAAACCGACGTCGCCACGGGAGGCTGCAACGAAAACCTTCTCAAATCCCAAGCCAAAAGGCTCCGTGCGCAACGGACACTAGCAGTGGCGTGGAGACGGAGTCGGAGTCCGCGGAGCAAATGCAGTTCAGCGATGGCAGCTACTCGTCGGCGCAATGTCAGTACCTGCAGCAACAGCAGCAGCAGCAGCAGCAGCAACAGCAACAGCAGCAGCAGCAGCAACAACATTCCAGCAGCGACATCAAGACAGTATTACAGCCTAGTAGCTGGAACACAAACAACTCCCGATCCTGTGATGATAAGTCTGCCGAGGGTCTTGCGGGCGAACAAGAAGAGGATGTCTATGACAGCGACAGTGGCTACGAGTTTGGGGGCCAGGAATCGAGCAAGGGCGGCCAGCGCCCCTACCAGCACAACAGCGAGGGCTTGCTGTCGATCGCCATCAAAACCATCAAGCTGGTGCAGCGCAACAAACTACTCCAAAAGCGGCTGGCGCAGCTGCAGCTGGAGACATCTGAGTTCATCGCCTCGGTGCTGGCCAATCCGGAAAACAGACAGTTTCGCGAGAAAATCGTCGCCAAGCCGGACGCGAAAGTGAGCAACATGCTTTTGCGCCATTAGGTCCCATCTGTTCTATTTATAGAAGTAAAACAAAACCCAAGCAAAACCTTGAGTCCCAACTTTCTGGACGAGGGAAGAGTGTCCTAATTGAGTATATGCATATCCTTAAATTCATTTAAACATTGCATTCAAATTAAATTCATCTCGAAAATAGACGCAATCTAGCATCATGTTGCAGCAACATGGCTGCATGCGGCATACTTCTGGGATGCGGATGCGAAAATATTTAGTATAACTCTATACAATACGGGTATACTATACGCTATTCTTTCAAAATTTTACAAAGAAATTATTGATAATTTTAAGCTAAAAATCAACTACTTTTGCTGAATTTATAATTTATTTATAATAATTACAGAACACTTTTGCCTCGTTCCAAGAAGGAAGATTCAGCCAGGGTCTCAATTTTGAGAAATTCGTACTGATTAACTTTATAAAAGAATACATCAAAGTTTAACAATCTAAATATACAAAATAAACACAATATGCTACGCTAACATTTACAAGAAAAGAATATTTATAAAAAAAAAACAAACCCAGAAAGTCCAGAGGTGTGTCTGTATCTCTAGTAACTAAGTAAAGACGATGTTTTACAGTTTTTACGGTCAAGAATTAATTTATAAAAAACTACACCAGCGCAAAAATAAAAATAATTAAATATTTAGAGTAAACCAGGCATAATCAATGAAATCCTACTACGCTTTTCGCTTCACACTGCAAGTATTTCTAGTGATTTTTCAACAGCAATTCGATTAATCAAGAAATATTTCAAACCGCTATACGTAATTGATATGCTCGGGGGATTAGTGCGTTATCAAAATATGCTTTAATATTCTAAAAACTACTCTTAACACTCTTGCGAAAATTAACATTGAAATTGATAGCAAAACCAAAAAGGTAACTAAGAAAAGCAAAACTTTCCAATTCTAAAAGTTGTAATCAAGCTAACTTAAATTATATTTTCCACAAACTTTAGTCAGTAAAAAATCATACAAATCACAGCACAGAATTTCATCAATAAAAATAGATACAAATTAAAATTTAAGTGTTTACCTTTTTAAAGTGGGGCTTGGGTATATACATTTGTGCCTGTAAAACTGGAAAAAATGCATACATTAGTATTTGGATCCATTTTCTTATTGGTAATGTATTATTACAGTTTTTGTAAATTATTTGTTTTTAAAAACCTTCTCTTGTAACATGTATTCATAACGTTTCTTTGTTTAACTTATTAATTTTTTGGAACGTCTATTTTTATACCATGTACCTTAAGGTACAAATGGTATATTAACTTTGTGCAAATGTATGTAACAGCCAGAAGGAGACATCTCCGACCCCATAAAGTATATATATTCTTGATCAGCATCAACAGCCGAGTCGATATAGCCATGTCCGTCTGTCCGTCTGTCCGTCCGTCCGTCTGTCTGTATGTATGAACACCTCGTTCTCGGAAATGGTAAGAGCTAGAGGTCTAGTTCTTTTTGCTTTTGGTGTGTTATTATTGCAGGCAGATCAAGTTTATTTCAAATTTTTGCCACGCCCCTTTCCGCCTTCGTAATTTGCATAAAACTGAATGTACCTTTAGCCCATAACGACACATTAGCCGCAGATAATAGTATTATTGGATTTTTGCCACGCCCCTTTCCGCCTTCGTAATTTGCATAAAACTGAATGTTCCTCGACACATTTGCCTATAACTTGGACAAAATAAGAGTTAGAGACCTATTTCTTTTTGCATTATGTTTGTTTAGCAATAACGCAGATAATAGTATTATTGGATTTTTGCCACGCACCTTTCCGCCTTCGTAATTTGCATAAAACTGAATGTTCCTCGACACATTTGCCTATATCTTGGACAAAATAAGAGTTAGAGACCTATTTCTTTTTGCATAATGTTTGTTTAGCAATAACGCAGATAATGGTATTATTGGATTTTTGCCACGCCCCTTTCCGCCTTCGTAATTTGCATAAAACTGAATGTTCCTCGACACATTTGCCTATAACTTGGACAAAATAAGAGTTAGAGACCTATTTCTTTTTGCAACATGTCCGTTTAAGTATTGCGCAGATAATGTCATTCTTGGATATTTGCCACGCCCCTTTCCGCCCTCGTATTTGCAAAAAAATCGATATCTCCAAAATGATAAAAGCTAGAGACTTAATTTTAAGTCTGTTAAATCTGCTGATCGTTTAAGACGTGCATGCAAAATTACGTTCAGATCGGACAATAAATATAGAAGATATGACCAATTAAAGTTTTACCCACTCCTTCCCACGGCAACGGCAAGAGAGGTACATGGTATCTCGTTGTCGAGGAATCTCGACTACAGCGTTTCTACTTGTTTTTATAAGCCGACAAGGATATGATGTTGTGTTTTGTGGTATTTATTGGTTTATTGTTTTATTGGTTATTGTTATACTGAGTTTATTATTTAATCTGGTCACGTCCTCATCTGTTTGAGACACGTGATTTATGAGCAGCCCTCGGTTTTATACTCGTATTATTTGACAGTGAAGAGGTTTTATGCCCCTCCGGCAGAGGAGCACAAACTTGATGCCTGATTTTGATTTGTGTTTATATTTATTCCGAGATTTGATTTGTTTGGTGCCATTTATATCAAAGGATTTGCAGTCGGGATCTTGCGGGAAATCCATGATTGCTCCAATTCCTAAAATGTGTTCGAAACCAGAAGGAGCAGATCATAATTGTAACTAACTTAAGTATCAGGTATACACATGGGTGTATTAAATAATGATTTTTTAATCAGCTTTTGCTTTTACGGGTAATTCAGTTTAATTCAGTTCGTTAAATATGTTACATGGAAAATAAAATGTATCAAATACATTAACTAAATGTACTCAGCATACAAACTTGAAATGAAGGTGCCAAAAGCAATACTTTAGTTTGCCGCCTTTCTCCAAAATAAACTTTTTGCTTGCCTCATCCACGTAGATGTCGAATTCCGTATTTTCACAGATCACCGATACTGCTTTGTGAGCATATTCATCCGAAGAGGGATCCAATTTGAGGCGCCCCATGACGGTCCATTTGCTGGTGACCAAGCCTGAGTTTTGTGACTCTAGCAGCTCGAATATGCAGCTCAGTGGCTTGTCGGCGACAATCACCGGAAGGACAAATGAGGCGCGAAGTAGTCCGAAATACTTTATAAATGGTCGGCAGGAGTGTGAAGGGATCACGCCAGCAACTGCACCAAGGACCCAGTTTACGGTTGAGTCGTCTTCGCAGACGATCAGCAGATTCGAACAAAACCGAACTATGGCTGTAGAGTCAGAGAAGTTAAGGGTTTGGGAGCCCGAAGTGCGGAATAACCCGAAGAAATGCTCCATTATGGCCACGAGATCCACGTCGTCTGCTTTCGGATCGCCGTGGCTTACGACGAGTCCATAGCGTCGCTTCTCCGGAATAGTTGTGGCATACGGAGGACGAGTGTCTACATTGCCGCACTGGCTATTTTTGCAGCAATCATATTTCTTAACAGAGCTTGTGGTTTCCTTTGGCACTTGCTCTGCCTTAGCTTCGTTTTCCTTTTCGGGTTCTTGGTCTAGGGACGATTGCGGTTGGCTTGACCGCACTGCGGCTGCTTTAATAGGCACCACTCCGATTCCGCTAGCCTTTACCGTCGGATAACTGGCCAAACTTGGCTGTGCTGGCAACTTAACCAGCTGGCTGGGATTAGTGTCCAAACGTCTGCAAAACAGGACTTAAGTATACTTCGTACACCGGACTATAATCAAATAATAACTTACCGCTTTGCGGGTGAGTCGTCCTCTTCTGAGGCTCTGGCTCGCTTTCTTGGCTCACTGGCTTCCATGCTCGATGAGGAAAAGCTGCTCTCGCTGGAGCCGGAGGAGTCCGAGCTATCCTCCGAGTCCGACACCTCTAAATACTGCGGTGGTCGCTCGACGGGCATCAGTTTGGTATTTCGGGGCTGGGAGAAGAAACTCCGTAGGGCCCCCGCCTCAGCCTCGCTATAAAATTGCAGGAAACACACGAATTCCCCTAAATTAAAGAGGGAGATCGCCGTCCCGTTCTTGTTGTGGTCCCCGTTGTCCTCCCGCTCCAGGAGCAGGTTCGAAATCCTTTCCATATTAAGCATCTGGCGGGACATGCTTTTGATCTCCTGCAGGTCAACGCAAATGCCAACCAAGTCTTCCAGCTTGGTTTTCAGGTCATAAATGGTGGCTGAATCCTGCATCTCGAAGATGTGGGGTTGCTGTCAAATAAAAGAAATTGGATCAGTAATAGTTAGGGGATTTTTTAAAGTTTATAAGCTAATATGCACCTGTTCGGCCCCCTCATTCTCAAGTTTAATTTTCACAAACATAATGGGTACAGGATCCTGAGGATTTCGATGCAATTTTTTGTATAAGCTTTGTAACTCTTTTCAAATAACTGTAATTGACAGACGAAAGTTTCTTGGCGATGCCACCTGGATGGACAATAGGGTTGACAGGGTGCCGTTCCAAAATGCGTTTTGGCCCGAAGCTGGAACAGCCTCGGTAAAGCCATTTACAAACCTAATGTGAATAAATCCTGTGAATTTAAATGCAATTTTTTGAATCAACTTCTGTCAAATGGAAGTTAAATGGAAGTTTCTTGGTGATGCCACCTGGCGCGACACCAGAGCTGACACCTTGGCAAAAAAAAACGAGATGCGTTTTCTCAGGAAAAATGGACGGGCACACTGGCCATCCCAAAGGTAAACAAACGCCAATAAAATGGGATCCCCTGGTCAAGTTCTTATCATCGACAATGGGTCCTACGAGTGCCGAGTGGGATGGGCCGGTGCTAAGGAGCCGGCGCTGCGGTTCCGCAACGTTTTAACGAAGCCGCGCAAGGACCGCAAGAAGGAGCCCGAAGCGGCGGCCCTGCCCGCAGAGGCGCTAGCCGAAATCCAGGTGGGCAACGACATCACAAACATCGAGGCCGTGCGCGCACACTTGAAGTCTCCGTTCGAGCGGAACGTGATAACGAACTGGAATCACCAGGAGCAGATATTCGACTACATTTTCACCAAGATGGACTTCGAGGGCCAGGAGTGCATCAATCACCCCATCGTCCTGACCGAGGCGCTGGCAAATCCCAGCTTCTGCCGCCAGCAAATGAGTGAGCTGCTCTTCGAGTGCTACGGCATTCCGGCCGTCTCCTATGGCATCGACGCTCTCTACAGCTGGGAACACTATCAGCAAAAGCGAAAGCAGGTGAGTACCTGGAGTACCATTCTTCTGCGGAACAAAAGCCTATCCAATTTCCTGCCCAGGTTTCGGATGCCCTGATTATTTCCTTCGGATACAGCACCACGCACGTGATACCCGTGCTGAATGGCAAAATTCAACTGGAGCACGTGCGTCGCCTAAATGTCGGCGGCTATCACATTATCACGTACCTCTTTCGGCTCATGCAGATGAAGTACCCCGTGCACCTCACAGCAATCACCATCAGCCGCATGGAGAAGCTTGTGCACGAGCATTGTCACGTTGCCGTCGACTACAAGGAAGAGCTGACCCAATGGGCCAACATGGAGTACTACGATGAGCACATAATGAAGATACAGCTGCCCTACAATCAGGTGACCGCCACAAACGCCCTCTTGACCGCCGAACAGAAGCAGGAAAAGCGCCGGGAGCTGGCCCAGCGCCTTCTGGAGATCAAGAACCGGCGGGAGCGCGAAAAGTTGCGCGAGGACGAGCAGCAATTGTTTGTTTACAACAAACTGCGACAGCTGTACGAGCAGGACAAAATGCAAAAGTTCGAGCGCGCCCTGGAACAGCAACAGATTGGCAGTCTAGAAGAGCTAGACTCCCTTAGGGAGACCATTAGTTCGCGGATTAAAAAGGCCCAGGAGAGGGCCAGCAGCGCACCGAGACCAAGCAAGCAACAAGACAAACTGGACAAGATGCCCAAGCCCCCAGAGGGAGTCTCGCAGGCTGATTGGCTGGCCGAACTGCACAAGAAACGCGAGGACGTGCTGCGCCGCAAGCAAACGCGGCACGCACAAAAAGCCGAACAGGCTAAGCGACACACGCACGCCGCCCAGGAACGGATGCGCATTATCTCCACCCTGGCGCGGAGCGAGAAGCGACGGAAGGCCAATGGAGAGGAGGAGGATGACGGCTTCGGGATGAACGATAACGACTGGGACGTATACAAGCGCATCAATCGCTACAACGACGACAGCGACTCGGATGCGGACAACGAGCAGTTGCTCGAGTGCGAAAAAATTCTCAGTCACTACGATGCCAACTTCGACGATGGCAACTCGAATGCGCAGGCCCAGACTGCGGCAGAAAACTACCAGCTGCATTTTGGAATTGAGGACATCCGCGTGCCGGAAATCCTCTTCCAGCCCAGCATGATCGGGTGCTCGGAGGCGGGTCTGGCCGAGCTGATTGGCTTTGTACTGAAGCTGTTCCCCGCCGACGAGCAGCAGCGCCTGGTGGAGCACGTCTATCTGACCGGTGGATGCGCCCAGTTCAAGGGACTCAAGGAGCGCCTGGCCAGGGAGCTCATGGAGATGCGCCCGTTTCAGTCCAAGTTTGCTATTTTCGAGTCGGATGACCACACTTTAGGCGCCTGGCTGGGCGCCTGCGTGCAGGCGGGTGGGCCCAACTTTCAGCAGACGCTAACGACGCGCAAGGATTACCAAGAGCACGGAAGCGATTTTTTCCGCGAGCACAAAGCCAGTAACCTTTTTTATCCTACCCCAAAGGAGTAATAAATGCAGTTGCTTTGTATCCCCCACCAAATTACAGATTTATTTCGTTACCCCCCACAGACTAGCAAGTATAAAGATTTAAAATAAAAGTTCCGTGACGTCGTTGCCGAAGAGCAGGTTCCAGGACTTGGGCACTGTCAGTGTGAAGCTGCCGTCGCCGGTGCTTCGCAGCTGCAGGAAGTCCTCGCAGAGCTCGTTAAGCTCCTTGACAATCAGAGCCGCGTCCGTGGAGTTGTCGCCTTCCAGGAGGTATCTGAAGAGCAGCATTACCGGCACCTTCTTCTCGTCGAGAGCTTTGTAGAGCTGCATGGCATTGCCACCGCCGTAGATCATTTCGCCGGTGTACTCCTTCCACTTGATCAGATCATGGTTGCCCAGCAGACGGGCATGCGCCTCCTTGAAGCTGCTGCTGGCGCGGTAGGCCCACGGCGACTCCTCGATGACGCGGCGCTCGAAGCCGAAGCTGCCGCTGAGGATGACCACCCGGTGTGCGCTCTGGAGGAGCTCCACCAACTGCTTCTGGAAGTCGGCGGTGTGGCGGGAGATCCACGGCGCCCGGAACTGCACGACGAGCAGCTTCTCCTCCACTCCCTCGTACAGCTCGCAGGACGAGACTTTCTCGTCGGGCTCGTGCTGGTAGGCCGAGGGGCCGTAAACCGGAATCAGAGCCGGATGTGTTAGAGACCCGATCCGGCGGAGCTCCTTGGAGGCAATCAACAGGTCACAGGCCAGCTGGGCGGCATTTCCAACGCAGATGCTCGGGATGATTACCGTGTGCGCCGACAGATCCAGTGCGGTGCGCTTGTCTTTTAGAAATAGCATATTTCCGGGAGAACGAAATTTTTGAATCCGAAATGAGCAATCAAAAATATGAATGTAATGTTTCAGTGTTGTAAAGTTACGTTCGAAGTCGATAAGTGTGAGGGATGACAGCTCTTGCCAGGGAAATTCAAACGGGCAAGATATCCTCATTTAAAATTAGCGTGTTTTATGTGGGTTACGCATTTTTAGTGGCTAAAATACAATTTTTTTATGTCAATAAGCTGCTTATAAATTATGGCTGTTTATTTTATCAGCGGCAATGCTTATCGCACTGCGTCGATAAATTTATCGAAAACTCCTAGCGCACATTTTGCAACACTAGCCCTGCGTTAGCGTTTTTGCCAATGTTTTGCGGTGGAAAACCAAACAAAAATGTCAAATTCAGTGAATATATCGGTGGAAACCACCTGCGAAAACCAGATTCGAGAGATAGGCTACGACGGCACCGAGCTGTACCAACCGTAAGTCCCCCTGCACAGCTGACTCCCGCTCTTTTCTCAACAAGTTGTTTCTCGGGGTGCTCCGGCGCTGTCTCGGTTTGTTTTTCCAGGCCGCCAACTCTGTCGGAGAGTTTGGCGAAGTGTGCGGCGCGCATTGACTTCAGCAAGACGTCGCTGGATGATCTGAAGAAGGAGGAGAAGTCGGCGGCGGCAGCGGCTGAGGGGGAGAAGGACGCCACCCAGTTTCAGGAAAGCCTGTGGCCCTGGGACGCGGTGCGCAACAAGCTGAAGGATGCCCTCACGGAGATTTGCGTGCTGTCCGACGTGATTTCGATCGCTAAGGATAAGCGCTATCTGGTGCTGGACCCCCTGCTGGAGGAGGCCGACGACACGAAGCCGATAGTGCAGGTGTACAGCCGGAAAAAGGCGATCTCCCAGGCGGCCCAGGTACTCCTCGGGGGCGCGGAACGGTTGCGGAATGCCCACAGCGAGCAGCGGAGCCGCAATGTCTCCGACTTCCACATCGAACTGCTGCGCCTGCGCCAGAACTGGCGCCTAAAGAAGGTGTCCAACGCTATTATAGGGGACCTGAGCTACCGCACCGCGGGCTCCAAGTTTGGCATGAGCGGCACCTTCGAAGTGACCAAGGCGGAGGAGACCTCCGACGACGACATCGCCAGCAGCAGCTCCTCCGGCACGAGCGGGGCCGGCGCCAACAATGGGATGCCGCTCAAAGCGAGCTCCGCCCTGCGGGTGATTGTTCCCGCCGAACTACAAGGCGTGGCGTACATCAAGGTAATTACGCAGAAGGATCAGGAGGACCTGTGCACGGCCCAAGTAAATCTGATGGGCCATGGGCCAAACATACCTGCTCAGGTGGGCGTGTGGCAGAAAACGCTCGAGTTTGCTCAGAACGTGCTCTTCTGCAAGGAACTCTTCGCGCAGCTGGCACGCGAGGCCATCCAGCTGCAGGCCCCAATCCCGCATGTAGTTATTGGGAACCAGATACGCGCCACCCTGCTGCCCAACATACAGCTGATCATTTCCCTCTGCCATTCAACCACCTTCGAGTCAAGTCAGCCAGCGCCAATAAACGACCACGACCATGTACTGGAGCACTCGCTGCACCAACTGTTGCGCGAAGTTCACTACAAAAACTCGCACCATCCGTTTCCGCACCCGGCCAGCGCTCCGCTTGGACCGTCGAAGAAGCGGATGCTGGCCGGTCCAACGGCTGCGGATCGGGAAACGCTGCTGGAGATGACCAAGTCGCAGACGATACTGGAACAGATCATAGCCCAGGCTCAGCACATTTTTATGCGAAAACGGACACAGTACGTGCTGGACACGCTGGCGAGGGACGTGAAGGACCCGCAAATCGTGTCCCATTGGAACGCCATGAACAGCCCCACGATGTCGTGTGTTAAGATCAACATCGTCACGCACGGATACGATGCTATTGGCCGCACTTCCCTGGTGATCCATGTCAAGGAGCGCTCGCTCAAATGCATCTGCAGGGATGGGCGCGTTATGCGTTTATCGTACGAGCCGCAGGAGTTGCGCGATCTCATCCTCTGCCAGATAAACTCGCACCAGATCTCCTGCCTGATCAGCTTGGCGCGGTGCATGTCGTGGACGGTGTTGTCCAATAGCAACCATTTGGGTATAGGCAAGGTAGAGCCGTTGGGCAACGCCAGCTCGTGTTTGTTGGCCTCGCCAAATAGTGATCGCATGATTGCCGTTCAGATCCGCTGCGACCCCCAGATCGATGTGAAGGTCTATATTGCCAAAAGTCCGCGTCAGGACTTTTTCCCCAGCCCGCTGGTTCCGGAGAAACTGTGGGAAAATCTGGGCGGAACTTTCAAGGAGGTTAGCTCGGCCTTTATAAGACATTTTGTCAAACTAACTCAATTGCAAAATTTTTATATTTTCAGGTAAGGTTCGACAAAATCGAAGGCAAGAGCTTCCTCAACAAAATGGAATTCTTAATGGCCTCTCTGACCAGCAACTCAACCTGAGGGACTGTTTCCTTCCAGCATCCAATAGTTTAACTCATATTAGTACTCTATTTTAAGTATTATTTAATATAAAAACAGTGGTAATTAGTTCTACATTCACATTTTTGCTCGTCGCTCTACCGATGTGTGTATGTAGGAAATTGTTTGGATGATGAGAAACGTTTTTTAGTCAATCAGTGCATTAAACTGTAGCTCACATTATTTTTCCAAAGCCTTGGCTGATAGTTCAGCGATTCCGGCGACAAATTCCTATGCTGCATAATCGTGAAGGTGTCCTCCAGGCTGACCACATTGGCGCGATGGGTGCTCTGCATTACGGGATTCGTTTTTTTTAGATAGCCTTTGGACAGATTACGCTTGCTTACCCAGCGTTCTAGGTCGCAAAAGCTGATGTTGTAGTTTTGCGCAACTGGCTGCAGAGTCTGCACCTCCGAGTGGTCGTCAGACTGGTGAGCCAAGCGCAGATGGAGCCCTCGATTGGTGGAGAACAGGACGGGCACTCGCTTGGCAGGCGCTGAACCTGCTCCCGTTCCGGCGCCAGGGATCTGTCGATAGGTTGGATAGTGGATATGCGTGGCAGCTGGATCCTCCTGGGCTGGACCATGGCCGGATATGCCGACTGCCGTGCGCATCAGCCCCATGCAAGCGTGGAAACAGGACGCCACCTTGCCGCATTTATCAACTATATGATCCTAGTCGATTTCTTGATGTGAGCAGCGAGCGGCGAATGAATTTCTAGGGATATGCATTTTTCGCCGCCCGTATTGATTTTGTGCAGCGCCGTCCTCGACACTAGCCAGGGTCCGTTTGTCCAGCCATTGTCCAGTGTGTAATTAACCCCTCAATTTGTATGGCCACATCGAGCAACCGGTTGCCCCGACAACCAATCGTGTGTCCATTCATTAGCCATGTGCGTGTGCCGGGCCAATTGTCTCGGTTCGAAACAGACCAGATAGCCGGCCACACGCGTTTGCAGCCAAATTGTTCAATTAATGCCAACGGTAACCAACATCTTTTTGATGTAGGCCATCAGGAGATCGGCTAGAGTGATGCAGTTAAAATTTCTAGGAACAAAATCACAATTGTTTTAATGCAGTATGGCCTTAAAAAAATAGCTTAATACTGCATGAAATATCAATAAACGTTTTAATCTGAATAGAACACAGTCAAAGGGGGTATACCATATTTCATTTACCATTATTTCTTCAATAGGTTGAGTTCGATTGAGTTCTCCTAAATCTGGTTTACTTCAACTTTGATTTTTCCAAGCAATACCATTTTTACCAATTAATTGCGAGTGGATCTTACCGATTAGCTCTTGACGAGTATCAATTATTGTTTGAGAAAAGTGTTTCTAACTGCTAAGCTATACATATTAACAGCAATACTACTGTTTTATTTTGTGGTATTTTTCGAAACCCCGTCGTCAAGCCAATTCTCAATAATAAGCCAACACAGGATTCTTTTTTTACTTTTTACAAATATTGTTTTAAAACTTTATTTCATTTTATATTATGTTGTTTTTGTTTTCTTGTTTGTGTTGTGTACTTGTAAATTGTATAATTAACACTAAAATACTTATTTAAACATATTTTCATATTCAATCGGTTTTCTTTTGTTTTCGTTTATTTTTTCGACTTTCTGTGTTACTTTTTCCATTTTTTTGTTGTTTGGGCGATTCATACTTTTGTTTACTTAATTCCATTATACATAGATTTTGTTGTGGTTTATATAGATCCAGCAATTGAAACGCTCAAACCGTAAGCGTTAGTAAATAAATTTAACTTAGACTATTTAAGTGTTTCGCTTGACGCATCGCTGATGCATTCATTTCATACTATGATTTAGATTTAATTCATGCAGCACGTACCATAAATCTGTTCACTCCTCTCATACATATTTTAAATTCCGACACATTAAACATATACAATATTTAAAATAGATTTTTTTCCCATTTTCATTTCTTCTCGTTTTGTTAAATTATTTTATCAATTGGTTTGTGTGTATGCGTGTGTGTAGGTGTTAATGGGTGTGTGCTTGTTTATATAAAGAAATGGTATTCATTTCTTTATCTATATTCCTTTTGATTTTTTTATGTTGCTGGGCTTACAAATTAGCTTCAAATCTAATTCTACTTTTCATGAATGCAAAATGTGCTGTATCGGGGAAAAGGATGCAAGCACGGACATACATATGTAAATTTATATTATGTACTCTATGTACTTTATAGACTTTTTTGTACAGCATTCATTTTATTTATATGTGATATTTTGAAGTAAACGTTTCATTAGGTTCGATTTCTACAATTGTTTCTGCCGACATTACGAAATATTTAATATATTCTTTATATGCATATTAAACAGCTAATTCTTATACTTATGCGCGTAGCTATTTTGCAATAAATTAGTGCATGCAATAGGCTACAATCCCTATCTGTTCTGGTCTATATATATATTGTGTTATATATATAATGCACATACATATGCGCACACAATGCCTAGGGAAACCGGAGCGAGCAAACGTAAGCGCCTGCCACTCTCCAAAATCGGGGAAATCGCAAGATCGCACCATATCTCTAACAAAATGATATTGCTCGCCGTTGGAAGGAACTTAAAAAACGATGTTCGTGTAGTTGCTGTTTGGTAAATTTGTATAAATACATACACACGCAAGTGGTTGAAATTAAAATGACAAAACAATACAACAATTATGTTATGCGTAAAATAAGCGAACAGAAGGGCAAACACAGTCAGGATCGACGCATCAAAAATCGGCCCCAAGTGCCATGTTCATAATTTGTACAATGAGAATTATAAAGAATATACATACAATTTGGGGCAAGCGAAATGAAATCGCTCTAGACATTGGCCATATTACAGAATGGAGCATTTCTAGAAGTGTGCATGTGTACATACGGGCGTGAGTTACAGACTATTCATATACATGTCCAATAATGCTAACTATATACTCAACTAGGTGTTATGCATTATATATCATTATAAATATGATTTCGTTTCAATTGTATTTTACTCGCCCTTTTTGTCAGCCCTTTTCGAAGCGATTTTCTGTCGCGCCTTGCTTAACAAAAAACTTGTCTGCAATTATGGATTCTTTCTACAAATATTATCCGCGTATTAAGGTGTATATTTATGTATATGCAAAGAAAATCACACAAACTGAAATGTACATACATGCTAATTACTGCCATATATATATATACATCCCCGCACATACATCTTGAACGGACTGAGCAAGACAACTTGGCCCCCGATCAGTCATCGATCCTTAAGTTGTCCTTTACAACACGTCCACTCGCACTTGTTAATCTGTATAATGCTTTATCGTTATGTTAAGATTAGTAAGCACGTGATCTTTTATATAAATATAGGGCTGTGATTTAGGGGTTTTGAGGTTTGGTGTAAGGTGAGCTTTTGCCAGTCGCAACAACTAAACTGAACCCAGGACTCACTAAACTTGTTGCATATATGTTTAACATTACTTTAAGTATATTTGCTTGTTCATTATGGTTACGGTTGTTGCTTGCTTGGTTTTGTTTTCGCTACTTTTCAGTATTTCCTCGATATCTTGCACAATACTGCTGCGTGCCTGCCACTGCCCTGGTTCCTCAAATCACTACATTCACTGAAAACCTCAGAACAATAAACTCAATTTTTGATCGACAATTAAAGCCAAGCATGGCGACAACAACGAAACCTTTCTAAATTGAACCTCAACCATTGGGGACGAAGAAGGACAGCGGCAGTGGCAACAAAACGTTTGATCTTTACCCAGTTTTACATTTTACCAAAAATTTGTGTTTGTTGTCTATTATATTTAAGGGTTTCTGTTTTTGTTTTTGTTTCGCTTTTTCTCTATTTCTTATATATGCGTTTAATGGTAAATACTTTATGCTTATGTATCAAGGATTTCAACTACCGCGTTTTTTTTTTGTTTGTTTTCTTTTTGTGTTTTTCTTTCTGTGTGCTGATTTTGTATTGTTGTTGTTGCTGTTGTTATTTTGCATTCAGAAATTGTTGTTGCCATTGCTTAGCAGGTTGGAGGCGGCCGCACCAAGAGCAGCAGCCGCTATGGAAGCGGCCGAGGAGCTGCCCGCCGATCCGTTGGAGGCCGCAGCTGCCACCACAGCCGCGACAGCGGCGGCGACCGTGCTGAGATGCTGTTGCTGTTGCTGGTGATGTTGTTATGGCATAAAGTAGTCCGGATGATCTGTGTCTTTCTCGAACCGCTTGGCCTCCTCGTGCATGCTCTCCTTGATCTTGAGGATGGCCGCCGACTCTGTTTGATCGTTTTCGCCTGGTCCGCCAAATCCGCCGAGATTGTAGTCGCCCATGCCACTGCCGGAATCCTCCCGCGGCGTTCCGGGTCCTCCGTTGGCTGGTGAGTTCTTCATGCCGTCCAAGCCGGTGCCGTCTGGTCCGCCGCCGCCATTAAGTACGGGCCCCATCGAGTTGGGCCCGCCGCCCATCGGTCCCATGCCGCCGGGTCCTCCGCCTCCGCCGCCCCCGTCTGGTCCGCCACCCATCGGGAACTCTGGCTTCATCAATCCATACATATTGTCGCCGGGTCCGACTGGCCCACCTTGCGTGTTATCCTGCGGCGACGGCATTATTGGCGTTCCCGGCCCCGGCGGCCCATTCGAGCCGGGCCCTGGCCCGTAGTTACCTGGCGATGATGAAGAATAGGCATTCAGTGGCGCCGACGCATTCGGCTGCCATTGCGGTGGCCGCCCGCCCGCTCCTCCCATGCCCATGGGTGGCATTCCGCCTGGTCCCGGTGCGGGACCGCGCATTCCTCCGGGTCCGCCGTAACCCATCGGTCCCATGCCTGGGCCGCGGGGCGGATTCATGCGCGGATTCATGGGACCCATGCCACCGCCGGGCCGGGTCGGATCCATGCTGTTGGGCATCATCGGCTGGCCGGGCGGGCCGTTAAACTCGTTGCCCATGCCCTGCATACGCACACCGGGCCTTGGACCACCCGGATAGCGCGGTCCGCTCATGAACGGCGGCTGGCCGGGCATCATCTGCGACGGCGGCGGCTGTGGACTGGAGGCGTGCGTCGGCGGCGATGGCCGCATCGTCGAGTTGGGGAAAAAGTTGGGACCCATTGGTCCGCCGGGTCCCATGGGGCCGCCATCGCCACCGGGTGGCATTTGGCCAAGGGGACTGGGTGCCGGTCCTCCGGCGTTGTGGGGGCCACCGGGTCCGATGCCGTTCACACCGTAGCCGGAGCTGACGAACCCGTAGTCGTGGAAGGCCTTGGCCTCCGAACTGTGGTCGCACTGATCCCGGCGCTCCGGTGCCGCGCAGTACAGGTCCCAGAAGACGCACCACCAGGTGTGCAGGAATCCCGGCGGCTCGCCGAGCGTTATGTTCTTCTCCCACCGGATCTCCGAGAGGAATGTCTGTGCCGCTTTCTGGGCGCCGACGTGCAGCAGATACTCGTACACATAGAGGGCCAGTTTTTCACGGGCCTGGGCATCCGACGGCACCGCCGACGTCTTTGACTTGCCGTACATTTTGTGATGTTGCTGTTGCTGTTGCTGTGGCTGCTAGTGGTGCTGTGGATGCGGCTGATGAGGCTTCAGCTCGTGTTTATTGTTATTTTGCTATTGCTGGGTAAGGTGGTTTTGGTTTGGTTTGGTTCGGCCTTTTGCTGTCCTCTTTCCGCTGGTGGTTCGTTCGTTCGTTCGCTTTTTCGTCTACCAACTTCCACCTTATTTAAATTTATACTTTTATGTACTTTTTCGAGGCTCTTGCTGTTGCCTCCTCCTCTTCTTCTGCTGCTGCTGCTGGTGCTGCTTCTTCCTCCTCTTCTTCTTCAGCCGCTGCTGCTGCTGCCGCTGTGTGTGTGTGTGTGTGTTGTTGCTCTTGTTGTTGTTTTTTAATTGGCCGCGCTTTGGGCTCACGCAGCCGTTCTCCGCCGCTCTATTACTTCCACCATTTTAATATAAAATTTTACTTTTGGATTTGGCGGCGATTGGAGTTGGAAACACACAAGACTTGTGCCTTCCGATTTTACAATAAACTTTTTAGCGCGCCCTCGTCGTCGTGTGTCGCCACTTCTTCGCTTTACCGTTTATTTTTTTCAGGTATTTTGTGCCTGATTGTTGCTGCTTCTTCTTGCACAACCACTAAAAACAGAAAAAACGAGGAGGGAGAGAGGAAGAGAGAGAAAGAGAGCGTAAGTGAGTGAGCGACTTTGTGGGTATGTGTGTTGCAAATTTTCGTATGCCTGTGTTGCGTGCGCGAGTGTGCGGCTGTGTGGCTGCCAGAGTGTGCGTAAGTGTACTTGCGTGAGTGAACGAGAGAGGGAGCGCGCGCAATGTCGACAAAACGGCACAAGTGCCACACTGCCTGCCAAAATGTACGCTCCACCCTAACACACCATCTACCAAATACAATGTAAACAATGATCTTTTATGCACTCGATGCCTTGCTGATTTTCTGTTCGATTTAAATGCTGTTTACACCTTAGACAATACATAAATTGGCAAATTTTCAGTCAATACTAATAAAGAAGACTAAGCCCATGAGAAATAATTATTCCTATTAACACAACAGTTTACTAAATGGGAACCTTGGGAAGTATAAAATTTAAGAAAGTATCTATAGGGAAACTACTGCTTATTTAGAGGGAATGTATTCAAAAACATCCAGTAACAGTTTGCCCTAACCACGCAAACGTAGTGTGATCACTAACTTTTCGAGGTAACTTAGGTGCGTCGCCCGTTCCGCCAGATGAGAAGTGAGTGATGCTTTTGGCCTGGTCGGTTGGTTGAGGCAAAAGGTAGCAAAGGCCAGAGTAAAGGCCGCAGGCGGGCAGAGAAATCTGCCCGTCCGCCAGTGGCTGCTACCGCTGTCAAATGGCTATTCAAATCAAATCTGTCTATGGAATTTATGGCGGAACCCTAGTTATTGGCAGCACTGTTTACTTTGACTTTGGCTGGGTTGTGTGCGTGAGGAGCGAACGGGTCGGTTGGCGAGTGTGAATGACAACAACCCGGAGAGACAGGCGCGTGGCGATAAGGCCAATTGGCTCTACGGACAGGTGCATCACTTAGTAGTCACTATCGAATATCCAATGGTACGGAAAACTGTACATGACCAGGCCTTCGCCCGCTCAGCAATTGGGGAGGTTCTCAACGGCGGAAGATCGTTTTCCTACTCTGATCCGAAAGTCACTTTACTTTTGAGTCGTAAATGGATCGCTGATGCCTGCAGAGCACGAAGCATTGTATGTGTGTATGTTTTTTTTTCCGGATTTTACTTTAGTGGAACTGCTGTTATCATTTCCACCAAACGGTGTTATCTATCTGACTATGGGACTATTATGAAACTACCGATGGAACTATCCAGAGTTTGGATACCAAAACACGCTGCGGCAATGTCTGTCAATCCAGCAGAGTTGTCGAGTTCCCAGGGCTCTAAAATCAACAGCAATCAAGGGTTTCTTGGCCTGGTACACGAACTTGCAGCGACTACAAAATACCGGTCCATCGCTCTCTTTTCTTCTACACTTCTACGCTGCTGCTGCTGCTGCTATTGCTGTTGCTTTTGCTGTTTCTGGCGCTGTCGCTGCCGGCGTTGCTGTCATCGCAGCTTCCCCTCCCGCGGAGCAAGGTGGTGGGATCGAACAGTCACAAAAACAAAAATCTACATTGCTACCGATATTTCTCCATTGTTGTTGTCGATTCTAGTGAAGACGTCATCAAATTCAGTGCGCGGGTTTCTCTCGCACGTTCTACTTTTTGCCACACACTCGCACTCACTTGCACTCGCACACACCTTCACAGAAGGCTGTTGTCTGATGTGGTTGTTATTGTTGTGGATTCTTTAGGGATTTGTTGCTTCTGAGATGTTGCATACGCACCTTTTACTGTTTCTTGGCCTAGTACTTTGCGAGAATATAATATTTGGCTGTGTCGCAGTCGTATTTAAGTGTTGTTGTTGTTGATTGCAATTTTATCACAAAATCAACAAGAAACACAAACAGACACACAAGCTGAGAGGCTGCTGCTGCTGCTTTCGGTTGCTGCGCGAAGGAGCGCGATAGTGAGAGCCAACGCGAGAGCGGCAGCGCGAGGATAAAGAGAGCACGAAGGAGGGGGAGGAGCGTTGACGATAGCGAGAATACGGAATTTTATTACAATCTCATTGATTTTTCGTATTCGTATTTGTATTTGCGGCTCCCCGGCTCTTCACATGTTTTGCGCGCATACATATAATTATTTATTATTAAACCGCGCGCTATTTTACTTTGTTTTCTCGATTTTTGCACCAATTCTCTTGCGTCGCGTTTTGTGTTGGTATTGTATTTGTGTGATCTCCGCGTGCGTGTGTATGTGTGTATATATATATATATGTCGTGTGTTTTTAATTTCTTTTCTAAGCACACTTTTTCGCCTGCCGCCGTTGTTGTTGGTGTAATTTTTGCAAGTTTTCTCTTCACACGCCTTTCATTCGCCGTGCGCTTTGTCCGTGTATTCAACGATTGCTTTTACTGCCCGTTCGGCTGCTGCTTCTTCTTCCTCCACAAAAAATCGGCTCTTTTTTGCTTGTACGAAATTTTCACAGCGGTTTGGTGCGTTGAAATGCATTTTAAACGGCTGTCATTTCAATAGCAAACACAACGTTCACATCTTCACTTTGATTTAAATGATTCGTTATTTTGGTTTTTTCGTTTTTACACAGCAAATAATTCGAATAAATATTTTTACTGCTACAAGTTGCGTCGTCGTCTCGGTGTGACCAGATAGCGGACGGGCGCTTCCAAAAAGTCTGGCGTGGTGCCATTTCCACTCAAAGCGCAAACGGTCGGGACGCTCTTGGTATTTTGAACCAAATCCATGAACGATTATCCGTTGCATTAGCCTTTCTGCTTAAACATACGTTTATCCATTTCTCCATTTTTATTTCCTACTATAAATGAGGTCTTTTAAGGTTTTTTAGTTTTTATTTTATTTCAATATACTTCGGAAACAGTACGAACTTTAAATACTCAAATTTTTGCAAATAATAATATTAAATGTTTTTTTTTTTTTCAGATGAAAAATTAACCATATTCATTTCACACGACAACTTGAGTAAGTATTTTGTATTTAAACGATTTATATCCAAACTTAGAACCATGGTTCAAGAGTGTGCTTTCAACAGAGGTAGCGGCTGTTAACAGCCCATTGGTGGTTAACAGTGTTTATTTGAAACACATTCATTGCGCAGGATTCTAGCTTGCCGCCAAATGAAAACAGCCTGTGTCCTGTGGCGTAAACATTTGAGCTTAGTGCAACTGCAGCTGTTCACGGCTACTGTGCGTGTACCCATTCAAATCGCCTGCAACAACGCGTTTCTCGCGTTTTTCCTGCGAAGCGAACTGCACACAATGCAGTTGAATATTTTCGAAACTTTAAAAAAAATTTTAGGGGTGAGTGAAAATTCCTGAAAAATATAAGGCATGATTTGTGATCTGGCCAAAAGATGCTATATTTCGGTTAAAAAGTAGCGGGTTTCGCTGTTGTGCGTGTTTAATTCGCTTTATTTTGTCACTCTTAATGAATTCACGTGAACAAAAGATCCACGAAACAATTGGGTTGTAAGACTAGTGCAATAATTAATGTTATATTAAAAAAAACTCTGTTTTAAAGTGACAAGTCGAGGACATACACCAGCAAAATAAAACGATTCAAGTTTTTAAACATATTATTGACGTGTAATGAAAGTGTAAGAAGCAGGTTTATTTTGCATCAGGACGCTTGGCTGTTACAATGAACATTTGAAAATGCAAAGGCCTTTGGCAATGTCGAGCATTCAAATGGAACACAATTTCCCTATTTGGCTCACTCCCCTTTTAGTATCCCTTTAGGCGCCCCCCAAAGGGCAATCGTTTACCAAATGAATAATGTCGCTATAGGGGTCTCTGCTCAATTCCCCTTTGTCAATTTTTATTTGACACATTTTATTGGGCCAATCGTTTCACCCGGTAATCCTTTTGCATTTCTAATTTTGTCAAAATCGACGTCGACATTTCGCCCGTGGGTGCCTTTCCCAAGGGTAACGTTTTTATTTTTTCGCACTCTAAACAGGAATCGAAATCAGATTTTGTGCTGATGCTGATTGTGCGATGGTGTGTTTGTCTATGAATGCCACAGCTCCTGTTGACTTTCGTTGGCAAACATTAGTTTTTCGCCATGTTAGCGCAATTTCCACCCAAGCAAACACCCCTGCACCCTCATCCCCCATCCCCCATCCCCCATCCCTCCAATGTGTGCGAACACATTCAATTAGAAACATTTGGAACATTGAATTGCATTGGTTTCGAGGACTCGAGCATGCAATTTTCGCGTCCATTGCAAACTTTTCCCCCGTTGGGGCCACAAATCTGTATTAATTTACATTTAATGACTGGCGCGTTAATCCGGCAGATATATAACTCTCAGTAATTGAATTAAACGCAAATGAATGACATTTTCTTGTTATTTTTACTCGCCCGTTACTAATTGCTTAACAATTTAATAATTTCTGCAAATGAATTATCCGGGACAAAGGTATATCTCCACCCAAAAAGGTTCGATTATGTACTTATTATGTACGAGTACATTCACGGAAGATGGTAATAAAAAGACTGCAATTGAAATTACAATGTGGACGAGCTTTTAAAACAGACTGTGCCGTTTTCACAATTATTGTTTTTTTGTTTCGTTGGATCTACTGAAATCCAATTTGGCGAGCTTTCAGGATAGTATTTTTTCTGCGGCTTAAGCGCACGAGAAGGAGTGAATCATTTATGGAAGGGATAACTATGTACCCTCCTTGTGCCGCCTTTATCGTAGGGTGGAGCAGCTGCAGCTGGATTTTGGCATGCCACTGACGCAAGCATGTTTCTGTGGATCGGGTTGCCCTGAGGAGGCGGGCAAAAGGTGCGGTGGGGGGCTGCGGTTGTTGCCAGTCAGGATTTATGAAGCACCGCACACACTCCGATGGCAGGCGTTTTCGTTTCCGTTTCCGCTTTACCTCTTCCGCCTTGGTCGCCTTATAAGTGCCCGCGGACGGATCAGGCAGTCTTTTCAGGTTTCTGTACTTGTAATTCAATTGCCTTGAAAAACGTCGAACTTCCATGCGTTGTTTTAAATCACGTTAAGCAATTTCCGAATAAGCAAATCCTCTTACAGTCCTTACAAGGCATCTCTTTAATTGGATATGATCGAAGGTATATTTTGCGTTGAAATTTTAAAATTTACCCGCATATTATATAATTTACCAACATATACTGATTTTACTATGCGATTCTTGTGATTGGAGGTCCCTATATGGTTTCAACACAGACAACATTTATTCAGTCTAAAATGAACTTTTAATGAACTTTCCAATTCTATAACTAGGTTTGTTTTTCTTATAATCTTATTCATACAAATTCCGACAGTACGACAGTACGTTCCTCGTTTAACGGATAGAAATTGTATGCCTTTTACTTTTGACTGCTGTACGCCCTGCTAGTGAAATACAGTGAGATATATTTTATTATTTTAATCCTAGCCCTATTAATCGTATTTATATACTCGTAATATTTACGCATATGTTACATGACTGCATATGTTACATGACTAAGCAAGTTATATATTCACACAGCCTATGATTGATACGCAATCGCGTTGACCCGCAAAAGTAGGCAACAATTAACTTGGTTTCGAAATAATTAAATATGGATTTTGCGGTTTGATATTTGCGCACTCCTTTTGGGACCATCCCTTGAGCGTCTGCACATTTATTTTGCACGGCCTAATTAAAGCGTATTCGCCGCAGTTAATTAACTTAATTTTGATTAACGCGTCGAAATTACATTTAAATTTTTCATTAGCCAAGGGAAACTCCGGCCACTTTTACCGTACACACACACGTGCTCGCCGCTCCACTCATTTATTCACACATTCACACTTTAACCACCGCAACGCAGCGTCAACAGTTTGGGGAAAACGCAAAAACAATGAGCAGTCAGGGGGAGGGTCGGAAAGGCGGAACGGCAAATCAGCATACATTTTTACAATTTTCATAAACGCTTGAAAATGGAAGACGAAAAAGTTTCGAAAGCACACATGTGCACGCAGACCAAACCAATATACGAATATAGTTTCAAACAATGAAACCCCATGTTCAGGTCCTCGGAGACCCCATAGAGCAACTCGGGGCTGAATTTGAAGCCAGGATGCAGAAGCTAGTGTGTAAACACAGGGAAATTTCAGATGAATGAAACAGGATGCGTGGGGACTGAGGAGGGAGGCAAGGAAGAAGCGACCATGCGTGAAACGCAACCTGCGGACATCGAGGAGAAGGATGTGTGGGCCAGGATGGAGACAGAAGTAATCGGTTATGCAATGCGGACCATAATCTGAAAATCCGGGCGCATGGCAATTAGCATGGGTTATCTTCAGTTTCTACCCATAAATGGATCTATAAATATATGTGAAACAAATATGAAACAAAGTAATTTATTAAATCCATAAAGGAGTATCTTTACCCGTACATTACAATTTAAAGGTTTCACCGAACGCACCCTCTTTTTGGACTTTTTGGGAGTCCCTGCCTGCCTTTCCACTGTGCCCAGCATTCTGGCGGGCTACTGTGGGCATTGGCCACCAATTCTGGCGGGCTACTGGAGCCAGTTGTTTGGCGGTCATGCATGCATCCTGTGCTTCATTTAAAAGTTATTTAGAGTTTCTGCTGATGACATCACGTCGGGATATGGGCAACGGAATGCAGATGGCTGCTAAACGGGAGCAGAGGAGGCCGTAAGCGGGGCCAAAAAGCTGAAAGCAATGTGCGTTTGCACGGATTATATTCGCATGAGTGCGTATCGAAGTCAGACCTTGTTCGACCGGAGGGAATGGAACGGCTGAGAGAAGAGCAAATTGTGTTGGGCAGACGGTGACAACCAAAACGAAAACATTGCGAATGTAAACAACGGGTACGTGCAGCAGGATGCGAAGGACGTGCAGATTACGAGAAACTTGCAACAATGGCATTAAGCTCTCAGTAACGGCGGCAGCGCAGCCAGCAAAATCTCATTTGGAAAATACGCCGCATTTCTCGCATGCAAAATAGGAGGGCGGCAGTGCTCCAAAGGGTAGGATATGAAAAGGGGTAAGTTGGCAGAAGTCCTACAGACCGCAGACAGAAGTTCCCTAGGCTCATTTTATGCCCCCAACCTAGTTGCACGCATCCAATCTAGTTGCAACTTTGCGGGGCATTCGAGTTGCTTTCCGCTCGTTACCATAGCCACCAAAAATTGCATCTCCCAAAGCTCCTGGAGTTTGTTTTGGGACCCAAGAGTTTTTTTGAAAAAGAATCCCTTAATAGAGTGCTTGGATTTTTATTTTTATGTATAATCATTTTAAAATGAATATTTTGCTACATCTTCAAGCCATTCTTGAAGGGAAACTTATGCAACGCAAAGAGCGACGAGAATTCCTATTTACCGTTGCACTAATGCGTTTGAATTGTTATAATTTGCATGGAAATTCTCACTTTGGCTTAAAATGAAATTAGTGAGTATATTTTAATTACTCCAGAACGCCGGTATTATGCAAATGCGGCAGCAGGCGGGAAAATGCTGTTGGAAAATATGAAAATGTTCCCAGCTTGGTTTTTTGTTTGTCTAAACTTAAATCGCTTCTGCAAGGAGAGGGTTGGGAAAAGCTAAATTTAGCACTGGCTTTGGCTATGGTCGTTGCTTCTCGTTGTAGCCCATCTCCGAAAGCTAATCTCCTTTTCCTCCGCTTTGGCCTAGCTCCCCCGAGAGCCTTAATTAATTTTTAAGACATATTAGAAGCCGGTTGGCGAGGCAACCACGAAGTGTGCGAGTGACAGCTACCCCGGGTTGTGCATACTCGTACGCTGTGGTGCCTGCAGCCACGTCTGACGTTCCGTTGCACTCCCCACGTTGACAGTGATTAATTTGCCTGTGTCTGCTGCACTCCAGGATAAATTACAAGCAGTGGCTGCAGACATCCGACCGAGCAAACACGAGTGCTCGCCATGCAGCTACTTTTACGAAATTCAATCACCTCAAAAGTCACTCCGCAAATTGTCCAACAAGTTTGTTCTGCTTTGTTGATCATTGGTAATGCTAAAAGGCATGTCCGAAGGCAGCCATCTAAACAATTGGCCGAAAGTTTCGTTTCGGGTTGACTAAAGTGTTTGACATGTCCCGGTTACCCTTTGGCAGGAGCACATACCCCAACACACGCCTGTTCATGTGCAATGCTCGTAGTACATGCGAAATGTGCTCGAAAGTTTGCATTGTGGGAGTGTTGGGGAGTGGAAAAGTGGGGATCGACATTAAGGTACTTGCCACATGGGAGCCGTAAACTTAAAACAGCAAAAGTTGCTCCCCTTTTATGTGAACTTTGTTGACTTTTCAATTGATATGTAACTTAATCCAGATGGGCCATTCCTTAAATCCATTTATATAATCTTCCGGCTGCGGTTATGGTTTCCTCAATGTGTTTCAGCGTGCAATGGCAGTGACTTGCTGCACGAAATTTTAGTAAGTAGATTAAGTATACTTGATTCAGGTACAAAATGAGCTTCTAACAGGGTGAGGAAAGGATTTCCCACACACAAAATAAAGGTATATAAACAAATAAAGGTGTTCTTTATCCAAAACAATGGCTAACTCCCATTAGCGACGTCGGTCTGTCCCTGTGAACACCGATATCTCATGTTCTAAGCCCTTTCCTTCTAAATCTTTTGCGCCCAAAATTTAAACGCATTTAGAAAATAACATTGCTTTAACTTCGCACATGTTCTATACAAGCCTTGAATAATTTAAACAGTTAAAATTAATTGTTTAATTTGCCAAAAAAGTTTAGATATCTAAGCCGATTTGTTCATATCAATGAACTATTAAAAGCCAGTTAGCTCCTTCTACCTTTTATATATACATTAAAACTTATAATCTGCAGTTTAACTGCCAAGAAAACTTTGTTGAGTCCGGATTGCATGCGCACATAAATTGCAAAGTTTTTTGTTCGTCTTGAGTGGGTATTGAAGCATTTATTCGGCTTAAAATAATTGAATCGGTTGGCAGTTAAGCTCTCCCAGGGTCCTTAACTTTTTAATCCTGCACTGCAGCTATATCCGCTTAAATTGCAGCTTCCAATCAGTCTGTGCCAGCATCCATCAACGGCTGTTCCTTAGGGCGAAGAGCACGGGGCGTGCGGAGGGATCGAAAGCGGATGGAGCCTCCATGCAGTCACTTAATAATTCATAAACATCAATCAGAGCTCGGTCCCCGAGCTTGACTCGCATTCCCCGTCATAGTCCTAGCTCTGGAGTGTGCACTGCATCAGAGATGTCCTGGCAGCTGCCTTGTTAGAAAGCTTCTCCATATGCTAGCCCCTCGAATGCCGTCAACCAGCCGCCTGCCTCTCGTTCGTCCAGGCGCTCATCATGCTGCAAATGTGGGACAAAATCCACACATTTGCTGTTAGTGCTTTTGGGTCTGCATTAGTAAACATTTTGTTGTCAGCGTTCGTCATTTACTGTCAACAGCCGACTAGTCAACACACAAGGCAGGCGATGCACTTGGGGAGCGTTTCCAAGCAGGGGATAGTCTAGCCTGCATTTTACTGTCACCAAACACAAAGGGTTTTAATGGCTTTTACGAGTATTAAAAGGCCCGAAGTTGGTTTTTGTGTTGGCTTGACTTTTTCTCTGCACAAAAACAAAAAACTTTACAATTTTCCGACCCGGGGGCCGGCGGGAAATGAACACAAACAGGGAATGCAAATGAACATACTTCCATTTGCATTCCGTTGACATTTCAAATTAATGATGCAAATTGTTTACCATTCGCGGTTGTGGACTCTTATCGCTAAATAAATATTGCGTATATTCGCGGGATCATATGTTGCGGGGCTACGGCTTATATAGAATACACCGATTTAATACCAGAGTACACAGTAGTTAAAATATAAATAGGTAAGCAGGAACACTGTAGTCGGGATTTCTCGACATCACCATGTTCCTATTTTCATGGGCTTTTAACCAGCGTGGATTTAATTCCCAGCGTTTTGAGAATGCAATCTTTTGAATAATAAAATTTTGGCACCATCACTTACATTTGCAGACCGTGCAAATTTTCCTCACGGGCAAAATTAATCAAGAGATAAGTTCCTCGGGTCGTTCTGCTCCCTCCTTGTATTTCATTTTTGTTTGTCTTCCAGCTAAGACTCATAAATCACCGCAAAGCTCGTGATGCAACTGAAATCGCTGTTTTCACAGCTTGGCCGGAGCATACATACATATGTGCCAAGCTGGTTGCCAGTGGCTAAGGCTTACTGTTGTATATGTTCTGATTGAATTTTCATCTGCAGAATCCAGTCGGAGACACGGGGAAAGCCAAGACACTGGTCTTGGCCACAAAGGTGCTGTCACGGGCTTTTTTCTCGGACACGTCGCAACCAATCGCCCAATCAGAATCACGGCCTCAATCGCTGGCCGCACAACAAATGTATCAAAGTGCAGATCTGCCTGCAAATAACATATGTATATACCCCCTTACACGTATATTTTGTTCCTTGCAGGACTATCAACAAAATCTGTAGGGCAACATGAAAACAAAATGCCCAAACACGTATTCTATCCAATCCGCGGCCCCAGGCGCCCTCTTTTCCCCTTGCCCTGGCTCCCGTTTGGTAGCAGCAAAATGCTAGCATTTCAAATTATAAACACGACGCCGTTGAGGGTCCCTTTTTGAGGCGGGACAGTCGCTATATGTCCTTGCCGTGATTTCGATTCCCATTACAGTCGGAGTATGTACCGGATCACCGCAGTATTTAAATAGTATGAAGGTGTAAGAAGAAAAAAAATGCAAAATCAAGAGAATATATAATTTTGGCATATAGGTTCAAAGTTTAAAGCAAGTTAAAAATCTCAATTAAATTATATCAGATTTTATAATAATACCTTAGATTCGAGTATGAGACGAATATTCGACGATATCAAAGCATTTAAAATGGATCATTAAGAATGTGTAACTAACATTTAATACACCATACTTCTGAATCTTGTAGCTATAAAAAAAACATAAAGTTTAAAGGTATAAAATGTTTACAGCTTTACGAGGAATGAAAATGAATTGCGAAAATTTAATTTTACGGTGTCGCATCGTCGAGGCACTAAAATGTGCATTTTTTTATGCTTTCTGTTTTTTGCTTGGCCTGCAGCAGCTGCTGTGACAGTTTGTGCAATTTTGCTTTTTGCTGTTTAGCGTTTTCAAGCGGACAAACTGAGTGTTGCATAGTTATAGACGCTGTGTTCTAATTCTCCATCAACTCCACATTTTTTAAAATGTATTTTCCTCGCCTCTGTTAGTCCTTTTTTTCGCTTTAAACTTTTGCAGTTATAATCTACTTATGAAGTAGCTAACAACGTTTTTATTAAGTATGGACAGGCGGTAGAAAACGAAATGCAGACAATTTCCAAACCTCTGCAAAGTTTTGCTGGTACAAGGAAAGTTTGTTAGTTACGACAGACTGTTTTTATGGAGAAGTGGAAAAATAGCGAACTGTGAAGTGAGGCGTAACTACAGTTCATCGGTTTAATTTAACATGCCTAATAATATGAAATATCGAGCAAGAACTTACAATCTGATAATTTTGTTGTTTAGTTTTGTTATAATTTAAAGTGACGAAGATGAGGTCAATTCATTTTATGCCACTAAGTTAAATGAATACATTTTATTATTTTACAATTTTTGATTTCAGCTATTCATTGCCAGCACTGAAATGCACAATCCGTTTGCGATATTGTTGGTTTCGAAGCTTTTTATTGAGGCGAGGCAGATGCATGAGCGTGCAACCAGGAGGGCACTCTGCGTTCCTTGTCTGCAAGAGCACCACCCTATTACAATTTCGATTTATTCAGCCCAGGGGCAAGCAAGTGCTGTACTCTGAGTTGCTAGAATTTATTTGAGTCGTCCTCGAGGCCACATCTTACGTCCGCCTAAGAAAGCGGCCAGCGAAGAGACAGAAAAATGGCTTGTTCGGGCATCCGCTCATTGTCCATTAGTGGCTGTCTGTTAATGGGCGTTAATAAGGCGTTAAACTGCCTAATTGCCGGTTATTGCTCGAGCAGCAACCATAAAGTTCCACGGGGAATATTTGTTGCATACCCACGCTCTTAGCTCGACTGCATCGTCGAAAATACACTGAAAAAACCTTGTGTACCAATCTTAGCAAGTTTGTTTTTAGCAGATAATAAAATTGTTTAACTGTTTCATGTTTAACGTAGATGAAAATACCAGAGAGTGTCAGGTTAGTTACTGATTTTGCCTCTCAGCACAAAATGTTAAACTGCCTTTTGCTTGAATAAATTGTTTAGTTTATATTTCCCATAGCAATTCTTCTTCAACTGGTTTAAAGTCCACTTTTCTCCCCCAATGCACAGTTCTCAAAGGGGCCCTTAAAAGCGCGCCATGGCCTGGCCAAGCCGCTTTATCCTTAAAGCCAAGTTAAGCCGGCCCCGTTGGCTTTCTTCCTCTGCGACCCTTTTGTGCAGCAGGAGCAAGCAAATTTCTCCTGCTCAAAATAAAATGCAGGGAATGCAATATAAGCGATGCCAGAGCCACTGTATAAAAAGACGATGCTGCAGTTTCCCCACTGATTAGTGGCCATGCGAAACAGCCCGAAATGCTCATACCCTTAAATATCCATTATGGCACTAAAACGAATTTAAGCTGTTGAAATATTCTTTGACCAGCTGTTTCGATTTGTTCGTATCTGGTTTTTATGGCTCTCAATCGAAATAATTGCATTTAAAGCATTCAGACATGTCTAGTGAAATTTATGGTGTTTGTTTTTGCCACTTAGCAAAGCCTTTAAAGTGAAATATATATTTATTATTGCCAATTGGGCGATTGCATATACCCGTTAAGCGCCCAGAGAGGGAAAAATCATAAACAGCGCTTGAGTGCATTTTCAGCCTGTCTGAGTCGCTTTAAGGATTTTTCATGTTTCAGTTTTGGGTGTTTTTATGCTGTATTTTCTTTTTTTTCGCAAAATATTTCAGTTTCGTTTTTATTTTTGTGGCAAACTGCCAAATTGTGCGGTGGGCGGACACTTCACAGCGGCCAGTGGCGGAATGGTTCTGGCGGCGCTCTCAATTCGAAAACAGTCCACCGGGCGGGCGGCGGAGGGGTGGCTGCCCGGCTTTGGCCGCTGTGAATTGTGACTGCAAATTGGCCTGTCGGTTGTGTGGCGCAATTAAATTTAATTTAGAAAACGGTCGCCCCGAAAAGCTTGCAGTGTTGCCTGACGAGCCGAATGCAATTAGCACCGATCCGTTGTCCTGGGGCTGGTTCTGTTCTCGGTCGTGTCCAGCCGAATCTGAAGGGAATGGGAATGGTAAAAGAAAGCGAAAGTATTGCAATTATACACAGAAAAAATATCGAATTGAACGATTTTTACTTGGTTGAACAGTTTTGATTGGTTATAAACTAAATCTATTCGTTCGCTATAATTATTTACTCGCATTAGAGAACAGATATGATACCTTGTAGGAGATGGCTACTCGTATTTCAGGCAGTGTAATATTCAACATCAAAGGGGATGTAAACGGTGTAGGTGTGTGTGGCCGCTTCTGGCTCATATCACCAACACCCCTTCGGCCCCTTTTACGGACGCCTTCGGCCCAGCGCCACACACACTTTCCTTCGTTTGCTGTGCGTTTTGTTTGCCTAGTTGGTGCTTCTATTTTTGCATTCTCGTCGAGAGCTCGGGCCAACAAAAGGTCCGAAAACAAGAGCACTCATTCACATTTGTTGTTGTGGCTTTGCAGTGGCAGCAAAAATATAGACAGAGAACGAACGGATACTGCGTGTATACTCAGTACTTCTGGGCCCCATTCCTGCATCGCAATCCCCAAGGGAAAATGTTTTGAGCGAACAATTTGGCAACAACCGACCGTGCAAAGTCAAGGGTGTGAGATGCAGAATAATGCAAATGTGGATTAAGCCAAATGGGTCAGCAATCGGATTCCGATTGGCCATTTACCAAATGCAAAATTCATGACCAGAATGGAAGTTGGGGGTTCTGAAGCGAGGGGGCTTGTGGTATGGGTTTTCAAATTTGTATATAAATATCGCGTCCTAACGATTCAAGGTCTGGTCGTACATTTTTCCGAATTTAAAAGTGTTTAATATACCCATCCGTAGTAGTGCCAACCTCTCCATAAAATCCGAACTCACCAGTAACAAAAACGTGCAAAAAATGTTTCAGTGGTCGCGTTTGGTGATCCACCGCAACCACTCCATTCAATCATCTAACAAGTGTCCACAAAGGCTTGAAACTTTCCGCGTTTGTCTTTGCTGACAGTCACGAACCGGTTTGAACTAAAGCGAACTAAACGCCACTGCGGCATCCGCCACCCGCTCGGGAAACCCAATGAAACCCTAGTGAAAACTCAATTCAATTTCCTCCAGGCAGACAGACAGCTGCACATTTCCACTTGAGCACTTGCATTTATCGCCTGTCGAACCGTGCTAGTTTTGTTTGTGCTCCCATGGCTGCAGGTCTTGAATGACGCCCCAAACCCGTGTTCGACTTTTATCTGGCGATTTGTGAGGGGGGTGCTGAACCTCCGTATGTACAAGATGTTCGTGCGAACTGCCGTTGCTTTATGGCCCTACCGGGGCCTCATTTAAATAGGCTGTCAGTTTAAACGGATGCGAGCGAGCCATTAGGCAAGGCAGTCAATGGAGAATTGCCACAAGGGCGCAAAAATATCATTACTTTATGAACACTTTTACATTGGTAGTTCTTCACCTACAAAAGCAACTTTATATCTCATGAGAAATAATAGACACCCGACGATAAGGTTTTTTTTTTTAAATATTTTACAATTTTCTCTTCCAAAAAAAATGGTCGTCCATCGCAGATTTGATGGGTCCCACTGTGTTCCCAAAATCCCTGGGTGCATTGTAGCCTGAGTCGGCCAAACACAAAGGCGAGACCGGCAAGGACCCGCAAGAATTGCGAACTTCAGCCAAACAATGGAAACAGCCCTTAACCCAACCTCAATGAGCTGCCCTGCCCGGAGCGGTGGCGTATGAGTTACGTGTGGCTGGCGGCGGTTGCGGGTGCATTTATATAGCATAACTCCGGGGGCTACTTGTTGGATCTTCAAATATTTATAAAAGTGAAGCAAGTTTTTCATCTGCAACGCTGCAGTGGCTTACTTTCCACTTTCTTACACTTAGCGATGAATTATGTGCCAATATTTCAAAATAATGTAGCAATAACTTGTTCTCTACTTGCGATTTTGTTTATTGATAAGTAACAAAGATTTTGTGTTATTACACAAATTTCGATAATCGCCAATTTTTCTGCCGTGCTTGCAAACTGAATGTTTTTTTGTCCCCGTTTCGTTCTGCAGATGCACTCAAATCTGTGGATATTTATTTGGCGCCGCAAACTTTCCTTCCTGCTCGTTGTGTTTGGCTTGGTGCTGCTCGGTCTCTGGACCTGGGCCATATTAATCGATACCACAGCCTTGCATTCATCGTCGGTTATCTCTGCCAGCACCGAGCATCAGCAATTGCAGCAGCAGGAACCCGGCTACCAACAGGTGCACATAATCCAGAAGCTCATTGCCCAGGCCAATCGTGTACTGAGGGCAGAGCGGCTCAAGGAAACCGCAGCCGGCCAGCTGGTGGGCAACGTGCGCTTCCTGCGTCCCACGCAGCCCAAGAAGGCTCCGCTGCCCTTGGCCGAGAGCTACCTATTCGAGCAGGAACGCCTCAAGATACTCGAGCACCAGCAACGCCAGCGGAACGCCAACGGAATGGAGGAGCTTAACTCCAATGCTGAGGATGAGCGCATGCTGAGCTCGGCCGAGCGGCAGGCTCAGTACGAGCACGAGCTACAGAGGATGGGGGTGCCGGTGGTGGCTGGGATTGGACCGGACGGCCCTCGTGCTCCTGTTGAACGCCTGGTGCACCTTGATCTGAAAGGCGCCCCGCCGAAACTCAGTTTCCTCAAGCAACTGCTGCCAATGCTGCGGGCCCTGGGGGCCACAGGGCTGCTCGTCGAGTACGAAGACATGTTTCCCTACAGCGGCGCCCTTCAGTCGCTAGCGGCACACAATGCCTACAAGGAGGATGAGTTGAAGGTAGGTAAAATCATGTCGGCGTCTTCGGTTTTTAAATATTCTAAAATAAAAAAAAAGATTGCATAGGATTTAAAGATATACAAAAACACACATAAAAGCCAATCTGATTTTGAAATTTAGGTAGTTTCGGATAGCTTGTGTATTAAGGGATCGACCGAAATTTAATTAGGACCTAAAAAATATCAATTGTGGACTTACAGGACTTTCTGGAGACTGCTGCTTTGCACGGCCTAAGTGTTATGCCTCTTGTGCAGACCTTCGGACATCTGGAGTTCGTGCTAAAACTCTCCGGCTTTGAACAGCTGCGCGAATTGGCCGAGAGCCCTCAGTCGATCTGTCCCAGTCAACCGCAGAGCATGGCCCTGCTAGAACAGATGCTCACCCAGGTGATCGAGTTCCACAGGCAGTGCCTGGGGCAGGGGACCACCGCATCCGCCGCCCCTCCTGTTGCCCCCAACAGATTTACCCACATTCACATTGGCTGCGACGAAGTACAGCGGATGGGAGAGTGCTCCGCGTGCCGCCAGAGGCTCCGCAGCGAGATCTTCCTCTCCCATGTCGTGAGTGTGGCGCATTTCATCCGCCGCCATTGGCCCCAGCTAGGAGTGGTAATCTGGGATGACCAGCTGCGCTCAATGTCCGTGAGCGAACTGCAGCACTCGCAGGTGGGCAGCTACGTGGAGCCGATGGTGTGGGTGTACGCCAGCGATATCTATCACTTTATACCGCCCCAATTGTGGGACACCTACGCGAAGGTCTTTCCCAGCGCCTGGACGGCATCTGCCTTCAAGGGCGCCTTCGGGGAAAGGTTGTTGGTACCGCCGCTGCAACACCATTTGGAGAACAACATTCGGTGGCTGGCAGTCATTGCTAAGGAGGGCGGTAGGTTCGCCAAAGGCTTGCGGGGTCTGGCTCTCACTGGTTGGCAGCGGTATGATCACTTTGCCGTACTCTGCGAACTCCTGCCCGTGGGTATTCCTAGTCTGATGGCCTCGCTGTCCACCGTATCCAAGGGCTACTTCAGCACGAATCCCCGGGACAACGAGCTCTTGCGGGTGTTGCAGTGTGTTTTCCAGCCAGATAGCCGTCGTTCGGGGCGTCCTTGGCTGGAATTGCATCCAAGTGCCCACCACAGCCAGCTGTTTGCTGTGTGCAGCTATCCAGGGCACCTGGTGTTCAAGTACGCTCTGCGCTTGTTCGATAAGCTCGCCGAGGTTGGGCTTTACCTGCAGCAAACGCAGGATCAGAGTGCCTGGCTATCCGATTATAATATTCGGCACAACTTTAGCTCGCCGCTGAGGGTTCGGGACTTGACTGCCAGGTGGGTTTAAAAAAATCCAAATTCACAGGTATTGAATATTATTGTAAAATGGATATTTTACAAGAACCCCGATGCTAATAGAAGAGCTGCGTACCATGGTGCGGGAGGCCCAGCAGCTACTTTGGGAGGTGTACGACGAGCACACGGTGGCAGAATTTGTGGAGCAGCACATCTACCCCACCATCGTTGCACTGCAGCAGCAACTGGCCAGCGCAAACACGCTCCTCCATCGACGCACCTGGCCGCAGAGACCACTGCCACTAGCGCTCAACCTGCAGGAGGATATGGGCCTAGTGACGAATAACCAACAGCACTGATCAGACAGCATGCCAAAGATATGATCATCCAAGTGAGTGTTGTGTTGCAAATATACGATTACCATGCAGCTTGATCTCGTACTTATTCGTTTTTTTATTATTTCAGCTATACCTGGCATAGTGTTTTCCCTTGTATAAGCGCATTAATCTAAGATGGCGAAACGTCAAAACACAGCACGAAAAGGAGCTACGCTTCGAAAAGTCATAGTAATACCATTTGCAATACATTTAACATTAAATGTTCATTTTTCTTGATTACTTTGTAAAATGCGGCTTAACCAAATATACACGTACATAGGTATAAAATTAAAAGTAATAAATTTTAAATCTCTATCAATCGTCTTCCATTAACACGCGTTTTAATTACTGATAGTGAATTTGCTATCTAATTATGCTGATAATGAAAACAATGATAACAACTAAGAATAATTACAGCCGAGTGTATCGACTTTGTTCTTGGTTTCCACCTGTTTGCAGTGGTTGCGTCTTTTTTTTATGTACCTACTATAAAAATAAATATTGGCTCTACTAATAACATGGTAGTAGCTTTAAATTAGTAGGCGTAGAAGACACCAATACCATATCTGAAATCGTTGTTTCTAAAATGAAAATTTTACACTTCCCAGATTTTCGCGGCTTATGGCCGTGCAGGAAGAGGTAGTCGATTTTTAAATCAAACTTTTGCTTGTGGTATCCCGGAATCAGAACATGCAGTTATTCATTGTCTTATATATTATAATATCCCAGACGCAAGCGCTCATGCTGAATAAGAATATATACATATATAAGCTTGTATATATTCTTATCATCAGAGTTTGAAGCTTTTGGTTGCGATCGGACTTCAAGTTTAAGACATCATGTTTGCGTAGGTCCGTTTCACGATTAACATATTTGTTTCGGATAAGTTTTACCCATTTTAATAATATCAACAAGATCGGTCAAAAATGAAGATACAACCAATTTAAATTTTACCCATATTAATAATAGAAAAGGTTGAAATTTCTCGACAAGGATGATTTGTAATTATTTTTGTAAAAGTTCCATCTCTATCCATGTGTCATCTCTAAAAGCGTAACGACGTAACGTAAAGGACGAAGTGAAAGCACGAAAAAGGACAAGGGTAAGAAGCAGAGCTGAACACATGTTCGCGCAAAATCGATGAATAGACGTTGAAAACGGAAACGAAAATCCGAAAAAAGTAGAAAGTTAACATAAATTGTGGCTAAAGCAAGTTCACAAGCAGTCGAGGAGTCGTCCTTCGTCTGCTGGACAATAAGGATCTCAAATAAAAGCCACGAAAATGGGAGTCACTGGCGAATCAGCGGCGGCCACAACAACCGGAATGGGAGCGGCAAACAATGTGGCCGGCGAATCGGGTGCCGTGGATGGCAAGCCAATTTTGTCGCTGGACGTGTTCCAGGACATTTTCAAGCACGTGGATCCCGACGTACAGATCGACGCCTTTGAGGTAATTCATTTGAGTTCGCAGGATACCGACTGCCCCTGGTTATGAAATCTTAAGGACACTTTTATCCCCTCAGCTGGCCCTTGGGTCCGACCGAGGTGATAACTACACCGCTGCCTTGTACCGCATTAATTTAAGTGGCAAGAGGCAAGATCTGGACGGCAGCCATCACAAGTGGGAGCAGAAGGTCATTTGTAAGGTAAGTCATAAAACGGTATTTTAACCCCTGTTTACAGTTATGCATCAATTGGGGTAGCAGATTCTTTCGACAAAAATAAAAGCAACCACTTCAAAAATTTTGCAGGTGCTTCCTGAGAGTGTTGTGCAGCGAGAAGCCTATAAGAGTGATAAACTCTTCCGGTAAGGGTTTTACAACGGCCTGTTAGGTATAAAAATAACTTTCTTTGAATGTATACATTTCCCAGAAACGAGGTGGAGTTCTACACCACCATTATGCCCGAGCTGTTGAAGTTTCAAGCCAGTAAAACGGGTTCAGAGACGCCAGTGTTCAATGCAATACCGAAGTGCTACACGGCCAGACATGACCTGCTCATTATGGGTATGATCCCAATCGTTTTCATCTTAAGTGTTTAAACTTTAAAATGAATGTCCCCAATTTCTTTCTCATAGAGGACCTTCGTGAGCGGGGCTTTCAAATGTCGGACCGGCACAAAGGGCTTAGCATGGATGAAACGCGTTCTGTCTTATTGCAAGTGGCACAGCTTCACGCCCTCAGTCTGGCATACAAGTTTGAGCACCCGCAGGAGTTTCGACGGTTGTGCAGCCTGATCAGCGAGGGCATATTCTGCACGGCGAATGCCAGTTGGTACAGGAACTACTATGAGCGCCTCACAAAGAACGCTATTCAAATGGTGGCCGATGTGCTGCCCGCCGATTCTAAATACGTCCTGGCCATTAGCAAGTTCGCCGAGAGCTCCTCCTTCTTTGGGCGGATGGTGCAGATGGCCAGTGCGGAATCGCCTCTTTCGGCCATCTGTCATGGAGACTGTTGGGTGAACAATTTTCTGTATCACTATGAACCGAAGGATCCGCAGCAGGTGCGTGAGGTGGCCCTCATCGACTTCCAGTTGATCCGATACAGTTCGATTGCACTGGACATTTCCAATCTGCTGTATTGCTGTACCACCAAACAGATGCGGGATACCCAACTGCAGACCTTACTGAATACGTACACGGAGGAGCTCTTCCGGTGGCTCCAAACCTTGTGCACGACCTTGCCCGAGCACTGCGACTCACTGGAAAAGCTGCAAAATCTGTAAGTAATCGCTAATTATTGTAAAAGTAGTTTATTTTGAAATTCACATGGTCTCAGGTTCGCTGAGGAACTTAAATCCTATGGACGCTTCGCTCTTGGCTTGGCAATGGACATTATTCCCATTAGCACCTGCTCTTCTGAAGATGCCCCCGATATGTACTTAAAACGCAATGAAGATTGCGAGGAGGATGTGGGAGCACCCACTCTCAACTTTCCACCTAACGACCTGTGCCGCCAGAAAATGTCAGAGATAGTCATCGACATGGTGGATCGGGATATGCTCTAGGCCACTTGAACCCAATCGGATCAAACACCAATAACCAATAATCTAACAGCTCAGATGCAGATAAGGTGCTCGAGTTAATACAGCACTAAACGCCTAGTTATATGCAAGTTAGTGAATATTACCGGTAGCTTAGCGAGACCTTATAAGTTTAGGTGCCATATGTTTTATAGCCGTCAGGATGGGAAGTCTTGCAGTTAGGAATCTCATTTGACAGATGCCAAAATAGAATTACAATTTACATTTTATTTTTCCATTCGTAATCAAGAAAATAGTTGCTTCATCAATAATGTTTCGGGTTAACAGCCTTAGGATTGAGGTAAACGACTGTCCACGCAGGTTGGGGACTTTGATATGAAATGGGGATTGGGAAGTTCCTCATTCCGTTCAGGTGTAGCTAAAATGAACAATATATTTGTTAAACTTAGCTCAAAGTACCCAGACAATAGAAACAACTCGTCTAGGTCGCATAATGTGTATTGTGTTTTTCTAAAGTATTCTTTACACGAAGCAATAAACTATAAACAAAGGATATACATCAGTTCTGGGGTTAGTAATCCGCCTTTGCGGTCCAGGTCGCTTTGTTGCCCAGCACGCCCTTGTCGCAGTTTTGGCGCAGGAACCTCAGGCCGGCTTCAATTGATCGCTCCAGTTCGGCTTGAGATTTTTGCCGCTTTGCTGCTGGCAGCAGGGGAGTCGAGTCGTCTAGACCGGATGGTGGCGGAATGGCTACGCCCAATCCACGCGCGGATGTACTGGGCTCGTCGTCATTATTGGCATCATCGGAGGCATTGTAGCTGCGCCGCTGGAACGATCTCTCCTTTTTGCTGGTGTGGAAGTTGCAGAATTCCTTTTCCTCGCCCTTCACCCATAGCGGAGGCGGTGGCATGCTGGAGAAATTGGTACGTTTGGGCTCTGGCATGGGAGCAAACTCTGCCGGGCGCTGAGCACGCTGCTTTTCATTCCACTCCTCCTGGGACATGGGCAGGCGTTCGGCTTTGTACTGCCACTCTTCCTCCGAGGAGTCGGACTCTGCCTCCGACCGCTTGGCTACGCCTGGCTTGTCACGGTCCCAGTCGCGCACGTGATCCTTTCGGAGCTCGTTCTGTTCTGCCTCCACTTTGGCCCTCTTTTTGTCGAGTGCTTCCTTCTGTTCTCTTTCCTCACGCTCCCGTTTCTCTGTATCGCCGGTTGCCTCAAGCTTTATGCGCTGCTGCTCACGGTCATAGTCCGCTTTGCTGATGGGCGGCAGTCCCTGGCGTGCGCGAATTCGGTTCTTGGCCGCCAGCACTCGATTAGCGATCATGTTGTCCCGTTTAATGCGCATCTCGTCCCGTCGACTTTGCTCCGCGGTCGTATTTTTGCGCGCCTCTTCCAGCTCGGCCTGCTGTCGCTTGCGCTCCTCCTCGTCCGTAGAGAAAGCGTAGTAGCCCACGCCGTGGGTGCGCGCCTCATCGAAGAACACGTCCTGGTAATGAACATCGGTCTTGTTTAAGTTCTCCTGCTCCTTGATCTCCCAGTTCAGGCGCTGTTCGTCGTGCTTGGTCATTGTGGAGACGGCATCGGTACACATGCTTTCCGGTGGTGCCGGTGGGCCAAAGCTAGGCTCCTCATCGTGAACGTCACTGCCCTGAGTGTCAATCATCCAATTGGCCTTGCTCTGGTCGAGGCGCTGGGGCATAGTCTCGCCCAGCTCCTTGTCGCGTCGTTTGGCCTCCGCCAGGTCCCTTCGCAGGCATTTTCTGGTGCGGCCCAGGCAGTCGACATACTCCACCTCGTCATCGTCGTCGCCCTCTTCCTCGCTGTCTGAGGAACTGCTTCGTCTGCTCCTGCTTTCGCTGGACACATGCTGCTGCCGGTCCTCCTCCTGCTTCTTTCGGTTGAACATCACCAGGCAGTTGTCGTCGGAGTTTAGGCTGCCGCCGGTGCGGCTCATTCGGTCGTAGTACTTGCTCTTGGCCTCCAGCACGCGCCGCGACTTATCCAGCTGGGCGGGATCCTCCGCCTCGTACACCTTGGCACCATTCGCGCCGCCGGTTTTTCCGACTTTACTGTAGCCACGATCCTTGGACTTTTCTTTGTCGTCGCTGCCTTTCGCGGGCCGGAACTCGTCGGCGGCTACCTTGGTCGCCTTGGCCAGCTTCACCTCGCGCTGCTTGCGGACCAGCTCCGCCTTCAGGCTCAGCAGCGAGGAGAGGTTCACGCTGATCGCCTTGCTTGGGTCGTTCATTGCAAATGACAAGCAAACGAAATTGAAAAGTAAATACAACGCGAACAGCTGACGCAGGCAGTGCCGGCAAACTGGCGGAAGTATAGCCAGAACCAAATAGCATGCGGTCACACTATAAGCGTGGTAGAAGAGGAGGTGACGAAGTGTTTACGTTTTGCGATGTCAAACTCTGGCGAGGATTTCAAGGTGGTCACACGCAAAAAATGGATGGCCCGGAAGTGCCTGCGCCGCCGCGACCGACACAAGTCAGAGAGTGATTACCTGAACGACTGTCCGGATGTGAATGTAGAGAAATTCCAACCGTAAGTTCACACAATCCCCGGGCACATAAACACATGTGAAAGTCTTCGTTTCAGGCGGTTGGAGCGCCTATGCTCGGAGATGGGCCAGAGCGACTACTTCCTGGTGGCAATGGAAGCGCTGCAGCAGCAGTTGGATAAAATGAAAACCCCGCTGGAGCGGATCGTGTGTCTGGGCCTGGGTCCCTTCTCGCGCACGCACCAAGCTTTGCACCAGGCGGCCTTCATCGTTGCCCTCCAGCGGCACCAAAAGATCGGAGAGGCGCTCTACTTCGATCCCGTCTTCCGCGACACCGAAAAGGAGCTGGTCCGCCTCTTTGACGGCTGCGTTTTGACCGAGGATTGCGCTGGAAAGCACGAAGCGTCGGTTCCCACGCTGTATTATCTTCCTCACTGCCCCTACGCCCTGATGCATAACATCCTGTGGTTTAACTGGCAAAGGGAAACACTGCCCAATGTGCTGCTGATCTCAAACAGCTTTGAGATGCTGACGATGGCGCGGAGAAATCACGAGGATCATATAACCAGAATAGTGGATCACTGCACGGAAACGCCGCTGGAGGACGACTACGAGCACCAAAACGTGTTCAACGACCTGTCACTGCACACTTTTCCGCGGGAATCCCTGCCATCTAGCGAAGACACACTCTTCTGGACACGGTGTGCAGCCCTAAAGGTCAGTGAGGATGAGCTGATAACGGAAACGGAAACGAGCTTGTCAGCTTTAAAGCTGGAATCGTAGCGAATTCGGGCCCACTTTTTTCTATTCAATATATTTTTTAGTTACTTCAAACATTAACGCATACCCAGGGAAGAAAATGGAGATGATTACAAAAAATATTAATATATTTAAGGTGGACTTAATTAGGGGATTACATTTATTTGTACTGTCAATCTGCTTCCCTCACAGACACATGAATTTCTCCAGTTTTTCCTCCTCCTGGAGCTCCTGCTTTTTGGCAGCAGCCTTGCGAGCTTTTGCCCGATTCTTTTGCGCCGTTTTGCATTTGCGACGTTTATTGGAGGGTGTATTTTTCAAGTTCTTGGTCCGTTTTGAAGGAACCTTTGTTCTGGGTTCTGGCCTAGAAAGAACGAGACCCCGCTGCACAAATCTTCCCCTTTGTTTTGGGGGGAAACAGCAGGGCACCAGCTGGAGATTCGTATGCATGCGGCTACAGAGTGTGGTTGAAATGGGGAGATAGCTGGTGTGGGCGAGGAAACTCTGGTCACTGGGTGAGGCTTCGGCCAAGACCTTATGGATGTCAAAGTTGTGGACAGATGTATCCTGGGAAGCGTTGCACAAAAGGAACTTGTCGTGGTATTTGAATGAGTATCGCAGCAGATAATCTCCAGCAGGCACGGTTAGAAGCAGTTTGAGGAGCTCGTAGAGGTTGGAAAGCAGTTGCGACACATTTGTACTATGGTAATCTTGCAGCTGTTGCTCCAGGGAGATCAAGGTGAGCCTCTCCTCCAGCACCGGCTCGAAATTCCGCAAGGAGACGCGTGTGCAGTACCCCAGCTCTGACTGCAGGAGTTTCATTTGTAGCCAAGCCTTTAGCAGCTCGTACTTTGTCATGATTTCGCACCCACAATCTGGCTTGTTCTCCAGCTTGATTAGGTGGCAGCCGATTGGCTCCTTGCCCTCGGAATCCCTCATTGCCGGTATGGACAACGTGCTGAAGACAGAAAATTGCTGAGCTTGGCACTTGAGACTCCAACTCACAAGAGCAGTATTGCAGTGGCCATTTAACATTTCAGGGGGCTGGGAATCTATTATGCGCGGTTTGTAGTCCATCTGAAGATTGACTGAGGAAATATCACTATTTGGCGGGGTTTGTAGTTCGTTTGTGGCGCCGTTAGTTCCAAAATCCAGCCATCTGGCTGCTCCCGGCTGTGATATATAAGTTTCGTAGGCTTCTTTTAGAAGCAAAGTGTTCGTATGCCAGCCGCAGTGCCGAGCAGGAAACGGCGGCTGAAATTCCACACATTTGTGGCCACTGCTGGTCGAATCTTTAATACTAAGGAGCATTTCTGTGGGCAAGTCCACATACGAGCCGGAGCTTAGCAGCATGAGCAAGGAGTCCAAGGGAAGAACGAAAATGTGGTCGATCTCCAGTTGCACCTGCTTATCTTCATCCCGCAGAAGATTTGAAACGTGTTCAGTCACGCCACCGGAATACCGATCCAGACGAACTTGAAGAGTACGCAACGCTTCTCCCTCGACCTCTGGTACCGGCCACAGCCTCACCTGGCCCACAATCCGCTCGAGCTCCACTCGCTCAATGCTGGCGGTGTTCGAATTTAGGCCCTTGCTTTGAAAGATCTGTGGCAGCCCGGAAAATGTCGCATACTGCACCTTGGGGTGGTCTTTCAGAAGCCTTTGCACCCGTCGAGCGTACCATTTTCTGTAGGCCAAAATAAGTCGCTTCATTGGCGCGTAAATGGCTTCCTTTTGGGCCTGCTCGTACTCCCTGACTTGGTTCTGTAACTGCTGGCGCTCGTGGCCGCGTTTAACCTCCGTGGCCTGCCACACAACGAAGTCCGCCTCATCGAAGGACTCGCCTCGCTGCATCGCCAGGAGCACCCGCAAACAGGCCTGCTGTTGGGTGGTGTTCAGCGCCGAGAAGTTGCGCATGGGGTTGGGAAAAACGTGGCAGGACCTTGCATCTGAGTGATCGCACAGACTACTCGCGGGAACTTCCTGCGTGCGGGGATCCAGCAGCGCGACATTATCGTTGAAGGATGTGAAAATCGCGGATGTTTGATTTATCTCCTGGCGGAGCACCTCCGGATCCACCTCGTTGAGGTAGGCGTAGAGCGAGTCTCCCGCCTGCTCGATGGATCTGTTGAAAACCTTGTAGGACGGTTGATGGCGGAAGATCGAGTGCCCCTGATACAGGTCCGAGTTCATGGTCGAAAGACTAGGGGATTCAGGGCGAATCAACAATAGGGTCCGTGTTTATGTTTATATTCGTTGCGGTATGACCATATCAGAGAATGCTCAAAATACCTCGAAGCGCCAAGATGTGTAATTTTAAAATGATTTCTACCTTTCCATCCCTTTATTATTCTAACTACATATATGTTTATAAAACTTTGACCAGGTGGCTTCTCATTCTTTGTAATTACAATTTACTTATATTTTATATTCTTTCGAGGCTGAAATAAATAAATATGTACAACAGCACTAAGATGATTCCGCTTCCTTCAATGGCCATGCAGATTTTTACGTCAGAGATTTTATAGTAATTGTTTTAAAAAGTATATTGCTCCCATCCTCCATCTATATTTTCAATAAATCTATTACACATAATTAACTATATATGTTGTTTATTTGAATGTTTATTGTAAGCTTTAAAACTTATTTACATGGTTGTGCAGCAGCGGTACAGTTTTGGACTTTAAAAAATACATAATAGGTACTTATATATTAATAAATATTTATTTTTGTGTGGTATGGGGTGTGCACTTTCAAAAGATGCTTTAGCAACAATCTAAACAATGCATTTTAAGGACACTCAGTTACAGCCCAAAGGCTCCCTCCAATATTTTTAATTAGTTTTTATTAAAACTCGATGCGTGCTCTCGCCCTTAACATCTTGATTTGGACTGACTACAAAATAGATTTTTGGTTCACTTAGTGTTAGATTGCTTCGCTTAGTATCTAAGGGGTTACGAAAGTATAGTACTTGACACAATCGTAGGTAAAGGTAATACATATTTTACGCAAGCAGTATTAGATGTATAATGTTAGAGACATAAATTATTTTTTGACAAAAACTGATGGCTTTTCCGAATGAGTACAAGTTATTCGAACTGTCTATTTTGTCGATTTTTCTATTTTGTATTAGGAACGTTGCAGAGCAATGCCAAGAAGCAGAAAAAGCACGACTTACAAATAAATAAATATACAATTGCAAAAAGTAAATCGGTTACCTAAAAATTATGCTGGCTGCTAACTTACACGTTTATATCACTTTTCGCAAATAATTCGTTTCATAAAATTAATTTGAGGCTTCATATGAATACAAATAATGGTAGTAAGTAGTTACAATTGTAATAACTAAATCGCGTATTTGGTTGAAATCAATATGAATTTGAATAAGTCACCCTCGTGTCTCGGATTGGAGGCGACTAAAATATGTTTATCTGAAACTCGCTGACGATGCCCTCGAGGAAGTTCTTTAGGTTGTGATAGGAGTGGCTGCGCCAGTATATGTTATTGTTGACCTGCTCCATGGCCAAGTTGATGGCAGATTCCACGGCGGGCAGACCCAGTTTTCGGCAATGGGCGGCCAGGTCGAGCAGTTGATTCCTTTGGTATTCTTTGTTCATGTAGATGGTCAGCGACTTAATCATGTCGGACAGAGTGGAGAAGCCATCGCCGTAGCTGTGTGGAGGAAAATCTAAATTAGACATCCGGAAATCGAAGAGCATCAATAAAATACGTACTATTCGGCAATCTCCTTGATGTTGCTCTGTAGAAAATCGAACGCAAGCTCATGACCTATCGCATTGGAGGCCACTGCCCAGAAGGCCAAAGCTCCGTCCTGCTTGAGAATTCCCGAAGTGGGATTGATGGTCATGTTTAGGTACCTACGGGATCACACGAAATTAAGCCTCTTTCATAAAAGTGTTTTTAACCGCCACTTACTTGGATAGTAGCCAGGGTTTGGTGGTGCAGCCCAACGAGGAGAGTATCTCCTCCTTCTCGGAGGCGCTCGTGGTAGTCTTGTACTGCTTGTAAGCGAAATACCACTCTTGATACGAGCCCTCTGCCAAAGCAGTGCAATAGATAACGGACTTAAGGTTGGGCTTGATTCTAAAAATGGAGGAGAATTAAATAAACATTGTTTATAGATTACTGGTAAACAGTGTAGGTCTTACGGATTCTTCCTGGCATCCCGCATCCAATCACGGAACTTCATCTGCGCAACTTGGGTGCAGCGGTCATAGTTGAACTTGCAGGCAAAGTTGGCCACTAGGGCTCGATGCCTCAGCTGTAAATGGGACTCATTGTCCGGCTCATTCAAACCGTATCGATCGAAGGCGGGGCGAACAATAAACTTCATGAAGGCCTGCAAGATAAAGGCCAAATAATAAACATCAGCACGTTTTTATAAAAGAGAATGATCAGCTTTACCCTGAAGGTCTCGTAGGCAGGCTCTCGCTTGAGGTTGTAGATGAGATAGTTGAGGCCCGGCTTTGCAGCGCTCCACAGCAACTCGTCATCCACAGCCGTAAAGAGCTCCATAAGGAAGGTTAACCTGAAGGTGATTAAATTCCATTTAAAATAATATACCCGGCATCTGATAGCTCGAAACTTACGGTATATCATAGGTTAGGTACTCCGCCTGCGACAGATGCAATGCATCGTCCAGGATTTGGGCCCTCGTTATTCTGGGCAGCGTTGTAAAGTTTTTCTTAAGAGCCGTCCACGACGCTATGTCGTAGTTAACCCGATAATATCCTTGTCGGTTCAAATTTAAGTAGACCACATTGTCGGTGTTGTTGAGAGATGTAAAGACATTGCTAACAATGAGCTCCTCCTCGTCCTGGCTGCGCATCCAGTGGGTTGGAATGTCGTCACCCTTGTGCAGTTCATCCGTCTCAAATGTGATCGGAATGAACCAGCGGCTCGTGTCCGTGAGATTTCTGGTCGGTAACCAATACCGCTCCTGCCGCAGCACCAGGTCTGCACCGCGTCGCTCCACATTCACCACCGGATAGCCTGGCTGCGTAATCCACGAGTCCATTATCTCCTTGACACTAAGGTCCTTCGGCAGGGTTCCCAGTTCGTGGCCATGCAGGGTCAGCATCTTCCAAAGGTCATTCCTGTCCATGTTCCCGTAGGCGTACTTTTGCAGCAGATCCCGTGTGGCCGATCGGAAAGCTTCGTCGCCCACAATTGAGTTGAGCATGCGCAACAAGATGGTTCCCTTGGAGTAGCTGATCGGATCAAAGATACGGCGCACGTCGTCTGTGGTGCGCACATCAAACGAGATAGCGTGGGAAGTGTTGTCTGCGTCGTGATGCATCGAATCCTTAAACTCCAGCATGGTGAGGGTGTCCATGATCTGGAACTCGGGATGGGTCTGCTCCAGCGCCTTGTAGCTCATGTAGCAGGCGAAGCCCTCTTTCAGCCACAAATCGTCCCACCACTTGGGGGTCACCAGGTTGCCGAACCACTGGTGGGCCAGCTCATGGGCAATGATCTGAGCCACATACTGCATGTGTTCAGAAGAGGAGGCTAGCTCCAAGTCCTCCGGAACCAGCAGCGATGCGTCCCGGAACGTGATCAGGCCCCAGTTCTCCATGGCTGCGAAACCAAAGTCCGGCACTGAGACAAGATCTATTTTGGGTAGTTGGTTTTGGATGCCAAAGTATTGCTCGTAGTAGGGCAGGAACTTGCGCACCAGCCCGTAGGCGTAGTTGGTCATGCTCACAAACGGAGGTCGAGTCCAGATATCCACGCTCGGCGCCAACGCACTATCCAGAGTCGCATAGCTCGAATCGATCATGTTGGACACAATAAAGGCTACCAGATAGGTGGGCATTTTCGGCGTGGTCTTAAAGTCATCACGCACATAGCCCACTCGGTACCGGCTGCTGTGCGACCGGGGCATATTAGACAGGGCCATTTTATACTTAGTGCTTCGGATGATGCTGATCGTGAAGTTGGCCTTCATATCCGGTCGATCAAAGCATGGAAAGGCGCGTCGGGCATCAATGGGCGAGAATTGGGTGCTAATCATCCACCTAAGGAGATATTGGCGTGGTTAGTAGTATTCCCTCCTCTTATACGTAAAAAAGGTTTGCTTACTCCAATTGATTGGTGTCGGGGTTTGTATAGCTGGTCTTGTAGACGCCCTGAAGCGTGTCCGTTACCTGGCTAACAAAATCCAGGCTTAAAAGCAACCTCAGTTCGGTCTCCCCGGCTAAACTCTTGTCCAAACTGACCACAAAGGTGGCGTTGTCCTCCCCATAGTCGCTATCGAAGTCCAGTTCCTGCTCATCGGTGCCGTTGCTTGGTTTTCCGGCACGTATGACCCGGACATTGGCAATGCTGACGTTGTGAACGTCGAGCACAAGGGGCTCCCAGCTGGTCACCTTGGACACATCCCGCTCGACTTCGATGGTCAGGCTGCCATTGCTGGTAGACGCCTCAGCGCTGGGCTCGATCAGCAAGCTGCAAGAGAACAAGTTGGGAGTCAAAGGTGTCATAGAAATAGCTATGGGAAATGCCAGAGAAAACATCCGTTGCAGGTGAAATGCAAATGGCTGCCAAAAATGTCAAGTCGGCCCCATCAAAAGTGCCAATCAATCAATCAACCATTCACTCGCCCAGAGGGCAGCCTGCACATGTGTTTGGCACCCGTTCCGGGGCCAATGAATGCAATTCACACTGCTATCAGTCTCAGGCTTCCATCGCCGCCATTAGTCGTCGGGGATGGCGGCAAATGAAATGCATGCCAACTCATAAGCCGCCGCATCAGCAATCAAAGCAAACAAGAAACGCGATAATTTCGCGGCAAACTAAGGCAAACATTTGATGCTCTACGAATCGGAACAAACATTTTTTTTATTTCTTTTCCCATATTCAAAAAAAAAATAAAATGCTTTTAAATATTTGTAACCATAAAATATCAAAAATATCAGTTTATTGAGAGCCGAATGCTTTAGCTGCTCTGGCTCTTAGCCCTAAGTTAGCTCTTCGTTTTATACTTTTTCTTAGCTTTAGATAAATAAATAAATAAATAAGTTTTTTGACTAACAGGCAGTCTTTTTGTTAGAGTAACTCGAATAGATTGAAAATCGATTCCGCAGCTACACCCTTCGCGCTGGCAACTGCATGCCAAGAATACCACAGATGCTTCTTGCTCCCAACAGATGCTTCCAACTGGGGACCCATTCTCCTCTGCCCCCAACCAGGCGCGTTTCGCCTATCGCCAATCTGGAATCCCCAGGGTGCGGGACTTGCGCCTAGTTGCATTTAATTGAGGCGATTGGCTTACAATGCGTGCGCCGGGGCAACCAGGAAGCGGGCCGTGGCTTGCAGCTTGGATATTGCAGCACAATTTGCTATGGAGATATGCCCGGGAAGCGGTGGGTATCTGGGAGATGCTTTACTGGTAAACCAGCAGCTGCAAAATCAGTTGCCATCGATCCGCTCGATGGGAGTACCATAGCAAAAAAACATTTGCTGCCGCCATCTATCAAGCATCGAGTCGATCGGTATCTGTGTTTGTATCTGTAAACGCATCGCCGCAGCTTTATCTCTTCGCCCCCTTTTAATTCGCTTTCCTTAGCGGAGTTGGAGGCTGCGTGCGGTGCTCAAATTAATGCCCAGCTTGGGCTTTCTGTGTCAATTACATTAATGCATGCGGCTACCGATGAGGAGCCAGCTTCTGCACGTCTCTCTATCGCGGCATCTATTCGGCGCAAGTATCTGGCGCATTATGTCATGCCAACAGTCGGCGTGCGTTTATTGTTTCCTCAGATCTGTGCCGCATCTTTTCCGAAGTGTGACCGCTGCCACATGGGTCTCACCGATTTCCGTTCGATTGACATTTCAAGTCTCTCTTGTGGCCATCCACTGCTGATGTTCTTAAAACAAGTGGTTTGCCCGTTGCATGTCGTTGGCTTAAAGTGCTTCGGTGTCCACTACCGGGGCACACCGCTACCTCCTACCGACCTACTACTGGCGGCTCAATCCTTGACCCAGTTTGTAACATAGAAATAGAAAAATAAACGTGTACCCACGACCCCAGAATTCTGACGTCAATTGGGCTGGCTGGTTGGCTGGCTCCGGGGCGGATGCTCGTTGGAGTCGTGGCCCTCAAGGATAAAGTAAAGATAAAATTCGTTGGCAGGGCAAGCCAAATATTTATGGAGTAGCGGCTTTGTGTTGGTTTCACCCCAATGAGCCTAATTAGCATTTGAACAGAATCAAAACAACAATAACGCCTAACACACTTTTTGTCCTTTTGAAACATCGCATATCCATAAACACAAAAACAGACTGGGAAAGTTTACTTTGGGAAATCGGAAAGAAATTGCACATGCAATTCTCCTCCCTTCACAACATTTTAGTTTCCAGTCAACAGCTGCTTTATTAAGGTGTCAAAACAGATTTGATACGTTTGGGAGTCATCATCGACCTGGATCTATTCCGGCACTTTAGTGACAGCGAAAATAGCTACAAATGAGGAAAAATCTATGTGAACAATTTAGGTGTCAGCTGCTTTATTGTTCAAATTGAAATGCGAACATGCAAAGCAATTTAAGCACAACCAGAAAAGGGGGAACCGACGCGTGTTTGCTTTGATTAAGAGCAATTGTGGTTTAAGTGGAAAATTGCTTGACCACCTGATTTTCGATTACTTACTGGTAGTGCAGTGGGCGCCATCCCTCGTAGAGCTTGAGCAGACGTTCCGGGGTCTTTGTGGTGTCCTCGACATCAGGCGGCGACTTCACAACCGGTATATCACCCACCGGCGGAGCCACCATCTTATTATCGGGCGCTACATTTGGCGGGATGGGCGGTGCAGTGGGTATGGGCGTGGCCTTTGCCGAGGGTATGGGCAAAGGTGGCGGAGCACTTGCACTTATCCAGCCAGCAGTTTGAATATGCGTGGAATTCACATTGCTCTGATCGGCCGTGATGCAACTGAAAAGTGACGAAGAATAAGACATGTCAGGAAAGATATCAGTTTGGGGATTGGTTCAGGCAAAGTGCTCGGGTCGCACCCATCTTTGGTTCCTTCTGACCCTTCCGCACCTCAAAATCAGTGGGATTGAGAGCAGAAGGAAACGCATAAATTGCTTTTACTTTCCCGAATGAGGTCATGTCGCCTTCCACTCCCAATTAGCACGCTTGCCAAAACGTTTAGCAAAATGCAAAACGAAACACGGGACGAAACAAATACCCGGCCGAACTTAATGGGCGGTTCACCACACCCATCGTTTATTTTGGGAGGGTTTTCGCACCAGCAACTCACCTGGTACTGATTTCCTTGGGACCAAGTCCCTGCCGGGTCACGAAGTAAGTGACCGCGATGGAGAAGAGCAGGGCCACTAAAATGATGAAGGCGGCGATCACCAGACACGCCTTGGAAACGTAAACTCCCGATGGAGGTCCGTTAAAAACATATTTTTGACCATTCTTAGTCTTCAGCTGACCGCCTAAAAATATTAATTAAATGAAGAATATATGAAATGTGTGTAAAACATTATTTTCAATGACATCTTAAGATTCGAATAATTCATTTCAAAGAATTTGAATTAAAAAAAATGTTTTTATATTTTTAAGATGGGAAAAACGTTTTTATTGTGTGTCACAAACCATTAAACCCACATGGATCCACGCATCTACATACTAACACTTTTACGACTTTACCATAAATTTAATGCTTTGTCCAAATAATTGATTGTTTTCAGTGCATTAAAAAACTGTTTATATATCTTTGTATCAAATAATTCTCCGAATTCCTAGGATGCCAATGCAGTCAATGAATAATGCTATGCACCTTGTAAACAATTGATGGCAACATCAAACTGATTTATATCATAATCTGGCCAAGCCTCTAGTATTTATTATAGAAATTCAAAATGTTAGCGAGCCATTTAGCGGGGTGTCGACAATCAAAATTGTTGGAAGCCAAGCCCCCAAGTTACTACTTCGAATGATATACAATATATATGTACTACACAGTATATCCTTCTCCCGCTGCGTTGCTTCTTTAATCTTAGAAGTTGGCTATCGTTAAGCACCCACTTTATGGCGAAAAGCCAAATTTTGTTAAAATGAATGCTCGGATCGACTGAAGAGCAAAACTGCTCAATCACACGATCACAGTGGCGCACAAGAGTTTAATCTGTATATCGCGTTTTTCCAGGTATTATAATCTGCATAACGATGAAATACTTTATGAATGACAGAAAAGTTAAAAAGGCACGTGCTTGATCGTCAGATAAGAAACGATAAGCGAAGTAGATGAATAGGGCTCTTGGAATCTTATCAATTGATAAATTGCAAAAGTTTCGACGGCCACTGTTTCACTGTTCCGTAGTCGACTACCGGGAGCTGACATATTTGTTTATGTACAAAAAAAAGCACGTGCTGAAAATTTTCAATTACCCGATTACCATTTCTCGCTGGCCTTCACACAAAGAGGCCTCAAAACTTTTATGATGTGTGCGCATGGCACTTTTATTGGAAAGGCACATGCAGAGGCAATGTCAGTGACTCTTCGCTCGATATCTTGTCTTAATTAAATTTCACTGAGCGGCTAACCATGTAACTTTCTAACGGTCTAAATGGCGTGCCGGGAAGCCAGCCGCTCCACCTGTTGCAATGTATCTGCAGTTGATCTAAGGGACTGCCAAACAGATGCTTTGCTGCCACACACGCTTTGATCTTCGACCACGGCAACTGCTGGAATTTATGTGAATGTAAGGTGCACCCAAAAATATAAAAAGCAACTGCACCACCGCCAACAACACCACCTGCAGCTGCGAGCTGATTAGACTCACACGGATCTCGTGCTCTGATAAATCAGTTGTCAAGACCTATAATTCAGGGATGACTACGCCCCGCTGAAAGCTTTTCAAATAACCCCCACCCCGCCTAATTTTCCATTTTCCAGTTTGTGTTTTTTACTTTTGCCTTTATTTATTGTTTGTTTAGCGCGGGCCCACGGAGTGGGAGGTGGAAAAAATCTAATTTTGATGATCACATGATGGACCTCAGTTTCCGCTTCATAGACGGTGCACTGTCCCACCTGCGCATGTGCGTGCTAGTTGTTTCATTAGCGGAGGGAACACAGCAACGCTAACTCTAGCCCTTTAATGTCAGCTGTTTAATATTCATAATTTGAAGTCCTAAGTATCTTTAAGAGGCAATAAAACATTCAAATTAAGTTGACGCTCCGTTTTTCTGCTTTTTTTTTTTTTTTTTTTTTTTTTTTGTGAATGGAGTGAAATTTTCTGGGTTGGAGTGTGTTTGCGTGGGTGTCAAGCGTGAGGCGCCATCAAAAACAAAAACGCCCACGGGCGGTCTTTTAGGCCAGTATTTTTGACTGTAAATGTGGGAACGCCGAACCCGGTAAGGCTGACAAAAATGGTTAATGAAAATGCTAATTCGGGTTGATTAAGAGTTGGGATCATCTGGAGCGATATAAAACCAAAGGCATACAAAGTAATGGGCAGATGCCATAACACCAACGACATCATAATAAAATCGGTGTCGACAAAGCTGAAACTAGAGATACATATGTAAGCGAGCTTTTGCGATGTTCTCGGTTGACCAAATTAAATGGTTTTAGCTTATGTGGAAAACCACGAAATAATGTTTTTTTTTATTAACATTTTATTAAAAATCAATTAGTAAATTTTGAAACATACCCAAAAATCTATCCTTCGATATGTAATCGAAATGGAAACGTTTTCTTAGATTTTTTGACTCGCCAAATTTAAAACTACGCAGTTTGGCAACCAATCCGTGGAGAGGACCACCTACCCCCGGGGGGCCTGAGGACGCACCCCCTCCTGCAGATGAACCTGGTGGTGATGATAATGAAGCAGAAGCGGATGCAGATGCGGATGCGAGTTTGGATGTGGCTGCTGAGGTGGCTGATGCCGGAGGGGGATTGGCTGCTGAAGATGCGGTGGATGTTGTGGTGGGCGCGTAAATTGCAGAAGCCATTAAAGGAATTTGCAGTTTGGGATTGGTATAGGATATGATGGCTGCATTAGACAAGAGGGAGAAGAAGAGAAAACAGAGAGCGAGATGGGGTTAAAGCCAAAAGCACGATGAAATGGTTGAAATGTTTTTCATTAATCATTACTGTATTATAATTAGCATGTGATGAGCGTGTCGAATGGGAACAGAGCATGAAACATGAAATAAAAATCAAAAGTAAAAACCATGTATAGTGCATATGTGCGCGGGTGAGCCAGGCAGCCGCTATTTAATTGAACAGCGTTTAATCAAATTGACGCCGGACTGCTGGGGTGCTAAAAATCTAGGGGCCCGATGTGGCAAGGGGTATAGTACAAATGCGTTCAGTGGCACGTGTCGCTGCAGGGGTGCGTCCAATGGATATTCTGTTTATTGCTCTTCGATTTCGCTGTTTTTGTTAGTCGCCAGCGATGCGTGAGTGTAAATTACGTAGAACCGATGTCTGATTGCCCATTGCCGGCGCCAAATGTTTGAAAATATCCCTAAAATAGGTACTCAAACATTTGCGCACTCGTGCAAAGACTATGAGCCACATGCAGTCTGTAAGAGTTTCTTTCAGCGACTCGGTGTTATTCAACTTTGGCAGATCGGCAGCTTCTATAATTAGCCACAAGCAAATTTTAATTCCCGAATGATTGTTTCACATTTAGAATAACTAGCGGAACAGTGGCAGAAGTGTATACATTGATACCCTTGAAATAAAAATGATGAATACTTTACGTTCTCATAAATATACAATGTGCAAATAGTTCGGCCATAAGTGTATTTATACGAGTATTATTTTCGCACGTTGTAGGTTTTGAAATCAAAAAGATTGGAGCAGCACATTTCCGACAGCCCGGCCAAATACCGGCAAATGAATCATCGATTCCGTGGATCACTGAAACCAAAACCGAATGACCAGTCCATATTCTTGATGGATTTCTCTGCAACCCCCGAACCCTTGTTCTCCCCAAACCCCTGGCTTTGGTTTAATTATACTGGTTCCGATTTTGCTATGGCTCGGTTAGCTATTGCTATGGCTCGGTCGTCGTAGTCAAACAAAATCGAAAAACTCATAAAACCGATATGTGGCAACTGTTTGCATTTCGCACACAAACACGAGATCGACTTACTCGAAATTACGTACGTCGGGGCTTCGTGGGATCGCATTACCCCGGGCACCCTCGTCCATATCTTAATGACTCAATCATGCGTAAAATGCCAAGGCGCAAACTTTACGCTCAGCGTGCGAGTGTGTGTTAACAAGAGTTCAATAGCAGCAATAACACAAAATTTGATTACTCGACTTTGAACTTGAGGAAGTGCTTTTTCCCCTTCGCTAAGCAAACCGCAGCCGTGTGCGTCTTGAAATTATTTAACTTAAGTAGTTAAATCGGATGGACTTCTTTAATTTCAAGGGGCTGAGAAAACAAGTAGTTGAATAATAAAAATCTATTTTATTTTGTTTCATTCAAGAGTTTCAACGTAAAACATCATCTATCATTTCCTTGATTCTAAGTTTTCAATAAGTTAGTGCGAGCAAGTAAAAGGCACAAATAATAGGTACAATCCCCAATTGGTAAACCAACTGGTACAACAAATGTTATGTTGCGACAGACCGACCGCAATGGTGCATGTTCTTATCGGGTCCCATGTGTGCTCTTTGCTAAAGCTTAATTGGAAAGAAATTGTCGCATTTACGTCACCGAACTGCTGGGAGTGCTTTCTTCGCAACATAATGTTCGTTATACCCGCGTATCTTATCGGCTCCATCGAAATCACAGACACCCAAACAAACGTTTCCCTTCCCGGGCCTGTTATTTCCCTTAATTGTACTTGTTTGTAGTCCAACCTTCTTTCTTTCACCTCTGGGCCACCTCCGGATCCCCGGCCCCCTTCACACCTGCGCCATGCAGTGCAATTCAATTGGTTTCGTTGGCTGTCTGCGAAGCGGAGTGTGTCATATTTAATGATAACCCATTTTCACCGCCCTTTGCCAGCGAATCGGAAAGGGGTACGCGGTATGTGGGTTATGTAAACAACTTCTGGTCATGCTTACAAGTGAATTTCTTTCAACCGGTCCAGACAAAGATGCCCCAACCACGATAGGCAGGGTCGAGTGAATCTCTTTTCGCGCCCTCTCCACACTAGCCCCCGGTCCTGCCTGTGTCGGTCGTTTATTAATACCCGCCATATGTCGGGGATCTGTCTGCAGCTCTTTTTTACTTTTGCATTTCCCTCCTACCGGCTTGCAACTTAATTCCCACTGACCTACTTCACTTTTTTGGATCCTCTTCAAGGAACTTCCCGGACAGTTTCTGCATTAATTAACCACGCAGGCAAGTCGAAACACATGGCTTGCCGCGGGAATTTCGGTTTTTTAGGTCAACCCCAACATGTGTAAAATCAAAGAGTCACTTTTACAAGACCACAAACATTATGTCACATAAATGCCGCGGGCTTATATTGTGTTAGACTTTTAATTGGCCCTCCCCACTTAAAATTTTATGTCGGTTTCTTGCTCTTTTTCATTCTTTCAACTCCCGCGTTCATTGTTTCGTTTTTGCTATTTTGCACAGGCAGCCAAAATGTCTGTGGCTTTAACAATAACAAATGGTTAACCCGCCTCGCGTTGTCAATTGCTGAATGTTTACGCTGTCGGGTGGCCGTGGGGCCGGGGGGCCGGGAGAGAAAGCCGATCGAATGGCCGGAGTTTAGTGAACTCGCGGCCAGAACGTGTCGAGGAACTTCAATGGAGCTGGACGCATCGGGTGCTGCTTTTATTTTTCCCCATTTTCATTTTCCATTTCCCATTTTGCATGCCTCTAATGAACCGTTGAGCGTTTCCACTGATTAAAGGGCGTGGGTAGAGCCGGGAGAATTCTGCGAAACCGTCAGCCCGTCCGCCGTCCGCCGTCCTCCCAACACATACTCGTAAGTCAGGAATCTAAAACTCGAATTGCTAATGTTGCATGCGCAGAGGTAATAAACAATTCATTCGTTGTCGCATCTTTAAAAAGGAAAACTCTCAACCAGACCAGAGTAATTGAAAAAGCCACGAATCCCGCAGCCACACGATGTATATTTGTCTTTGCAGGCTTTTGCTTTGACGCCTCGACAAAATTGTTTACTTCTGGCCGCGCTTGACCCAATGCATTTGCTTTGATTTCCACCGCCTCGAAGGCATTTCGTCGAATCGGGAATGGTTTCTCAGATCCAAGCGGCTGATCACGCTGCTGATCAGTTTGAAAGCCTCGGCTTTCGATTAAGAAATTATCATACTAATGAAAGCCCATCTCCATTTTAATATTTCACATTTTCCAGTAACTCAAAACGTTAAAAGCTAATGAAGTTGTTCAGACAATGCAGTTAATTATGCGACGACTGGATGTCAAGTTCCAGATGTGTGGCTGCGGTGGAGCTGGCCCCCCCGCCTGGGTCACGTTTCCGGTGCAGAGCAGAAAAAGAAAGAAACGAGCGAGCCGCACTATTTGCATTAACCCAACAGTAGCCACTGGCGGAGGTGGAGATAAAGAACATTGCCACCGGGCATAATTATAATTGTGTAGCATCGTCACGGTGGGATTCTCTCCCCTTTGTTGTCAAACAAGGGGACTGCAGAACGCTGAGATATCCGAAAAAACTTGCCACCTCTGCATCATTTCTGACCCAGAGATACATACATATGAACCGATGCTGATGACAGCACTACTGGAGACACTGGAGGCTCCAGGGGAAGGGTGGCAATAACAACATTTGGAATCCAAATAACTTGGCTGCGACAAACAAGTCTTGAGATTTAAATGTTTCTCTTCGGCTCAGTCGAGTGTCGCCTGTTGGTTGTTGTGATTTATCAGCAACTGGCGCTGACATCTGGATCGCCTTGCAGTCCTCCTTCTGCTTGTGTCTTGGCAAAGTAGGCGTGGCAACGACGTATGTCCGTGTCACTTAATGCTCCACCACAGTTATGCCACTCAAAGTACAATTTGTTTCACCTTTCAAATTACCATAATTTACTATTAACTTAATAGTATTAAGGCAAGCAAATCAAATAGTTTGCCCCGATCAACAAAGTATTTTCGTTAAAAGCGTACTATCGAGGCTACACAAGATCTGATCTCTTCAGAACCCTTTCCGGCTCACTGATCTGAATTCCAATCACACTTTGAACCCGACTTTGCCCAATGGGTATTTGGCTTCACATTATGCTAAGCACAGCCTTCGGTAGCACAAAAATGACAAATTAAAACACTCCAAAGCGGCACCAAAATTCGACACTTGCCGTGCAGTTTCGAGTGCGGCTAATTTGTAAATTAAATTAGCGCTCATTCCCATTTGCGAGCGGTGAATGACGCCACCCGCCACCCGGCAACAAAGCCGCCGTCAGTATTTCAGACAGTCATAAACCTCGCAAAGCCCAATTTTAATTAGCTGGGCCACTCGCGAGATACGAACCACCAAAAAGCCACTTATGCATCTTGCCAAAGGGCGGAAAAATGTTTGTAGGTGGAGCTGAAAAGGCATTTTGCATGTTGAACAAACCTTCACAACACGCCATAAAAAACAGAAAAAACTGGACGATATAAAGGCATATAGAAGTCACGTAACCGAAGCAAGTAAGTGTTTCTACCTGAAACGGTCAGACGAAGAATACGTTTGGTTGAATAAACTTTACTCAGACTTCCCAAAAGGGAAGTCCAAAAGAAACGTTTCTGATTCGTATAATGGCATAGGACTGCAGTTTTATGGAGGAAAAAGTCTTTACAAAAATACTACTGCTGTTGGCAAGGCACAAATAATTCACTATTTTAATTAATAGAGGCACGAAATCCTTACATATAAGAAATAAGTCAAAACTCTAAAAAAATTTGCCATTGATAAGCCACGTTGGGTTTTTAAATTGCTTGAGTGTATTCGTTTGATTGCTATATTGCGTGCAACAATTTTTGATGAGTTTTTGATTTGACGAGTAATTGGGTTGGCAGTTTTGTAATAAATCGTTTAAGCAGTTTACAATTTGTCGCACTTTTGCAGTCATTCATAAAGTGAAAACAAAGTAGTAGCGCTGTTGTCGAGGTTTCTCGACAACGAGATACCATGTGTCTAAAGTTATTTATTGTCAAATTTTTATGAAGCTTTCCAGATTTGTTAATAACATAATTTTCAGTAGTAGGCAAAGAAATTATGCCTCTAACTACTATTTCTATATCGGATATATAGCGAAATATTCGGAAAAAATTTAGTTTTTGAAAATTGCAAAAAGGAAAGCTCTTACCATCATGGAGATTTTGTCAAATATGTGGAAGAAAATACAGGGGTGTGGCATGAATTTCATATAAACTCTATCTGCCTACAACTACACTCGTATAATAGACCTAAATCAAAAATAGTTACATCTTTAGCTCTTACCATCTCGTAGAACAACTTGTTCATAAATACAAAGGGACATGGATAGATCGATTTGGATGTTGATGCTGATCAAGAATATATATACTTTGCGGCGTCGGAGGAGTTTCTGTCTCCCTGTAACACATACATTCGCACAAACCTAATATACCAACAGTACCGTAAGGTACATGGAATAAAAAGCCTTTAAAATGCATATGTAAGCACTCAAATCTGTGAATGGCATTAGCTGAGCTGGATGTAAATAGAAACATGAAGGGGTGGGGCCTTCGTATCCTCGGTCGTTAAGTTATTGAACGCATATTTGTGGTCAATTGTTCTTCTTCTCATCGAAACAGTGGAAAACGGCATAATATTCCCACTTAATATGCCGCAGGCATTTTATTTTGCTTACTCTTATCGAAAGTGAAGGATCTGCGAAGTCACACCCGCCTTTCATTAAAGTTGGCGCGCCCATTCAACGCCCCGATACCAGAGATCGTTAAATAAATTGGCAGGTCCAGCAGTTGTGTAATGCCCATAAACCATAATTCAGTATAGTTTAATATTATATTATATTTCTTGCTCGGCCTTGATGGGCATTAAACTGTCACCATATTTAACCCATCATCAGCTAATTATGCATAGTTGATACACAATATATATAAATTAATATTTACGTTTGTACAGGAACTATTCGCATTTGAAACGATTGGCTCACACTGTGAACTTGGCGTTTTACTTTATGAGTGCTTTCTTTTGTTTTTTTTTTCTAAGACCTGTTTCTTTATGATGTACATTTAATCGGTCGCATTTTTGGCAGTGGGCCAAATTATTTTGCTCTCGTTTTCGTTTGCCTGGCACTGACATTGTCACGCCTTCCTTCGGCAAATGTATTTTTAAAATTTGTATTTATAATTGCCTGTCACAAATATGTACTAAAACATCTAGAACCCTGTACATTAGCGAATGATCTAAGGAAATCGGCGGCTAATATGAATACGTTTTCCGCGAAAATGACACTCATAAGTGGCTTATGGATGTTTAGAAGATATCGTCGGGGAGTGTACGATGTGTGGGCTTATCCAGGCTTTTTGATTCACCAGAAACCAGCAGAGACAGCAGCAATTGTGGCATTGGACCGTGTGTGATTTATCGCTGTCATTTATTTGCCGCCCCACAGTCGGGCCAGCTAATTTGAGTTTAATGAAGCCCGCAACACCTCAACCAGCAGTTGAAATCAAAGCGAAAAAAATCCCCCTCCTAGGGACCTGCCCGAGGGCTTGTCAGTGTCCAATCTTCGAAACAGCCTACGCCAGCACAGTGGTCTCAAGGTCCGTCTTTATTATGAAAATTGATAAATTGCGGCGTCTACTGCTTTGTATATTTTCGTTAATTATATTTCGCCAATTTAGATCTGGCCCACGGTTGCCAATAATCCAATTATGAGTTGTGTGGGTGGCTCCAGCACAGAGCAGAGCACTGTATTGTCAGATCACAGATACCGTCCATAAATCGGCAGTAAACTCCACCCAGCAGTCAAGCGTATCCGTCGTAAACTTAAACTTATAGAACGAACGATAAGAATCTGTTCCGCATTATGACGAATGTCAGACATGTTGCAGTCCCATGGCTTATGCAGCTCAGGTGCCCGGGGCCCGGCAATTTATCTAACCATTAAACTCCAATCTTGGCGCTTCAGATACGTGCCGGCGGCCGAGTCCGCTCGATGGATACCATCTTTCGCCTTCAACGCCGTTTGCTTTGATGCATTTCCAATTCGCAAGCCTCCAAAGACGGTGGCTACGAAGTCACGAGCCGCCTCTGGTCTTTTGTGCCGGCATTTAGCTAATTTTTTGTTTAAGAAAATACAAAATAAAAAAAAAGAGGAAAACTCAAATTTTGCATACCGGGCTGGGTGTCTGAAATCTACACCGAAAATCACTTAGCCCCATTTCGTGGGGCTGACCATTAAAATAAATTATTTAATTTTATTATTGCAGATAAAGCAGTAAGGTAATGAGCCTGAAAATGCTGAACATTTGACAGGCAGTTAGTCTTAGCCAAGATAAAATCGACAAAATGAGAAGGGGAAACGTTAAACGGTTGCTAAAATTGGCTTCGACGGTTAAACTTTGACATAAATCACTTCCTCCACCAGATAAGATACGAGTATCATGCCGAGATGGTGCACAAAATCGGCAAAACTGCCGCTTAAACTCATCATAATTGAAAGCTGCGCATGCGCTGCGACCGAAGCTGAGAAATAAAACCAAAATAATTTGCATTTACCCCCTTATATGTGCAATTACAGCATATTCATTGGAAACCGAGCGCATAGAGTGAAATGAAACGCCTTAGATGAAATATGTCAACAGCAATTGGCGCTACTGCAAATTGATTTCAATTGTATGCACAAGCGCACCAACAGCTGACGTCATGATTTGGAATCGGAATTTTTTCATTTTAGTTTCTGGTCAAGTCAGTAATCGCTCAGGGCCAAACCGGCGAAACGCCAATGCAAATAAACACGCCGGCCTGCAAATTTTTAACTAACGTATTTGTGGGCAGTTGGGCAGGGAACCGGAGCCAACAATTTAAATGCAAATCATGTGTATTTCTTAATGCACCCGATAATTGGCTATGCGCTTTAAAATAGCCAAGTGAAGCCACAAATTTTGTACCCACATATATGTCCATTATTTCAACGTCTTTATTAACCTCGTGTTTTCCACCGTGCAATTGTAGCAATTGTGGCCTGAACTTGGAAATTGAAAATGTGTTGAGCCGTCAATGAATATTGACATTTCAGGGAAATTCGGGCTCAAGGTAAAATCCTAAATCATGAAATGGAATAGCAGAAATGGAATCAACAATAGATTGCCTGTATTTACCATTCCGAAATTGTGTCACTCGAAAGAGTAAAAAAGGTCCGAGTAACCCGTGGACAATATCGAATTTCCATTTCAATTCCGACATTGAACACCGGTGAGCATTGAGCATTGAGCAACCTGAGATGCATTTTCCATGTTATATAATTGAACACCTTAGCAAATGAGATATTTGGTACCCAAACACCCCAGCAACGGAGCCGACTGACGGCAATTTAAACTTGTTTTGGGCTCACTTGAAATATCTTTATATCTGTCATAAGCACGAGGTGCTGCGATTAACGCCTTCATTTCGACTTCTTCGCATAGTTTATGCAAATTATGATGTCTTATCAGCTCACATTATTTAAATAGTCTCGTGTGGTGGACAAGAACACACATTCTCCTAGAGGTCAAGTTGAAGACCAAACAAATGAGACCACATGACGAGTTGTTTCAGCTCAGCAGTCGCTCTCCAGATACCCTATGCTGCTGTACTGGGTTAAATTGTGGCGGAAATGTTGAAGCCCTTTGAGAGGGCATTGGCAGACAATGCTACCAACTGTTGCTCATAAATTTTGGGCCATGGTGTTCATTCATGCTGCTGTCGTCATCGCTGTGCTCGTAGTTTAGCACTTACACAATGTATTTAGAGCTGCACATGTGCCTAAAAAAGTTGTGTTTTTCACAAGGTTGCAAGGTCAATGTAAAACCGATCCAACCATAACACAATAATTTATTGTCTAATTTCCAGAACAGATACTATATTTTGATTGTTCCTTATATTTTCAGCTTGACATTATTTTGGTTTTCCGCTTTCGTTACAGGCAGACCTTAAACCCTGTTTAATTATAATTTAATGGCTTGTCTTCATTAAGCCGCTTGCGCAACTGTGAAGTTTGTTTATGGTCAGATTTCAAGTTCAAATAAATATACATTTTGACTGCCACGCGAAATTCTTGTGAAGACCATAAACAAATCTTGCAAATCTTCCCGAAGCGGAGTGGAGGAAGATGAACGGAATCAGACGATCCTAAAGTCAGGGTCGGCAAAAGATATATGAGTCTCCGTCTCTATTGTGATTTTAGACTGGCGCAACGAATTCCAGGAATCAAATTCAAAGTCAAGGCTTTGTTGCCAATATATTATCATTTCGATTCGACTGCGAACGAAACGGGTTTTTAGGATCCTCTGGAAGAGAGGCTAAATGACATCATCAGGTTCCACAAAGAGGAAAAATGAAAAAGAGTTTCGTCTGGCAGTTTTGAGATGCTCGCGAAAGACGTGACCGAGTTGCATTTTCGATGCCGCGTACTTGAAGACGCCGCTCAAGGAACTCACTCACTCCGCCCGACTGCAAGCCGATAATTTATGACAGTTTTTGCCTGCTTCTAAATGAATATTAATTGAAATCCCAATGGGCAGCACCAGGCAGCAGCATCAACTGCTTGACAGACGGTTTTGCCTTTTGTGGAACACCGAGTTGTCAGCAAACTGACTACTTTACTGTTCGTTGTTCGCTTTTTAGGAATTTTTTTTGCATATTCAATACCTAGAATCCAATAAGAGAGGCATGGCCAATTTGGTCAATGATTTACATTCAATAATCCTCTTATGTTAATAAAACAAAAATAGAAACAAAAACAGAATACGACATAACTTGTGGCGTCACAAGTTTAAGGCCTTCGACCGATACTATCGATCGCTTCAAGAGTCACTTGTGCGAATGTGGGCGGGGTAACCGGATTGAATCTCACGGATGGCAAGCGTATTGAAGATGCTTGTTGAGATTTCTAGGCCTATAATTTTATTGATTCCCCTCCCCGGTATTTAGAGCTAGTCCCCCCACTGTCCGACGATTTGGAATTGAGTGTTTATTATGAGACCGCGTGCAGATCATGTAATTAAGTTGAAGATATGTCAATTTACCTGGACTTTCCACACCCATTATGGCATCAGAATCCTCTGTTTAGTGGGAAGGCAGTTTTAAAATAAATTCGGTTGATTTGGGTTAGTGATGTGGCGTGACTCAGTGTTTCAGGTAACGTAATTGTCTATTTCTATTAACGAATATGCTTGCCAAAAACAAAAACGAAACAAAATTTTGCAAACTGTACAAGCCGCTATCTAGATGCATTGCCTCATTGCGCTGACTAATGGCGAGTGAAGTGTCCGCTTGAATTTGAATAATTCGTATCTGCATTGCTAATAAATTGCGGATTTCGGTGTCACTGTGCAGATCTCCATTCATTCCTCATTTTGCATTCCCCCTTCCCATAGAAATCACTCGGTGGTGTGCGATTTGAGGTGTGTGTGCGTTTGCAACAATTTTGAGAAATTCAATTTCAAAGTCAAATATTTTCTTAGAACATATGTCAGTGTTTTGTTGAATGAATTCTGCATTGTGTGAGCAATATTTTTAGGTTTGGGAGGTGGGCTGATCACACAAAAGCCCCAAAATGAATGAGAATATACTCGTAGTTGAATTTAGTTTTGCCACCATCATGATGTGACGAGTACAACGTTTACACATTTTCTGTATTCTAACTACTTAATAGGAGTGTGAATAATTGGCTGATAATAAAATATTTTATTTATTTCTTTACAAATTATTGAGGTCTTGTGAAATAAATTAAAAACTCAAAGTCAAGTGGTACAGTAAGCTGTAATACTCGTTGTATACATGTGAAATGTAAAGTAATATTTTCCCTATTTGCATAGGGATTGCGAAACTACAGAGTTTTTTTCGTTTCCGATAATAATTTCGGCTAATAAACGCACGGTGCAAAAACAAAATGTGCTAGAAATCGAGAACTCAACAGCTATTGAAATGCAAACTTATTTAATAAACTGCATCAAAGAAAAGGCATTCATGTGGGGCAAAAAGCACTTAATATCAGATGGCACACACTTGAGATTGGACTTGATTGCACTCACCTTCGTTGACGTAACCGCCCTCCATGGTGCCAAAGGTGTACACCTCGCTGCGGTTCCCGTTGCCCGATGCTCTGCCCTGGAACACTTTGGCCGCGACCTATGTCTTGTTGGGAGGAGTTAGGGGATTATGACCCGTTTTCGGTCTGGCCAATGCACTCGACACCTCAGCTGAACCGAAATCCAAATCGAAATACGAAAACCGAATGTGTTGCAATGCAGCGTTTGCAGTGTTTGTTCCGCGTTCCGCGTTCTTCGATTCTTATTTATTTTTGTGCCAAGTACCCTGTTGTCTGGCTATTTATTAGAATTTTTCTGGCGATTGCACCACCAGCAAGTCGTCTGTGCTGCTCTCCAAATATTGCTGCCGAAGAAGATTATTTTCTTTGGGGGAGGGAGGCGGGGATCCTGCACTCTAAAGAAACCTCAGAGATCTATGGCGTGCAAGTGGTTGTGTGGCATCGTGTGGCTTCTCCCGTTGGAGGCAATAAACAAACACTCTCGTCCCACTGTCCCACCGAGTGCAGAAATGTGCACCGCGAGCAATCTATCTGGGCGTTGTATCTTCCAGCACCAGCAACAGCTACAGCACCAGGTCCAGAGTTCGGGTTTGAGTTGTGTCTGGCAGAGATTTCGCAAGAATTTGCATGGGTTGTGGCTGCTTTTGGGTTTGGCCTCTTCCTAATACTTTTGGTTGTTGCCCGATGTCCGCATCTTTGGCCTAGAGGGGGAAAAATCAAACAAACAGGAACATGAGTAAATGAGTTCTTCATAGAATTGGCCAGAGATAAATGTGGACTCGAGCCCCGCCTGGGGTCATGGCTGGTAAATCACATCAAATAAATGCAATCACTCGGGCGTGGAATCAAGACCCCTGACTTGACCCCACGAAGAAAGCTTTGCCATTTGCCTTGACATTCGTTTTATGATGTAGTGAAATAAATCTCCTCCCAAAGGAGATGCAAATGTGCTGGCGCTCTTCGGATATTTTATTACTTTAAAAATAGCCGGCCAAATCATTCCGTCTTGGAACATTTAGTTCCTTCATTTCCGCTTCGCTCTGCGCCCAATTACCCTTCCCCTGCGCCTGCCTTGGATTTTCACGCGTTTGCACGGTTTACGCCCACGGAATCGCAGCTTCACTTTTGCTTTTGTTTGTTATTTGCTTTCCCCCACGAAAAAAAAAAATGGAATCACTTTGGTCTCATAAAATTAACAACCGCCGCCACAGGGGTACCAAACTCATGATGTCACTTTGTCAATGTTTGCGCCGCAAATTGAAAACTAATTTATAATGCAAATACAAGTTGGCAAAAATAAACAAAATGGGTAAAGAAATATAAATTTGTTTATCGATGGCTTGAATGCATTCGCTTTTTGCTGCGATCGTTTATTTTTTCAGTGATTAAGCCGCAAGTTCAATGTCGAACTCAGAGTGGAAGCCGCAAACGAATAACAAATTCCGACAAAAGCTGGCGAGGCTGAAACTCACTTAAGCTTTAGGTGGTAGCGCTTGAGTGCAAGGAAATTTGCCAGGGACAAGACTCGCAGAGAACCGCACTCGATAAAAGCCCGCGCAGAACTGCAGAAGAACGCAACCCGGAACCAAAAAGGCGGCAATAAAACTTCTCTCCCAAAACCAGAAAGTGAAAAAAATAAAAGATATTAAGTAATAAACAAAACAAGGGGACGGGGCAGGGGCCACAATTGTCACGACGATGAAGGGCCATCAAAAGAAATGGTCTGCGTTGTCGTCAATGGATTCATACTTGACATTCGATTAGGCGCCAAGAACGGACAGTCCCATAACCGGGGCCCGATTCGTATGCCAAAAAAGAGAAAGGGCGACGAAGCTCGTAAACTCAGAATTTTTGGACTGCTCGGTTAGATCAATTTGATCGGCGGAACGAATTTTAATTGAAGCCGCAGACCTCGGCCCAAGTGCGAGGGGACCCTGAGTGATTACATGAGACACTGCGTCTGTCTGTGCGCCAGTGCGTCGCTCTAACGAGTCGCATAATTAAACTGGCGTTTGATTAATAATCATTGAACCCAACATGACCCGCACTTCCCAAACACACCTCCGCCTCGTCTGGTTACCCCATCCTCCTTGGCGAAGGAAATAACCCATTCGCATGGGGTTTTTGTGGTTTGTTGTAACAATTAGGCCGACCATTATGCATTTTAAATCGGCCCTTATTGGGTTAAATCTGTGAGCAGCCCTCGCCAGCCCTCACATTATAAATTGGATCAATTGACATTCAATACATTTATTGCTTAACGAGTGTAAATATTGATCGTTAAGGACACTGGAGCCTTGGGTCCCTGGGACCCCGGGATGATGCATCCAAATTGCTCTTAATTCGCCGCGAGTGTCATCAATCAAAAGTGAATGAAATTCTGGAAAAGCCACTGGCTTCAAGGGTAGGGCCGAGCTAATTGCCAAACACAAGTTGGTAATTATATTTAAAATGTGTAATTGTTGTCGGTGCCCTTGTCTTGAGTCACTCCTCTCTTCCCAATTTGTCGTGTGACAATGACAAGGGTTCTGCCGGGAGTTGAGGTAACAAGAGTAGTATTGACCCCACATCACCGTTGACACAGTCACAAATAAATCCGCAAAATTGCCGACTCCCATGACTTGTTGGAATTCTGGATTAAAGAAGCTCTTCGTTGATGACTTAAAAGGTTTTCCAAGTTCTTTGGGGCCAGTCGTCACATTAACTTAAGCATAAATTCTTTGTTTCGTAAATGCTTTTCAGACAGCCAAGGCATAATTTGTGGGCTTCTGTCAATTGTTTCTATGGCAGGTTAACAAACGCGAATTAGCATTGCAAATTATTACTCATGCCAGACGTGAACACTTAATAATTTATCCATCTTAATGGCGTTTGAAATAACCATTCTGTCAGTCGTTATTATTACAGAGCGTTACAAAACGCCCACAGATCGAGGGCCCTGCATTGCCGAGTGCAATATTACGTATACGCTATACGCCTGCGACGATGACGGACCATTAGCTCCAACCAATTTAGATAGATACATCACCCACCACTACAATGCCGCAAATCGGCGCACACCCAAGGGTATATGTCGAATTAATAGCACCAGTTTTTGTTTTCTTTGGTTTCTACGAGTATATCGCATTGTTCTGACGCCGACGACGTCATCGTTGTCACTTTTTGACGGTGCTTCTGTTCCGAATAATATAAATAAGTAATTTACTCACAACAGCAACGACAATGGTCCAAAGCATCTGCGTTTATACTCAGTTCGCCTTTGTCAGGCGAATATATTCATAGATATTATTGAAAGTAAATACAAAAAGTGGGTCAGCGCCACAGCATGCCCGCTCTGCCGCAGTGGCGAAAATATTTCACCAAGCAGATCAATCATATTTTCGTGTGGGAAAAATAGCGAGTAAAGTATGTGTCAGCGGAGGTGGAGGCGTAAAACTACAAAGATACGAGCAAACCTGACACCGCCAATTCGTGGCCGGCGTCAAATCGCTGATAGGCAATTGCGGGGCACGTGTCGTATGCTCAACATGGGCATCTACACATTTTACGGGCGCTCATAAAATATTAATTGCATCGCTAACTCCTCATGACTCACTCTAAGTTCAGCGCACTCTAAAAATATGAAACAATCAAAAAACTACAAAAACTATTGAGCATTCAATTCCATCGAAAACATTCCATCGATTAAATGTACGATTCCCATGGGCAATGGTCAGCCAAAATTCACAACTGAGACTTTGTTTTAGAGAATTTTAATTGAACAAACATTTGCGAATTTTGCGCCGTTTTCGAATTAGCCAATAAACATTTTAGTACTTTTTCCGAGTCTTGGCAAAGGCGTTACCTTCGCCAAATAATACCACATGTTGGCCTTAAATTGTGGATTCTATCAAGATGACCGTTTATTTGTTTAAAAATATTTTCTTCATTTTCCCCTTTACTTTGAATTGTTGTTTTTTAGTTTGCTCGTGGTCACTGCTTTGTTTTTGGGCTTTTCTCTGCCTAGTAGTTGGCTATTTTTATAGGTGATGCGGTGTATTTTGGCCATCTAAAATCTAAAGTGGCCCGCGGCCAGGCAACCTGCCGCTGCCACTATCGCGGAAGGTGCAGTAAATCATCCGAATTTGTTTTCATATCTATTTTATTACACTTGCGTTTTTTGTGACTTGTTTGTGGGTTTATCGCTGACAAACACACACAATTGGGGCGATGAGGCGTGCGCTCCAATTTCCAATATCGAGTCAAAAGTCGCGGTGACATTTATCGTTGTCACTCGCGGGGCGGACATTGGTTTCTCTATGTATCTGCTACGGGCATTTTCGGGGACAAGTGACGTAAGCCTTGGATCATTTCAAGGTTATTGGAGCTTTTGGTCCTCAAGTCTCGCCGCTCTTTGGAATGGGTTGCACTCGCTATTGATATCGGGGAATAGAATTGGTAGGTATTCTATTAGCTCGCAATCACAACGGCGGCGTGTGACTTTGCGTTTTCGCTTCGTTTACTTTTCCACTGAGATCATTTTCGTTGGTAGCTATCTCCACTTAAACAATTATACGATATTACAAAAATATTTAATTTGGGTGATAAACTTAAGAGCATACAATCTAATAAATTGCGATGTAGCTACAAAGATAGGGCCTTCTGACTCCCAGTTGATGTCATCCCTAGGTAACTATGTACACAGCCCTCTCTATGCCTCTATGAAGACAGCGGTTTCTGGCCTAATACTTGTGTATCTTGAGGTGGAAAATGTCGCTGTCCTTTGCATTGCGTGTCTGCACGGCCAGCGAGGTAAAACACACCCACAGTTGGCTGCACCGCCGTCATATTTCCAGAAACACGCGTAAAAATTTAACGCCATTGCATGTCGGGGGCTTGCTAAACTTTTGACCCTTGGCCCACCCACCGGCTTACGGGGTTTGGACGGCAAAAGTCGCGCTGCAATTTTCGTCACTAGAGCGTCGTGGCGAAGGGGATTCCCCCTCAAAACACAATGCACAGCCTATGGCCCATGCTTTTTCAATTAGTTTCGCCTCGCAGATGTACTGTTGCAGGTGGTTTTGGCTATTTTTGTTCCATTGCTGACAAAGTCAAATGAATATGTCAACTGCTTGTGACAGTGCGAGTTGTCACTTTTTGGTTGGTTTAGGGTAAAACTTTCACATAATTAATACTCATAAATTACACAGAAAAAAGTTCCGAATATTACTTACACCATATGGCACAAATTTATTTGAAATTTGATTATATAAACCTTTAGTTAGTTTCGGATATATTCAATGTAGGAGAGAGTAGAAAAATAGATCAATATTTCTGCTAGAAAGATACTTTTTTCTGTGTAAATAATGTGTAACTATCGCCCATTCATCCCCTCATTTATCTTCATTCAACCGCTGCACTACCGTTTGCATTTGATTTGTCTTGTGCCTTCTGTTGTGTCATCTGTCAAATGCACTTGCTGACGTCATCGCGCCATTAATATTCATAAGCCCTCATAATGCTAGGCCAAAGTCAAAATGAATTAGGCAAAAAGTTTATCAGCTGGCCGGCAGGCTTATCAATCATGTGAGTGAGGTTCTTGAATGAACGAACCGGCGCTGGCGTTTACCTATATACATATTGTGTTTAGTATAAATATTGAGTGGTGTTTGCAGCACTGCATTTTGCAGTTATACCCGAATTCTGTTCATTTTGTACCTATAGCTTAATGGCAAACAACTGCTTGCTGGTTCCTCAGACCGACGACAAGCATTTCGTCGATGTTCTGACCTTGAAGGTGGAAACAAAAAATATTTTGTATTTTTATGCGTTTCTACAGCTGCCGCTTTTGTTGTCTCGTGTTTGTTTGATATTGCATATAGAGACTTGTTTATGAATTTCGTGAATAAAATTGAGCGGCCGAATGAGTAAAAGGTGGAGAATGGGAATGGTCGCAAGACGGGGAGAGGAATGTCATGCGATTTGGGAAATTTCACCACACCACCCCAAAAATATTCACTCTCACGTTGGGAAAACTGAAATGACTGAGGTGGGCGAGGAATGTTTTGCCTCACTCTGCACTTGAAATAGTTTAGTTTTATTTTCTATTGGCTGCGTTCCGCGTATAGAAGAATATTCCAAAATATTTATAAGCGCACCCATGTTATTATGGTTGTTTTTCAGTACCAAAAAGGATTATTCCCATACTATGCATAAAAATTCTAGCTCCTGCTTAAAATACCTATATTTTCACATTGAATATTTTTCTCTCTGTGCGGAGCGATCGTACAAACTGTTGTTTTTATGTTGCAGCCACAATTATCATTTGCTCTTATCAAATTCCGGAGGTGGCGCAGCTAGAACATTATGTGTGAATTGTGCAATAAAATTACTATCAGCTCGCTTAAAAGGGAGCGCGAGGTAGGGAGGGAAAAGGGCTAACTGATAACACATTTGTTTCCATGATCTGCAAAAAACTCCCCAGGTAAGGGGCTTTCCCAGCCCACATCCCTTTTCTTCCCTAGTTTCCTTGCTTCCTTGCCAAAGACCAAACAAGGTGCCAACAAACTGCGGCGAAACCACATAAAGGTAAAGGCAAGCCCACCCAAGGGGGCCAGAAAACGAAAACCAACGGGAAACCACAAAACGCTGCAATCAAGTCAAACTTCATGGGTGGTACGCCGTGAGTGGAAATATGGGCTGGTCTGAAACTGGAGTGGAAAGCGGCCAGACGCCCTATATGTATGCGGCAAATGCAATTATGCAAATTCCCCCTGGAAATGCAGCCATAGAAACTATATTAAATCACCCAATGACAATCAAAAAGGGTTTCAAAATCATAAAAGCAATATCACTTAACCAATGCGCGGCCCAACCGATGGACAATTCAAATAAATAAATTGAAAACACGCGCCAAAACGGATCGCTGTGCCCAAGAAAGAACGTGAAATCAATGCCACGGAGGGGAAGCTGAAAATGAGAAGGGGTGTTTGGTAGGAAGGGCAACAACTGCCAAATAGGGAACATGATATTTTTTTGGGTCTTAGCCCGCACTACCTGAGCGCAAAAAAATGTGCAGCCACCGATGAGCTCATACCGAAAATGAAAATCAAATAACCAGATAAGACAACCCCTCGCGCTTGCCGTTTTCACAAAGGCCCGGATATGGTTACCCTGTTCTGCTTTTTGGCGCACTCCCCAACACACCGCATACATAGCTCCTATCACAGCTTTTCTATCTAATGACAGCCTCGCATATGCCTATGTTGGCAGAAATCTGATAAGCCGGCCGACAAAATCGTTCTAGTGTTAAATTGAAACGGGTAGTGATCCTGCAGTGTCCACTCACTAAAGGTAAATCAACGTAATTTACACTCCTCCAGTACGAGCTTGCAAAAGAGAGTTCACTGTACTCGATTGCCGCCTGAATGGATAGGTTTGAAACTTAATTAATGGGAAAATTGCATCGCTATATGGCAAATTAACAAAGGAAAATACACACATAATACACTGAGTGGGCTTGATTAAATTTAGAATTGTGCAGCCTACCAAGAGGAGCTTAGCCAGCATATGGAGGCGGTAATGGCTCAATTACAATATTTGCTCAAAGAAGTAAAAAAAACANTGAAAATCAAATAACCAGATAAGACAACCCCTCGCGCTTGCCGTTTTCACAAAGGCCCGGATATGGTTACCCTCTTCTGCTTTTTGGCGCACTCCCCAACACACCGCATACATAGCTCCTATCACAGCTTTTCTATCTAATGACAGCCTCGTATATGCCTATGTTGGGAGAACTCTGATAAGCCGGCCGACAAAATCGTTCTAGTGTTAAATTGAAACGGGTAGTGATCCTGCAGTGTCCACTCACTAAAGGTAAATCAACGTAATTTACACTCCTCCAGTATGAGCTTGCAAAAGAGAGTTCACTGTACTCGATTGCCGCCTGAATGGATAGGTTTGAAACTTAATTAATGGGAAAACTGCATCGCTATATGGCAAATTAACAAAGGAAAATACACACATAATACACTGAGTGGGCTTGATTAAATTTAGAATTGTGCAGCCCACCAAGAGGAGCTTAGCCAGCATATGGAGGCGGTAATGGCTCAATTACAATATTTGCTCAAAGAAGTAAAAAAAACAACATACCTATTTAAAGTTTCTTAAGTTTAAAATAATGCTTTTCCAGTGGCCCTCGCAAATGGGGCCCATGGGAATCGAAATTGCACTCGAACTTTTCGGTGGTGCAGGTCTGAGCACCCACGCCACCCAGAAGCACACTAAAAACCCACTCACGTGCCGCCGACTGCCACTTGTTCGTTGCGTTGTTGCATCGAAATTGAAAGCGCGCATTGTTGGTGCAACTCGGAAAATGTTGCCGGCGCAGCCAGCGAGCGTTTCACAGCTGTTCGGTGGGCGGCAAGTGAGGGGAGGCAGCAGGAGGGGGTCAGGCAGGAGGTGAAAAGTTCAAGCACTGCACCAGAGCAGGCGGCTCGTCCTTGGGCCTTTCAGCTGCTGCGGAGCTGCAAACCGGCCGGGTTCGTGTGAAGGACATTCCCATGCAAAATCAATAATTGCCTGGGCGGATGCGAGTGCATTCGAGGGAAATTCGGGAGCCGGGAGCCGGGAGCCAGGTGGCAGTGGCGGTGGCGGCGGCGGCGGCATTCCCCCGAAAATCAATTTAGGCGATTGCCAAACTCACCTCGGTTTAAATATTCGTTCCACTTGTCCGGCCCCACCGATTATATGAGTGGTTTTCTCAATTTTTCCTTTCTGGCTTTGTTTTTTCAAGCTGTTTTTTAAACGAAACAAGAAATGTGAGCGATTTAATTATTTTGGATGCAGTTTACGAAATTTTACAGAAACGCCCGTTACACTTTGATTGCTGATAGCGTGCTTGTTGTTTTTTGTGTTTGTTTTTTTAATGCGTGCGCGTATTTGTTGCTTGGGTGATTTTGATTAGAGCGGAGGGGAAACGAATGCAAATCGATGGAAACCGACTTCAGAGCTCTCTGTTGTCGCTGTCTGACCGCCATGGGCAATGTCAGGCATGCTGCATGCACGCATTTCGATTTGTTGTGATTTTAGTTTTTACATTTAAATTTAGCATTGCCGGTTTGTGCGCCCATTGTTGGCTGATTTGCCTATGAAAGAAATTGAAATTTTAATGGCGAACCGCAGTCGGCACGTTGTGCCGCCCGCTTGCCGGGCTAACTAGTTTTCAGCCAACGCTGAAAGTGTGTTCTAAATGGCAAACAGAAACGCCTACTTCGGAAATCGCCCACTCAGCGACCGCAGCGGCAGAAAAAAGACGCACAACAAACGCACACGCACTGAGATAACTGGCGTTTGTAACGTATTTTGACTAACAAAAACTTGCGTACTTAATCAAACAAGCGTTCTGGCAATCGCTCTATTGGCCAAAAACAAAAAGCGTTAGGCGGCGCGGCCTGAACTTCGATACGAATTCGGTTTGAGTTCGGAGTTACGGCGCGACAACCTTCGCGTTTCAATTGTGGGCGCGGGGGCTGAGCTAAACACAGACTTCGAAATAATGACCGACAAATATATTTATTAAGGATAATACATTCAATTGGCTTTCTAGCGCTCAGTCTCGCAGAAAGTTTCGTATTTCGTTTAGAATTTTCGTCTTCGGTCGTAAAACCCGCGAAGCGCTTGCGTCCGAATTCGCCGGCGCTCGAAAACAAACTAACCAAGCGTCGCACAATTTTGAAAGTTCCGGTTAGTTGTTTTGCAGCCCTGGCGATAAAAACAGCCAGAAGCCCGCTAGATTTTCATCGCTTATCGATTGCATTTTTGAAAAATAGCTAACCCATGAACTAAATTAAAATTTTAAAATTTCTTGCTTTACATTTTTTAAATTTTCTTTTTGAAATGCTCAGTCTTAATGGGGTGTAATTTATTCAGTTTTCTTTTTTAGCCATCAGCTTTACTGGTCGCGGCATTGTCTTAAAACATTTTACTTGCATTATTTGGCTTCGTATATGGGGTTGCACACAAATGTGTTTTGGCTGTGCACCGAGTTAAATACAAACATACAAAAATGGATTTCCAAACCTAAAATTAGACAAAAATAAAAATCAATAATTTTGCATATCGATTATAAAAGAAAAAATTAAATTTAAGATAAAGTATTTAATATTTAATATTATAGAAAATGTTTAATTTTCTATATATGGCTATCAAGTTTTTGTTTTGATCAGAAACGATCCAAGTGGCAATAATTCAAGTACTTAAAAAGTTATGTTTGTTAAAAACAAATATAATTTTTTAGTTTAATGCCAAATTAGTGCCAAATTTTCCAACCTTATTACGTTCAGAAAGCTTATTTAGTTAATATTAGTTAACTTTTTACCAACCCAAAGCTAAAGCTAAAAAAATGACATTTATTTTGGATTAATCAAATTTCTATGACTCAGTTAGGACCATCCTTAATTGTACGCAAATATCGCAAACAAGTGTTACCTCCCATATTTTGACCGTTGCTGACGAAGCCGCAGAATACTAATGAATGGCTTCAAGATGACTCAGTTGTAGTGAAATTTTTAATATCGGAAATTACCAAATGATGACCAAATAATGACTGAGATATGTAAAAGAAGCTGTCCGAACCAGCACGCAAGGACACTATTCACTTGTCTCTCGGCTTCCTGTTCGCTTTCCAAGCACTTAAGCGGTTCATCAATAACGTGACTGCACTGCCCTCAACTGGGCAATAAATAATTCCGAGTTTGTCGGGAAACCAATAAAAAGCCGTCCACAAACGAGTTCATATCCTGGCCCTAATTCGGCCGAAGGTTTCTAGGTGCAGTCTGCGAAACTCCATAATTTATGTGACGATAAGGGCCAATTAATTAAGTCCAAAATTATGAAATGGAAAGCAAAAATTGGATCGGAAACGCAAAACGACGCAGAGTTATGCTTGGCTCGCTTTTGGATTGTCCTTGCAATCCTTGCTCAGACGGTCGACCCAAATTCACTGGCCAAGTGAGCAGCGTGGCGGCGTGTGGGGCTACGAAAATGCAAATTCTCCGAGTCCCGGTGCCCAGGCCCTGGGTAAGCCAGTAGAGCTGCTCCAGTTAACTGCTCTGTGTGGGAGTTGTCCCTATTGATTTAATTCCAGCCAGCCATCCGCCAGTGACGCAATGCCAGCGGAGTTGAATGCTCGCCCGGCAGCAGTCCTTATGAATCCCCAAGGGGTTGTTTTTATCCACGTTCTTTTGGCTATGGCTGTGGCTATGGGCTACGGGCCACGGGCTACATGGGAATTTCTGGCAGCGGAGGCGCCACGATGACTGCGCATAGTTTTATGGTATCGGTTTTTGTACGACTTTCCACGTTGTCATTGTTGTTCTCCTCGGGTAATTGATAGAAGCTTTTCGGGCTGAGGCAAGTAAGTATTTGCTGCAGCTGTGGATGTCATGACCTAGACAATTTTCGGTCTGCTTAGATTTCTATCTAAGCGGCGGGAAGGTCAATGCGGCGTATACCCAACCTGTAATGCGATAGCATAATTCTAGAATCTAGATTGTCCCTTCATTTGCATAGACAGCAGTGACTAATAATGGGTTTCGGGATATCCACCACCGAAAACACTGAGACTCAGAGGGCAAATTCATCATAATAATTAATATCTCACCCAGCTAAGATGTCATTGGCAATGACTCAACTCCAAAAGGAGGTGACCACTCACAAAATTCGACCAGCTGGCTAATATTAGTCAACAACTTGACAAACAAATAGGCAAGCCCCACTTTGTTGTCCGCGTCGCCAAACAGAGCTTGTTGGCTTTGTGGCACGGAAATAAGTTGCAAGGTTGGAAAAGTTACGGCGGAGTTTCTGTCCCGACATTCCCAGCGGTATTCGTCGGATCTCAAGTTCATCGATGTCATCTGTATATTTCTATATTTGTTCAGCGAGATATTTGCGGGAAAATAGCGCTCACCAGTGCCAACTGAGTCAACAAATGAGGTAATGCCTGGGCTCCCAACTCGAACTAGATAGATATTCCAGTGCGAAACATGAAAAATCGCTCGTGTTAACAAGTGCGCTGTGCTCTTGAGGCCCTCCCGCCCAGATAAGACAATTGGCGTGCTTTGTCCCAGCGCCGTGACCCACTGACTGATTGCCTGCAAACAGGCGCAGGGATCGGGGAATCAGCTGCAATGAGGAGGCCCTGCTCGCCACTCCAGTTGCTGCACTTCCTCAATTTGGTCCCAATACAAACATTGCCAATTGTGTCTGCAGGCCCTCGAAGTTGCGAAAAAAGCGCAGATGTTGCCACAATCGCCCACTCACCGCACAAGTGGGCGGTTGAGCATCCACTTAATGCGGCGAATTCCTCAATCAACTTCGATTGCTTTTCAGGGAATCACTTTAATGGCGAGCACGCAATTTGTCACCCCAAGATGTCCAAATTTTTATTGATCGTTAACATTAAAAAATTAATTGCTGGCGATGAGGGAAATTTGCATGCCAGAATTCTCTGCAATAGTTTGTACTTGTCTCCTTTATCATTTTAAGCATCAATTTGGTTTTATTGCTGTGACGAAATGCTTCTATCTTATTTTAGTTTTTAAATCAGTTTGTAGTATTTTAGACAGAATGCCTATTGTGGCATTGAAATTCAATAATATCCAGATATATTTTACAATATTTGTTTTGTAATCATCTACCTAAGTGTTTTCAATTTGTACAATNTTGTACTTGTCTCCTTTATCATTTTAAGCATCAATTTGGTTTTATTGCTGTGACGAAATGCTTTTGTCTTATTTTAGTTTTTAAATCAGTTTGTAGTATTTTTGACAATGCCTATTGTGGCATTGAAATTCAATAATATCCAGATATATTTTACATTATTTGTTTTGTAATCTTCTACCTAAGTGTTTTCAATTTGTACAATTTATGAATTCTGAGCTATGTCAATTCACTATTTCAGCACATTGATATATCCATATCTATGGAATCGATTATAAAGTGCCAACATTAACTGATTTAAGTAATTACCGGAACAAGAAACCCAGATAAATGATTTGACAGGATCTAGCTGCAAAGGAAGCAACCAATTATCCATAACATAAAAAATCTTCAGTATAACAGATTCACTAAATTACATAAATAAACATATAAAAACCCAATACGAACTTAACAATACGAACTTAACACACTACAAACTTATAAAGCCAAGCAAACAGAACAATCTAGTCCTCCTGAACGACACAATCTCTAGAATAGACACGACTAAATTTATGAGACTGCGGTTCGGATACAATAAACTGACACTTAAACACCTATTTGACAAAACCCCACATCCCATATGCCAACGATCCAACCACTACTTAAACCTATCCCACATATTCTTATAATGTCCCCTCTACGTTTACAAAGACGTAAATTCCTCCAAAACAACATAAAGAAATATAAAAACTATAAAATTTCTCAAATCCATACATCTGTACAATGAAATATAAAATAGCCTTATCATAAGCAATTTATATATGTACACACCTTACAAATTCACAGTAGTTTGCAATTGCTCTAAACTTCTATATAATAATAAAATTTGATTTGAACTAAAAGTTTTTACAAATTTGGCGGGAAATGGCTCTAGTCCACTGAAGACAACGAGGTGGTGAGATTGGTCCACCAAAGAATTTAAATTGGCAGGTTAATCCATCGAAGTAAACAAGTTGGCGCGATCATTCCACTCAAAATATACATCCGGCAAGGCGAATCTATTACAGAAAACAAGTGGGCAGGTCCATGGGTCCACATTTATCGATAACCCACGCAGCTATTCGATTGTTCGAGCAATCGGCCAGAGCCCTGCCAGTCTCCCATACCTATTAATAAGCAGAAAGACAACATTTTGCAAGAAAACTAAATATAGTGAAGGAATTGCCTGTTAATTAGCCAGCAACCAGGAATGGAGAGCGAGACGGACCTCTCGGAGGAGCTGATACGCCGTCTCAGCGTCGGCGCCCCGCTGGGTGAGTGGCGAGGCGGGGAACCTGCAGCAAGGCACCTGTGGCTCATCGGGACCTGCAATCTTTTCAGAGGAGGTCATCACCGCGGACATGTTCGAGGAGACGCACATCTACGAGGACGGCCACGACGTGGAGGCGGAGCCCGACGACATCATCATCGTGCACATGGACATCCGCGAGCCGCTCAGCAAGCTCAAGTGAGTGACTCTCTCGTCCCGCGAAGCCTTCCTCAGGCACTCGGCAATCCCTCTCTCATGTTTTCGCCAATAGGAAGCTGGTGGAGCGCAAGATTGGGGTCCCCCTGAACTACTACTCCTTCTGGCTGCAGGACGCCCAGGAGGTGAGTCTTCGTCCCGCTACTCCAGTCCCCGCCTTCATTCACGAGCCTTCCTCTGATCTTCCAGCTGGAGTCGCACAAGAACCTGGTGGACCAGTGCGTCAAGGGGGAGGGGTTGGTGCAGATCAACGTGCAGATACAGACCATCCACAAGCGCATCAACATCGCTGACGTGCTCAAGCCCACGGAGGACGCCCTAGTGGCCCTGGCCGCCGAGGAAGCCACGGGGGGGCAGCAGTCGCCGCCGCAGACGGTGGCTGTTAAGAGCCTCCCCAGCGACGTCTCCGTCAAGGCGGGGGCCGCCAAACGGCGGCTGAAAACCGAGCCCTCCGACGACGAGTCCGGCGAGTCGGCCAAGGACGTGAAGCCAGTGCTGAACTGGGTGCTGGACAGCAAGTTCAAGCGGGAGCAGGCGCGGCTCAAGATTCCCGAGGCGGCCATCGAATGGACGACGTCGCACGTCATCCACTGGCTGGAGTGGGCCGTCAAGCAGTTCGAGTTGCGCGGCATAAACCTGGCCGACTGGCAGATCAACGGCCAGCAGCTGTGCGCCATGACGCACGAGCAGTTCTGTCAGAAGCTGCCCCGCGATCCGGGCAACGTCTTCTGGACCCACCTGCAGCTGCTCAAGGAGTGCAACTTTGTGTCCGTGGTGCACAAGCAGGCGGAGGAGCAGCGGAAACCGAAGCAGCTCAAGACAGGCGACCCGTCCTCGCTAGAGCAGCGCATCATGCGAAAGTCGTACCAGAAAACGGGCGAGGGCGGACCCGTGATAATAACGGGCGAGGCCTCGCCGGCGCCCGGCAGCCCCACCAACTACACCAGCGTCGGATCCGGGAACAACGGGCAAGTGCAGCTGTGGCAGTTTCTGCTGGAAATACTTACGGACCGCGAGCACACGGACATCATCGAGTGGGTGGGCACGGAGGGCGAGTTCAAGCTCAGCGACCCGGATCGCGTGGCGCGCCTTTGGGGCGAAAAGAAGAACAAGCCCGCCATGAACTACGAGAAGCTGTCGCGGGCCCTGCGCTACTACTACGACGGAGATATGATCTCCAAGGTGTCCGGCAAGCGGTTCGCCTACAAGTTCGACTGCGATTTAAAGCTGCTCATCGGCTACGACGCCTGTGAGCTCTCCGTGCTGGTCAATGAGCGCAAGGACTCGCCGAACCGTCCAGAGTTGCTGGAGCCCCTTAAGGAGGACACCTGACATGGCGCACAGCTGGTCAAGGTAGAGCCCGACATACTCTGGCAGTACGAAATGCCTTAACATTGGCTGACTCAGTCGACAGACAGCGCCTGGACCATACAAATAGAAAGAGAAGCACACGTTGTTTCGCAGATTATACTCATCTTAAGGCACTCGGTTTTATTATCCATTGCGTATTCACTAAGCTTTATAATCTCTGTCTATTTAAGCTATCGCTATAAGTATCGCATGGCTACGGCTAAATATCTTAATCGTTATCTGGATAGTATTTCTATAGTGTGTATTTTGAATATTGTTCGATACATGATTGTTGCGATTTTTGTAAAATCCATAAAACTAAATTCATTTCCACGCGATTTCCATTTGCTTGCTTCCTGCTCGAGCTCCTCGTGCGGCATCGTGTTGTGTTGATGGTTTTGTTTGTGATTTTACGTGACTAGTTCGCTTGCTTAACTGATCTAACTAACTCTAAACGTGGCATTTAGCGGCTCCAGCTAAACGGCGTCTCGGTTTGATCGATGATTTCAATGATGACGGTTGATGATGGCCTGGCGGAATGTGCACGCAAATGCTCCTCCCCCGACTGAACTGGCACTGAAAGCGAACGCCTAGCGCCGTCAGCCGGGATAATACTTTCTTTGCATTAAGTTGTGAGTCTGAGTTCCTGTTTGTGACGCAGCGCGACGGACCTGCACTACAGCTCCGTGGTGATCTCGTCCTGCGGTCGGAAGCCCAGCTTGTAGAACTCGTCCTCCAGCCAGAGCGAGCTGGCGTTGAGATCCGAAATGAGATTGCCGCTCTTGAGCGTGTTGAAACTGCTGCCGAACGGGTCGGAGGCGCGCGGCTCCTCGAACTCGTGCAGGCTGATTAGCGAGCCGAAGAGGTGCAGCTTCTGCTGGGCGGACGCGCTGCTGCTCCGGTCACCGGCCATCAGTTCGCCCACGCCTTGGCCCAGCGCAGTCGGCGTCACCTGTTGCCGGAAGATGCTGGCCTGCTGCTGGTGCTGTTGCTGGTGTTTCTTCTTCGTGGGAGCCGCGTACAGAACCTCCTGGTGGCCGCTGCCGGCGTGCGAAGCCTGGAAGAAGTCGATCAGCTGGCCCACCTGCGGCTTGTACCGCTCCAGAGCCTGTTCGGACCAAGCGTGCAGCCGCGACCAGTCCGGCGGCGGGGCGGGTATGAGCTCCATGGGCCTGTTCAGCAGGATCAGCAGCTTGGCCAGGTCCCGGACAATGGGCCGGTACGAATTGGCGGCCGCCACCTCGCCGGACAAATACAGCTTGCGAATCTGCCGGCGCGTGTCGTTCAGCATGGCCAGGAAGTGCTCTGCATTTGGACGCATATCGTTCAGCTGTCGCACAAAGTCAGCCCGGTCCATGGTGTTTTCATTGATGAGCTTCTGCTTGACGGACTTCCGCCTCCGTTTTCTTTTCAGCAGCATCACAGCGACGGCCAGGAGTGAGAGGCAAACGAAGAAACCGCCCAGCAGCCCGGCCAGAGCGGCCATCAGCGGACCGGAATAGCCAGTGGGCACGCACACGCGTCCCATGAACTCTGTGTGGGCGGACCACTGGTCCAGGTAGCCGGTGGGGCACTGGTCCACGCACTGACGGGTGTCCGTCACCAGGTACATGGGGCACTTGATGCATCCCGCCTTGTTACAGCGCAGGCAATGGGAGCTCGTCGAAGCCGGGCAGCCTGCAAGTGGAGGAGAAGATGGAAACGGATCTGGGTTAGTCACGGCGTGGGTCAGTTTGGTTCTGCCATGTCAATTAGCGCAGATCAACATAATTGTCCCCTAATTTGCATAGGACCGGACAAGTCCAAGTACTCACTCCCACAGACAATTATCAACGTTAATGTCGACGAATTAGGTCATTCCCGGGCTACGGATCAGTTATTGTCACTGAATACTGTACGTACTTAAAATATATACATACATTCATAAACCCAGAAGGGTTGTGGTGGGACACTTAATTATTGGAAAATCAATCCCTATTTAAAGTGGAAAGAAAAGAATTAAATGCTTTTGGGAAGATAGCTGCATTAAATTCATTTCCCATCGACTCATAACAACATTGTCATTTTAAAGACGCCGAAGAAAAGACAATAACTACATATAAGCATTTCTTATAATTTTAATAGCATCGATTGATAGTAATCATCTTTCGAGACAGTTGTCTATAGCTGTTTTTATGTACAACAATTCAATGTTGTTCAGTATCAAAATACAATAATATGCATTTGTCATTTATATTTATGTAAATTCAGCGACAATCGCTATGGATTCACCGAACTCTAAATCAAAACGAAAAGCAAACGAACCCTAACTATGCTGTCAAGTGATGTTTGCTCCATGCCTGAGACATATCTTGAACAAGTCTATTTATTCACTTCTGCGCTGCAACTCTCAGGCTTTTGTGGTGACGAATTCAAGGTAACGCCAACAAAAGTGTGTTTGACTTTTGGCTGCCCAAACAACATTAGCATATTGCCGGAAGGCATAGCCACCCCCTTTTGGCCTCCAAAAGTGTTGGACAAGCACATCGTGGCACGGCCGGAAAGTTACATATTCTAGGAATCGGAGGGAAGGGGACGCAAATGCGACAACTGGGAAAGTTCAACATGGTCCAAGGCAAACACACGCACACTCAGCGGGCAGAGATTGGCTGGCGGCGAAGGCGTCGTCAGAGATCAAAAGCTCGCGGAGCCGCCGACGCTGCTGCCAGTTGTCAACAGTGGATGGGACGCAGTGCGACTTCCAAAGAGGCCTGAAATTCGCCCTTATCTCGGCAGTTGGCCTGGCCCATTTATCTTGGGCAAAAGGTTTTGATTCCCGCCAACGGCCAGCCAAAGAACGGACAGCAGAAACAATCACATTGCACCACGTACACCGGCCCCATTGCGATGCACTTGGCGTCTGTTCAGGTGGCTCAGCATCATCAATGGCATTAACTTGTTTATGCGCTAATCAGACACACACACAGCCCCCAGGCGGCGGCAGTTTGAGCTGGCAGTCGCAGTCGCAGCCAGAATTGCCTTGACCATGGCCAATTCCCAGGCTGGAGCGGATAATCAGATGTAATTCGTAATTGATATTGCTCAGTGCCTCGTGCATTTGTCTGGCTCGGTCTCAGTCTCAGTCGCAGTCTCAGTTTCTGTTTCTGTTTTTTATGTATTTTATTTACTCCTCGCAATCTCTGGGGGCTGGGCGTGCAGTTGATCAATGATAATTGGTTATTAAATGGAAGATTGCCTTTATTCCGCCTGTCAATGCGGTGTCTTCCACCTCAGCAATGCTCTTGCGCTGTTTTCTTCTTGGGTCGGTCATGTAAATGGCCTGGAATTGCAGGCTGCTGTGATCGTGAAGCGATATAAATAATGATATCAATTGGTCGGAGATAGAGCCGAATGATAAGTATATGGCAAAACAATTTTCCCATTTCAATGGCAGATCGGATCGGAGATACAGCCAATTTGTTCCCCTCATATTAGAGTCAGGGGACCTAATTCACTTGCCATCCATAGACTTGAACTTTATTGATTCGAGATAACTCTTTCCCAAGACCAATCAGTGACCACACCCGAAACTTTTGGGTTCCTCTCTCCACCAGCCGCCAAATGATTAACTAAATAAGCAGCTGTCTGTAGGCACAAAAACCTGAAATCAAACATCGATGACTACAACTATATTAACATCCATCAAAAGGCCGGCAACGCCATCCAATCATCATCTTGATGGTTGGGAAAGGCAAAGAACCAAAAAGCTGCAAAACTTTTTTAAACTTTCTTTTCTCGCGTCACAGAATCTGCCGAAGCATCGCATCCCAGGTTGAAGCTCTTAGCACATCGTGTGCCACAAGTATCTAGGCGTGTCAGCCACAACAAAAAATCGAACAATCGAAAAATTACTTTCACTCAAAGCAAACAGAAACCGAAACAACAGCAACTGCGACAGCGACTGCGACGGCAGCTAGAGCCATAAAAACGAAATAAAATGTTTATCGGACAATCAGCATCGAATGAAACACGCATAAAGTAATTCATTAGATCACCATACAACTCGCATATCCATATAATTGCGGGGTGGCTCTACAAAGCCCCAAGGTCGTTCCGAATCACAGGGTTCGGCACATTTAGCTGACAAAATGCGGAGCTGTCGCTCAGCTCGATTCGCTGATCGTCGATCGTAAATTGTAAAGTGCTGCCACTATTTACACACAAAGCCTGGTCATTGTCATGGGTATGGGCTTTTTTATGTACTCCAGGCGACCGACATGGCAAGGCAACACACTTGGCTCTTGTCTGTCAATTAGGCATTTGACATTTGCATAAATGTTTATGCAAAAAACAAGCAACACAAAAAATAAACAAACGAAGATTCTATGCACTCCACAAGAGTACACATACCATACACATGCGCATAAATATGGCGAAAAGCAAATGGCATACTTTATGAGGAAGGAAGTCCAGGGCAGTGCAACCACGGCAATGAGCAAGCTAAAATTTGTTTGTTGCCCTGGGCAGTACGTCAATTTCTTTTATGTGAAGAAAAGACTTTCTTTCGGGCACCGAAAACAAAAATAAAAAACAAAATTACTGAACGCTGAACAAGTGGAGCAAGGGCAAGGGGGGAGGAAACAGGCTGCGCATGAGCAAACGGCGTTTATTAAAATAACGGTGCTTAAGTACGCCCTAAGCAAACTGCACTCAAGTAAGTCGCAGTCCCCAACATGCAACTCACAGAAAACAAAGCAAGCCAACGAAAAAAAACATATTTATACAAAGGGGCTGCGACGAAAAGGCCCAACAAAAAAGTAATCGAGAAGGGGCGGGCCCGGGACAACGGCAACCAGCCAAAAGACAACACAAAATCGACAGAGAAACGACTTTAATAAGCACTTTTTAAAGACACCACGAATAAGGGGAACCGTATTATGGGCGCATCATTTTTGTGTCGCTAAGAACTCTTAATTTTCTATGGAACTAAAATGCCAAGTTGGCAAAAAATAATGTCGTTTGATTTGCCTGCTTAAGCAAAAACTATGGGTTGATTCCAATATATTTTATATGTACCCATGAATTGAAGTGAATTCACAGAAAATTCCGCGAAATTTTGAATGTTCTCACCATCAATGTGCATTTTTATAGCCATGGACAGATGGATAGCACAAAACAGTATGCACAAAAAAATAAAAAAAAACCTTAGTTCACCAATCCGTTAATTTTACTATATCAACAATTTTTAATGTGTCATTTTATCATCGAATAATGCTTTCGGCTTCTAATTTGAACAGAATAATATTGAATTCTAATTAAAAATAAACAAACGCTTTAAATTATAAAGAAAAGGTGAAGAAGTTTCGTGTTAGGGACAAAAAAGCTTAAAGCTTTAGAAGTTGTGCTATTTATGTCCAACTTAAATCTTCACTAGCACAAAAAAATTAATAACAAAACAAAAATGAGATAAACAACGGTAAATATTCATTAGGAAAAATCTGGAGTCAAAAAAAAATATTAAAACAAAATAACAAAATTTGTCTGCTGGTTAAAATTGTGCTATTTATATGTCCATGACTGTAAGTATCGGCACTGCGCAGCCAAGGTCCCGAAGAAGTTATCATTATCCACAGTTTTAACGGTTAACTGAGCAAAAGAATATCCTGTTCGGTCTTAACCAATAAATGTTTCGACAATATTTAAACCTACATAGCTATTCATTAATTTGTCAAACATATAGATTTAATGAACTTACTAATTCAGCCTTTATGAATTACTTTAGCCTAAGCCTTTCATAAACCTGACGTGCCTTTCTCAATTGTCGAATCGAGTATCATGACCAAGACTACACACCCAAAGTTCAGTTCATGAACTCCATAAATTGCGGCTACTCGTAAATATATAACTCCAAAGGCTGTGCAGCAAGGAGCGCCGATTCGTAACGCCCTTCTACCTCCACACTCTCTTGAACCTTGCCCGACTTCATCCGCTTCAATTGCTTTTTTAATTGCCAATACATTTCAAACACGTCAAATGACAATTTATTATGAATTATTATTTGGAAGAATTTATTGTTATTTGGCCTGTCTTATACATAGGCTTGAGATCGTTTCTTTTGTGCAGATTTTGTTTCGCTCTTTTGTGATAAATTGCCAAACAAAAATACCCAAAACAAAGCAAAACTTTTTGAATTTTTTTGTCTTAAACATCCGTTCGAATTTTGTCATGATTGTCACGATTTACTTGCCGGACAAGACAGATTGTTGCTGCGACTTCGATTTCGATTCGGACCGAATCCGCAGCTCCCGACACCAAACACAGAAATTTGCACAAAGATAAGTATTCGTCGTTTGTTCGGCTTTTTGGCAAGTAATTAAAATGCAGGTAACGAATTACGGTTTCTTCACCGTGTTTAAATATTTTATATTTTTAAAGGCTTTACATTTATTTATTACCTAAAGGTTATAGAACCTAACCACATCAAATCGTTAACCAAGAATCCAAAACTAAATTGCTTGAAACCACTAATTGCCTGCGACATGAACATGATGTGAATTTATGGTCAAAGCTTTCGGCATGTGGCCAAATTAACACCTCACAAGTCGGCAAGGTTTCCGTTACCATGACCGTTGACAGATATCGGGAAAAACTGATTGGAAAAGCGCTAACTCTTTTCGTTATTTTTTTCCTTTTTGCCAGCCAGTTGCTTGGCCAGTTGCTGCCAATTGGCAACATGTTTTTAGCCATAAAAATCAAATTTACAACTGCAGCTGTCGGACGGCCGATGGTTGTTGCAACGCCGAGTACACTCAAGTGTTTGTTGTCCGCGTTAATTTACTGCCCAGTGATCATGCGTTCGCCGGGGCGAGTTGATTCGCTCACTTGGTCTCGGTTTGGTCTCTAATTGCCGGCACAGCGCGAATAACTTGACATAAATGCATGTTGGCTTTAATTGTTTCATGTAGACGCAAGTTCCTTGTGGCAACTCCGGGGTCCCACATCCAGCACCAGGCCCCAGGCCCACACACAGAGCCCAAGATTCTAAAGGCAGGCTGTTGAAAATAGGAAATTCCTATGGAGAAAATTGTCTGAGCAAATGTCACAAATTAAATTGGCTTGCAAGTCACAAAGGCGCAATCGGCCCACTGACATTTGCATAATTTTTAGATAGTATGCACACGTCTGTGCAAACTATATAGTACACAGTCACATAGGGGAATTTGCATAATAAAAAGATACTGCAGCGATAGGCAGACAAGTAAATAAATAAATTAGTAAATGCAAATGGTGGAAGCAGCGCAGCTAAAAACTCAACTTGTAATAATGAGCGATAATGACAACTTTGACTTGACTTTGGCATTGGGATTTGATTGAGAAAACGACAGCGAAATTCAATCAACCAACCGTGGGCAGCCAGGGGCGGGCTTGCAAATAAGAAGAAAGGTATACTACTTATATAAGGAAAACAACGAGCATAAGACGATAAAGTGAGTGCTCTGAAATACTGTTATACTTGGTTTTTAATGATTTGCATAACTATGTTATTATACAGTAAAGTAAAAACCCAATGAGGATATGTTTGTTTAGAAAATGCTAAGTTAAATGTTTCTGACCCTTGCTACAACAATAGGTGCGGGCTACTTAATTTTCAGAAATTCCCTTTAGGCGAGCCTAAAGGTGATGCTTGCATCATTAAGACGGCTAGATGAAGTAGCTTTAAAATGCCTAGTTAAACAAATGCTCGGCTCGTTTATTTTTCAATTGACCTCCATTAAATGTTAACACCTTACGCCCAGTTGGATGCTAAAAATAAGGACAGCTTTATTTAGACCAATTGAATTGTTGAAGTTTAGAATTTAATGGGAAACCCATTATGTTAAACCCAGAGGAGAATTTTTCCGTTACTTAGTTGCAACTGCCTCCCATCACTCCCGAGTCAGTTTCCCAATTTTCGAAACCATCTAACCATATATAAATCTAATTTTGCAATATGTCAAGTAATCTGATAGGCAGCCAACACACGCACACTCACCTCCAATCCCGAATATCGGGCTCCAAGCCAAATCCAAGCGGAGAGCGAGCCCCGTCCAAGCCAATTAGCCAACGAGCGACTCCATGCTGATTAGCATGACGAAATGTCGTAGCATTTGGTAAGTAGAAAAAGAAATATCAAATAAAACATGCCCCATGGTGGGTGAATGGGGCAAGAGCCATGATCAACAGCAAAAAAAGACGAAAGCCCCCCGAACAACAGCAGCAAAAGCCAAAAGTTCAAATGGTTCAAAGAGCCGGCTATGCGGTTTACTTCAAATAGAGCCATTGATAGAGCGGCCAAACCCGGGGGAACTGCTTTGTGAAAACAAATACCTGCAGAGCGAAAAAAATGCGACAAAATCTGCACAAGAGCTAAGCAGACTCTCTGACTGGTTCGAAGCACACTTTGTTGCACCGCCGAGTGCAGCAGTGGACATTAAACTTGCGCAATACCGCGACGCATGCGCAAGCCGAAACCCCCAGCTTTGACCGCCTCCCCACCTCAGGTCCCCCCAAACGGTTGCACTTTTCGGCCTGCAAATTGGCCAGCTAAACGTTGACTGCCTCGATAGCCACAAAACGTGGCGATAATTTTGTTTCTCTTTCTGCAGCGCGGCGGCATACCGGTTTTGCGTTTATCAATTAATTCGAATTTATTCAGAGGCGTTTAATGTTTTCAATGATATTTCTCGTTGAAATTAAATCTATCGAAGTTGACAGACCGTTAGCTGCCCGGTAGCTTCTCATTTTCATTTTTGGTTGCGGGGAAAGTACCCGATAATGTCGGCGGGCTGTTCAATTAGCCAAAATAATTGTCACTACCAACAGAGCCGCGAAATGAAAGTTGACCTTTGCGGGCTATTTAGATTTTTGTGTGTGCTTGCAATATAATTACATATTAGCTGTTTTTTGCGTAAGGCTTTCTTTCAGCTTATTTGAAAGCCACAATTTGCACGAGCTTGGTTTCTACACAAAACCCTTTTGTGCGAAGGCAGACCTGGACTCCATCAATTATGATGGTTATCCTTTTTGGTTGGCACTGCCATAGAAATTGTTTGACAAACGGTAGCTGGTTGCTGGAGATTTTCCTTAACCACATCAAAAAACGAGAGTACAGAGATAGCTTCCGTAATTTCGAAAAAAAAAAAAATAAAGAAAACAGAAAATAAAAAGCCTGGCCAGACAAGAGATCCACAAATGAGCAGAGTCATCGAACAGGGAACTCTGGGGAGACCACAAACAAAAACAATCAACAAAAAGCTAAGAGACACAAAGCAAACAGCAGAAACATGTTGGCACGAAGTCCAAAGTTATCCAAGGTAGCCCAGACATGTCGCTTGACTTTCTTTTTAAGGTCGGCAGCGGTAGCAACAGCCGAGGCTCATTAAAAAATGTTTTACGTTTCTTCGTTTTGGGGACTAAGCGGCGACCGGCCCGACTTGGCTGACTGACTGACAGGCGAAATAATTAAATTTTGAAGAGCGAATGATAAGCGCTGGTCGCAGGAGGGAGAAAAATTCAAAACTGTAACAAATGTGTAGAAAGTTACATTTGCCCACGGTTGTCTTTTTGTCTGTCTTTGGTGGATTCCCCTGCATGCATATGCAACAGGGGCTTTTCGGGGGCTTTGCACGCCTGATAAAGTGTCAATAATGCGGCGAGCGACAGCTTCCACATGTCACACAAATCAATTTTGACAAAACCATGCAAGAGTACTTGACCGAATTCCGCACTAACAAGAAACAAACAGGCAGTCCCACAGACAACCGAAAATGTGCATTTAAAAAGCCAAGAGTCAAACCGTAAGCAAAAGAACTGCCCCTGAAAATGCTCGTAGAACTTGCAACAGACAACCACTAGTATGACTATACCTTGTTCCCCAACAGAATTACGTATAAGAGATCGCTGCAAAGACTACAATTTGCAAATCAAACAAAATCCGATTTGAACAATCGTTGCAATTAATTTTGTCGAAATGTCAAAGTTTAAGTGTAACGAGCTAACAGGGTTAGGCCAAGTTAGAATTTGTCTGAAAAATAAGTTATTATAAACCCACCCAATGCACAAAGCTCATTTCTCTGAATCGTCAGAGCGCAAATTGGGAAATTCTCTCTTCCCCAAATGTTCATGTTGAGCCCAATTTAAGCTGGTAAAATATCTAGTTCAACAAGACCATCCTCATAAAACTTCACTCCAGATAAACCTTCAACCTCAATAGATTTTATGGCCATTGAAGCCATATTACCAATTTGAAGACTTGCCCAAATACACTCAAGAGCCCGAAAGAACTCATCTGCTGAGATGAGATTCGTGATTTTGATGCAAGATGCTGGAAAAGCTCTGCCCTTTTCCGCCTGCCATTAAATGCATTCCCATTGGCGGACCCGCATGAGCAGATGGAAAATAAATATTTTCACACATGGCAGGAAGGCAGCCAAAGCAGCCAGACAAATATTTCGTTGTCATGGTTAGAGGAAAGACAAGAAATATATACGCTTGTATATAGGCGAATGAGTTACATGTACACGATGTATGTTGATCATAATCTGCCAGCGAACACGACGACGTCACAATGTCGCCACCATTTTTGGGGAGGGAGGTCCGAGATCGTGCTCCAAAGAGGGGAGAAATATGGCAAAAATCGTGCAAATAAAGAAAACTAAAACAAACACATTGCAGATACGTGGAAAGCTCGGAAAATGCTTCCTTGAAAGGTGAACGAGTGTGAGTACGTACGACTGCGTCGCATCGATGTTTGAGTATGTTTGAACAATTAATTTTGCTTTTTCGATTTGCGTCTTGGGGAGTTGCATAGCTGGAGGATTTTCCAAATGAAAAGCGCTGCCTCTAGAATGCGGGCAGGCGATGTCAGCTCGTATTTATGGCTCCCAGCAACCGAGACAGGCATAGCCGGCCAAGCGGCAACCACAGAGTCACGGACGATCATCGCTTTGAAGATTATGATGATGACCGTTTTGGCTGTGAAGTTCTATTGGAAAGTCGTCTTGCCACGCTGTTGCAATGCGGATTTCCACGGAAAGGCAATTTGATGACGCCAATAAAATGCGCTCAGAGGCAATTGATTGTTGTCGACGCGACCGCAGACATGCGCTTCTAATGGCTCGAAAGCCGCGCTCGTATCGGGCCACCTCCAAGAAACCAATCCAAGAAACCAGCGACCAACCCGAGTTGGCTGGCCCAGCAGCCGCAGCTGCATTTAAAGCCACACAGGCAACGGCATCGACTCGCAGGCACAGCTGACAACTCCAGTGCCACTTGAGCCTTCAAAACTTGCAGCTTGGAGTGCATTTTGAACGAAAAAGAAAAACACCAAAAAGAGCAAAGAATGCTGCGTTGTAAGAGCAGTTTCGCACTCAAGTTACTTATTGAACATTTTTGAGTTGCTTAGCTTAAAACTTATAGGCAGATGAACCTTTGCAAAGTCTAACCAAAAAAAATAATATTTAAGTATTGGATTTCTAATGGACATAAGCCACAACGAAAGGATTAACAATGAATTAAAGAGCCTGGCAACAGATCATCTTCGTGCGAACAAATCATTTTTAATGCCACCCATATACCCCCGGCCTGAGCCCACTTCCCTAGGGTATTATATCATACAAAAATATGGTCCACAAGGGCTTGAATGCTGTTCAGCGCATGGAATATGAAAAATACTTGAAAGATGCATCAACTCTTCTCATTTGGCAGTTTGGGCTCAAGGTAAATGTACGTATGATTCGATTTTGTAATTATGAAAAATGAAGCTAAATCTGACCCCTATCCGGCCTGAATTCAATTCCTATCTCCTAGGCGAGACTTTCACCCCAAAAATACCTACACATAAGCAGCAAGACTTTCCCACTCTGTCTAATTAATGATTCCCTGAAAATGCGTAGCAAATTAGGGTGTCAGAATTGGTTGCACCGCGGAAACATGTTGTTGAATGGTGTTACGGTGGATTTCGCTGCTGCCGCTGCTGCTGTGACTGCAACATGTCGCCGAGCATTTGAGTGCAGTAGGTCAGTCAGTCAGTCAGTCAGCCAAGCAGTTGGCTTGGGCGTGTCTCGTCTATATTGTTAATGCCTTTAAACCGTAGAATGGAAGTTTAGTTGAAATTGAACCGCCCACGCGACTCGGCAGCCGCACAGCAACACTTGTCAGCCAAGCGAGCGAAACGCAAATGTTTGAACACATGTCTATGTAAGTGCGGCCCACAGCAGTTGCACTTTGAACGTTGCTTTTAATTACCTTAAAACAAAAAGAGCTGCGGGGCCGCCAAACGTAGATAAAGAACCAAGGGGCACTGCTGATCCACAAAGCTATTGCAATACATGTAGAAAGAGGGGAAATCGAGCTTTTAAAGTGAGCGGTCCAATGCAACGAGGTGCATGTCGAACTTTTAGGCAGTCGCTTGTGGACAGTGGGTCGACGGCAAACGATTACTAACCACAATGCATAGCTAAATATTTATAAACCAAAAAAAATTTTCCCCCCTGCCTTATAATTTCTTAATTTTTTCATGATCATCTGATTTAATAATGCCAATTACAAATTGCTTCAGGAAGCACGCTACAATATTATAATCATTTATGAAAAAAATGCTTAGTTACCACCGAGATTGTGCCACTGTTAACTAGAAGGTCTTTCCGTTCCATAATTCCTCAACGCCTCTCCAAAAAACCAAGCGGCACATGCGCAGCAACAGCAGCCAAGCGGAAATGGCCGCAAATTGTGGCAATAATTGCGATCGCACGTCGACGCTGCAGTTCAGCTAAACAGCAACAAAGGCAGCAAACCGAAATTGCCAAACCAATCTCGGTTGGTTTTTCACTTTCATTAATTTGCTTATTTTCTTTATATGCTTGCTGTGTGTTTGCTGCGTTGGTGCTGCCGCTGCTGCACCAATATAAAAAGTTGTTAAATCAACAAAAATTAGCGGGGGGATGGACTCGGGGGAGGAGAGCTTGTGTGGCGGGAAAGGGGGATTTCAGCTGTCAAAATAATCTGCGGAGGTGGGAGGTGGGGTCGGGCCGCAGCAAGCGCAAGTGTCATTCAATGACATTTTTATGATGGACATAATAATACATTTTCATAAAATGTAACATTTTTATTTTACCATGATTATGAAATTTCCGCCGGCAAATGGGTTGGAGTGCGCACTGAGCGTTTCGAGAGGGAAAAATCATCTTTGCGGTCGCGGGGAGGCAGGTTTTTGGGTCGTAACAAACTGCATTTGGCCAAAAAGCCAATGCACAACACCAATGCACGGCCTCTGAGCCTGACTTTCCACCACTCTGGCTTTTGGCTTTGGTTTGTGCCAACGCACTGGCACTGACATGGCTGACACATGTTTCGGTTTTGGTTTTCGCTTGAGCAACTTAATTTGAATACGCTTTTGGCACTTGGCTAATGAATAATTTTTCAGTTTTCAAGTTTTTCCTTGTGGCTACGAGCATGCATCAAGCATACATATATGTACATAGTTAAAGTACGTGCAATTGTTTACCTGCAACGATAAAGAGGCAAAGAAAATATTAGTTTGGTACAAGAAAGACGAGAAGAAAATATTTGTTTTATTGCAACGAAGAAGACAGATAAGCTTTCGCAACCCAAGAGTTCAGCTCTGTTGACCCCGACACCAAATTGGAAAATTTAACACAATTCTCGCTCAGCGACAATTTGCCATTGCTGACACCCACGTCGAGTTATCTCTAGTTAATTGATTGGGTTCAACAAGTTGAAGAAATAATAAAAATCAATTTAAAAAGCCTTATTTTGGGGTCAAGCTCTGACTGGCGGCAATGGCAAAATCAACAACAAAATTCAAGCCACAGTATTGCGAAAAATTGTTGAAAATTATTTTTACAGTTGCTGCTGATTGTTGTTGCTGGCGTTGTTGTCATTAACACGCCAATTTAGAGCTATTCATTCATAAATTGTTTGTAGTTTTGATTTGGCAACTCACGCGGCGGCGCCTGATTTCGCAGTGAATATAAACATCGCTATTGAAACGTGCCCCAAAATCTTCAATCAAAAACGCATTACGTCAATTTTCGATTTTCATTTATTGTACTATTAAAGGAAATCGAAACGTACACAGATTGCACAACGATTCGCCGCCAAACATTCGTAAACATTGCGTGACATAATAATTTTTAATTACTTTTGTTATTGTCTCCGGCTGTTCCAAGTGAACTTGAACTCGGGTTCAACTGGCATATCATCAAAAAATTGAAATGAATTCGTGCATGAATAAATTGTGTAAAATTGCTCATAAGCAATCAGTAATAGACACATTCCAGCCTGCTTTTCGTCTTTTGACTAAACAGAGGAAAGCCTATAAACCATAAACCCAAGAGGAATATACTATTGGTCACTCATTTGAATTCTTATAACCTACGGGACGTTTTGACTTTCCCACTCGAAGGCACTCATGATTCGTCAGACTTTTAATTAATATTCAACAGAAACGTCATTCGGGTTTCTTTTTATTATTTAATTATTTTCGTGACACCTTTTTCTCTATTTTCCCCACCCATACTTAAAATTCCACTTGTTACGCAGTGGGTATATAAAAAGTATTTAACTCTCTTAAAATGGAAGCTTCCAAAAGTCATAAAAAGTAAAAAATACAACAAAACTTTACAGGTTCATTGCTCTTGGATTGTTTTTGGAACTCAAGGGAACCTGAATATCGAGTAGTCCGAGCCCAAACATTAATTTCCTATTATTAAAAGCTAAACTTTGTCTGCTATATAACACCGAATTCAGTTCAATGGCAGTGCTGATAAGTTGGGGGGCTGTCTAATGTGCTTGTATTTTAAGTTTAGTTTTTAATTGGGCCACATACTTTTAATAAATCAACAATAGATTAATGCCTTAACCGCAAAGTCTCAGAGCACTGGGTACCAATTAATGGATTCTAGGAAATCTTTGGAGTTTTTTATGACTCCTAGCTTGCCTTTTTTCCTGACCTCCTTTCGTGAGAACTTTACGATAAGCTGTGGCGCATATTAGCAGTGTTAAAGCTGCTGCCATTAGTCACGATTCACTTGATTATATAACGCAAACTGGAATCCCCTCCCAATCGGCACCTCCAAGTATTCGCATTTGCAATCGGAAAGCGATGCTCTTTGTAATAAGCGCTTGAGTGGCTGCCCAGTGAATTCCAAAACACCCGGTTCAGCTAATTGCAAAACAGCCCCCATATGATATAATCATCATAGCTGCAAATCGCGCTGCCTTGGGCATTGCATTCTCCGGTTCTCAGACCCTCTTCCCTTTCCTCGCCAATGGTAAGTAATTAATGGGCGAGGGCAGCGGAGCCCAGCGGAATTGATTTATGATCCTCCCAACTGTTAATTACTTTATTGTTCCAAGTCCAACAGAATGACATAAATACCCCAGGAAAAAATGGAGAATCCATTTTTCAGTACTTTTTGTTTATGGCCAAAATATTACACAACTGGCCAAAATTTATGGAGGAAGCGCCATCCGCCTTTCAATGTCATGCGGCGTTTGTTTAATTCGAATCCGTATCTGCAAGTGGCCAGAAGCCGTATCTTTAAATGTGTTTCCCTGGTTCATCTCATCCACCAAAGAAAATTGAGCAAGTCTCTTTCGGCCGTGTAAATTGGTTCTATAAGTGGCAAGGCGTTCGCTGCGAAAAAATAAATGAAAACATTTTCGCCGGCAAATGCCAAAGTTGCTGCCATTGCTGCTGCCACTGCTGCTGCCATTGCTGCTGCCATTGCTGCTGCCACTGCTGCTGCCACTACTGCTGCCACTGCTGCCGTGGTTTTACGGATTCCATGGACTTTAATTAAGAGGCAGCCGCAAATGCATACATACACGCATCTGTGGCGGCTTGCGAACATTTAACGGTTCTTTGCTTAAGCAAATGCGAGCAAATGCATAAATTGTGGCGTATTTATAAGATACAAGTGGCGATCGGCCGATTAGCTTGAATCCAATGCAATTCCGCTGTTCTTTCAGAATACAGTTGGCGAAATTAAAACGTTTCCCGTCATTTGACTGAGAATAAACAACCGAAACGGGTTTCTGTTATGAAATCTAGGATGGCAGCTCTTCCCGCGTTTCCACTGGATTACCATTAACTTGGCTGTTTCAAGAATTAATGTCTCTGATCTTCGAGTCATTAACGCTTTATTAATACATTCATTTATCAAAGAAACGATTCCAGTTTTTAGTTGGCAAATCGATTATGCAAATGTGTGCTATTTTGGCAATTTCCTCAAGAAATTATGAATCCAAGTCAGAGGAAATGACGGAATCATTGAGATATGTTCATATATTTTGGAGTATCGTTATTTCACAGACTGTACCTTGCCCGATCCGCAATTTTTCTGCCTTTCTTCTGGCCCACAAATTGTAAACTTGCCTGGGAAAACGTTTTGCGGCCTGCGATTGGGGCAACAGCTCCTCCGCACCACCTCGGATTTCCCAAACGTGGCCACTTGCCAGTTGTGCCAGCGGCGAAGACCTGTCTTCAAATTTATGCACATTTTATTATTGGCTTTTGTTAGATGCTGGTTCATGAAAATTCCGTTTCCGATAATTAAGCACATTTTGTGTATAGTTTTCGGTTGCATTCTGCATTCCTTTGGTGCCCTGTATTTTTCAATGATGTTGTTATTGTTTTCGTATGGCACGGTCGGCGTCCCACAAACATTTCAAATTTTAATTGAATTAAATTGTTGATTGAGGCGATGAAAATGAATTTTCACTGCGGCCACTCAAGCAGTCAGTTGGGCAGACAGATCCGCAGACAGACAGTTTCCAAGTGGATTTTCACGTTCTGCTGGTCGGGGTTCTCTGGCTGGTTCAATGAGTTTGCATTGTGTCAATCAGAGTTTGGTGGAAACAGAAGCGGAAACCGCCAACCCGGCAAACGAAATGCCATCAACTTGGCTGCAAGCACGTAGCCAAAACAAGTACCTTAGCGGCCACAGCCAAAGCCCCAGCGGAGACTTCCGCCAAGGGAATGGAGCTGCGAGTAGAGGCTGCGCTGTACCACCAATCTGAACTTGAGGAAGCGGCAATCTCCGACCAAGCCCTTAACTACCTGCTAAGCATTATCATTTAGTTAATATCTTCGCTTAAGCCTCCGCCTTCAGCCGACAACTGTTGCCAAAGATTAAGTCGCGTTTGCCCATAGAAACAAATTCCAAAAAACTCTCAAAAAAGAATAACAACAGAATACTTCTTCTTTGACCAAGAACCAGTTTCTGGCCAAAACAAGTTTCAGTTCGTTTTTCAACCAATTTTTTTTTGGTTTTACTTTGCGTTTTGCCAAAAGTTGAGGCTATTAAAAAGCCGCCGTCAAGTTTGCAGCTGTCTGAAGCCATATGAAGCCATAAAGAAAATTTACCAAAACCCCAGAAATTTCTTCAAAATTTAATTTTGTAGGCTCCGGCAAAGAGGGGCTAAGCCTCACTTTCTAAATTAGTCGCCAGTTCGTGTTAAATTAATTTCCACAAAAATGCTGCAGTCAGCAACTGTTTGCTGCAGGCTGCATTTGCCACTGCAATTCTACAGCAGCCCCAGCATGTGGCAGTTACAATTGCGGTCGAAAATATAGTGCCATAAGGCAAAGATTTGATCTCAAAATTAGTCCCACACAGTTCCAAGACTTCCCAAGTGCCCAAACATACTCAAAGTATACATTCAAGTTTATGATTGGGGCTGCTAGCTAGCCCACCAATAAATCTTATCTTTCAACTAAAAGTGATATATTTGACTTTAAAAGTTATGTGGCTGGGGCTCACCTTGTAGATACTATAAACTCCTGTCTAGGGGTTTCACCATGGATACTCCTGTGTTCACCTCAACTGTGCCTAGTGAGTGTGACTCTTGAACCGAGCAAGTACCGCAAGCTGCAGTCGATCGGGTAAAGCCGATAAAGCCCACGGAGAGAGAGGAACTCTTGGGCAGACGACTGGGACCTCTACCTCTTCCTTCAGAACAATGCAGCTTGCCTGTGCCTGCAGCACAGACCCCGAGAGATCAATGACACCATGATGAGCATTTGGGTGGATGTGGATGCTGCCTCCTTAGGACTCTACTGATGCTGCTGTTTCTGTTGCTGCCACAGCTTCTTGGCTGTCATTGCGCGGCACGGAAGAAAGTTGCCCACTGTCGTGAGTGACTAACAGTCGGACTGGCAAGCTGACTGCAACTCCAGCCTAGAACAGAAACAGTTTGTGCCTGTCTGCGCCTCTTAGATGCCGAGAGTTGTCTTCCATCTTCCGTCTTCTGTCTGGCAGTTTGCTGGAGTCGTGACACCGAACAAATGTCAGCACTTGCGGGCGTGTTATTGCGGCTTTGACTTTGCTCCGGCTCCAACCTCCAGCCAGCAGAAGCCGGCTCGGAGCTGAAGCCAAAACCGAGCTCAAGCTCATGCTCAAGCCTAATCCCATTTCCAATCCCAGGCCCGACCCAGCCAATCAATTATGCTGGCCTAGCCGCGAATTTGATATGGCTGCGGCGATGATGATGTTGATGGTTTCAGGGGGTCTGCTAATGTGCGTTCTGCCTCGTGGCGGCAATGACACACGAAGCTCAAAGGCAGCCGCACTGCAAGCCACTTTGATCACTGAGATATATAACTGAGAAGAGCACTATTTACACTGGGAAACAAAACACGGATGACAAGTTTGGGCCCACAGTTCAATGCTGTTGGTCCACATTTCCAACTGCATTCGACTGTAGCCTTGGTCGCCTTAGCGTTAACCTCCGCCTTGGTCGTGGTCATTCATTGAGCGATCAACCGATCAGCCGCCTCTCGACACGCCCACAAACTGGTCAGACCGCACATGGTCAAGCATCCGAGATACACGTCCGAGATAGTCAAGTGTCGCGGCGCCCGCTATATTTAGATCGAAAGATACAGATGTACGGTTCACAGTGCGTTACAAAAAGTATTGAGTTTCCAGAGTCATTAGTTAATCTGGACTTTATTAACACAAATCAAGTTGCAAAGTGGGTTAGTCGGTTGAATGTCAAGATATAAAATAGATATGAAGTATAGGTGTTATTTCATTAAACATTTTGCAAAGATAATAATATTGAAATGCTTGAAAGCGAAAATTCTTTGAATTTTCAATTTTATTAAATTTTTTTTTTACACAAGTTAGTTTTGGCTCTAAATCAGATGACAAACAAGCAAATTGATTCAATTTAAAAGTTCTTGGATTATGGACCGTATAACGTTATGAAACGCACTATAGCTACTCACCAATTGATTGCTGCTATATTGTTAGTCATGGCCAAATAGTTGAATGTCAATGGTGGCACAGACAATTAAACGTAAGAAGGTAGCCCAGCAACCCACAAAACAAAAACAAACTAAAGGGGGCCCCCCGCATTCATGTTCCAAAGTTTAGCCCGATTTGGAAACTTCTCGTTTCAGTTTTTTTGTAGTGCCACACGAACGATCAATCACCGCAATGTGGCCCAAAATGTGTTTTGCTTGGCCAAGTCTCTTTGAAGCGCCTTCCTGATTGGATGTGGGCCTTGGTGGCAGAGATTGTTGCAATTACGCTTAAGTAGAGAGCGGTGCAAAATCCATAACGGATGCGGGTTCATTAAAATGAGATGAACAGAGTCTTTGACCTGGCAAATAATACGTTCTCCGTTTTCTTTTTTGGCAGGAACCGAGCACAAATTTAGATCAAATCTGACAGAAGTGTTGAGAGATTTATGATTGCCGAAGGCCTCTTCACACTTGGCCTGCTGTCAAAAAGTGAGCTAAAGAATGCGACAGATCCCCGGGAACGAGTGGAGCGAGATTGGGATCGGGTGAGATCGAGTGAGTTCTTGCCAATGGAACATGAAATTCATTTCAGCGATCGGCGGCCAAAACAATTTTAATGGTCGATCGAGCGTGTCGAACTGTTTGTTGACATGGACGGCGGGCTATCTCACGGCTACCCATGTATCTGTATCTCTGGCTTTAGCTGTAAATTGTATCTGCTCCCCCTCTTCTTTTCATATTGGTTTCTTTTCATGTTCTCGCCAGCTTCCCCTCCGCCCTCTAGCTTTCTGTAGCTGTCTATTTCTGTGGCTAATTAACTTGTAGCTCGAATGTGAGCACACACATTTCTATTTCTCGTTTTAACACTTTTGTTCTTGTTCGATATATAGTGGGATGGGTACAAATCTGGTAAAACGTCAAGGGGGACAGTGAGGTACGACGGCACGCTTATAAATTCATTTACATGGGACATCAAACGTCAAATCGAGTGCGGTGAAAGTTCTGTGGCTGCGCGGGGAAACAATATTGGGGCACAGAACTAGCCCAATGAGATTTATCAGGGTTCAGGGAACTCTTGCCATAAATTTGCTTTAATTATCCCCACTTAACTCGGACTCCGCTCTTTGGGTTGTCATTTGCTGTCGGCATCTGGGTTCATTAGCTAAAAGTTTTTGTGCATAAATTATACAATAGCCATTATGATTTTCATAACATGCATACGAGTATATTTGTGAAATATAGACAAACAGTCGGAGAAACGCAGAGACTGGGAGACGGGGAGGAAAAGTCGGCAAAAACAATGAAATTGATCATTTCGAAAAGTCATACAGAGAGTACGGGGTTCGTTCACCTGTCCCTCCGCTGGACCTTACGACGTTAATCGTATGCGAACAAAGAGCGACAGCCACAGCGAGGCCACAGGGGAGGGCGGTGGTGGGCGGGCGGGGATGGACATGGAGATGGGGAAGATACCGTTAGAAACGTGATAAGCTGTTCGGCGGCTAACGGAACACTTTGGTACAACACTGGAGCACCACCGGCAACAACAAAAATTTGCATAATTTGGTTAAAATTATGACAAAACCAGCAAGAAGTGTGGAAAAGATCGCAGCACGCGTTCTTGATCCGCCGATAACCAATGAACAATTCCCGATACCCGATACCAAATCAATAACAATTGATAGCACTCAAGCTAAGCCTGATAGGCTCCACATCGGAGCTGAGGAAAGTTTTCATTTGCATATCAATGATTGACCAAAAAGATACTCCAAGACCAGCATTAGTTTTCATCAGCAAATGGTAAATATTTTGAAATCATAGAACCGGACAATGAGAAATCAATTCAGAAATGAATCATTTAAAGACGGCTACACCTTGGCTGCATTGGATATTCTCCGCCGCGGCATCGCAGCAACAGTTTTGAGGCATGTTAACGCGGCTATAAAATCACAATTTTATGACTCAACCACGGGCCACCCCCGACCTCGGCTGTAACTAAAAAGTCGTTTAAATAACTAATTTTAATGGCCTGACGAAGAGTGGGCACCAAGAAGAGCCAAAAATAATACGACGGGCATTTGTCGCCTCTGATGAAATTTTCATTGGCGCCGAACGAAAATACTTTTGGAAAAAGTCATGTCTGAAATTTTTAAGCATTCAATTGAATGTTTTTAATAGCCCAAAATATTTTGGTCCACTGTAAGAGAGAGCCCCCTTTATTTCATTTAAATGCGGATCAAAATATTGCGACAAGCCAGAGTGTCGGGCCACAGATTATGCATAGTGTCTTGTAAGCGGCTTAGCAACACAGCGATGCCAACAAGTGTGTATATTTAGGATCAATGGGATATGTGAAATAATGTCGAGGAACTGGAGATATAAAAAGGGTGATGCTTAAAATACCAGAAAAATAAAATGTTTATAACGATTGCTATGCCCTGTGTAGCCGGGGCCAATGTCAACAATAAAGCTATCGGCCGATAAGACGCAACTGGGTGGGAACCTGGTACCGCCCCGCGGGGAGGAGCTGCATGCCATAAATTGCCATAAATTAGTCAGTCGTCGTCGAATTAGACGACGATGCAAGGTAAGCTGGGCCAACAAAGGCTGCAGCAGCCGCAGCAGCGGCAGCAGAGGCAGCACCAATGCAAATTTTCAGTTTTTGCTGTCGCGCCTGTTGGCGAGATTTGCGTAACACTGCGCAACTAGTAACTGGCTGACTGACTGACGGACTGCGAGACGGTCGGGCTGAGTGATGGATGGATGTGCCCCCAGCCCATTCGAATTTAATTTTATGCACTTGCTGTCTGCAATAATTGACTGTTTATTGGCAACTGCGTCGAAGTCGGCTTTCGGCTTTTTGATCATTTATCGGATCAGTCGGTCGGTTTATAATTCGCACCGCCGCCCGTCGTCATATGGCGGTGCAATCCCTGAGGGAGTGTTTGCCGTGACAAATTGCTCAGTGCGGAAGCAATTTCTGCTAAACTTTTCAGCTGCGAAATTGGTAATTTTTTCCCTCGCATTTTTATAACCAATAATTGCGGCTTTGACTTTGATTTCCGTGTGGGTGCCAGCGAGCCAGCGAAGGCAGCCCCGGCAAAAAAACTATGAACCAGCTGGCGCCTCGGGTGGAGGTCAAAGCGATGTTAAACGATTGGGAAATTGCAAAAATAAATGCAGAAAGTGCCTCGACGCTTAATGGGATCGAGAGGGTTGGAGAGGATAGATTGTTTACAGATGATTTTAATAGAGGAAACCTTGTTTATGAGAAAAAACGTATATATGGTGACCAATGTCGGAGGAATGCCAGAGTGTGCCAACTTAGAACCCCAACTTGGATCCCACAACAATAAAGCAATGTCACCGCTGCCTGCATACACCCATAACTCGAGGTTGTACAATTAATTTATGAGGCTTCTTCAGCATGTGCATACAAAGCCAAAAAAGAAAGCCAAATTTCTAGGTCATTGTATAAGAAGCCAAAAAAGGAAGAGGCCAAAAACAAACAAACCAGCAGGCAGGCACAAAGCGATCTGTTCGCTGGAACAAAAGTTATTTATGCAACTTGCCCGTTGCGGTTGCACGCCTTAAGTTCAAATGTCAAGTGAAAGAAGCAGGGAGGATGAGGAATGAATGCGGCGACGGAGCCAGAACATGCATTTAAGTCAAAACTTGAAGTGAAACATCTGGGCAACGGCTGGCAGCCGCCGAAACCGAGACTCCGAGATTTCTATTTCAATTAGACGAACTGCTGCATGTGGGACGTCAGAACCATAATGAATACACAATAATGTTGTTAATTTTCAGTTTAGTTTCTTTTCATTTCATGTGTGCGTGTGTCTGCTGCCCATGCTGTGCATCTACAAATTGACGTATCTGCATCTGTGTCTGCCCGCATCTGCAGCTGCATTCTCGCAAGTTTTCAGATGAAGTTCAACTGCTCGGCCGAGATTCAAATTTAATGACTTCGCTTTTCAATTTACGAGATGTTTATGGCAAACAGCCAGGCGGCTATCAGCGCGCACAATAAACCAACAGAGTCACAATCAAATTACAGTTTGTGTTGAAGCCAAGTCACAGAGAGAAAAATGTAAACACAACATTATCAGCATCACTGTGCTAACTTATTTCAAGTGGAAGATCTTGGACTAATCTTAGTCTTATTTGCGTTGCCATTTTATTTAGGGAATAAATATGTTTTTATCATTCGAGCTTAGGAAGGTTGGGCAAGCTTTTTTGTTTTTTTCTCGGTGCATCTAAGAAATCTTATTAACATTGAGAGCGACACGATCTCATAAGATCCGATCGGCGCCGGATCGAACGCCTACGTTACCCGTACCGCCTCCTCATTGAGTTTGCCGGTATTCTGGCCGAAAAGAGATGTCTGCAGTGCGATGATCCAGCGATGGATCACAATTGATTTCTGGGTCTTGGTTGCGTTTATGGCATATTTTTATGGCACTTTTGTGTGTTTCCTTCGAGTCTCTGTTGTTTTCCACTTTGGATAACATTCACTTTTTGTTTGGCACTTTCTTTCTAATCGAAAGTTTTGTGTTTAGCTGCGTGTATCCGAAAGTGTGGGAGTACCATTAGCGGGAGGACAGGGGGGACATGCGTTGGTCGCTGCCAATTCAAAACCAAAAACACACTAGCGGCTCGTTTCGGTTGCTTTTCAAATTAAATATAAAAGGGGGAAAAGTGCGCGGAAAGCAAAACATTGCCAGACACCTGTTTATGGTCTTGTCTTTTGTTTGCCAATGCATTTGGTGGCCGGGGTGGAATTCGACGTAGGTGGTTCGCTGGTGGCCCCAAACTGTTGCACTTTGCTTTGGATTTTTGGTGTGTGTTGTTAGTTGGCTTGTCTTGTCTTGTGGCCAAAACAACAAACAATGCTTCGTGATAAAAATCTACCAAATTTGCCTATTTCGCCCCGTGAGATATAGAAAGTTCGGGCCACAGTGGGCAGCAGTTCATAAAAAGCGAAACAAATTTGATAAACAAATCGCACAGAATATACAAAGAGCCGCTACCTTGCACAATATTCTCATTACCTGGTCTTTTGTTATATTTTTTATTCTTCGGGGTTTTTCCCCGTCGAATGTGCACTAACAACCAATAAATAGCAACAACAAACGACTGACAAAACAAACAAAATCAGGGAATACCGTGCACCAGCAGGGGGATAGGGGTCAACGCACACGATATCGTGGATGGACAACAGGTTCTGCCCATAAAACGAAAAGAAACCGTTTCATTTTCTGACTTTTCGCAAAAGGTGTAAACACACGAGAAAGAAACGAGGGAGTGGAAGATGGCTAGACACTTGCGCGCACTAAACGATTGGGTTTTTAAAGTGTTAAAAACTACCTGTAAGATGTAGAGATACAGGCCGGCCGGCCGGCCGACCGGCCGACCGACTGCAGTGCATGAAATCGCTTGGCTGGAAAAATGCCATGAAATGGGCTTTCGTCAAATTAGCGTGGCAGCGTTAACGATAAATGGACGATGGGCCATCGCATCCCATCCCAACACACACTTACCAATTCATAGCCCTCCTATCTAACAGATTCATCCGTGCACCGGCTCTGTGGGATATTTCGCACTTTGCCTCACATTCATTCTCCTGCTGCTGTGCCCCGGCTTCTACTCCGTCTTCTACCTGAACTGCTGCCTTGATTTATATGTTTTTACTGCAAAACTGCATAGGGTTTTATCTGTATCTGGCATTTGCATGACACAAACCCCGGGTGTGTTATCTAACTAGAAGAATGCCCGGCTCTGACTTTGGCACTTGATCTACCCAAAGGTATGTGTAGGCATTTTTCTGCTGATGGAAAGAGCCAGACCGAGAGGCCTCATAAATTCTCTGGTCGTTTAGTTTTTACGATTGTCGGCTGGCTTTGTTTGGCCCCGGCACTCACACACACCCACTGGCGACCAACTGAGACACACAGATACTCCCCTCGGGCATCAGAAGTTGTATCTTTCGACGCTGGCCTATCTAAATACATGCATGCTGAAGAGTTGAAGTGCCGGAGCCGGCAAGGGAGCCCATACCCCAAGCGGAAGAAACTAAACGAAACGAACGAAGCAGTCTCCTGCCAAGAATTCTGCGCCTGCGTACTGTACTGTTCGGCAGCTTGCCAGCCGAAGAGAACCCACAAATGCTTCCCCAAAACTGGTCCCTGGCTGAGGCCAAAGTTTGCGTGCTTCGCTGAAATTTTACGCTGTTCCTAAGCCCCCAAAAAGGAAGAATAAGGAACTCCTTCAGTAAAGAACATTCAGGTAGTAGCCTTGTGGTCCGGGTACCGGGTCCCGGGTCCGGGGGGCAAATGTTTAATATTTTTTGTCTTTGGTCCAGGAATGAGAATGAATGAGAGCTCGAGGATGAAGAAAATCAACATTATTTATGGTGCATCAAAATTTATTCACGAGGGCGTGCAACTATTTTAACGGTCTTTATCCAGAAAATGCTTGGAAATGGTACGTAAAAGTTAATGGATTCTGGTCGGTCTTGAAATTTGATATTTGATATTTTCACGGCACAGTTCCTTCTAATTTATAGAAAGCATGAGGGTGGCCACCCAGTGAACCGATATCTTAATCTGATCTAAATCATGCTTAGAATTATTGAATTAGCCCGCTTAACCGGCAGACACACCAGCACACCCAAGACTACCTATAACTTCCCACAAAAATCTCAGAGCCGATTGCTTTCAATTATGACACATTTAAGAAAGCAGCGGTTTTACGTCTGCGAGTTTACTGAAATTTCCAAATTGCTGCCGAGTCATAAGTTGAAGGTAACCAAAAAAATAAAATATATAAACTCCAAAGGAAAAGGCCGACCGTAGGAGATAGACGGGGGTCGCCGGGGAAAGGGTTGCAGAGAGAGAGGCCGAGAGGTCTTGAGGAAAGTACTTTCATTTTCACGCTCATAAAATGGGACTCGCATAAAACTCGAAAACGTTGTCATAAAAAATACACAAAATCAGAAACGTACCAGAAGAGCCAGGCTAAGCGGCTTAAATGACATTTAAATCAGCCGCAGCACAAGCGCGGGACCACATTAAAGTGGTGCAGGGCAAGAGACAGAATTCGGACAGCGAAAAGGCAGCAGACAGCGACTATATAGAAAGGTAAACACACGACAGGCATACACGGAGACACTCGAGACTTGAGATCCCTTTCACTGAAAATGAGTTGTTAGTGCTCACGGTACAGGAAGTTCGCACTTTGGCGAAGATCGAAGAACTCCAAAATGCAGAATAAAACAAGTAAGAACGATTATAGTCGAGTGTCTCGACTATGAATACCCGGTTCCTGATTCTAAAGAGAATGGATAAACATGACGGATTAAAATAAAGCAAACTTGTGATAAATTGTTATTGCACAATTCTGAATATGCAATTAATTTTTCTCTATCAATTATAGTCCCCAAAATCTACGCGGTCATACGGACGGACGGACAGGGGTAGATCGACTGTGCTGTTAATGCTGATCACGAATACATACTTTAGGGGTCGGAAAATCTTTCTTCTCGCTGTTACATACATTCGTACGAATTCAATATGCCTTTTAAGAACCGGGTATAACTACAGTATAAAGCAGCTCCGAGGAGCGCACACGTTTCTCAATGCAGCGAAAACAAATAGGTCGTGTTTAAATGTTGTCTCAAGGTTTTAATAATAAAATGTTTAAATATGTACCATATAAAATACACATATCTAAACTTGAAATTTAATTAAATATATAACAATTTTAAAGAACTATTTGTGTATATCCGAAACAAACCACATTTTCTTTGCCTGCATTCTGTATCTTGCCGTGATTACGCTTTAATCTCGCTATAATGAGGCAGGAAAATTGCTTGGCGGATGTGCCGAGCGTGCCCGAAACGGGATCGGGAATACGACTGAGATTGGGAGCTGAATGGCATGGGATGGGATGAGGTGATATTGAAGGAGAATTAAGCCGCGGTTGACATCCTGGACGCCAGCTGGGAAGCACTCATCTTTGGAGTGCAGAAGCGATTGAATTACCGGGCCGAGAGTCGAGGAGGATTCCGGATCCCCACACAATGCAAAAAAGGGAGAAACCCAAAGAGACAACTACCAGACAGCAAATACACTTGTTCGGGTAATCTGTTCAGCTCCCCCACTCTGTGGCCCTTCCCGTCTCTGAAATACGATGCCGCCGAGGCGCAGGTCATAAATAAACCAAAGACACGAATGAGGCACCGATCGGGGGAGCCCAAAGGCCGGGAAGTGTTGTAAGATAAGGTTAGATAAGTGCCGGCATATATGAATGCATTTGTTTCGCTTCCTTCTTCGTCCAAAATAAAAGGTATTTGCTTTTTTTTTGTTCGAATTAATGTTCATAAAGGGTACATGAATGAAAGTTGTGGTGGATTCGGACTTTAAGAACGCGTTACCTAATGACTTTTAAAGCTTCGGGTTAGTGTTAAGTAGGAGGCAAGATAATAAACTCTATCCATGCACCCGAAAAGGAACTATCATTCTAAGTTGAGTGCTTCTAATTTATTCACCTGAATTTAGCTGCATGCCCGGCAAAACCACCGACGACTCCGACTTGAATCCTGCGTTGAGGCCGCTACTGCTTGTGGGCTTCTCCATGCCCATGTCCAGCGTGGTGGAACCGTCCAAATCGACCAGCGTGTTTCCCTTGAAGAGACCTGCATTGCGGTACTCCTTTGCAAAGGGCGTGGCAGCCTGTGCCGCCCCAGAGGATATCGCCAGTATGAACCAGTACATGGACCATCCTCCTCCGCATCCAGCCGTGGCTTCGGGCCACATTGCAAACTCACTCACGGCGGCGGATTCGCTCACATAAACGACCCGACTTACAGTCTATGAAATTATAATTTAGGCGACGCGTGACACTTTCAATTAACACCGCTCAGCGGCTGCCGTGCCGCCGAGTGCGCAAAAAATGTGTTACTTTTGATCATTAAATTAGTTAGACAACAGCTTGACTTTGATGGGCCCGTAAATTCAATTTTTATGTCGGTCCTCTGCTCGCGCTTTTAGAGAATGGGAAATTCTTCTTGCCAATTAGTGGAAGCCGCCGATAACCAGACCGATGACGCTGTCCAAGTCGCACTAAATTGTGTCACACGATTTTGGCACTGCAAAGAAAAGAGACATAAAGCGAGCGATTAGTACTTTCGGCTAGCAAAAAATAAGTTGACACTTTCATAAGCGATCGTAAAACTGATTGAGAGTTTAAAAAATTATCTAAATTTAATTGAAAACTTTTAAACTTTTTAATATTCGATTTAGAAGAGCTATATTAATAGATTTAGGAGAAAATCTGTTGTACTAGGCAACCAATTTAAATAATAAATAATTAAAACGTACACGTGTCCATAATTTTTTTAATTTCTTGTTGGATCGTGTATGGTACAATATTATTTTAGTGACTACTGCGCAACGAAATGCCTAACAAATTCGTCGAATGTAAGGCCATCGTTTTTATAATGAAAACTAAAGAATGTCTTAATCAGTTGCAATGTACAGTTTTTATTATAATTCCTCTCGCATTTGGGCAAACACATTGCCAACAGCTGTTGCTCAGTATTGTTACAGGCAAGTTTCTATCAATCAAAAAAATCCGCTATAATTTCCACCGCATTTTCCCTATAATCTGGCGCGCATGCGCGCAGGACAACGCGGACGAGCCCACGAGAAATTCCGCGGTGGGAATTAGGGAATCAAAAGAAATCCCGCAATAAGCCCAGAATGCCTCCGCCCACGCCTGCGCGCGATATTCAAAAAGTAAAAACATTCAATGATGCAGTTGGCATATGTAAAGGGAAGGGAGGGAGGTAGGCTGGCGTGTACAGAAGGAACAAAAGGAACAAAAGCAGAGATGCGCCCTTAGCGCCGCTCATAAATGTCAATGAAAGGGCCAATGTTTTTGTTTTTGTTATGGTTATTTTCTTGTTTTTATAGGTATAGTGGGAAATAACATGTGGGCCCAGTGAGGCATATTAATGCAACTTTGGGGAATCAGCATGGAATTTTGAAATTCACATTCCTTAACAAATGTTTCAAGGATTGAGCAATATTTGAATATGTTGAAAGTTAAGCACAGTCATTAGTGCTTAAAACGCTTTAATTAAATTTTAAATTTTACCATGCCAATTGATTGATTTGACTTATTTTTTGATAGTAACACCAAGTTTTTTAGAAAGAAGCATCCACAGATCTCGCTTGTTTATAATTGACTACTTTGTGAAATAAAATTAGCATACACGTCAGTGTAACGAAAAAAAATTGATGGATGGATAAAAAAACACACGCTGTGACTGCTTAGCTCATTCCAATGCGCTTCGAATCAAACGAGTTTCAAGCAAATATTTTGCATTGCTCGAAAAGCCAGTTTCTAACAAATAAACACGAACCATTGAGCATTTAATATCCGGCAAGGGATCCGCCGAAAACAAACAAACAGATGCAATTGCCTTTTGTTGTGTTGGTCTGTTTCGCCTTGTTTGTTTATGTTTTGGAATGAGATTATAAATGCAACGACTATTACCTTTTTGTGATGAACTGCGATCCGTTTAGCACTGCTTTGTTATCTGTTATTCTTTCGACACTTTCGTGGACGTTTGCGCCATGTAACGGAGGCGGCAAATCAAAATTGCGACTAATTTGATTTCGTTCTTTTCACCCGATTTGTGAAAAAATTAAAGAATCGAACAGCACAGTCAAAACATTATTTGGACCGCGGCCAATGAAAATCTCTTGCCGTTTTTTTATTTAAATTTTCACGTGCTGGTTTCCACAAAACCGATAATAGGATTTTTCAAACACTTCGCAACGCATTTCGCGCAGCTCCAGAAATATTTGCGAACGGCATCTTGGCCGAATTCGTTTGACCAAAACACAAAAACAAAGGTAGCGCGAAATCCGCACGAAGCCGAAAAACACGACTGTTCCGCTCAAACTCAAAATTTCGAATGTACCGACAGGCCTGCCGACAGAGGGCGAGTCGGTCAGGTACCGACTTTTACTGGACAATGTCAGTTGTTGGTTGAAAATTCTTAATTTCGAATTTTTTTTTTATTCATTTATATTGAAATAACTTCAAAAATTTTAAATGTATTTAAACCGCTCTTAAGCAGAAACTTATTTTAAGTTGTTATTTATGGCCAGAAAGTCATGACTCCTTCTTTTTTTTCGGTGCTGGTCACACAGATTCAAAAGCATGTGAGAGCAACGAGTATCTGATCTTAAGCGATACTTGTCATCGATGTTGACATGATTTTCAAAAAACATCGCCGCGCCTTTTTTTCCGTGGCCGAGTTCCTAGAGTTTTTCTGTATTTTGCTTTGCTGATTTGATTATCTTAAAAAATTTGAAACTATGCTATGTTATTCTAAATTAACACACGTGGGTTTATTCAAGACCAATAATCATCAACAACAACGAAATATTATTTCGAAACCATTGAAGCGGAATTAGCTATAAGCATCCAGCAGCCTTTGTATTTTCAATGTTTTTTTCACATTTAGTACTGGTATTGTATTATGATTTTTTCTTTGTTTGCAAATTTGTTTAGGCATCTTATAACTATAGGACTTTTTTATGGATCCTAGTTGGGGTCACCATTATATGTATATAATTTAATTTTCGTAGGGTATTCCAAAAATGCTGACCTTTATATATATTCTCTAAAGAAATATTTATTTTCTAAATTGTGACAATTGTTTATTTTTAAAATTCGATTTCATTTTCCCGCCCTTCCCGGCAAACTGAATATGCTTATTTACTTATTACTTACAGTCAAATGTAAAAACATGCCACACTGCTTAAACTGCTTGACTCGAAGGGGCGGAGTCTGAAAATTATCCCCCAAACGGATATTCTGGCCGGAAGTAAAAACAGGGGTTAATTTCACCGCCTTTGCAACCAATCAGGAGCGCTGGTCCCACACTACAGGTGCGGTATAAAGAACTTTTTTATGTATTTTATTTTTTTGGGAGCTATTAGGCAGCGTTTAACAGGCGCCCCCGCTGCTCTGCTGTGCTAATTTTGTGATGTGCCGCGTAATTTGCTCCGTCTTCTGTCCTGTCCGCTGCCGACGTCGACGACGGCCACGACGTCAGGATAAGCGTCGCTTGACCAGCGGAAGTGTATCCGAGTATCTGTCAGCACAGTCGCTCGTCGATTACGATAGAGATTAGTCCGTGGCCCTCCGGGAAACAGCAAAAGCTCAGATCCGTTTGCTTCACCGCAATGCAAAGCCAGGATGTGGAATCGCTTGACTTGTCCGATGAGCAAAGGCCGCCGGTCATTAAACGTGGCGAAAGTATCGCCAAACATTCGGAAGCCACAGGTCTAACGCAGCTACCGCAACGTCCCTCGTCGCCGCGCCAGTTTTTCGAACGCCTCTACGGACATTTGGAGACGCGCAGCCCGGAATGTGGAGACATCGACGTGGGAACTCACAGTCACAGCCACGCCCACAAGCCTCCGCCTCCGCCACCGCCGCCTCCGCTGTGCGAAACTCCTTATCACAGCGACGGCGGAAGCGTGTCCTCGCCGGACATATCCATCAGCGATGAACGCACTACGCTCGCCAGCTTCCCCGCCTACGACTTCTACGGCGCTTCGAAGGACTACTCACAGCAGCATTCGCAAAAGCTAAGCTACGTGAGTCCGCCGCCAGTGATCAATCCGGGAGTGGTAGCGAATCCTGTGATACACGGATTTGCTTCCGGATTTCCAAGTGACCCGCACTTTAGCGCCGGCTTTTCCGCATTTCGTGAGTACTTATTTTAGCATATCTTTATATAACAATGTGAAATAAGTAAACAACTAAGAATATACCTTTTAGTTCAATAACGTGTGTATAGGCAATACTTTTCATCCAATAATGTTTTAGAACGCACAGTTTCTGGGACTATTGAAACTATTTTCAATTGATTTTATTTTACGCCTAAATCGGGGATTTGAATACATTCTCCTTTATCCTTGATACTGAACGATACAAAATTCGTAAACAATTGAAATAAATTATGTTGTGAAGGACTATGGCCGAGTACGAACTCATAATGTTATACAAAAAGTTAGAATATTTAAGCGGAATAATACAGTGAACCTTTTCCACATATTACCCCATTATGGTTTTGATTCGCATTGTGCATTCGTGTTAAAAACGTCATTGGATTGGTGTTACACGAATTCTAAATGGGTTACGTTGTTTTAGATAGACTGCCAGCAATAAAAATAAAATTGCATTTGGGGTTATATCCAACTTGTATAAATATATTTATTTGAGGTTATCAAGTTCTTAAAGGTGAAATTGAGCTACTTAAAATTTGGTCCTAACTAGGTATACAATTGTGTTTTTTTGTTTTATAAGGACTCCACTTTTTACTTGGAAGGCGGTGGCTTCTCCTGTTCGCCTCGTGCGTTTTCCTCTTTCCGCTTTTGCTTCAGATTGCGAAGCTCCAGGCTGAGGAACATCTTCAGGTTCGGGTCGGTGATCTTGGACAGCACGATCTCTCTGGCCTCCTCATCGTTGTCGCCGAGAAGTTTGGCCAGGGTCTGGGCATAGTCCAGCCACACGCAGTTGGCGCACCCAGACATGCAGCAGGTGGTGGGTTCGGGAGGTATCTATTTGTAGAAAATGAATTTGATCCAAGGTTACGATTCGCGTGAAATAACTTAAAATTGTACGAAAATATTCTACTTGTGTAAACCAAATTTATTGAATTTAAGACACACTGTAGATTAGAAACAAATGCAAGTATTTATTCACCTCGATGTCCTTGATATTTTTTTTTGACGTGGAACCGCTATCTTTGGCGTTGGTCGATGTATTTGTGGTGGGTGCGCCCTTCGTTTTGGTGTCCGCGTCTTCCAATGCCTGGCTCGGTGCCTCCTTTTTTGGCACAGGCTCCGTTGGGGCATTGGGAGGCACATCCTTTGAGGGGTTGCCGGCCAATTGACGTGCCAGTGATCCAAAGGCCCATCGTTCGCCTCCACGTCTTAGGAGCAGACACCGCGGGCAGCTAAAGCCCAGAGGAGCCAGCATTTCAACCCAAACCCGATCCCGACCCCGAGATCCCAAAGATGTTGAAAAAGTTGTATGAAAAAGCTAAGAGGAAGTGATGTACATTTCACACGCCTGCGCAGGTGCAGTTCAAATAAAAGTTAGTTCCGCAGGAACTGCAAAAAATCGGATGCAGAAAAAACGATTAAATGTGCAAATGCTATTGAATATCCTCGTTTGTAGCCGGGGCAAGGATTATGTAAAATCAGTCAGGAAAAAACATAAACAATGCCAGGGAGCGGGGGAAAAGGGAGGGACTGGCCACACAATGAGCCAGCGCAAAAAAATTAGCCAAGGAAAATAAAAAAGAAAGGCAAGAAAAAGAAAAAATTAAAACGCATTGAGCTGTGAAAGTTTTCGTTTACTTGCGGCGTTTTCGTTTGCGGTTGGTGAGCTTTACCAGGTGTGTGGCAGGAGGTGGCAGATTGAAAATCCGCCAACTAATGAAAAGGATCCACGCAGCGAAGCAAGCAAATCAATGGCAATTTATTCAAAATCATGGCTGCAGTCCTTTATAAAATATATATTGCACATCACAAACTACACCCAACAATTTTTTAAGCATTGTGTAAACATTACAATCTTTGTTTTGGTATCCGCAAATGGCAAAAAAATTAACATTGTAATTGAGCCCGTCAGGAAACCTAAAAAACTAACAGAAAGCTAAGGGGAGAGGGTAAAGACTCATAACAGCCACAGCAATCTGCCCAAAGGACACTTGGCTATCGAATTTCACACGTGATTTAAAAAAAGTTTGGCCAGAACGACCAAGAAGGGGAAGAGCAGAAGCGAAGAGGGTTTAGGACTTAGTCAGGCAAAGGGTAATCAAGCAAAAACTAGAGATTACCTCGCCGCCTCCTTTATGTCCTGGAAAAACCTACCCATTCCAACACCCGCGCCCGCGCCCACGCCCACGCCCACAGGCAGTAAAACAACTTGTCAGCTTCGCTGTGTTACATCAATTAGAGTCTAAACCGCAGCACAGACACAAGTGGGTGGTGGTGGGAGGCGATGGGTGTGACAGGTGGGTGGTGGTGGTGCGACAAGGGGGTGCAGTGGGACATAATGTGCGCTTGAGTGAGCTTCGTCGCCGCCAACGCTGCGGATGCAAACACACAGACAACAGATCGGGAAATGGGAACGAGAGGATGATGATGGGCGTAGGGGCGTTATAGCCAGCTGTTTTCATTGTTGAAACTTTCCCGGATCAACATAGATTGCCCAAAAAAAACTACAGCCAAAAAGAGAAACAAAATACACGTGGAAAATGCATTTGTAATGTGCACCAAAAACGCGAGCCACACAATATGATTTATATTTTGTTTGGCGGTGGGACATCAGATAGCCGAGTGGTTAATTATTTGTTTAACTGCCGAAACACGCAACCGCATTCGGAATCGTTTAGCCCTTGTTAATGTAAGATTAATTTCGCTTTAACATCTCCATTCTGTTCGAAACGAATAAAAGTAATGTTTGCGTGGGAGTAGCAAGGGTTTGGGCTGAACAAAACAAATGAAATATTTCTAGAGGGGATGCTATTTTTATTCGTTCTTGAATAAACAAACGGACATAATGACTTCTTCGTCCGGAGGAGGTATGAAATACACGCACATTAAGGGGCAATCTTCTCGGTTAACAAAAGGTAATGAAATTTGTTTAACTTTGGTTTCCAGTCGCTAGGAGGCGCCGCAAGGAAGGACGACAACGACGCCAAAGGACCACCTTCAGCACGGAGCAGACACTACGCCTGGAGGTGGAGTTCCACCGGAATGAGTACATTTCAAGAAGTCGTCGCTTTGAGTTGGCTGAGACCCTACGGCTGACTGAAACGCAAATTAAGATCTGGTTCCAGAATCGGCGGGCCAAGGACAAGCGCATAGAAAAGGCCCAAATCGATCAGCACTACAGGTGAGTTTTTGGGCGGGTAAATCTAAAAATTAATCTATGAATTTTTAAGTTTATATTGAGTACTGCAACTAACAAGTAAAATACATGGCAGCCAACAAACAACCTCGAAATTGCGTTCACCATTGGCAGCCACGTGAAGAGGTTTTTATTTGGCAGTGGGATATCTCTTTTCGAAACGGAAGTAATTCAAAAAACGTCACTAGTTTAATTGATGGGCTCACATAAAATTAACACGAAATTAATTTTACGACATTTACGCGCACACCAACCCAATTAGACAGACAGACAGACAGACGCTCCCTCCTGGCACTAGTTTTTAGTAGTCACGGGACTCCTCTACCCAGGGTCCTTCCGAAGGGGTAGTCATTGGTCGGGAGGAGAAGTTGCTCATTTGATGTAATCAATTTTTCAGAAACTTTGTCGTGGCCAATGGTTTTATGAGCTCCATAATGGGACAATCGAGTTACGCACCGCCCGGGCCCGTCTCCACAATGGCTCCGGGAGGCGTGGGAGTGGGCGTGGGCGTGGGCGTGGGCGTGGGCGTGGGCGTGGGATACTATGCCACCGCGGCGGCAGCGACGCCAGCAGAGCTGCCCAAGGACGGCACGCAGGACAAGGACTACGAGCAGCAACTGCAACTGCAGCTGCAGCAGCGACAACGGAGCAGAGCAACGTCAGCGCTTATCAATACATGCTAGCATTATTCACCAGTATTAACAAATTACTTTTAATTGAGCTTTAAACTGTTTAGAATTAGCGACTTATGAATAAATAAATCATATAAAACTTATTAACGCAGTTGCAAAACTTACCTATTTCCTCGGAGTTTGCATTTTTTGTACGCAGGACTAGCACTATTTTGTTTATATAAGAAAGAAAAAGACAACAAGCTGGGACAACTAAAAAAACTAATAAACAATGAAGCCAATACAGCTGTTGGCCAATCGATAACGAAGTGCTATCGATAGGCGATAGCGACTTAACCGCTCCTGAAGAATGTTCAACATGTTTAAATACAAGTAAATAAAAACGAATATTTAATTTTTTAAATATTTTTTATTTGGTTAAACAAATTCCAATAATTTATCAATTAAAAAATACTCCCTTTGGAAATATCTGCGATTTCTGATGTTTATACGAGCATTAAGTTCGGTTTAATTTTCAAGAGGTTTTTATTTTGATATATTGTATATAGGTTATCAAAAAGTTCATTGGGATATCAAGTGTAATGTCACACAGAGACTTCTTCTAGATCTTCGCCACCGGCTTGAGGCCGAGGATGAAGAAGGACTGGCGCAGCACCGCGGCCGTGGCCTCGCACAAGAGGATTCGACTCCGGTTGACCGCGATTATCTCGCCAGCCTTGTTCTTCTCAATGCAGTAGCAGCTGTCGTAGAACTCGGTGAAGACGGTGCACACCTCATAGCAGAACTCGCAGAGGAAGTGCAGGAACAGCTCGTTTGAGCACTTGATCAGAATATCGTGCATCTTCAGCAGGGTCTTGGCCAGCTTCCACTCCTTTTCGTGGCTCAAATCGATGCTGACCCCGTCCAGGACCTTGGCCAGGTCGCTGAAATCCTCACCAGAGTTGCGGGCGATGGAGCAGATGCGGGTGTAGGTGTAGAGGAGGTATACGGCCGTGTTGCCGCGATCCTCGAGCATTTTGTCGAATGAGAAAATATAATCACTAATGCGATTGTGGCACAGATCCGCATACTTAATACAACCATAGGCCACAGCCTCTTGTGCGTCCGTAAGTTCCTGCGGAGTGAGAACGTCGTTGCGTCCGCGACTCTGCAGTTGATTCAGCGAGCGTTTCATTCCCTCGTCGAGCAGATCCGAGAGCTTGACGGTGTCGCCCGATCGGGTCTTGAACTTCTTTCCATCTTCGCCCAAAACCACACCGAACTGCACGTGATCTACACGATGAACAGCGGGATTCAGGAGGCCGGCACGTTCGGCCGCTTTGAAAATTGTGTTGAAGTGCGTGCTTTGACCTGCGTCCACGACATAAATGACCCATGTGCATTTCTCCTCCTCCAGACGATGACGGATGGCAGCCATGTCCGATGTATCGTAGGTGAAGCCACCGTCGGACTTCACAATCGTCAGGGGAATGCCCGTCTTGCTCTCGTCCGGCCACATGATCTCTCGCCCCTCATCCGCCTCCAGCAGGTTCTTCTTTCGCAGCAACTCAACCACCGACAGCATCCGGGACTGGTAAAAGGACTCGCCGCGCTCCTCGATCGAAACATCCAGTCGGTTGTAGATGGTTTGGAACTCCTTTCGCGAGACATTGCAGATCAGCTGCCAGGCTTTTATCGAGTTTGGTTCACCGCTCTGCAGCGACACCACCCGACTGTAGGCACGCTTCTTGAAATCCTCATCCTCGTCGAAGCGTTTCTTCGACTCCTTGTAGAACATCTGGAGATCGCCGATGGGAGGGCTTTCGTTGAGGAAATTGGGGAAACGATCCTCCAGATGGGCAATTAGCATGCCAAACTGGGTACCCCAATCGCCAAGATGATTAATACGGACCACGTCATGCTGCAGGAACTCCAGCAGCCGGCATATCGATTCCCCGATTATTGTGGACCGCAGGTGGCCCACGTGCATCTGCTTGGCAATGTTGGGGGAGGAAAAGTCGATAAGGACTCGTCGCTTGGGAACTGGCGGCGGTTTCACTCCGTTGCGCAAGAGTCCGCTGAGAGCCTTGGCCGCAAAATCTCTAAATTGGCAATTAGTAGATTGTAGGTATTATTGTTTTAAGATGGCTTACTTGCTGAGGAAAACATTGACGAAACCGGCTCCCGCCACTTCCAACTTGTCGATGAGCGGCGACGACGGGCAGTTGCGCTGGATTTCGGCGGCAATATCGCGCGGCGACTTGTTGACGCCCTTTTCCTTCAGCTGCTTGGCCAACTTCATGGCATTGTTGCACTGGTAGTCCCCAAACTTGGCCGACGCACTGTTCACGGCTGCAATGGACACGGGCGCGTCCTTGTACTCCGGGAAAGCCAAGGCAATGGCCTGGGCAAACACCGACTGCAGGTGTTCCGTAATGGAGCAGCTGTCGGTGAGCTCTACGCCGCCGGCTGCTTTAGACTCCTCGGCTATGGACTGGCAATGGTAAAAAAAAACTGTCATTGTACTGGACGACCCGAGATCCGAGGGCGGACTACACACCTGCCTGAGAATGGCCAGACGGTGCTTCAGCTTCGTGTTCTCCAGCTGAAGCTTGACCAGATCCTCGTCGGCCTCATTCGATCCCTTGCTTTGCAGCTGGGCCGTCAGCCTCTGCGTCTCAAGTTCCTGAAATGTCAGTTAGTGGCTGCTCTGCGACGCGATAGTTTCGGTCCACCTACCAGCTCCTCGAGTTTTTTCAGCTCCAGATTAAGCCCCATTTTCCGAATTCCTTTCACAAGCCCAAAGATAATCTACAAGTAAAATGTGCCACATGGATGCCGCAAACTGGTTGGCCAACAGCTGACTCAATCGATAGGCGTTTCGGCCTGTGAAAGTTAAGTTGGCAACGCAAGCAATAGGGGTGGGTGCACAACCCGCTCACGTCGATTTTTAAGAAACGTTCATAGTTTTATATCTGCCACCCCGAGCAGGATCATCTATATACGTTATTCCATTAAGTTTTAAGCCAGTTTATAGTTTTGTGTTGTGCATATATTGCCTTTCCTGAGTGCCCAGCGTGCTATCGCAATCACGCGTGCGTGCTCGGCACGTGGCCATCTCTAGCTGGCGAACTTTTCTTTTCCTTCCTGCCCTGCTGAAAATTGTATTTTGTATCTGCTGAATTTTGTCAAATAAAGCCCCAGCAATGGAAAGCCAGGTGCTCGTGAAGGTCGAGGAGCCGATCAAGGCTCCCAGTCCGGATGTGATCGAGGTCTCCGACCGCGAGGAGGATGTAAGTGCCTGACCGGGTTCGACCGAATCGTTCACCTGTTCATCGCCGAGTGACGCATTCGCCTCGCATGTATGCTTGTACGATTAACCCCCGTCTGCCCCGCAGGACATCTGCGAACTGGAGCACTTGCGTAAGCTCTTCATCGGCGGCCTGGCGCCCTACACCACCGAGGAGGGCCTCAAGACGTTCTACGGCCAGTGGGGCAAGGTGGTCGATGTCGTGGTGATGCGGTAAAGTTCACTACAGGAGCTATTCTCGCTTGACGAGCACTCATCATATCTTCCCCTCTTTGTGTTTTCAGCGATTCGACCACGAAGCGGTCACGCGGCTTCGGCTTCATCACCTACACAAAGTCCTTGATGGTGGACAAGGCCCAGGAGAACCGGCCGCACGTCATCGACGGCAAGTGAGTGCCCATCGTCTAGCAATATTTGTCAACGGGCTTTGATGATGATGCTCTTTTCAGAACCGTGGAGGCAAAGCGGGCACTGCCACGCCCGGAGCGCGAATCGCGCGAGTCGAACATATCCGTCAAAAAGCTGTTCGTCGGCGGTTTGAAGGACAACCACGACGAGGACTGCCTGCGGGACTACTTCCTGCAGTTCGGGCGGGTGGTGTCCGTCAAGCTGCTGACGGACAAGACCACCGGCAAGCGGCGTGGCTTCGCCTTTATCGAGTTTGACGACTACGACGCCGTAGATAAAGCCATACGTGAGTTAAATCTCCAGTTAGGGGAATGTACCATGTGTTTATGAGCCCAAAAAATGAGGCCATAAAAGTAGGGACCTAACAAAATTATGATAAAATTATGATACGAAAGCTGTGCATTGCATTCACATCTTTTAACATTTTATTTATTTATATTTAAACTATCTGTAGCCTAGAGTTTTGTCACAAATTACAAGGGGATTATGGCAGAACGGTAACCCAATCTATTACCTAACATATATCTGTCTTGTTTTCCCATTATTCTTGGCATTGCCTAACTTCCACCTACATTTTCAGTTCAAAAACAGCATTCAATTAAGTATGTGCACGTGGATGTGAAGAAGTCAATCTACAATCTAGAGAAAAAGGACAAACAGCTGCCCCCATCAACAGCAAACGGCAGTAAGCCGCCGATTAGTCAGCAGCCGCCTCCGCCGCCCCACAACGGAAATATGCCACCATCCTATCGTCAGACTGGGCCCCCGCCCCAGGCGATGCCGCCCTACCACCACCAACCACCGCCACCCCCCATGAACGCTCCGCCGCCCAACTACAACTACTGGGGCCCTCCCCCGCCCCAGCCGATGCAGTCGTATTACCCACAGCCGCCGCCAGCGCCGCAAATGAGTGGCTGGGGACCTTATCCACCAGCGCCGAATGGCTGGAACGCTCCTCCGCCCCCACCGCCCGGTGGGCCGCCGCAGTGGCACGCGGGACAGTGGGGATGCCCGCCACCAGTGCCACAGCCGCCGCCGGTAGCCGCGCCACAGGCACCGATGGATCACCACCGCAACGGACCTCCTCCACAGGCGGCTGGAAATTGGGGCGTGCCGCCGAACGCACCGCCTCCTGTGTCAGGAGCGCCTCCACCGCAGGGACCCCCGCCGCAGGGACCTCCGCCGCATCAGCAACCACCGCAGCAGCAACAGCCGCCGGGCGGCTTTGGCAGCGGTTATCAACAGAACTACGGCGGCGGCCCGACCAAGCACAGCCTTAATGGGAATCGCATAAATCCCTATCAAACAGCCCCGCCGCACAGTTATCGTTAGTGTTATTTTGTACCAAGATTCGTTTTTATGCTTATTAACCTTGTTCGTATTCCTTAGACTCTCAAGGGCCAGCTGTTTCGTATTCGCCGTACAATGTTGGGCCTCCGCCGCCAAACGGCAGTGGTCCGTTGTCGACGGGCAACAAGGTGGTGGGTGTGAGCAATGGATCCGTAGCCACGGGCGCCAGCGCCAACAGCAAGTATCGCCGCTAAATCGTGTTGGTGAGTAGAAGCCGCTGACGCAAGCGAAACCGCAGCCCGTCCCCACCATTAGTTGTTCGTTTAAATGTGGTCTATGCATAAGATATATCCGAATACGTCTTGCCACCATCCCATGAAAATAACGCACTACGTCTAAAGTCCCTCTACCCTTCTATCCACCTGCCTATCCTTTTAATGTATTTACTAATGTGGAACATTCTCTTTGATTTAGATGCCTCATTGGGCGGCAATAGCTCAAGATTCAAGATACTGTTAAATAGGCTCTTTGATAAGCTAGGCCACACTTGTTTAGAGTTACTAACAAGGCACTTAGCGCAATGTCTCTCTATGATAGGACAAATACCTACGGTTTTATTCTACACCTAAGCTATACCATTGATACGATCTACGATTGACCTAAGCTATGCCGCAGACTATATGTATAGATATTTTCTAAACCGTATTTGGCTAGCTTTGTTCTTATTTTGACATATTTTTGTACCCTTATGAATCGTAGAATATTCTATAATACGATATACATATAATACGTAAGCTCTCTATTCGAATCCAACTCTCTTTGTCTACGACACGATTCAAGCAGTCGTGCAGCGCGCGTTGTCTTCAAAGCGATCAAAAATACCATTAATCAATTAGATATTCGAATTGAATTGATCAAGTTTAGCCTGAAATTTTTGGCCTAGTCCGTATAGCTTAGTTGTAGACACATACGTATTACCAATAGAATTCTAAAATAACTAAATACGTCCAAAAATAAATACAACAAAATGTAGTTAATTAGATGATGAAAGAAGAAAACCTATGAACGAGATCGAAGCGAATCGGACCAGCAATAATATCTGACGAGCGTGGCACGAGTGCGTGGCCTTAACTATCAATGTACCCATGAGTTGATATCAAAAAACTACTGTCAATTTTACAATGAGCGAAACGGATACTTTATAAAGAATCAAATATCTGCCATTCAAGACATTATACTGTAACGTTTAAAAACTACGGTTTCCACTCTACTACACCTTACCACATTACAAGTATTCCCTTGAAATTTCGGATTTTTGTTCTCCCTCGAAAGAAAACGAATCACCTGTATTTGTATGTGAAACATAAACGATACCATTAAAGTGTCTAAGAGGACTAGGAAAATCTATATATGCGTTTGCGAACCACGACACAACTTCAAGTTAAGTTTAGATCTACCGTTTACCTAGATGTACGACGTATTTTCTTTTGTATATAAGCTTACGTTTTGTAGCATTCGCCAAAGGCTTGAATTGAATTGATCTATGAATTAAGGCGACAATTATGTATTGGAATAAGCGAGATAAGGAAAGAAGAGGCTCAGTCCACCCATTTACCAGCTTCATTTAGAGCTTCTACTTCTACATATACGAATACAACACTAAACGCATAACCGAACTTTATGAAAGCCCCTAATTATTTTTAAATAAATAAAAATTAAAAACCAACACTATGTATTTGTTTTAGCTGACGACTAGTAAGTCTACTATATTTCTGTCTCGCAACTGGGTCTAAGTAGCGTTAAATTAAACTATTTATCTCGAGATCAAGTTAACTTTATGCAATTCTAGGTACATGCAAGGTCTAAACTTGCGCTCTAATTTTAGACATATTCTCTACTCTACTCCTATAAAACCCTAAAAAACGCTTGTGAGACAAGCTCTAGGCCTAAGGTAAGTTAGAGAACAGAAATGTACTTTACTTCGGATCTATGCCCTAGGATACGCTAGAGTTTCTATAAGACTTCTTAAGTACATACCTGCCTTACACATTGCATGCCATAGTCTCCATTTATTAAGTCCTTCTAAAGCAACCACCATGTTTATTTTCAAAAATTTAACACAAATATCCCGAGCTAAGTGGACGAGGAACATTGCGAGAACCAATGACCGTCTTATCAAGGTAAGTCCTAGTCGAAAATACTTTTAAATTAATCACTCTTATCCACAATAAATAAAAATATGGAATCTAAAACCTGGCCAATCTGTGTTTTCATTTTGAATGCAGTAACGAACATGTTGGGTGCGAACATGTTGGGGTAAATACATACATCTGCTCCACTTTGGCGATCCGTAATCATTCGGAAGCTTTCCCAGCGGGAAACAGTCACTCGCCATCCGCCAACGCGTTCAGACTTTCAAAGAGGAAATACCCCCTAGAACTAACAGTAAGTATGTTACTGCCAGTGCAAAAAACAAAGGATTTCCAGCCAGAATCTGATTACAAGAAAATCAAACATGTGGATGTCAGGTTCTAAAATAAGGGCAAGCTCAGCTTTTTATCGAATTCAAGTTCAATGTTCTTTGCCTTTCTTCGATCGATTCTACATTAATTGAACTTAATTTTTGTGAAATTGGCCAATTTGAATTTGCCAGAACTAAAAGAGTTTTGTTCTCGAATCTAAATCAAAGTTAGCTGTGCAGATTGCAAGGTCAACAAGTCGTTGTCGCGGGAACTACGGTTCCGCTAAATCAAGTAAATTGTTTTTGTGTGACAGGGGTATAATATAGAACTAACTCGCCCGCCCATTTTTCACACCCGCGATTCAATGGACTCTTCAGCATAAACAGTGCATCTTGGTCGCTGCATCACGTCATTGTTTCTAGTTTTGTCGGTATAATTAAACGGCAGCCAGAGTGCATATACACAACCGACGATGGAATGCACAGGCACAGCATCCAACTCGGATATTCCTGGAAAGCGTGCCGCACTCCAATGCACATATGTACACTGCGCCTTGCATATTTATTTCTCTTTACAAGATACATAGTCGCTGCGCATTTTGATTTGGATTCTGCTCGAGTCTCGAAAAGCAACGATTAAGCAAGTCTTGATCGCCAAAACGGAAGCGGCCGATCCTGATAAGCGCCTGAGGCCAAGTCGTGTATGGAGCCTGAGATAAGCCGAATGAGTCGTTGAGCAATTGCTGGCTGGCTGAGGGTGTGCTATATACGGCACATGGGCAAAACACTAGCATAGGAACTAGGGCGACATCTTGGACTGATTATTGTGCTGTGGGTCGCTGTGGAAATACTACTTTAATTTGAGCTTGGTTTAGTTGGCAACATTAAGGTCAGTTTTAATCTGCTGCTACCTACGAATCCAATGTACACACACATATTTTCGTATAGAGATGATTTCATAAACTACTTTTAAAAAAGCTTTCATCTGGCAACATGTGTTGAACATGCCTTCAAGTCACATATTACACATTTCCTTTGCGGTGCCGTTCTGGGAAATCATTTGCAACTCTCGCAGGGAAATGCAAATCTAATTTTAATAAAACTCAGTATGTGTCTTCCTCTCCATGCAATAATTTCATTCTAATGTCCCATAAGTCAAATGTGCATCGTGATCTCTTATCTCGGACCACTTTTTCCTGAAACAATAGACTCTGATTGTTTCGGTTCAGCTTCGATCTGTAAAAATGATCATAGTGGAAGATTTTCTGCGTCTGTATCTGCCAGATATATTCGCATTGACCTTTTGAACCCGACAACGAGGGCTGACCGGATTTTTCTTCGTCTTCGTCAATTGCCTTCAATGGCAAAAAGAAGCCGCTCCCCATACCGCGCATAAGGCATGTAAACCACCCCTTAAGGGTGAGTTACAGCTCCCGACCGTTTCCTTTCCTTGGCGGTACAGTTCCGTGTCGTTGTAATTTTACGTATGTATGTATGTTGCTAGCTCGATTTGGAAATTTGGCGGGCCAAGGATATGCTAAAATTCAACATGATACTTTGGAAATTTCGTGCCCCAGCGGTAAACAGCTTTGTGATGATATTTTCCTATACTTGGCAAACTCTGACTTAGCTTAAAAAGAGAATTTTAAATGGTTTCAAGGTACTAAATGCATATCCCAGGTGCCGATGCATATTTCGGCCAAAAGTTGAACCCCTTGTAACAGTTTCTTGGGCCCCTTTCAGTTTAAATCTCCTTCAGAATGCGCTCCCTTTGGCTGCTCCTCGGCTTGGGGCTTCTGGCCTTGTGCCACGTCCAGGCCTCTGAGGAGGAAGAACTCGACTTGGACAATTTGGACATCAGTGACATTGATGAAAACTTGGACGAGTACCTGAGCCTGCTGGAGGAGAAGGCAAAGGTAAGTCCGCCCGACAGAAAGGGGCCCGAAGCATTGATTCACAACCGCTTTTCAATGCAGATTAAGGACGTGGAGCGGGAGAACGAGATTGCCAGCAAACTGGCTGCCGTTCAGCACAACCTGCTGAACCCCGTGGTGGAAGTGGATCCTTGCGAGACGATGCCCTGCGGCGCCGGTCGCATCTGCCAGATGAAGGACAACGAGACCCCCGAGTGCGTTTGCATACCCGAGTGCCCCAACGAGCTTGACACCCGCCGCCACGTTTGCACCAACACCAACGAGACCTGGCCCTCGGATTGCTCCGTTTACCAGCAGCGCTGTTGGTGCGACAGCGCCGACCCTCGCTGCACCAACGCGGACAACGCTCACATGCACATTGACTACTACGGCGCCTGCCACGAGCCGCGCACCTGCGACGGCGAGGACCTGAAGGACTTCCCCCGACGCATGCGCGACTGGCTCTTCAACGTGATGCGCGACCTGGCCGAGCGGGACGAGCTGACCGAGCACTACATGCAGATGGAGCTGGAGGCGGAGACGAACAACTCGCGTCGCTGGTCAAACGCAGCCGTGTGGAAGTGGTGCGATCTGGACGGCGACACCGATCGCTCGGTCTCCCGGCACGAGCTCTTCCCCATCCGTGCCCCGCTGGTCAGCCTGGAGCACTGCATTGCCCCCTTCCTGGAGTCCTGCGACCCCAACAAGGACCATCGCATCACCCTGGTCGAGTGGGGCGCCTGCCTGGAGCTCGACGCCGATGACCTCATCGAGCGCTGCGACGAAGTCCAACGGGCTCACCCTCAACTGGGTTAGTCGGCAGCGGATCCGATTGGAGGTCCTTCTCTAACTTTTACATTGCAATAAGCTGTAACTGCTCGCTTCCTTAATCCAAAAATGTCTTCGTTTTAACGAATTTTAAACATGCTTTTAAGTTGAATACAAAATAAAGCTCTCTCAAGATTGACCCAAAATGTATTTTGCTAATACCTAGGAACTCCAACCAGGTACGTTTTTAACGTCGCCGCCCAATGTAGTCAAATAACAGTACCGGTGTGTTTTATTTTAAATTTTTATTAAATTTATTCGTGTAATTACTTTCTCTAAATTAATTGTTGTTTTTCCTCTCTCCATATTCGACCGCTTCTAATAAGTGTGCGGATAAACATGTTTTGTGTATTTTGTTGTTTTGTGTATGTTGTAGGTATTGTTTTTGGGTCATGTAGAAATACATATTTAAGTATTACAATGTGTAGTATATTTGAAGTGTGAGCGAGCGCACAGAAATGATTACATGTCGACGGTTTGTTTGCCTGTCTGTTGTGTTTTCTGAATTTAACATTAAAGTTGCGAATTTAAAAACGGCCTGAGAACAGCCGGTCGTCCTAGTAGGCCTGCGACAGAATGACGTTGCCCTTTCGCTGCGGGTCCTGGACAGTCTCCTCTTTCTTGCCGATGAGCGACTTGTGTATGTGCGGAATGACGCCGCCACCGGCAATGGTTGCCTTGATCAGGCTGTCCAACTCCTCGTCTCCACGGATGGCGAGCTGCAAGTGACGAGGTGTGATACGTTTCACCTTCAGATCCTTTGAAGCGTTTCCGGCCAACTCTAGCACCTGGAAGAGCGAGCAAAGCAGTTGCTTACAAATGGGATCGGTCTTGCAATCAGTTCAAAACTGGTCGTGGAAGTCACACAATTTCATTCATTGAATCCGACAAAAGAATTCCCCAAAAATACATATAGGTGGTACCAACAAATAAACACACCCGTATCTAACATCAATATCCTATCCCAAAGCTAGACTAGACGAAATAAAAAAAAATATATATATCTGCTTAGATTAGGTCACACCAAATACACATTCTCGTTATTTCAACCGGTACCGTCCCAGCCAAATATTCTGCCACCCCTCCTGGGAATCACTGAACTCACCCAACATTACCCACATCCTCAGAAAATGAAATACCCCACCCCACCCAAAAGAAACTGTAATATATCTAATAGAATATTATATCCAAAATTAGGTAGTCTATATCACTTCATATAAGGTAAACAATGCTCTGAAATACTGCTATTCCTAGTTTGTAAGTCTATTATAAAGTAAAGTAAAGTAAAACATTGAAATACCGCCAAATTGGGCCGCCCAATTTAGAGCCGCAACTCTTCCGCGGGATTCTGCGCGTTACAACAGCTCGCTAGTATCCCGCTTGGGCGGAGGAGAAAGCGGGAACTTACCTCGGCGGTCAAGTACTCCAAAATGGCAGCGGAGTAAACGGCTGCCGTGGCTCCGACGCGTCCGTGGGATGTGGTGCGGCTCTTCAGGTGACGGTGGATACGACCAACGGGGAACTGCAAACACACAGAGAATGCGCATAAATTAACCGGAATTTGTCCCAGTTGTTTATGTTTTCAACCATCCCCTGCCAACGCGCATCTCGCTCGCACACCCAAACACACACACAGCAATGGCACCCTGTATGCTTGGCGTGCGAGAGAGAAGGGTGCGAGCACAAAAAGGCGCCAAAAGTACAGACAACAACAATGCCACTCACCTGAAGACCCGCGCGCGCCGAACGCGAGACCGCCTTCGCCTTTGCCTTGCCGGAGTCCTTGCCTGCTTTGCCGCCAGCCTGTAGTGTGGGTAAGAAACAACAAAGAGTGCGCGCCCGCGCTATTAAAACAAATAGAAAATACACAGACACCGACACACAAGGCGAGCCACAAAATGGAGGCGGTCCAATTGTGAGGTTAGGCCCGATCGGTGCCTCCCGCGAAATGCAACAACAGCAATAACAACAACAACAAATGCAAGGGGACAGCGGAGCGGGCTTTTCAATTTTCGCGCTACGTGGTTCGCACTCGGCGCATCAATATTTGATTCGCGGGGGGCACGCGCAATGGCCAAGCAACCTGCGCCGCTGCTCTTGCTGTTGCCGTTTGTGTTAGCGCTCAAAATTCGCCGCATTTACCATTTCTGTTCAATCGATTTTTCTCTGGTGCCGCCTGGTGTTAGCTGCGCTTGCGAAATGCTCTAGGCACTGTGGTTGCTGTCGCGATGGGAATGATTGCCGAACGTATTCGAGGCGCAATTAAATAGCTTTGCGTGATTTTCTCCACGGTCGGGGACGCGTTCGTTCTTCTGTACTCGAAAATTCGCTGTGACGCTAGTGGTGGAGTGGCATCGATGGTGCTATCGGTGATGGGACCACCGCTGCACTCGATATTTTTATCGATTGTTTCGAAACCAATTCGACATCAGTAAACGCAACTTGGCCGTTTTCCGGCTAGTAATGTGATGATGGTATTTTCAATTATCATACGGATTCCACAAAAAATACGAATGGTTGAAGTGAAATATTTTGCTGCTCCACCTTGTAATAAACCTTGTAATAAATTTCCCAAAGAAATAAACTAATATCCCAAAGAAACTAATTTCTTAAGTCCATGATTTATTGGATTTTGTTTATTTCGTATAAGGTTACTAGGTTATCGTTTATTTTATCCACGCGACTAAAAACAATTTTATAATTTATGTTAGCTGTATATGAAATAACATATAGGTAAGGCTTTTATGTATTCACTGATAACTACGTGAATAATTTAATTTAGTCTGCGCAGATTTTGAAATATTACAGAATATTCATATTCATGTTTGTTAAATGAAAACTATAAAATTTATTTAACTGGTGCCGATATTTGGTCCGTTTACTTGACAACCCTCCTAAAGACGCCACTCCGACGAAGTGGCAACTCCTAAGATTCCTTGTCAGTGGCGGCATTTTGGGTTGCCCGGTTCTTATGTTGAAACAGTTTGGTCTCTAAGGGTTTCAGGAAAATGCCGCGAGTTGCCAAACCGAAGGTCGCCACCGGCGCTGCGCCGGCCAAGAAGGCGGCCCCCGCAAAGAAGGCCAAGAGCAAGTTGTACGACATGCCCGAAAAGATCAAGGAAGGAACCATTTTCACAGACATGACCAAGGGCCAGTGGCGCGTAGGACCTTCCATTGGCATCGGCGGGTTTGGCGAGATCTACACCGCCAGCAAGGTGGCTGACAAGAGCGTCGATGCAGTCATCAAATGCGTGAGTAGTAAGATGGTGGTTACATGCTGAAGGTCGGTTCTGAAACTAGTTTCTTAGGAGCCCCACGGCAACGGGCCGCTCTTCGTGGAGATGCACTTCTATTTGCGCAATGCCAAGCTGGACGACATCAAGCAGTTCAAGCAGAAGCAGGGCCTGAAGGCCCTGGGCATGCCCTACATCCTGGCCAATGGCTCGGCAGACGTAAATGGGCAGAAACACCGATTTATTGTGATGCCACGCTACGGCTCCGACATCTCCAAGTTCCAGGCGGGGAACGGAAAGCGTTTTCCCGAGGCCACCGTTTACCGCCTGGCCATACAGATGCTGGACGTCTATCAGTACATGCACAGCACTGGATACATTCACGCCGACCTCAAGGCCTCCAATATACTCTTGGGACTAGGCAAGGGCGGCGGGGCGCAGGCCTATCTTGTCGACTTCGGCCTAGCCTCGCACTTCGTCACAGGCGAGTTCAAGCCGGATCCAAAGAAAATGCACAACGGCACCATTGAGTACACCTCGAGGGATGCGCACTTGGGAGTGGCCACCAGACGCTCTGATCTTGAGATCTTAGGCTACAACCTCATTGAGTGGCTGGGCGGCCAGTTGCCTTGGGTCACTCAAAATCTGCTGGGCGCTCCGGCCAAAGTCCAAAAGGCTAAGGAAGAATTTATGCAAAATATAGAAAGCAACCTCAAGTCACTGTTTCCGAACGGAGTGCCCGCCCCTATTGGGAGTTTCATGAAATACGTTGTCAAACTGTCGCACGTTGAAGAACCAGACTACTACGTGTGTCGCTCTTGGTTCTCGACCGCACTGAAACAAATGAAGGTGCCAAACAGTGGCGACCTGGACTTCAAGCTTAAGCCACAAACCAGCAGCAATAACAATCACAGTCCACCGGGAACCAGCAAGGCAGCAGCTGCAGCCAGGGGGCCCAAGAATATACCCACTCATGTGCTGAGCTATAGCTCAGATGAGGAGGACGAAATTCCCGCCAGCGACGAAGAGGAAGTGTATGTCCCGCGCAAACGCGGCCCCAGCAAACCGTCGCCAACCGCCAAAGTATCACCCCGAAAAAGGGGGGCCGCACAACATACTCCACCTGATAAGAAGCGTGTCAAGACGGAGCCCAGTGGCTCTGGTAAGCCTCGAGGAACGCCCAAAGCGGCTCCCAGGGTCAGTCCCCGGGTCAGTCCCAAGACAAAAACCCCAAGTGCAGCCAAACCCTCCACCCCCCATGCAGCAAGTTCACAGCAGACTCCCAGTGCCGGAGCCGGTACCAGCGCCAAGTTGCATTTTAGTCCGGCCATCTCCCTACGTGGACGACAGGGCGGCAAGACCGTGGTCAACGACGACTTGACTCCAAATCCACGCTCCAATAAAACCTACGAGTTTAACTTTGAACTGGACGTCAGCATGGACGCCAACGTCATTGTGAATGTGAAGCGCAAAAAGCGAGCAGCAGATCAGGCCAAGGCCTCGCCTAGGACGCCCTCGGTTCGTAGCTTAACCAGCTCCAAAGAGGAGGCGTCACCGGCTACCAGAGTGAATCTGCGCAAGGTAAATGGCCACGGCGACGAAACCAGCACCTCTTCGTCCAGTCCACGCACCCCTGCAGTCACTGTGCGCAAGTATCAGCGTTAGAATTATTCGTTGGATTCCTATTTTACAATGCTAACATTCTTAAGACTGCAAATGCGGTCAACAATTTACTTTTATAAATTGTTAAAAGACTCGAGATGCATTTTAAAATTGAAACCCAGCTGCTTACTGAAACCTGTTAAAATTTCAAATTAAATGTTTACTTTATTTTCAAAAATAATTATTGGAATTAACAAGTTACAATAAAAGTAAATTGATCTTGAGGGGTTTCATGTGTTTTCTTTAATGTATACTAGCACTGAACTTACTTAATTCGAGGCTGGATTGCGCAATCTTGAAATTCCAATTATACCATAATTAAAAGGGCCTATTAATTCTCAAGTGGTTACTGTTTCGACCTTCGTTTGCTTCCGCTGCTTTCGTGGTGCTTGGACGAACTGCTCCTGGAACTTGTCTTGGTGGAACTACTGCGTCGGGAGGAAGAGGAGCTGCTGCTGTGCTTCTCCAGCCCCCCGCTTAAGGCGCTTAGCGAAGGTGTGGCAGAGGCTTTGCTCGACCGCTCCTCCTTGTGGGACTTGTGCGACGAGGACGAAGATGAGGACTTGTGGCCGTGCTTACTGCTGCTACTGCTGCTGGCATTGGTCGAGCTGCTGGGCTCGGGTCGGTAGAAGGGCGATGATGAATTCGAGGACATGGAGGAGCGCGAAGAGGACTTGGCCTTGCTGGTCAGCGGCATGGGCTCGTCGGCTATGAAAACGGGCGGCGTTGCAGCCGTTGCCGTTGACGAGGCTGCCCTGCTACTGCTGCCAGGCTTGTTGCAGCACGTGTCGCATTGCCAGGTTTGTTCCTGGTCGTCGGCCGCCTCCTCCTTTGTGATCGGCGGCTTGTGACACTCCTGGTGGTACATAGCCCCGCACTTGGAGCACTCAATCAGTCGGTTCGTGGCGGTGAAGACCATTTCGCCGCAAACGCAACAGTTGAGGTCGCCGAAGTCCCCGGTGTCCCCGGTGTTCACGATGCCCACAGCACTAAGGCCATCATCGGAGTCGGCAATGGTGTCCACCGAGTCAGAGGGCTCCTTGTCCGGCGAGTTGGTTAGGTTGATGATCTCATCTGTGTTAATCGGCTGCGGCGGGGTGGCGGCCCTGCCCGGAAAGTTAGCCTCAACGTCCACCAGGCGCTGAACCAGGTTTAGCGACAGACTCTTCTCGGGGCCGAAACGCGTCCGTAGCGCCTCGTCCAACAGCAATCGCAGCTCGGCGGCGGATGTGGGATTGCTGGAGTGCAGCAGCTTGATGGCCTTCTTGAGCACGGGATCCACTTCCTGTGCGGCTGCGGCGACCGCAGCTATATTAGCAGCCATCTCTCAGATGCCTCTGAAAATATCAACAACGGAACAGCTGATAATAGAGATGGCACTCTGAATTAATCTTTCCCTATTGTTGCGATAAGCGATTTTGTAGTATATCAAATTGCGCTCATGGCGAAACTAATAATTTTTGCTTAGGCTCTTAGCAAAAAAACAAAAGTTAAATAAAATATGCATGTATATCTGTGCAAGCCGAAGATAAGTCTAGCCATCACGATACTATCGATAGCCGCAGCAACCATTTTATTATGAACTGTTAACAAAATAAACGAAAAAGTCCAGCTCTAGGCCAGGTAATTAGCCGCAAAAGCAGACAGGTAAATAGATAATAATAATACTGTGTTTGTTGTTAAACCGCGGCGTGATTCATGTCGTGCATCTGCGACGTAAACACAAGTAATTCGTATTCGTGCGACTAGAGCTAGCATATAAATTAGCGGGTGGCCGGCCGTTGAAAAATCGAAGTCGAAGCCGAAGAGCCAAGGCGAAAAAGGCAATAACAATCGGCTCTCAAAATAAACAGTCCGGAGACTTGCGATAAGGAAAATAAAATCAAACTGCTTTGTGTGCAAAAGCGATAATCTCGTGAAAGTGTTAGTGATAAAATAAACAAGGAGTTCGGTTTTCTTCGAGCTACATTCATTCGAAGTTTTTTCTTCAGGCCTGCAGCAGTTGACAAAATGCGTCGCCTTTTCGCGAAGGATTCCCCATCCTCCAGGGGCAGACCCCTAGTTTACCTAGTGAGTTTTCCACTCCACCTAGATTATGAACAATTGTAAAAATTTTGCTCTCTTTGTGCTTGCAGTTTTTGCTGTGTTTATCCTGCAAGGAAAGTTTGGGCGCTGACGCAGCCGATCAGCTGGTAAGTGGGCGGTGGGTGAGCCGGTGGGCGGCTTGGGCGCCTAACCGGGGGCTGCTTGTTTTTGTTTTCCTTTTCGTTCCGTCGTGCGCTGCGCACTTGTTGCCATTTTGCGTGTCGAAATTCAAAGTGCATGTTTACAACTACATAAGTATTATCGGTTCCAGTCTTTGTTGGCTCGCAAAAGAAGTCGATCAGCCAGTTACCGGCCGAGCGATAAGACCATAGCAGCCGTTCTGAACACAATTCCGGAACAAGGGGAAAAAGGCTATGACACACATTCAATTGTGTTTCTCGAAACTTTATTGAATATTTTTCTCAATTAAATTTCGTCTGTAATATTTTTGAAATGCTAAAAATTTTGCATACTAACCAAGCGTTTACAAAACTTTGTTTATTCTGAACATATGCGTGTAAGCGCATACACTGTAAAGGCATACATGTACATACATATGTATGTTAATGTTAGAGAAGCGAGGCACATTACACGTTAAATTAAGACGTAAACAAACAAAAAAGCGGATTCTACGCTACTGAAACTTTCAATTCTTTGAAAAAGTACATATATACGATCAAAAGTGTCAGTTTTGAGTCTTATTTGCGCGAATATAATCGAAAAATCTCGTCCGTATGATAACCGCACCATGATAACCGATTTTGTGTTCTCAATTGTTATTTGTCTTAGTTAATAACTAAATTAGAGCATACCTTTGCTTTAGTTAATAACTAAATTAGAGCATACCTTTGATTTGTTGTTTAAACATGTTTCGGCTAGGAACTTAAATTATATATATTATTTAAAATTAATTTATAATATTTGAAATTGTTTTATATACCTTTATTTATTCTATAATATATATTACCTAAATTTAAATATAGTTCCTAAAATATGTATAATATACAATATGAATCAAAAAAATTAAAAAATTCCACCTAATGCGTTAGTTTGGTGTCACAATTTTAACGTTAAACAAATGAAATAAAGAAACCTGACCTTTGTTTGTCTCAATTTCGCTAGGAATTTTCCACCCAGGAATGCAAGCTAAAGGAACCCGTTTACGGCAACACCTTTGACTTTAGTGGCCTCCGCTCCGATTTGGCCCATGTGGTAGAAAGTCTGAGCAATGGAGGCGACAATTTCGACTTCAATGTGTGCGGCAACCTCTCAAAAACCTGCAACGGCGAGAGTAATGTGTCGGCCTGTCTAAAGAAACAGGGCAAGGAGTACGTCCTTGGTAAGCTGTAAAGTGCCTCCTTTCCTACAGGGTGAAGTTAACTCCTTTGTCGCTTCAGGTCGCCAACATGAGCTGCACTACAACAAGGGCAAGATGTATTTTGAGTACAAGGGCGGGGACAAGTGCGAAAACGGTACCAAGGACAGTCCCGACTACCGATTTCATGTGCTGCTCAGCTGCGACTACACTCTAGATGCCCAGCCCATGCATGTTACGCCCTATGTAAGCCCGATATTTTAAAATGTAGTATTGTATTTAAGATATATTTTGTCTTGTACTTGTAGGCCCATGATGCCTGCTCTTTTTATGTAACCTACGAGACCCCGCTGGCCTGCCTTCCCATTCCCGACGCGCTGCAATCAAACAGTTGCAGCATTAGAGACACAAAAACAAATGGAACCTTCGATCTGATGCCCCTGAGTGACAGCAACTACAGAACTAGCAATCGTCAGGGGTCGTTCTTTGTGATCAATGTCTGCAAACCCGTGCTCTATGGGCAGAACAGCATGTGTCCGCCTGGCAGCAGCATTTGTTTATACGATCCCAAAGCTACAGACCTAAAAAAACGGTGCGTGTTTTGTTTATGAATTTAAAATTTTATATTATTCAGCATTTGTTTTGCAGTTTTGTCAATTTTGGAAACAGTCAATCACACCCGGTGGTTGAGCATGGTCAGCTTTTGCTGAGACATGCGTCGCCCACGCCTTGTGCGTCCAACTCCAGTGTAAACTACACCAGCGTTATATACTTTAGCTGCGACAAGTTTATCCGGGTGAGTGCTTTATCGTGATCGTTTTGGCCATGTGTTGAATACTTTAGAAATACATGTTGCTTTGCAGAATGCTCACCCAGAGTTTGCTGGCCTTGGGGCCGATTCGTGCACCTATCATTTCAACTATGTCACGCCCCTAGCCTGCAATAACCTGAAGCCCTGCACAGCCTTCACCTCCACAAATGAGCTGTAAGTGTTCCTTTTTTTATCAGGGAATATAATAGATCGGGTATCGGGTTTGCTTTTACCAGAGTTGTTGGTTTCGTTTTCGGTTCAAATGTTTGCTTATTTCGGTTTTGGCTTAGTACCGGTTTCAGATTAAGAACAATTTTTATAATTAAATAACCACAAACCCACACCCAATGTTTATAAATTTATTAAATTTTATATTTACAATATTATTTATTATATTTTATGTACCTGATTTTATAAAATCTGCATTATGAATCCACGTCAGTATGCTTGTTGCGGTGGCATAATAGATTTCAATCTAGAACACAATTTGTCCACCTGCGTTGTAGGTTCAGTTAACCTTATATTAGCTATTAGTTTTTTTCGACTCTTTCTACCAATATTGGAGAACATCAATGTTTTGTACTTGACGTTATTAATTTGCAAAATGGGTTTGTTGGTCCAAGTTTTTGTACCGTGTACCTTAAGGTACAAATGGTATATTAAGTTTGTGCAAATGTCTATATGTCTGTATGTATAAACATGTCGTTCTTGGAGTTGGTAAAAGCTGAAACTGTAATTCCTTTTTCTTTTGGTATGTTATTAATGCAGGCAGATTAAATTTATTTCAAATGTTTGCCACGCCCATATCAGCCTTCGTTATTTGCATAAGACCGTACATGGCTCTACATACTTGACCGTAACTTGGAAAAAATAAAAGTTTGAGACAAAACTATTTTTGCATTAGGTCTGTTTAACTAGGACGCAGATAATGTTTTATTTAGATTTTTTCCACGCTCTCTTTCCGCCTTCGCATTTGCCATATCCTTTGCAAAAGCTATATCTTCGAAATTTTAAAAGCTATTGACATAATTTTGAGTCCGCTGAGTCTGCGGATTGTTAGACATGTACTTGCAAAATTACTTCCAGATCAGATAATAACTATAAAAGATATTGCCAATTAAAGCTTTACCCACCCCTTGCCAAGACAACGGCATGCCGCTGCAAATGCCGTCAAACAATCACCACGTATGTACATATAGAAGTGTATGTAAAAATGTTTGTTAAATTATTTGAAAAATTAAAAAAAAAGAAATGTTCGAGAAGTACATGGTATCTCGTTTTCGAGGAATCTCACCTACATCGTTTCTAAAAATGAATCGGTTTTAATGGTTACGGTTTAATTTATGGTTTTATTCCTTGTGTTTTATATTGCTCATTCTAATAATGGTTCCAATTTTACGTCCTCTCCCGAACAGCTTGGATCTCAGTCCACTTAGCTCTAAGCCAGCAAACACTTTGACTAAAGATGGCCGAAACTATACTGTGGCAGTGTGTGCTCTGGCTGGAACTCCTTGCATGGAGGGTGGCGGTAAGCTCAGCATTAACGTTCTTAAAAATGAATATACATCTTAAGTTAAATATAGTCGTCATAAAAGAATCGTAATTAAAGCGAGTCCAGGCTGAGAGGAAGCCACAACCCGTTAAAGCTTTAAGCCCTTTCGTCCCGAGAACTCCTGCGGTGCGGGATGAATGATTTTTTATAGCCCTTTTGCTCGAGTGGTCTTCTTGGCCATAATCGCCGTGGCAACCTTAGATACTTGTATGTAGGAAAAATTGGGGATGGGTCCGGTCAAGTGTTGACCATTTCATCCGCTTTCCATTAAAGCGCACACGAGTGGTTATTTGTAGGTCTGCGCCCCCGCAAAACATATCCGACCATATACACACACTTGTGTGTTTGCAGATGTAAATGCCCGGGTATGATGATAATGATTTAGATTTGTGATGTGGTCCGTCATATATTTACATAATTTACGAGTAGGCCTGTATGTGTGTGCATTTGAGGTGGTGCGGCCATTAGGGTTTTTTTCAAGCCTTCAAGCATCCACGTGAAAGTTTCATCTACATTTACTGGTCTGGGATGCTCTATATGTATTGGGTATAAAATTAAATTTGGAAACTAATCGGCAAAAGTTTACGCTTTTTACACAGCAATCATTGATTTTAGATACTGAAAAAAGTAAAGTTGTATCCCTTTAAGGCATTTCTTGGCTCGAACTTACAGGCAGAAATTCGAGTGTATAATCTTATGGTGTATATGACATACGAGTATAATGCCAACATATCTGCAGCTTTGAAACTATATTTTTCTATTTATTTACCTTGTGTGCGTTGCATCAGCATGGGGCTCTACGGTTTGCCGTGGCAAATAACAACTTTTCCCGACGCGGGCTGTTGTCATGTGAAACGTGCCCTCGTATCCTGGCAAAGGACCCACCCAATACATATGCGGCATCTCACGCAGAGCGGGGTTTTTGCTCTGGGTGTCCTGCATTCATAGTTGACTGCAGACGCATATCCGTTGGCGCGTCCTTTTCGGTTGGTTGGCTCTCTCGCGTTTCGCGACACACAAAACACACACGCCAGAGATATCCTGGCCCACTGCTGGGCCTAAACAAATAAATAAGTGTGTGCTCCCTTTTGGCAAACTGATGTCCAGGCCATGGGCCAGCCAGTGGGGGCAGTGGGTTCTACATGAAATTTTCATTTGTTAGGCAAATAGCGCAAGGCGTACAGCCTCATGCAGCTTTTTGGGGCGCGGAGGACATGGTAGCGCTTTGGTAAACAAGCTGGCGCGCGCTGTTTGGCGCCCAGCTGACAGTGGCAGACGGCATATTGCTGCCGCCAATCCCCCTCGGCTTCCCCAAAACCGTCGGCCCGGTGGGGTCCCGGCATTAAAATCTCCTGGTTTACATAGTTGAATTCAATATTTGAAGGCATTTGGCAGTGGCCTGGCCCTGGCCTGGTCTGGCCTGAAACTGAGTTATGGCCACGCCCACCCCTAGCGACTGAAAAACGCCCACATAAAATGCTGCCGTTAATTGCTTATGCAGCATGCGTTGCCCTGTCATTTTGTGTAATTTTCATTTGCGTTTTCGTTCAGCATTTTGTATTTATTGGGGGCCCCGTGAATTGCATTTGTGGGCCAGCTGCGTTGGATTTGGGCAATAATTTTTTTGATTTAGTTTTACGCGCTGCAGCAGATGATGCGACATGCCTAATATAATATAATTGTTGCGATGTTTGCACGCTAACCAAAACTAATTTTCCAAGTAAACTAGAATGCAGGTTCTTGGCCCTATGTTACGCTATAAAATGTCGTTGTTTGGAGGTGAAACGTAGTGAATCTATAAATTGGCTACAATTTATGGGCAATACAAATATATATAAGAAATCCTAAGTAATTCAACATTAGTTTTTCTGTCAGTTTTTGTTAAAGTTGGAAGTAGAGATATTAAATCATATTTTTTGCGTTTAGTCCCGCATGAATTTTATGCTTTGTTTTTCTGGAGCTCCTGCGACCTAATGTTTATCATTTTTGATTTTCTGTTTTTATGCTTTGCGTATGTATTTTTCCCATACTATATTTCTACGAGGCCGTCCGCTGTTTGTACTTGTGCTGCTGGCGGGCAAATTCAATTTGGCCAGAATCGGACAAAAACCAAGTCCTGGCGCAGTCCACCGCCCCCTCAGCCGTAACTAACACTTGCCCGCAGCTGTTTACCCAGGAAGCACCATCCAAGTGGCATCAGCCAGCTACTAAATCGTTTTATATTTGTTTTCTCGCTTCTGACTAGGGTTTTTTCATTGCTTTTTGTGTATTTTGTTTGCTGCCAATGCTGGCGGCTGCTGGTCAATGTTTTTAGGGTTGCTTGGCCCTTGCTTGGCTGTTTTCTTATTGAAATTCAATTTGCCGAGTTTTCTTAACCATTTACAGCGGCCCCCGACGCCATCTGCGTCCTGAAATATTTTTGCTGCATACCGTTCCGTTTCCAGTTTGCCTTATCAATGCCACAAAGTCACTACCCGCCCCCACCCGGCTATTATATTTAACCCTTCTCAACAAAAGGGGAATTTAAACAATGTTTCGTTTCATGACCGCAATGCGAGCCCTAAGGCACGGTTTCGAACCGAGATTGCATCGGGATTAAATTTGCGGCGCTGGATTGCTTGCCGGTGGTTTCTCTGTTTGTGACCAGGTCAATCTCGTTGGCTAATCTACCCAAGGAAATGATTTTCATCCAAGGTGTGCGCACAAGCCCACATCGCCGGCACATTTGATTGCTTGTTTGCACAGCTCCGTGGAAAAAGGAACCATGCAACATCGGTCAGGTATATGAGTTAATTTTACAACAACTCCATGCAATGAAACGGAATATTTCCCGAAATGTATGCCCTTTCTGTTTGGCCATAACTGTATCCATAAATCCTTGGAGGCTGTCTTGTGTTCTTCTGAACTTGTGGTCTGCTAAATTCAATTGCAAGCTGCTGCAGGATTCTCCCAGGTTCTGTTGGGGGGACTAGCCATTCGTGTTTACGGTCGAAAGTACATATATTGTCACGCAACCCCTGAATGCCATTTATCAATTTAGTTGACAGTCGATTTCTTTTTCGATTTGCCAAAAGCCACCTCAATTGGTCTTTCTCCTTTCCTCCCATGTTTCTACCCAGTTCTTAAAAAGAACAAGGGTGTATTGAATTTGTACGAATGTATGTAACAAGGAGAAGGTAGCTTTTCGGACCCCATCAAATTTATATATTCTTGATCAACATCAACAGCCGAGTCGATCTAGTTATGTCTGTCTGTTCGTCCGTGTGTTCTTCCGTCAGTCCGTATGAACGTGTAGATTTTGGAGACTATTATAGATAGAGCAAAACTAATTGCATATTCAAAATTGTATGAAACCAGATCAGCACAAGTTTGAAGCCATATCTATTAGCCGGTTACGCCCAGTTTCGTCCGCGCAAATGACAAACATATGTTGCGCCCACAAGCTACTCCTTAGAAACATGCCGCCAAATTCTCATACACACACGCACACAACTACAAAAACAAATTACTAAACTTTCTAAAAATCAGGTAAACACTAAGAACCGGGTATCTATAGTCGAGACACTCGACAATCGTTCTTGTTTTTCCTATATTTGCTTGTTGTTGGTCATGGCTCTTGATCCAATGTGTGCAAGTGCATGTGTGTGGGTATTTGCCGAGTGTCTGCAATAAAGAATAAAAATGCTGAATGCGGGGCAGGCATCGGAGGGGGCTTGGAATTACCATACTCTAGTCAAATCACAATCACAATGCTGTCTGCTCTAGGGCGCTCAATCAAAATCTGGCAAATGTGAGTGACGTTGCTCAAAATTGTTAGCTTGCAGCTGAAATGGGAGATTGAAAGGGAAGAGCCAAAAACGACAACTGCTGGGGAATGTGTATTTTCATAAAATTGAGTTGTCCGTACGCTTTTAGTTGCACAAATATCTTAAAGTTCAATGAAATTGCAAATTCCCTTCGGACCCTTTTTGTAATCGATGCAAATTCATAGTCACTTAGGTTCGATGCGTCTCTTTGTCCTGCTGGAAATCGAAAGCCCCTCAATAGTGAATTGTCCTGACTGAGAGCGGGCAAAAAATTCTGAAAAACTACCCAGCAAGTTGTCAAACAAGACGAACAATTAATTTCGCCTTTGAAGCTTCCGCCTTGTGTATTCTGTGTTATTCCTGTGACCAACTAGAAATGCCCCATTGGCAGCTATAGCTCACTGGCAAAACTCTGCTAACTATATTCCTCAAATCCTTAACAGCCAAAAGAGTATCGTCAAAGTTTGCAACTTAAAATTCTCTCAATTTCTTATAAAGTGGTTTTTATCAAATTTGAAAAAATGTGCTTATTTAATTCGTGGGCGTTTATTTATTTTTTTGAGTGAACATGGTAGTTTTTTCCATCCTGGACTAGCCGGTTTTGTGTTTTCGCCTTTGTTGGCGGGACTTTGTTTTGTTTTCTGACTTTTTGGCGCTCCCCGCTTTGCTGGAACAGCCGATTCTGATCCCTTCGATTCTTGTGCACTTGTAGGCGCCTGCTACCAGCAGAACTCGACGACCATCAGCCTGGGCAACTCGAACTCGCAGCTGCGCTTCAATCAGAGCGGCTCGCTCTATTTGCTCTACGAGGACGGTGCCGAATGCCCCACAGCCACGGGCACCACGCGCTGGTCGACAAAAATCGAGTTTGTCTGCGCGAACAATGCTACTAAGGACAATGCGGCCCCGAGCAGCGAGGCTCTGAAAATAATTGAGGACTCAAATTGCCAGCTGTTGATCCAATATCAGACGCCGCTTGCCTGCCGGGAGCCGATTAGATGCAAAGCCACCATCTATGTGGACCACACCAACGAAGGGCTCGGCAGCAGCGGGGACGAGCTGATCGACTTAACGCCATTGATTAGCGCGAGCGACAACTACGAGGCGAAAGTGGAGCTGCCGGCCAGCATGGAGCACCTGGTGCCCAAGACCACCAAGGTGAGCGTTGATTTCCCCTTGGGCCAAAAACCAACCAGGCCGGGAACAGGCACAGACACAGCTTGGACCCGACTGGACTGGACGGGACCGTAATTTGCTGGCTTTTGTCTTTGGCACTCAGCTCAGCTGAGGAGCTCATCTGAAGGCCCAATTCAAACCGGTCCTTTATTTCTTTTCAGTTCTTTTTGAATGTGTGCCGTCCATTAGTGCCCAAATACCAATTAGGCTGTGCCGGCGGATCTGCTGCCTGCATGGCCAAAGTGACGGCCAACGGCGCCCCCGAGGAGGAGCGTGTAAGTATGCCCCACAGCCCCACATACACAACAAGAAACGGAAACAAAACTGTTAACTAAATAGCCGTGGAAATGTATAAAGCACAGCTTCTCGGAATAGGCGCACATATAAGATAAGACATTCTAAATTTGGAAAATATTACAGAATTTTGAGATATAGTGGAACAAAATAGTAGTAGTATCAAACTTTTCATCGTTTTATTCGAATACAAACATTTATAGTCATTTATAGTTTTCCATTGAAATTCCAAATAACGGTAGGAAGTTCGAATCTAAAAAACCATAGGAGAATCTTTTAAAGTCCCCAACCATTTTTCCTAGTGCTTATGCACACACTCACATCAGAGGGTTCTTCATAAAGCGACGCCAACGGTAGGAGGATATGCAGGATATCTATATATGGAGGACTGGCCACGTGGAAGAAAGCCGCTTATGTGCTTAAAAGTCTGTGCATGCATAAATTCTATGGAGTGGGCGTCCATGGGGGATCGCTCGTAATTCACGCTAGCCCTCCACCTTCTCGTTCTCCCACCTCATAAACGCCTCAATATGGTCGTGGTCGCTTGGTCAAATGCCCAAAATTGTGGCGCCATTCATGCATTAAATATGCAGCAATCTAATTGCTAAGCTTCGCTCACACCCCGCAAGTGGGGCATCAGACCCCAGGACGGTTGACTGCTGGCCCAGGGGCATCCCTAATTCTCCAGTGAGTGACCAGTGGATTTGCTTGCTTCATTAAGAGGCAGCCCGGCCTCGAACTGTGGCTCTCTTTCGGAGGCGAATGCGGATGAGGCCTCGCAGTCGGAGTCGGGGGCATCTCACACTGCCTGCCGTTGACAGCGGCCAAAAGTTGTTTAATGCCAAAAATCTCCTCACTGAGCACCGAGCATATAGCATGTGGCCACCATACAGTCCAGCGTTTAAGCCACCCCCTTTTAATTCTGCCATTCGGGCCAACACAACTGTCCAAATCCGACGGACCGGTGCCTAAATACTTAAGCCCACAAAAGTATGCAATGAAATTTGCTTGAAACGAGATTTCAGCTCGGACCACAAAATGGTAGAAAAAAAGGCCAAAACGCCATCCCGTTATCCCCTTCTACGGACAGGGTTGCCAAAAAATCTTTGCAAATGAATGAGATAATTGGAGAGGATTTTCCTGGATTCAATAATTCATACATTTTTCAGGGCATTCCAGGGCAGTTCTCCACATGCCCATCAGAAAAATGGGTCTTGAATTGATTTAATTGAGGCTGTGCTTAAGGTAATTAAGGGCAATAAAACGGAATATATTTTATTTTATCGCAGTATATCCTTTTTCTCTTTGAACATAAATTGAAATCTATTTAGTTTTATGTTAGTCCTTTGTGATTTTCATCACCTTTTGCTTCGGTTTCTTGCCAGTTTGGCTTCGGCGCGAAAGATGGATAAATTATAATGTCACCCAGGAAAGTTTCCACGCCCCTGTGCCCCGCCACTGCCCCACTTCAATCAGCACAATAATTGCATGCGACAATGGATGCATGCCAACGGGTTATAGGAGGGTTATGGAGGGGAGGCAATCCTTTTGGCGCGCTTGCCATATGGCCAACACCCCTCGCTCTAGCACCTTCCGGCTTCAACTTTTATCACAAGCAGCACAAATTTCCCGGGAGCAAAAACATTGTTCAAGTTGCTAAAAAATAAGCACGTACGGGTGGAAAACGGCAATGCGCTCGAGGTGGCCTTGCCGGGGGCGGCAGGAGGTTTTCGGTGTGCGGTTGCCGGCACGCGAGTGAAATATTTGAGCATACGTAAGGTCAGCTAACGTAACGTCGCGGCAGTTACGTAACGAAACGGAACGGAAAGAAATGGCAAAATGGGGCTGGGAAGGGGCACGGGTAAAATATCTGTAAAAACAGCTTTTAGCGGCCAACAGCATCCATCCATGTGCTGCGTACTATATGTGAGGAGGTGTGCCCACCGGCGACGTGCTCTGTAAAGCATTTCCGTTGAAACGGGCGTACGAGTATGTGCGGCGAATGGGGTGGCGGCTTAAAGTGCCATCGGCATTGTTTGCATGCCGTTGGCCTAGAAATAACGCAGTCATGGCAAATATATTTTTATAAAATTTCTATTGCTTTATTTTTGCAGCCGCCGTCCTCCTACACTGCTGCCCTTCTCCTAACCACCCCACCCCGGTGACATTTTGCGCCACGTTTTGCATTTCGAAAATGCTCCCGCTTTCAGAGTATTTCGTGTGCGGAAACGGAAATGTGCTGCTCATAGCTGCTGACGCGCACTTGAACAGACCCAAAAACCCGTACCCGTGCCCCCATTCCGAATATCTCCCCACTCATTGGCAGTTGTCGAACGTTGTCGCCTGCATTTGCTGCCCTGCCCCCTGGCTGCCTTATCGCATGCACATATTTTAATGTGCTGCCATTGCATATCCCTTGGCCAACGCTCACGATGGCAAGAAGCATTGCCCGAATCAATTGGCGAAGTCCGTTAACCCATGCGGTACCCGGGTTATGCAGTTTTCAAATAACTTTCATTAGATGTGTTTTTATACCCGGTTCTCAAAAGGAACAAGGGTACATTGAATTCGTTCGAATGTATGTAACTGGGAGAACGTAGCTTTTCCGACCCCCATAATGTTTATACATTTTTTCTTGAATAATATATATTCTTGATCTAGTCGATGTAGTAGTGTCCGTCTGGCCGTTCGTCCGTACAGAGTTTATTCAAAACCGCATTGTTTATCCATAAGGTGGAAACGTAGAACCGGATATTTATGGTCGAGACCCTCGACTTGTTCTTACCTTATAGTTCTTACTTTATTCTATAATATTGGCCACCGTTTATAATTCCTTTTATCGATTCGTAACAATAATTGAATTTTAATAGTTATACTCAATAAACATAGTTATACTATGTGTATTAATAATAATATTTTCCGGACCTAATTGAATTTGTAGAGAAAATCGACACTGCTAAAAGGAACACCCACAAAATACTTACATTATAGGGTTAAGTGGTTGGTTATCAGATATTTGTCGCCAAACGCGTTTGAATTCGCAGAAGACTTGGATCAGCGACACGTTTGATTTTTTCCTAGAATTTCTCCTTGGATTGCGAGTGCGATTCCAAGTCTATTCATTGTCATGCAGCGACTCCATTGTCAACTCAATGACGGCATTTGACTTGTGCCAGTGCAAATTTGGCAACGGCAATGTGACTGGCATGGCAATTGCTCTGCTGCTCTCCCCCCGCCCTTTGAACCTAACCCCCTCGCCGCTACAGCCCACGTAATCTGCCGTCACCCAGGACTTGTGGTGGGTGTTCCACCGTTTTCACATCCACATTTCCACTGCCTCCGCCTCCCGGTCTGCTTTTGCATTTGCATTTGCATTTGCACTTCCGACAATAACCACAAAATCGTCAAAATGGCTGCCATTCCGGGGTCTTCTCCCCATCAAATCGGATTAATAATGAAATTGATCAAATTGTTGTGCAAACAGCTGAATGCCTTCCACATCAAGTTGTGGCTCTACCATCCTGGCCATAACTCCACTTGACTCGCCATTGTCCTTATTGTTATCCCCGTTATTGTCCTATCATGCTGGTTGTTGTTGCTGCTGCTGCATCCCGGGATGCTCTGGTGTCTCGGAGATTCCAGGCCGTAATTTCAATGTGGCCACTGGGGCGGATGACCCTTCACTCAGTCATCCGTTTTTCAGTTCCTTCTGGGTTCCTTGGCATGTTTCTAGGGAATGGCTGATTGGTTCTCAANAAGGTGGAAACGTAGAACCGGATATTTATGGTCGAGACCCTCGACTTGTTCTTACCTTATAGTTCTTACTTTATTCTATAATATTGGCCACCGTTTATAATTCCTTTTATCGATTCGTAACAATAATTGAATTTTAATAGTTACACTCAATAAACATAGTTATACTATGTGTATTAATAATAATATTTTCCGGACCTAATTGAATTTGTAGAGAAAATCGATACTGCTAAAAGGAACACCCACAAACTACTTACATTATAGGGTTAAGTGGTTGGTTATCAGATATTTGTCGCCAAACGCGTTTGAATTCGCAGAAGACTTGGATCAGCGACACGTTTGATTTTTTCCTAGAATTTCTCCTTGGATTGCGAGTGCGATTCCAAGTCTATTCATTGTCATGCAGCGACTCCATTGTCAACTCAATGACGGCATTTGACTTGTGCCAGTGCAAATTTGGCAACGGCAATGTGACTGGCATGGCAATTGCGCTGCTGCTCTCCCCCGCCCTTTGAACCTAACCCCCTCGCCGCTACAGCCCACGTAATCTGCCGTCACCCAGGACTTGTGGTGGGTGTTCCACCGTGTTCACATCCACATTTCCACTGCCTCCGCCTCCCGGTCTGCTTTTGCATTTGCATTTGCATTTGCACTTCCGACAATAACCACAAAATCGTCAAAATGGCTGCCATTCCGGGGTCTTCTCCCCATCAAATCGGATTAATAATGAAATTGATCAAATTGTTGTGCAAACAGCTGAATGCCTTCCACATCAAGTTGTGGCTCTACCATCCTGGCCATAACTCCACTTGACTCGCCATTGTCCTTATTGTTATCCCCGTTATTGTCCTATAATGCTGGTTGTTGTTGCTGCTGCTGCATCCCGGGATGCTCTGGTGTCTCGGAGATTCCAGGCCGTAATTTCAATGTGGCCACTGGGGCGGATGACCCTTCACTCAGTCATCCGTTTTTCAGTTCCTTCTGGGTTCCTTGGCATGTTTCTAGGGAATGGCTGATTGGTTCTCAAATCGAACTTGTCCTGGTTATTCGACTTGAATTGGAGCGAAATTTGAATGAAACCATATCCCATGTTAAAAGGGTTTTTATACCACGTACCTTAAGGTACAAATTGTATATTACAATAAGTTTATCCAAATGTTTGCAACAGGGAGAGGGATTTATTTCCGACCCTAAAAAGTATATATATATTCATCATCACAGCTGAGACTATATATCTATTTCCGTCTGTCTCTCATGTCTGTGTACGAACACGTCGTTCTCCGAGATGATAAGAGCTAGAGACGTAATACTTTTTGTTTTAGGTCCGTTCTATGCGCACGGAGATCGAGTTTATTTACACTTTTTGCCACACCCCTTACCGCCTTCATCATTTGCATACATCTGTATTATTTTCACATATTTGAAAATATCTTCCAATTGTTAAGAGCGGGAGACATAACTTTTTTTGTTTTAGGTGCGTTTAGATATATGCAGAATATGTTTATATTGCATTTTAGCCACACCCACTTCTGCCTCTGAAATTTTCAAATAACTATATTTTTTCCTGCATATTTGTCTATATCTCCGAAATGGTTAGGGCCAGAGATATAAATGTTTATAATGATCGGACAATAAATAATGATGATACGACCTTTGCCAGTTTCAATGCTTGGGGAAAATATGTGCATGACCTCTCGTTGTCGAGAAACCTCGGCTACGGTGTTTCTACTTGTTTTAATTTTATATTACTTATAATGTGGTGGGGTATTACAAGACAAAATTATATAGGTAATATATAAATGAAAACATTCGAGAGAAACAAATTCAATTCACTAGTTAATTTCCACATTAAGCCTGGATGGGAACATTCGATTTTGATTAGAAAGGTTTCTTAGAGAAACAATACACTGGTTGCTATTGGCTTCCTGCTAATTAGTGATAGGTGCCTGAATAAATGATGTGTCCTAAATCCTTGCGAAATGCCAAAACATTGTTTTAATCTTTCCTCCATTTCTTTATCCCCATCTTACTCTCATTCCTGTAAGTTTCTATTTTTCCTAGCTAAGCCAAAGATTTTCCAACAATCAAGACAAGATTTCCTTCTTGTTTTTCCCATTTGCCTCACTGAGCTTGCCCTTGCACTGACTGCCCCTTGTGTCGTAGATTTTTTTGCCTTGAACTCATTTATTTGTATCTGCAAACAATTAAGTTACTTTCAGTCTGGCCGGTCGAGTCGTCGCTTGTATTTACTTTGCTCTTGTGTTTTTTCTCTGCCGGCCCTGGAGAGAAAGTTTTGCGAAACTTAAAAAAAATAATCACAAATATCCAGGCGCACGCACATTAGTACACAGAAACACACAGAGAAGTTACTGGCTTGTTCAAATGCGATAAGAAAGTTTTTCAATAAATTTTGCACAGCAAGCTACTGGCAAAACTTACTGCTGCTGCTCTGTGTTCTAAGTCGGTAAGCTGGCGCCTCCTTTAGCGCCGACAAAATCCCCCGCTCTGTCGTCCGTGCGCTGCCTCAGCGCCATGCTAATGAGGCTGGGATTGCCGAAGGTCACTCCAACCGGGGACCCCGTCCTGGCATCTTGTTGTGTATTTGCTGATGGCGCATTAGCTGCGATTTTGATTTTAAAATGGATTTTCAAAGGGGGAAAGGGAATAGCCAGTGAGGCGGCTGGCTATAAATAATAGAGCAAACTGCTAAAACATCGCCTGAACTGCATACGAAATGAGATCACCAGCAGAAGCTCCCGGCGAATCCGGACTCGGATCCGGAGCACCCTCTGCCACTAATACGTTTAAGATGAGACGACAGCATGTGCATCGCTTGCCGCCATCGACCTTGTTGACCCGAGCATAAATCTTGTGCCACTCGAACGCCAATGCACTTGCTTTCTGCCCGGGTCACTCTCCCACTCCCCACTCCCCAGCCCCCACTTCTGCTTATCCTCCTCCCTGCTCCTCCGGCTCGTGGTCCTTCTTTGGATGCGGCCCTGCCTGCTTTTTGCGCATTAAGCTCACGTCGTTGGCCGGCTAGTTGGATGGCTGGTAGCGTTTAAGCCGCCTGATTGCCAATAGTAGCAGTTAGCGTGCTCCATCGATGGGGCCAGCAACAGCTGCACAGGCGACAACCTGGTCAAAAGCTTTCTCCGTTTATTAAAGTCTAACAAGAATTAAAGATACCATTTTGTTAATGGTTTATTATTAAATAGTTTGCCATAAATCATTCAAACAATGCTTGGTATTACCTAAATACGTACAAGTAGCGAGAGATCTACCATATTGTGTTTTAATTACCAACAACCAATTTAGATTAATTTTTAAAGCAAGTACCCGATACTAAACAAATAAACAAATAAGAAGGATTATAGTCTAGTGTCTCGACTATACTATTAATACCCGGTGCAGATGATTTTTAGAAAAATATTATAGCATTGAAATTGTGGGTGCAACAAATTTTCCTAATTTGTGTGGCATGTTTCTATGGAGAAGCTTGTGGGCGCAACATATTTTTGTCATTTGTGCATATGTTTGTCATCTGTATCTAAACGCTTCCTTCTCCCTGTTCCATGCATTCGTACGAATTCTTAATATTTTTAATAGTACGAATTTTTAATATGTTTGGAAAGTTAAATTACTCATTTTGGTTAACAGTAACCTCTCGGTTTTTTTAAAATTAATTGAAAGATTATGGGTTTTTTTGTGGAATATTTGTGGGGTGGGTCATGATTCCATAGAACTAACCATTAAATTGTCGTTTTTGCTGACTGTTACCGGCATGTCCTGCTAGATCCTTTGGCACACCAGTTATCGTCGCATCGCTGTGCCGGCCACTCCGGATGATGTGAGATGCTGGTTGGGCAGGATACCGGCGACATCGATAGCAACAAGCAGCCCGGAGCATGAGCAGGGCGGGTGACACAGAAACGTGAGCGTGGCTCAGACAGGGATTTCGAGTTATTTGCCGCAATCTCAGACATAAAGTTAAACATTTCGACGATTTCCCCCTGCCCGCTTTAAGCTCAACCGTTCTTCGTCCTTTGTTTCCAGAGCATGGGCTTTCCGCTGGTATCGCTGTCGCGAAGGAACCGCACCTCCGCCGAGCTCTTGTATGTGAAAGGCGACCCCTGTCCCACGGACAAGAGCACGGACCTGTCTACGCGCATCCTTTTCAACTGCAACATGCGTGCTGGCAGGGTAAGTACACAGAAACAACAGAAAATTTAAATTACTTTCTAATAAAAGGTATCCTGTTAACTCAAAGTTAACATTAAAAAACTTTTTAGAATAACAAATATATTTTCGTCACATTTTTGAAGCTGTTACAATTATATTAAATTAACCAAAGTTTGTTTCTATTAAGAATCAACAATGTTGAAAAATGATTTGTTGAGATCATAATAATTTGTGTTTAATTTGTATAAGAGAAATGTTGAGTGTAATCGCGTACCATGCCGTCATATTCCGGCTATCCTAGAAAATCTGCGGAATTTTGCGGGCGTTGGCCTCGGTAGCATTTGGATCGGCCGTTTAGGCGGACATCTTTGAGCCTCGGGGTTGCAGTTGCGGCGTGCATTTATGCAATTACTTCACGGCCAGAACCCGGCTCTCGTCCAAATTGCTTGCATGCCCCTAATGGTCTCTGCCTGCTCATCCCTTGCCTTCCGGCATCGTTTCAGGGCCAACCGGTGCTGCGTTCAATCGAGGACTGTGCCTACGATTTTGTGTGGGAAACCAATGTCTTTTGCCCGCCGCACGAGTGCACTTTGAATGCGGATACCTGTGAGCTGGTGCACGATGAGCTGGGTCAGCGGTTCAACTTCAAGGGTGCACCGTTTACCAACGACGGTAAGATTGAGGTGGGTTCATGGACGTGTGTGTTCGAGGACTGGGGCTTCCTATTGATATGTCGGAATTTTAGATTGACTACAGTGGCGTAAAGATGGCGGTAAATATTTGCGGTGCACACCGGCTGGCAGTGACGGACTATTCACAGGCCTTGGTCAACATATTCTTCACACACGAGTCCCCTAATTGCGGCAAGGAAGGTAAGCGAAAGAGTGGACTAAGTTGGGGTGGCTTGCCCCGTCCGGCTAATTTGATTTACATATCCCGGAAGCCAGGGGCTCAAGAAAAGGCGAAAGGCAGCGTTGTCGCTTGGCGCTTCCGCTTCCGTTTCCGCTGCCGGTTCCGTTTCCTTATCCGCTTCCCTTTCTGTTGCTGCAACACGCGCGGCTTGTCGCCATTTTGTTTGCCGCTCTTTTTCTGGCTTTTGGTTTTTTTTCTGTGGAGTATTTTCATAGCCAGTGCTCTTTTTTTTTAGTTTTGTGTTTTTTTTTGGGTGTTTTTGCGGGAAAGCGGGGAATCGCATTAGATTTGGCGAACAGCCCAATGCACTTTCCTCTTCGGCTCACCCTCCCGGCATTTTATCGCGTCTTTTTTGTCGCTGCGCTCGTATTTTTTCCAACGGCTCCGCTCCTGCAACTGCGACATTTTCGGGCACTTGTCGTGGCTGCTTTTTTGCATTTTTTGAGCAGTTTTAGCTTATTTTACTTTTTAACTAAGATTCTTTTTGTCCGTCTGCGGTGGAAATAAAAAGCAAGCAAAGTGCTCGAAATTATACAATAAGAAAATAAATTAAAATAAAAATGGCCGACAACAAAAAAACGGGCTACGAGATAATGCGGTAAAATAATCTTGCTGCTCTTTGGAAAATCTCTCCGTTCTTGCCGTTTTTTTTTAGAATTTCCCCCTTTTTGTTGATGATGCGATACTAGTGCATGAATATTTAATGGATACAGAGCAGACAGAGTAGCTGGGTTTCCCTGGCTTCTCGGGCTCGCAGATTTCCCCGGGGGTCTCGGGTTGTCTGCCTTATTTTCGCACAATGATTTTTATTCGTGCCATTGCATGGCACTTAAAACTTTGGCATTAAAACAAAACTTTTTATTTTGACAAATAAAACTGACGACGATTTAATTATGACACATCTCCATTGTTCCTCTGTGGTCCCGTCGCCCGGGCCGTAAAATGTGAATTATTTTAAAACTCTTTGCGGCTCACAAACCGTTCTGGCCATTGTTGGAGGACAGTGCGCAATCTGGAAACGATCGGACAATTTTAATACGCCCAGTGACAGGCGTTAGCAGATACCAGTATTTTGTAAGTGGGTGTACGGTCGGATAAAAGTACGAGACATGGCCCCGAAATCCCAACGAGTTGTTGGCGTTTAGATTTTGTGTGGCTTTGTGACTGTAGCTGGTGTGTTGCCCATTCCCATTTGAGGCCGACGCATTTGACCGACAACAGTAGTCCGACCCGTAGGATTGCCCGGGACTCTGGCCAAAAGCTGGTGCCTTCCCTTTGAAAGCTGTGTGTTGTCGTCTCTGGTGATAATTATTTTTGGCTTTTATGCGATAACTTTGTGGTGTCCAGGCCCAATCCACTTAGTCGCCCTTCCCATGCCCCTTCCCTGAGCTGTATCATTTGAAATTTTGATAAGGAGACAGTGTGCGGATGCCTGCCTTTGTCCGGGGCCATAAATGGGGAAAGCCGGTCTATGGGGGCTGCCTCGGCTGGGTTGTTGGCTTTTATTAGGGTTAAGATTGTTTTGAATGTGGGTTCATTTGAACTAATTAAAGTGCTCTCGAAACTAATGCCCTATTACGTTTACATCCCCTGCAGGCACGATGAACGTCCAGATACGCTTGATATGCAGCAACCGGACGGAGAGCAGCAGCACCATTTCAAGTGTAAGTATCACGGGGAGGGACGGGCAGAACAAGGGCTCATGCCTGACTTAGAGGAAAACAGATACGGCACCTGGCGCTTTTACTTGGATTCCACAAGGATGCAAGTGCAAAAAAAGAACAGTAGCTCGCCTTTCTGCGCCCTGCCAGATGTGCATCAAAGACACGCGACGGCAGGCAGCGGTGGCAAAAAGGTTACAACGATCCGGGAAAGAATATTTTGCATACTTTTTATTATCCTTCTGGATTCGAGTATTCTAATTTGTGACAGAAGCTTGCAACTTAGTGGTGAAGTTGTTCTAAGACTTTAACGCCGATTGGGATAACTTAATACGATCTTTTGAACCTAGGTCCTAAATCATTTGTGAGGATTTGAGACTTGTAAAGAAGTTGTTATTAATTATCATAATTTTTCATTATTTGTAAGGGTATTCGAAGATTCTCTTTAGAAAGTTGCTGCAATATTCTTGATATTCTTTTTGAGGTTTTCCTTGTCGTTGGTAAGTTAACGAGAAATCTTCGCAAAAGTATTGCCACAAGGCACATAGCACCCGGCTTCAAAGCGAAAATGTAAGAAATATGTGTACGGAAAAGGGCCATCAGGGACCAACTGACACAGCAGGACCGCCACCTTGGAATGGAGCATGCGGTGGTGGGGCGTTGCTGGAATCCCAGAGAATAAAGCGGCAGGTGTCCTTTGTTATGCTTACCACTTGGCAATCGGCTTTGCTGTGCATCCTTCTTCCAGTGTGCTTTTAACCCCCTTCTCTCCGGGCTTTGTCCTCCACCCTTTGTCTTTTCATATTTTCTGTTTTTGTGGTTTGCTTTGCATTTCTTGCTTCTTGTCTAATGCCCTTCGCTTGCCCTTTGCTCCCGGCTCTGGAGCTTTTGTTTCGGGGGCCATAAGTCCTAAGCCTTTGTGTAGCCGTAACACAATGCAGTGTTTTCGGCAACGGCATCTTAGACGAACCCGAGGTCGGGAGATATGCATCCTACATTCACGCACTGGTTTATTGAACTGAGTCATGCTGGGATCCGGAGCCTAGATCCTCTTGGGCAAACTATTGCCATGCCAACTTGCCAATCAGCAGGAGAAAATTAAATTACAGCCACGAGTCAGGAGTCAGGATCCCTCATGCACCCATGCCCTGCGCTGCCCCAACTTGTGTGTATGTGTAATAATATAATTAAGTTGCATTCGCCTGCAGCTCTTTGACTAATGACCAGGGATCCGACTTTGTTGTGGCTTTTCCAGGGCCCAGCTTCATTAGCATACATGTCGGGGAGCTTTTGTGCCCGCATGGTACACCTTTCGTTCTCTTTAAGCTAATTAATAATTGTTTGTTTTGCCTGAACGACAATTAACCGCAGGTGGCTGAAATATTTTCCCCACATTTACCCGAGCACAATGCATCGTAATTAGTGGCAAGTCCGATTGCATTAGACCCCCGGCCCGAAAAATGGTTGGCAATTAGAGCTTGAGGTTGGGTCTGCAAAACCCACCCAAAATGCCCGCACAGACTCCATTTTCATCAACACAAAAAGCTTAAATTGCCGCGCAAAGGCTTTCTGGTTGCAAGCCATCGTCCCGGCCTGCTTTCCAGACCGATTGCTTTCTATATCATGCGGCTAGACAGGGGACTCGTTCGGCGACGTACTGTTTGGCTTCGATTTTGCATTTGCAGCACCCAGGCAATTGACCCAAATTTAAAACTAGCTGCAAGCTATTTGCCACCTCCGACAAACGTTTCCAAACGCCGCCGGGGTCATGTCACACAGGCTGGTTGCGGCCTCTAGTTCCCACCACCGCCCCCAATCTCCACGAATTCCACAAAATCCACCAGGCCAGGCCCCAAAGCGATTGTCATCTACCAGCAATCGGAAACCCAGTAGCTGCATGTGGGTCGGTCCCGGCTGTTGTGTATGGATTATCCGATATTGTTAATTGCTCGACACGCTCCGGCTGCCTGGGATTTTTAGCAGGCACTCCCTAGACGGGCGTGGTTCCCTCCTGCATCTAATTCATCTGAATAGCTCAACAGGTTAAGCTGGACAAGATGTTTTGGTCAGATGGGAAGTGAAAGAGGAGACGAAATGGGGAAAATTAAGGCTTACCGCTGAAAGAACACAACATGCTTTAATCCTTAAACTGCAAAGCGGAAAATAACAGAAAATACACTTAAAAAAGGGTAAATCTAGTTGGATATTGCAATGTAAGACGAGCTGAATTTTTAGGTTTTCGGATGCGAAGTGGGCAGTAACTTTCAGCATAAAAAAGAAGGTATGATTCCGGTCCCTAATCATTTCGACTAAATAAAAACAGTTTTTTAAGTGTTGCTGTGTGCATTTGGAGTTTGGTATACATGTATACAACCAAGGACAACTTTTGGGGCAGCAGCAACAAAAAGGAGCTGGGTGCACGGTTCCTGGCACTGGAACTGTTACTGGCAGCGACGCTGTTGGAAAATTAGCGATTCAATGAAATGGGATTTTAAATGGCTGCAAACTTTTTAATGCGTTGCCCGCTGGTGCCCCGCATCCAGCCGCATCCTTGGGAGCTGCACCCACTCATCCTTTCCACTTCTCCTCGCGGACGTGTTCGTGTCTGATGCGGCGCCTCGCCGTGACGGGAAACTTTCTGGCCAAGCAGCCAGCGTTTTTGCCCGTTGCCGTTGCCAGTTTCAGTTGCAGTCGCAGTTGCGCCGCAAAAGTTTTTAAATTATGCGCACATTTGCTGTTTCATTTTGCAGTCGCTGGTCGCGCCGGAAATGGTCTTTGGGTGAAAGTGTTACAAGGGAAAAGGATGGAAAAACGGTCGAGGAGCTGCTGCAGGATGCGGAAACAAGCTGCGAGCAGTTGTTGCGCCACAAATTTGTGCCAGGGCTTGGGAGCTGTTTTGAGAGGGAGGTGTCTGCTTCCCCTCTTATTTTACTTTGGAATTTATGCGCCGTTCCCATATCAATTTATTTATTTATTTTTCCGCTCTCTTAATGAAGAAAGTTTCTAATTACAAGGATCCGTTTACTTGCAGGACCAGCAATGCAATTTGCTTTATGTGCAAAGAACGCCGAGCATCTGCCAGTTCCTTTCCCTTGATGAACCCCAGCAGGATGACCACCAGGGCGGAGGAGGAGGTGAGGGCAGCTCCAGTAGCAGCAGCAGCAGTAGCACCAGCACCACCACCCCCAGCACCACTACCACACTTTCGCCAGCGGGTAAGCCAACCAAGGCGGCCACTACGTCGACTACGGCGACTGCAGCAACAGCTGGCTCCGAACCAGCGGCTACTCCCATCGGGCCAACGGCCTCCGTGGGCAGTAAGTGCATGCGCCGCCTTATCCCCGATACACATTGTCTTGATACCCCAACTCCCAAAATGCTCTTGCCACTTTTGCAGGAATCCTGGGGGTGATTTTGTCGGTGACTTTCCTGGTGACGTGCTTAGGAATGTTTGCCGTTTCGCCGGCGCGGAGGCAGCGGGTGCGTCGCTTCTTCCGGCGCAGCAACTCCGCGGTGCGGTATTCCCGGGTAAGTGGACCCAGTCACAATCGCGTAGACATGGCGGAGCCCGTGGCATGAGCTGTCATCCATCCCCACTCTTCCTGTAGGTGCAGTCCAATGAGGAGGCCAACCTGCTTCTGGAGCCAAACGGGGAGTTCACCGACAGCGATGACGACATGCTGCTCTAGGTGGCAAAACTACAAAACCAAACTCGTCTTAGCCTTTGGCATGTGGGGGTCAAGGTGGCGGAATGGATGTTGCGGATATAGAAATTGGGGTAGCTTCTTAGATTAGAACAAGACACACGCGTGTTCCCAAAGTGAGGAGCATTAGACACCAAAGACATAACTGAAGCATAGAACTGGAACTGATTGTGAAAAAATACTAGTAAGGATAGCAAGATGGGTAAGAGGACAATGTTGTAATTAAAAATTTGTACAATACGTGTAGGCTACAACGACGATAAAAACTGAACCCAATTAGTGGAACCTTATATATATTAACATACAAACATATATTTTGTATACATACCCTTGATATATAAAAGAGAAACCAAAAATGTAACCCAAACCCTAAATAGCTATAGTTGTGTGCATAAAGCATTCACAAAAGAATTGCAAATGACAATTGCTTGAATAGTATTTTCGCTGGTAAAGAGCACCCACTTCCTTACGCTAAAATGTGATTTTTTATACTTTATCCGACTCAGCGTTTATGCAATTTGTATTGTATTCCCCCTGAAAAAAGGTGTTTTTAAAATTTTTCATTCGGGCGATATACTCGTAGTGTATATGTGCTCCCGACTATTTATTTCTGTCTTGTTTGTTTTTAGCTTTTTAGGTCAAAACATCTTTTTAATACGCCTCGATGTAAATGTATACACTTCTAATAAAAATATTAATGAATCAAAATGACAACACAGTTCCTTTCAATTTTTAAAATATATTTTATTTACGATATATGTGTTTTCCATATACAATTAGATTTAATGCTCTACTCATTCATTTGCGGAGTAGAAGATGAGTGTGGGTGTCTGCATAAATTGTAGGTACCTTAGGCATTACATATTAGAGACAATCTATAGCTTACAGATGATATTACATACACGTACATTTATTTAGCTTAATTACATTTACGTATCGTAGACGATATTCTGCTTTTGTTGTGAGTGAAGAATCGTTAGCCTAATGGTTTGGTTGATGGTGCCATAATTATGGGTTGCTTTCGCTGGGTATGCACTTATTTATATTAGCGTCGCTTATATGAGCATGAGATTACAATTACAATTGATATTGATTCGTGATAGTTGGTGAGAGGAGCAGTAAGAAATCAGTTGTTTGCCTGGTGCGTTACAATTTTGTTTGTCTAATAAAAGAAAGGCAAGGTTCTCTTGTCAAACTTATGTACAGAGGTGTGTAACCGAATATGTGAATGGTACAATTTACTTAGGCTCTACAATATCTAGCATACATTCATGTACATACAAAGAAGGCAATTTGTATCATGCTTTTGTGTGGGTTTTTTTTGTTCAGAATGATTCTATACTACTACTTGGATACGTCAAGGGAGTGTGATTGGGTATTGCAAGTGGATTTATTACTTAGTTGGTTGCATCTAACAAATAATAAGTGGTAGGTAGTTCGAAATAAAGCTCGATTTGTTCAACTCGACGCGGTTCTCGTTCCATTTGAGATTCCCTTCGAAAATCATAAAAATATACAACTAAAAAGGATATTCTAGCCTTGAGCTATTCTCAGTTTTGTCTGCGGGCAGCTTATAATAAGTATTTATCCTAAATGAGATTTATATACGCGTCTTAGGAGTCAGCTTACATGTAACACTTAACAAAGTGATGTGGTAAAACTAGATTCCATTCAGTAAATTAATTTCTGCTTAACAAAGGCCACATGAAATATATTGAAATTTGAAATTCTCATCAACTAGGCGGCAGGAGGGCGATTCGACTCGGACTTGACCAAAACTTGACACTAGGAAATCAATATTATTCTCTAGACTTTTTACATTCAGCTGGGTGCTTCCTGGTGTGGCAGTGGTGGCTGTGGCGGCTCCTCCCTCAACGGAACAATAGCTCATCATCCGGGTCGAACTGGAACAGGTCCGCCTTCTCCCAATCCTATACGTCGCTCTGTTTGGCATTCGTGTTAATGATGAAGGCCCCGTTGATGTGGCCATTGCCATGAGCCTTCCCATTCGGAGTGTACAGATTCGTGAGACCGTTCTTCCCGTTCGTAATCATGATGGCCGTATGAGGTGTGCCACCGTTGAGCTGCGCAACCAGTGGATTCTTGGTTGCCTCCGCCGGCGGTGTGGTCAGCGGCGGCGTCACTGGCGATGGCTTGATCAGCTCCAGCTTGTCGTCTGTAGAGCCCTTCAGCGGCGACTTGATGAGCGCTCCGTTGCCGACACTTCCGCCCATCGGTTTGCGGTGGGGCATTGCAAATCGGAGCTTATCCCAGAACCACGGGTCGCCCCATTTCAGATAGGTGTTCATTTTCAGGTAGGCCTTCAGCTCGTCATCCAGCTTTTCCACATCTCCGATGTCCGAGTAGATAATGACAATGATTCGGGCCCTGCCCTCGTTCAGCGCCGATCGGTGTGCGGCTCGGAACTCCAGACGTGCCCACTCCGACTCGATGAAGTTCTGACTGAGTACGATGATGGTGCGCCGGGAATCGGACACTGAGCGCATAATGTTCTCCGGAATAAAGCCACCCACCAGCCAGTCGCGCTCATGCACACATAGCTGGAACTTCTGGGGACCGTGCTCCAGCTGCGGCACCAAATACTGCTCGATGAAGCTCTGATCCTTGTGAGAGTACGAGACAAAAGCGTCGAATTTCTTGTCTTTATCCAGCTCCTCCTCAGTGACAAACCAAAGTAGTAGGTTGTGTGCATATAACCAGATCTTGATCTCCGTCTGGTATTTGTAGTACAAGGCGGCAGTGAAGCCGGCGAGTACACCGGCAGAGGCAATCACCATGGCCAGGGCGATGAGAACACCTTTGTCCGGGCAAATGTCGTTTGTCGTAAGGTCCACCATGCGGGTGGGTTGCTCGGCATCCATGCACATCATCTCGGCCCGATCCTCGATGCGATCAAAGTTGTCCTGGGCGAAGAGCAGTAGTGGCTTGGCGTCACAGTCACAGATCCATGGGTTGCCGGAGAGCTTCATCGAGCCCCGGAGCATGGTGTGGTTAAGGAAGCCCAGCAAAGTGTGGTTAAGCGACTGCAGTTTGTTCCGACGCAAATCCAGGTGATCAAGCCGCTGCGGTAGTTCATCTGCACTGATGCGAGTGAGGTTGTTGCCGGCTAGATAGAGGCTGGTTACTTTGTTGTAGGCGGGGTTCTTGTTTGCCACAGGCAGTTTAACGAGTGTGTTATTCTCCAAGTGCAGCTCCATCAACTGCAGATTCTGGGGCAGGTTAGGCAGTCTGGGCACCTCCGTGAAGTTGCCATCGTTGCACTTAATTAATAGAGCTTTGTCGTAGGTGCGCACCCAGCAGGAACAACCAGGAGGACACTGTCGTTCTGCCGGATCATCGGAAATGTCCAGCGGGCATACTAGACTCTGCGGCATAACCTTCGCCACAGGCGTGTTTTCCAGGGCACTGGGATTGCTGCAGTAAAGTCGATCAGTGCGAAACTTGAACTGTCGGGTGTAGGCAGGCACATGGGTTCCTCGGACCAGTTGTACAAAGTACAACAGCGTGCAGTCGCACACAAGGGGATTGTCGTTCAGATCGATGTTTACCAACCGGGTGTCAAAGTCGTCTGTGGCGAGGTCTCGCTGCAGCACAATGGATCGTATCTGGTTGTGCGTCATATTTACGTGCAACCGGTGACGGGATAAGAACTGCAGATCCTCATAGGCTAGCGAACTAATGTTATTGTAGCTCAGGTCCAGATTCCGCAGTTGAGTTAGCAGGAACTTCCAATCGTAGTAGATGAAAATGATGGAATTGTGGCTCAAGTTGAGGGTCTGCAGGTCGAGCATACTACTGAATGGGGAGTTGGCTTGCTCCTGCAGTTGGCTCATCAGCGACTGCTGTAAATCAATGTTGTTGTGCTCAAGGTAAAGGTGTCGCATGGCGGTGGTGAAGCTGAATGCATTCGGGTCGATGCTGCGCAGTCGATTGTTTCGCATGGTAAGCGTCTCCAGGTTGATCAGTCTGCTGAACAGTTTGCTGCAATTGGAGGATACGAAAAAAAATTTAGTTTAACGTAACTTTTTAATATAGGTTTATTTTAATTAGCCAACAAAAGCTGCACCCTTTATTTACCTGCTAATGCCGGTGATGAAGTTCTCTTCCAGATTTAGATCCCTCAGCTCAGAGTTGTGCTCGAAGATGCCGTCCGGTAGGTGGGTCAACTGATTTTGGCTCAAATCCAACCTCAGCATTTTGATCTGGTGATCGAACAGTTTGGCGGGCAGGGTTTTCAGTTTGTTTGAAGAGAGCGAGACGTTTGTGATGGCCGTGGAGTTCTCCAGCAGATCGCCTGGCAGGGACTCGAGGTCAGATTTGACGAAGAGCACTTTCATATCCGGCAAGTTGGCGAATAGGCCCGGGGGCAGGGTGTCCAGTTTGGCGCGATTGTTGGAAAGACGCACCTGCTGCAGATGCTTATTGTGCCTAAAGAGGCCTTCGGGCAAGGATCGGAAGTGATTTGCGCTCAGATTAATCTCCGTGAGGTTTGGCATAAAGCTGAACACATCGTGCGGCAGGACTTCAATGCCATTTGCATGCAAGTCGATGTCTAGCACGGAAGTGGCACCCTCGAAGTCATGCTTTGTGAGGTTTTGCAGCTGGTTACTCCACAGATTCAAATGCTTCAGCTTGGGCATCTTGCTGAAAATTCCCGGAGGCAGATGCTTTAACTGGTTGCTTCCAAACTCGATGAACTCCAGGTTTTCCAGATTGTCGAACAAGTGCGCCGGCATCTCGGCTATATTGGCACGAAGCTCCAATGCGCTCAGGTTTCGCAGATCGCTAAGTAAATTATCGGGAATGTGCGTTGGACGGCGCGACGTGAATCGTAGGCGCTTGAGAGCATGGAGACGCTCCAAGTGCTGGCGCGTGATGTTCATGCCCAGGTTGTCGCTCTCGAAGATCAGCATCTGGGGCGTGGGTATTCCCAAATGGTCCAAAATACCGGCAATTGGCGTGTGCCCTGGAAGTAGGCACCGTTGCATCTGCACAATATCAACCGCCCCGATCTGCACTTTCGGCAGCTGTTGGTAGCCCGTCGTTTCCGTCAGGTTGCACAGGATCTGAACAAAGTTGCGACGGGGCTGGATGCTCAGGCGAAACTTTGGATTCTCTGCGTTTGCTGGACAGATAATCTCGTACTCGGACATGCTGGGTGCGCACTGGCAGGCCGTGAGAACACTCAACTCATTGCACTCGTCCCGCCGGAAGGCCGCTTCGCTCGTTCGCAACAGCAGGAACGATGTCAGAAGCAGCAGCCCTGGGACCATCTGGGCAGAAGCTTGCAATCGCCTCATGGTGGCCCTATTTTGTGTTGCTTGTCTGAAAATAAGCGAGAGACGGGATAATGAGAAATGGAAGTATAATTCGCATTAATTTTTCTATTCTAATGAATTGGTTGGGGTGCAACTCGCTTGAATATAACTATTTCATTAAGCGTTATATACTCTAATTAGAACCAAAATGGCCTAGATTTAATTTCCTGTGTGCGTAACTTTAATACTGCTGTTTCAATGATTTTTCGTCTTCAGCAAGTTCTGTGATTTACAACTGTTGAATCGCTCAATGACAGCGCATTTGTCATTATTATAATGACAAGCTGTTCACAAATATTCGAAATATGATGAATGGGGAGTGGCGCGACGGAGGAGGCAACCGACTTTTATGTAATTATAGGGAAGTGAAATATAACTGAATACAAACATTAGCCTTTCCTTAATGGAATAAGCTTGCAGAAAATGTGCTCATTACACTGCCAGCCAGTGCGCGTTAAGTCTTTTGAATGCCGCTTAATCAGAGACAGTTAATTAAGCACCAGTCAGAATTTTTGACAGCCCCGGCGAAATATTTCATTAGCATCACGCATACGCCGTGTGTGCTGTCCGCGTACCAAAAAATTAATTCAATTTAAATGGGCGCAGAGGAAAATTGCTAGTACACAGGATCACCGTCGACCCCTATGCCCGTGTGTGCCTGGACTACAATTCGTGCATGAGGAAAGTCCCTTTTCCTGCCTGTCATCTTTTTTGTTGTGTGCGTGGCCGGGCAATGTTGCATTTCATGGTTGGCTCACCTCTTTGGCAAGCCACGCCCAACCCCTGTACTTTTGTCCTGTAATCCCGTCACCCACTGCCCGGCTATGTGCGAGGGGTTCTGTGCGGTGTAATTACGGTCTGAGAGTGTATAAAATTTTGTAAAACGCTCTCCTTGTGCAGCTCCTTGCCCTCCACTGCCGTTGCTTGTGTGGACAGTAGGGCACTTTACGGTCTTTGTGCATTTAATGAATTTGTCATGCGCTCGAGTGCTGCATAATACGAGATTTCAAGTTAAAGCTCCGAACATTTGACGTCCGGCTCGCTTTGTCCCTTGAAGTCCCTTCAATCTGACGGTGACAATTTAATTGTGCCCATTACGAACAATTTGAAAGGAATTCAATTAAAAGTTTTGGCCTTCTAGCTGTCCGTCTGCTTCGAAAAAACGACAACTTTAGGCCATATTGCATCTACCGCCCTCGGAGGGCACGACCAAGCAAAAGTCTCGTGTTTTTCGCCGCCCGCTGCTCTGACGGACGCCTTTGAATGAAATTTTGATAAGGCAATTTAATTATGCGCGCGCCGTAATTTGATTTTCAAATTGGTGACTTTTCCTCATTAATTAGGACCGAACAACGATGAAATTTACCGAGTTCGCCGTTGGCTGCGCCGGCTGTAAAAATTAAATTGATTTTCAGCTCAGCTCGCTTGCCTTTTGTATTAGAGTTTTGTCAATAAATTTCGTGTCTGGCCAACCGAAGATTCCGCAAAAATGTTGTAGGTATTTAAAGATATTTTTGAACAAACCAAGAATGCGAGCACGAGTAAAACATCGCTTGAGATTATTTATTTTGCAAAGTGTTTTGCTATCAATATGAAAATTGCTTTTGTTATTGTAGGCTGATGGTTATGGTAATAGTTATTGCAAATTGAAGGCATTGTGTGTGCTAAATGTTTGTCGGTCATCAGATTGCAGATATCGACTGGAGTTTACCGAATTACCCTAAGCTATTATATGGCATCATGGACACGCATTGTTGTCCCACCGGCAGGGCCCATCCTCAATGAGAACTCAACACCTGTCTTCTTGCCAAAGCAACACTGGAAAAATAATCTTTTCTGTGATTCAAGCATTTAATTTCATTGGCAAATGCAGATGGCCAAAAACAAGCCCAATCAGATTATTTTTTCAGTGCTTGGAACTCATGCGGACCAGATTTCCAACCCCTGCCTGATGTTTGTATAGGCGACTTCAATTTCGCATAAAACTTTAAGCACTTTTCACCCAATGAATCCACCTTCTCCTATGCTTCCCAGCCAGCTCCTGCTGTGTTTTGCCTTTTAAATTTCTTATCTCAACTGGCTACATTTGGCAGGAAAGTTAAGCTCAGCCAGTCAGTTAGGAAAGCTCGCCAGGCTGGCTATTGTTGCTGCTTTTCCTGCAGCCGCTGCCGTCGCCGCTGCTGGTGGAGCTGCTTTTCTTGGCAAGATTTTAAACATTTATATTCACTTAGGAAAATTACTTTTCGCTTTTACGCCACGCTGGCCGTGTAAATATCCAGCAACGAGCTGGAACCTGCCCGGAACACGGATCCGGAACAGGAACCTGGCTCGCTGGCTGGCTCGTTCAATCCGCATTGATATCCCCGGCGCGTTTTGTTTATGCAATCTAATCTAGTCAAATGGCTGCTTGGCTGGTTGCCTGGCTGCCTGTTTGTTGACATCTCGCTCGAAGCGGAACGCCCAAGCCTGCAGCTCCCAAACGGCTCTTCTCGTGGCCATCATGCTTCAAGTGTTTGCACTTCCCTAGAAAGCCCTGACACACACATTTTAGGAGCTCTGCCAATTAATTGAATCCTGCCTTGGCACCCAATTTAGTCCCGCCAGGCAATTAAAAATAATTGCTCATTTTAATCTCTAGCACAGGAACACACACACGTGTGTTAAATGCCAGAGAATTATGAACATGTCGCCTGAATGGCTGGCGCCTCTTCCACTCCATTTACAATTTTTGTCTTGTTTAATTAGACGCCTGGTGTCGTTAATAAAGGTTAACGAAGTTTTGCCAACGCGCAGATTTTTCACACATTCCCGTGCACATTCACAGGGAGATGTCGAAGGGGTAGCCCCCCAATAGCACACATTCACAGACATTCCGGATGAGTGCGCATTTTTGCACTCGCATGCTCGCTTCCGGTATGTAACGCTACTAAATTCATTAGGCACACTAAATTACAACCGCAGGCACGGCGTGATGAGGTTCCAAGAGTTCCAGGCGCTCCTTGCTTTTACCTTGGATTTTTATGGCTTCCCCCAGCTAGCTAGGTGCACACTTTGTAAGCCTTTCCCCCAAAACCAGAACCCGCAGCCCCCACTGCTATATGTGTGGCTGATGTTTAATAGTCGCACCGCCCGCAGCGTGCTCTTGGAAAATTGGCTTTCAGATGCCTGCCGCAGAGCATTTTATTATTGCGGGCGTCAGGCATCATCAGCAGAAGAAAAAGCAGTGGAAGGATGCGAGAGCAACCTATTAAATGGTTAAGTTTTCTTAATGCCTCGACAGTCGGGATTACGGCAATGCCAAAGTGTTTAAATGGCGTTGACATATTGTGCGTTCCTTAAATGAATTTTCCAATTTTCATGTGGCGCCCGGCCATTGCCATGCCAACTAGAGTTGCGCAACAAAAACGCGCGCACACACATTCATCAATCAACATGACTAATTACTACAATTTCTGCCAAACAGAAGCCTTTCCAACTTGGCCAAAAGGGAGCAGCAAAAAAGAGTAAAACAGAGTAACGAAACATAAAAAAAATTGAACAAGTTGTTTAACAATTTCTTATTAAAAACTTACAAATGCTTCAGAAAAGTTCCTACACACGCATGTGAAGTACTGAAGGGTTTTCTCCTTGATTTTCCCCTTGCCTGCCGAGAAAACGGAAAGTCTCTTTGGCCAAGTGCGGTTTTTGTAGCCCACTTGCACTGGCAATGTTTCATTTTCTGGGCCCCTCCAATTTGGTACGTGCATGTGTGTGGAGTTTGGTTGCTTGGCTGCTTGTTTGCCAAAGGATTTCAATTCCCCCAAAAACTTTTGCAAGTCTTTTGGCCCCATGTTTTTGGTTTTACAGGCATCGCCCCCGAACGGTTTGGCGAGAACAGGCAGCCGGGAGACATGTTTATATAGCCAGCCAGATGGGCCAATGTATTGGCAACCGAAGCTTTAAGTAAACATCTGTGTTCTTCATCTCAAGATGTGCACCCAGGGTGTTTGCGGAGCAGGCGAAGCGAGATTGGCAGGTTGAGAGCCTCTAAGCGTGTCTTAATATTGAAAAATTCGAAACTATTCGATATGTGATTGGCAATGTTAGATCGGGGGCAATTGTTCAGCAGGAAACGATTACACACCACAAAATTCGTGCTAATTTGAGCTTCTAAATTTAAAATTTAATTGTCAAGCACAAATAGCTGACTCCGAAAATAGAGACCACAGGGAACACATGGAATATTATCATTTTAGCTTCTACATGTATTTTTAAGTGTTCTCGCTTTCCCATCAGGACTCAGCTGAAAGAAGATTCTCAGTTAATTATGCGATAACATCGCAAGGTTAAGACATCTTAAGATGAATACATTAAATCCGCTTTCATTATTTATGGCTTACACTTTCTGCAGAATTCCCTCAAAGCGCATCTGAATTCCACGGCTGAACTCGCGCCCAGACGCGGCGGGCCCCAAGTGCTACCGAGCCGTGGCGAATTGAAAATATCTCGAAGCTGCTTACGCTGTAACGCCTTTTGCTTAAGTGCAAACCGCCGCCGGCTTTTCGTGTTGCTCAAGTGCACTGAAATCGCCGAAATGGATGGGGTGGGACGTGGAAGATGGGAGCAGAGTCCAAGCGCAAGAAATGCTTCACATTTAAATGTAAAATTTCTATTAGAAAATGCATCAGCACCAGCGGAAGCTCAACTTTTTAGCAGACAAAAACAACTGCTGCTGCAATTTCAAAGTCAGCGACAAATCCATAAGAATTCTCATTACTCTTGCCAGCTGCACAACTCACTGAAAGTTTAGCTTGCAGTGCCCCGACAGCTAAGCAGATGAAAGGAAAGGGGTTAAGACCTGATTTGCGTATTCCTCCAGCCAACAAACATACGTATATACACACTTCCTCGGCGAAGGGCCTCTCCAGATTTTGCTGAAAGCCAGCTCATTGTCTGGAAAATAGAAAGGCAGGAGAAGGCGATGTCGCTGCAGTTTTTTCCTGCAACTTTTTGCCGCCTCTCTGCCAAAGTCGCCAAGTGAAAGGCTTTGTAATGTCATTTGTCTGTTAATCATGTTGTCGTCCCCAAGTTTTCGCTTTTTCGCAAAGTTTTTAGCATAATGCGCTCGTGCCCGAGACAAATGCGCAAACTTGTTGAGGCCGGACCAAGGGAGAGGGCGAGCGCGCGAGGGGAGCCAATCCTGCCAGCATGCGTGACGCATTCAAGTTTAATAGGCCCCCATTGTTGTTCACATCGATGATTATGATGATGGTAAGGAGGATGTCGAGGTTGGGGTTTTTGTTTGGCGCACGCCTTCGAGGCTGACCAGCAAACTCAGAAGCACCAGCGGCCGATTGTTTGCTCTACCGCCCCACCCGTGGCCCACCCACCTCTCCCTTAACCTTCCTAAACTCACTCAAATGGATACTCTGCGGCCGACTGGGCGCACTCCCGGCTCCTGCCTTCCTTCTTGGCTCACTTAGCACACATCCCGTCAGGCCAGGTTGATGTGATGTGGCCAACGGCCAATACCCAACGATGTTTAGATTCGGTGGATGGGCAAACATTTAACGTAAATTGATTTCCACTCGCCAGGCGATGACGTACTGCACACAACTTCAGGGCACTCAGAAAACAGTCCCTTGCAACATATTCGTGTGAAGTCCATCGGAAGTATTTAGGTATATAGATCTGGTATGTTTAATACAAGCAGTTCCTTAAAACGAAACATCCTATAACCACTTTTGTAAAAATATTTGATAATTTTTGTTACAAATATTTTTGTTATAAACACAATTTCTTTTGATTTATAAGAAACAAAAGGTGGAACTTGTTTTCGAAATATTTTTCTCTGGCTCTCTGGCTTCATTATACCAGCACCATCAATCTCTTTCGGGCCAAGTCCACTCGACCGTTCTGCCATACTCCGCCAGTCCACCACTTTTGCAATTGCAACTTGTCATTTTCTTAAGCTCTGGAGCTGCTGCTCAACTGGAGCATTTCGCACAAGCGTTCTCCTCGGGCGGCTAAGTAAATTTATCTGCAACTTCCACACACGCACAGTCCATCACATAAATAAACAACTATGGAGACTGGAGTATGGGAGGCTCTTAGTCGAAAGACAGTTGTTCCTGCTGCCGCTGTTGCTGCTGCTGCTGGACGAATAGAAATAAAATAATAGTCACCCAGTCGGGCATTCAATTTGGCCTCACCTCCTTGAGCCGCTGGCGTCGTAAATGAAAATGTCGCCCATGCACACGCGTTGTCCGCGTTCGTTGAAAGAGCATTTTATGGGGCAGCAGCAAGATGCGATGGGTACGAGTGGCCCCATATTGTAAATAATACAGCATAATGCCAACCCCACCCACTGCCAATGCGCCAAGTGTGGCCAGCATCCAACGCACGCGTACACTTCAATTATGGGCGACCAGGACTGTCCTTCAATCTGCGGGGACAGGTTCTACCCCACCACAACTACTTCATTATTCGTAGCGTATCCACAGAGCCCGTATCCAAAGAACGTAGTGTGCTGGATGCCTACTGTTTGCATTTAAACATCACCTCTGGCTCTGTCTCTGGCCATTTTTATGCTTTCTTGATTTCTATTTATTCTGGCTGTCGCTGTCCGCTGGCTTGTTTGCCGTTTCGCCCTGCAGTCCTCATAATTTTCGCTTTGTTTTATTGTATGCGGCTTTATTCGCCAGAGAGCGGGTCCGCAGTCCACAATCCGCGCTGTACCACTGCTAAGCAGCAGCATTGAAGTGCTATATAAACTCGCCGTTCGTTCGCCGTTGGAATGTGAGTCACGTTTAAAGTTCTGCGCTAGCTGGCCCTTAAATGGCCCGCCGGTCTATGATTATAGTGGCGGTGGCTTCTCCCCTCAACTCCCAATGCCCATTGCCATATATAGCGCTAATTGTGCACAGTTTGCGCTTGTTATAAATAACACACTGGCAGGGGCTCAATGGTTGAAGCTGGCCACTGAAACATTCTTTAGCTTCAACTCATAGGCTTGAGCAAGTTAAAAGGTAGCCATATTTTTTGGCAACTTGCTTTTCACGCACTTAAAACGTTGGTCGAATTCCCTTGAGTAATTGCAAAGGGTTCTAGCTATTCTCTTTGAGGGAAAATATTTTTTAAGCCTATAACAAACGATATACATATTTTTCGCTGAACCAACCAATTAAGTTGGCCACGATAATTAAGGCACATTAGCAAGTTTGGCCTGGCGCCATTTGCTTTTAGCCAGGCGTCGGCAAACTTTCACAACTTCTTGTAAGAATTGTAAATACATTTCCCAGATTGGACCCAAGTCTAATAAGTTACTCACAAAAATAGATAGGCTGCTGTAAATGCAAGCGGATTTTGTAAGGATTTCAGCATTCCCATCATACAAAAACCAAATCATTCCATCCCTTCAAAGTAATCTCTGACAAACTAAATCCCAATGCAATATTTATATGTAAATGTACAATTTTGTGTGCTCTTTTGCGCAGATTGCTTTATGGAACACACGCAAACATTCACCACATCCGGGATGCAACAAAATCGAAAGGCTGAGTGTCCGACAAAAAATTGCATGGTTGTCCTCCAAATCCAGATATATTTGTTGAGCTTTTATTTTGTCGTTTTTGATTTGGTTATTTATTGTTTCAAGGTCCATTTTTGGGCTGACTTTTTCCGAGGCCCCCGGGGGCTGGCCATTAAATATGTATAAACATTGATAGACTTTGGCCTGGCTTTGATTAACATTTAAAACGGCCATGGCAAGTGTCGGCGTATGTGTTGATATATGTTTCACACGCATTTATGGAGACATTAACATTTATCATGCTGGGCGAAGAAAAAACCGGGGAACGGAGGCTTCTGTTTAACATAAATTTCGCCGAGAGCCGCCGCGGATGCGCAGGATGAGCCCCACGACAATGGCAACCGCAATGACGATAAATAAAGATTAAAATCTCTGAAACGGTCACAAAAGTGGCTGGCACTTCATTTCAATTTTATGTACATAAGTATTTATATGCCGATGCTCCCGCGCACACACACGCGCGCGCGGTGGCGGTAAATCAGAAATTGCTGCCTACTTTTTCGGTGTCATAAAGCAATTTTCCAGGACCCTGTCAGTTGTTGGCTGAGTGCGTGCATTTGTTTGCGCTGTCGCCACACAATAAATGCAATACCGTATTTCAATTGCATAAAAAACAAAAAAAAAACAACTAAAGAAGCTCGGCGAAAATTGAAGTCAACCCGAACGCCTGCTGGTAGTTATAGCAACAACAACATCAACGGCTGGCGGCACAAATGGAAAATCAAAATGGCGACGACTGAGCAAAATCATTACGTATACGCCGCGTGGTATTAAAATTCACAGCGCGCCTTGTGATTTTTATGCACGCGCGTTCACTTTTCCGCCCTGGCGTTTTTCGTGTCGTTGTTGTTGCTGTTGCCTCTGCTGTTTTCGCATTTTTATGGCCATTAAATCAAAGTACAAATAAAAGAAAGTAAATAAAAAATTTCGTTACGGCCGCCCTAATAGGTGGGTTCGGGGGTCGGCTCTCAGGCGTCAGAGGAGTGCGTGGCCTTTTGGTTTCAAATGAAAAGCTTCAATCTTGTCATAAAAACGCGCGAATTCGTAAAGTGCACTTTATGCGCAACGTTTGTGACCGAAACTCGAGCGTAATGCTCGCTCCACGAGGAGCGCTGCGGAAACTGCATAAAAATCATGTAAATAAAAGTCAAAACTTCAGCGAGAGTCAATCTAAAGTGCACGAAACTTGCTTGGATTTCGATTAAAGTGGCGGTAAAAATATTTAAACAAAAATCACCCCTCTACTTCCACGCTATTAATTATGCAACGCGCACTTATGACAAGTTCCGACTGGTAATTTGCTTTTAATTAGAGTTTAATATTTGGCCGAGCAGCCGCACTGAAAACACACAAAAATACGCTTTGCATGCACATGTAAAATTTGTAGCCACTGCCAGTGCCATTGGCAGCCGCGCGTTAATAATATGGAGCTGAAGCGAAGTGCAAACCGTCAAAAAAGTAATTTGACGGTAATTCGCATAAAATTTGTATATTTTCATGCAAGCCGAACAGGCACATGAGCACATCTCCATGAGTTGTGGCGTGGACATGCTTAGAAAATTATTTTCAGTTGCAGCTCCAAAAGCGGCATCATCATTAAGAGATGCCCGCGCGGCTGCAATAATTGGATTTTCGCACAAAATATATATTTTCCGGTTAAGAAGGGTTGAGAGGCGGCGTTGAAATTATGTATTTCGTATGCAAATGAAAATTTAATGAGCATTAACTGGCTGCCAAGCATGCGTGGGTGTTAATTTTGCGTGTGTCCTGGGCAAAAATATTTTGTTAATTTTTAATTTTAATTGCAGCCGCTTGTTTGAAACTTCATTTTATTTATTTATTTTGCTTGCGCTGAATTTTGCATAATTATGTACTGGCCTGTCAACATGGCAACATTTTCGATTTGGATATAAACATTTTACTACTCGTATTTATTTGTCAAATACGGAGTCAGAGTGCCAGGGTTCGGTGCACTCGGTTGGCTACCGGCCCGTCAGTGTGCATTTATATATATTTTGTTGTATTTTTTTTGTAGGCGTGACATCGCATCAATTAAACTAATTGTGCATTTAAATTGGCAAATTATTGCCCAATCCTTAATCATAAATTATTTATGCAATCAATTTGCATAAAGTCAAATAAACCGTCGAACATGGGACAATCCTGCCCACGTGACATGGAGTTGGACGGCTGCACTCGTCGATTTGGCCATAAACGTTTGATTCAAATTCAATTTAAATGTTTATGGAGGGAGATGACCACGGTCGTCGACCGTTTTGCTTATTCTTCTGCTGACCAGAATTCGTTGGAGTAGCGGAGGCTTTTATTTTAATTTGCGGTCAGCAGCCATCGCGGCCAACGTGGCTGGCGAAAAACCAATTAAGTGGGCTCTAAAGCCGGACGCTCACCGTATTTCTAGGAGTCCGTGGAATTGAAAACCATGTGTAAAATTAAAGCATTTTTCACCCGCCATTTTTTACAGCCGTTGCAGTTTTTGGTTGTCGGTGCCAGCTCTGTTTGGTTTTTCATGGGCCTTCCTAACTTTGCGTCGATTTAATTAAATTCTTCAGCTCTTTGAGCCGCAGGGATGACTGGACGTTGCAACCATCAACGCATAATTTGTCTACCCGGACAATCCGTCCGTGTGATGGCAAGTAAGCTTTAAAAATACATTTGAGCTGGCATCCAGTATACTATTATATGGCCAGAGTGTTGCAAACTGCTTGGGGCGGGTGTGGGCGTGTGTGACAGTGAATGTGGTACTCTGGAAGTGTATTAATAGTTGGTGGAGCCACAGCCGCATAAGCCTTTTGTGGCAGCGTTTTTCCTTGCCGCTTTTTTCTTGCTTTGTTTTAGACCAGCCATAAAAGTGCCACTGAAAATGTTTCAAAAGTGTTTTTCCTTATGCAACGCCAACGACAAAGTGGTTGCGGCGTATATGTACATATTTTTTATGCTGCTGCTCCTGTTGACATTTAAAAAAATGGCTGTCACAATGCGTTTTCGTATTTTGCATTCGAAAAAAGAGAGCACACTGAAAGGCGGCAATAAAACAGTAACAACAAGTGTCGTATGTGTGAGTGGGTGTGGCTCTGTGGTTGTGCCCCGACAGTGAGTGATAAAAGTTATGAACTCTTTGGGAAAAGTGCTGAAATTTAGAAGTGCTGCGTGTGCTCTCTTTTTGAGTGTTTTTCTGTTTGATCACCAGCGTTGGTTTGCTTGTTTTTTTTTTCAAAGCATTGTATACTTTTGAAAATAATTGCGGTTTTTATTTCAATAATTTCATATTTGTTTATTAGCTGCATAGGTCATGCCCTCCCGAGTAGAAGCATATTTATTTAATGCAATTTATTTATATTTGCTGTTCGTTTCATGCTCAATTAAACAGAAAACCGCAGTATACAAAAAAGGGCAAAATGAAAACGGAGCTCGACTGAATGTTGTTATATTTAATGACACCCACACGAATAAATAAACGCCAAAGGACTTTTTATTTATTCCACTTATCCTGTTTCGTTTTTTTTCTGCATATATTATAATTTTTAATGAATATTTATAAGCCCAACTAGACGCGCACTAATAATATTTATTTTCACTTACCTCGCTGTAAATTGTCCTTAGCTAGTTGGGGCAAGTGTGAGAGCTTTCTCCTCGGTTTTCTATAGATGCAGCTCGTTGTACATTTTTAATGTATTTTTAAGTAATTTACTGCAACAAAAAAGCGTGAAAAATATGCAAATTAGTCGAGGGCCACAACAAGAGTAAGGAGCGGGGCGTCTTATTAACATTTCTGATGAGTAGCAGGGCGGGGCCATTTATTCAGCGACTTTTCAACTTTAGCCAGCTAGACAAGTGCCCTGCACATGCCGTGTGTGGAGGAGTTGGCTGTCATTATGACACTAATTATGTCATACATATGCAAAAGTAGCAAACAAACCAGAGCCTGGCGAATCTGTAAAGTGTGTGCACATGACACGTGTGTGTAAGCCACTTAAATTTCAACGCATACGTAATGCCTATTCATGAGAGATGTCGCCCCGCCCCCACCGCTTAGGGGCGTGGCTGGATGTGTATGCTTAATTTAATTACGCTCGCTGTTACTTAGGATTTGCAATGCAAGCCATAACCGCAAACAATTTGCAAGTCAAGAGCATATAATGCGGACAGACAAGAGCGGCGGCAAAAGGATTCTGCACCGAGGAGTGCAACTTGACACGAATCGCTTGCGGATAAAGTGGATAAAGGCTACCTAGCAGAAGCGGATACCCAGCAGTTTTCGTAATAATATTTTTAAATTTGCCATATCCTCCCATCGGTTGCAAAACAGTTTCAAGAAAATAATTAAAAGCTAAGCCCAGGCTGCAAATAAATAACAAATTCAGCACAAAGGAAAGCAAGCCGGACAAATTCTCCATGGGTCATGGTGGGAAAGGTTGGGTCGTGTTCTGTAATCTAGTTATATTTGTAGTTTTGAGTGCTTGAAAACGAAAGGGGATAACTTAGCAAATCTGCATATTTGAATATATGTGTTTTTGGGCCGACCATAAATAAAGAAACATCTTTGTATTTCTTTGTTTATTTCGTATGCATGGCCAGCTCTGGCTCACTAAATTCATCAGCTCATCTCGGCCGCCTGCCTGCCTGCTTGCCTGTCTGTCTGTTATTATTGTGTTATTCTATTTTATTTTGAGGCCTAAAATCTCTAATTGCTCGCTGCATACAAATTGCCAGTTATCCAAACTGACAACTCTCGAGAAATTTGTAATTCAATTTGGTTTCTGCTCAAAAAGGATTCGAGGCAAAACTGCATAAATTTCGGATTTGTTGTATTTCCTAAGATATGTTATTTGGTTGACTTGCTGGGCTTTCGATTTGTTTCACTTCTTTCTGATTGCATGTTTAGCAGGGATTAACGAATCACTTTGCTATCCGCCACCTCTCCGCATCACGCCACCTCACACAGTAGTTTCAATTTTTCAACAATGTTTTGATAAATGCAATTGATGGATATGCAAAGTGAATCCCTCGCATATCAAGTATCTTCAGGGGTTTCTAAAAGGCCCAAAAGTTCTTTAAATTGCTATGTGTATCTGTGTGTGCATCGCGGTAATGGCAGCAGATATATATCTGCTAATTTGCATAGGCCCAAAACCGCAAACCTTTGCTGTTGTTGCCACATTATGTTCCTGCATTTGTATTCACCCAAGCATGCGGTAACATGCATTCAGCACAAACAACACCCCCACTGTCTGCCGGTCTGCCGGTCTGCCGGTCTGCCAGTCTGCCTGTCCGTCTGTCTGGCTGCATTTTCATATTGAAAATCACTGAAGTGGCAGACCAGTTACCTCCACCGCCCGCTAGCTTTGTGTGGCAATTTCGGTTCTCTTACTTTGCGAATAAAAGATTATAGAAACAAAAAGCTGGAAAACAGAGTCGGGCACATTTTAATTTTAATAGACAGGGCTGAATGCCAGCATAATGAGCACTGCTTAGAGGGCCAGGCTGCTCGCAATGGATGTTAATAAAAGTACGGCATGCATAATTTTTATTGCCCTACTCCCGCACATCCCTTTGGCAGTGTCTTCTTTTTGTTAAATAATGAAATGTGCAAATGTGTTTGCCAGCCGTATGCAGAACGAAACACATCCCCATATGTGCGCCCTATATGCTGTATCTTGTGGATGCACGCGCTCTGCATTTTTACATAATTACATCGCAGCTCCGGGCTTTGGTTCTCTGCTCAGCCGTGGAGGGGGCAGCTTTTGTTTTTTGTTTAGTTGCTAATTTATTTGTGTATGCATTTGGGTCTGCATGGCTTTCCATTCATGCAACTTCTGGCTCCGTTCGCCTGCCGTTCTCGTTTGCTCATTTCTTTTGTATGTTTGAGCGATGTTTGGTGCTTTTGCTGGAAACCATTTAGAACCGTGTATCTGGCGGATGCACCGGGGCTGTGCAATTGTAATTACTTCAATTGCAACTCCCCCTCTGCAAGCAAGCAGCTGCAATATCTCTTACGATACACATGTTCCATGGGCATAATTCGCGCTTCGCTGCCTTAGACGGAATAAGAAGCAAAGCCTTTTAAATGTTGCAGAAGCGCTTCTGCCCCGCTTTGGTTTCGTGCTGGCACTTTCTAAGCTTCATCTTCTCATTAAAGCCAAAGTTCTATTTGTGTGGTTGCTTTGCTGTTGCTGCCCAGTCTGCCTTTTACCGTTTGTTGCGGCTTCGATTTCCCATTATGCTAAAAAAGTAAAAGAAAACTAGTTCTTCTGCCACCGCATGCGGCCCCTCTAGGTTTTCTTTTCTAATCACGTTCGCCAACCGCAGCGAGCGGGCGCATTGAACCAGGAAAGTAGATTTATGCATTGTTCTGGGCCTATTCTACGGCAACACACAACACACAACATAGGTGTTGTTGCGGCTGTATTGTGCGTTGTGCAGCGTGTTAATTACCTTCTGGGCGGGTTGGCAACCGAAGCCAGGAAGCGAGTCGCACGCATTAACCACAACAAAGTGCCACGGGAAGAGTTACATTTTTGCTCCTCCAAGAACTCTAAGAATTCCTTCATTTTCCGCGCGCATAAATCACATTTTATTAGCATTACCAACACGATGAACTGCCAAAAACAATGTATTTGACTTGAATTTTTGAAGTGTTTATTGTTCCCCATGCTTTGCATGTTCAACTTTAATTGAAATATATGTCTGACCTCAAAACCGGGCAGCCGAAATGAATGAATCGCATTCTCCGATTTCGTGGCAATTTCTCACAGCACGCAAGGATCGCACATAAGCCCAAAACGAGAATATACGAGAATGTGTAACTGTGCTTTGGGTATACTACTCTTGACCTTTGGCTGAATAAACTTATTCGCACAAAAGCCAACAAGCGAAAACCCTGGATTGAACCTTGAATAATTTGGGGTTCTCTTAACCTACTTGGCCCAGGAAAAAATAAAAAATTTGTATCGCTGAGGATACCTATTTTTTGGGCCCTTTTTCATTTCTGTCCGTTGCTTTCCGTTTTTGTAATCAACAAAGTTGAACCTTGCCGTATAAATATTTGCATCGCCAGGACCAAAAGGAAGCTCAAACAAGAAGAAGAGGGACAACTTGCCGCGCACTTATTATTATATACGAGCAGCAACAATGACAACAGCAACAACGGGGCGGGAATAAAGAAATAAAAAACAGGACAATGAGATGGGCAACTGACGCGTAAATGTGCAAAAGCTTTAAATTAAAAGTGGCGGAAGGTGACGGGGTGACGTTGGGGGATGCTGTTGGATGTTGCCCCTCGACTGTGGGTTGTTGTGTCAGCTGTCGTTGTCTGGACTTCATTTTATGCGCTGACAATTTCTCATTATTAAAATTACGGCACCCAACAGTAGCCAAGAAAAGCGGGGAAATACCAGAGGCAGCAACAAATTGTCTCTGGTTGCGAAAATGTGAAAATTATTTCACTTCTTTGGCGTTCTTATTTTCACTTCAGACGGTTATCTGCGGCTCGAACCGAATTCACATCCTTTCGATCCTCTTAGGTGCCCCACCGCCAGCCATATCTTCGCTGGCACATTTGTGTTGGATATATAAATCAGCAGTCGCCTGTCATTAACTAGCGATAAATCTGTCATAAACAATGCAACACATAAATTGTGCAGGGGCGGGGGCCGGCAGCGATGGTGGTAATGGGATCCATCAGCAGGGAAGGCGCGACGCCAGTCATCATCAGGCCAAACAATGTCGAAAATGCAAATCAGCAGAGTACACTCCGTGTCTCAGTGGATGTGGGCGTGGGTGTGATGGGATGGGGATGGGATGGTTACTGGCACTGGTACTGGTACTGGTACTGGTACTGGCACTGGTAGTACGGATATGGATGTTTCCCCGGGGCTTCCAAGGGTGTGGCAACTGGGGGCGGAACTTTTAGCCGCTGTCGCGGAAGCAGCAACACAGCGGGCGACATTATGATGTTGACGAAACAAAGGCCGTTTGTTTGCCCCCGATTGTCCGGTCGCGGTCGCAATGCGTATATATATCCTTACGTTTGTACATAGTACATGCAAGTGTTGGTGCGTATAAATATGGCTGAATTTAAAGCGAAATAAAATTGGTAATGCCACGTTTTCCCATGGCTCTCTCTCAAGCTTTATTCGTGACTTTAATAACTTCATTTTTTGCAGGCCGAGCAGCAGAGCACTTAAATCCGCCAAAAAACTCTGGCCATCGCACTTAACAAATTGCAACGCTGTTTAAATTACAAACTGCAAAGTATTTGGCAACTGCATATGCAATTTGGTAACAAAAGTCTTTTACACTCAACTCGAAGGAGTAGCTCTGGTAATTTAAGTGCATACATGCATGGGCTTCCTGGGCAGGGTCTTAGTTAATGGGGGAAAATCAATAATTTTCCTTATAATTGTGCAAACAATTTGAGCACTAAGATATACAATAAGTTATTTTAAAATATAATTAAAACATTTAATTATTTATGTGTTTTAAAATGGAATAAGCCGAGTAAGCCGTCTTGTTATCCCTTTTTCGAAACTCCTCCGTCCTTGTTTTTCGACGGCGATACCAATCTGAAGAATGACGTGGGCCAAAACGCTTCAATTACCACGGAGTCGTGCTGGGTGCAAAACTTGCGGTTTGTTGTCGTTGTTCGCGTTGATTTTGTTTGCAGTTTTCTGCCGGCCACTGGTCGCTGCATTGACATGTAAATGACCTTTAATTGATGGGCTCGTGTGGCTTGATTGAGTGCTGGGCGGCGGGGTATGGGGGTCGTGTGTGGCGGGAAACCAAAGAACTCGCACATGGTAATTTGCATTTTGAGAATGCCGCAACTTTTGTAATTTTATGTGGTGGCCTTTTCCATTTCTTGAAGCTCAGTCTGCCTGTCCTTTTGCCTGTTTGCCCGCTTGTCTGTCAGTCAGTCCGGCTGGTTGGCTGCCTGGCTGGCTTGCTGGCTGGTTGCTTGGATGGTAAAATATTTATGTTGTTTCCACCCAACTGATTGCGGCGAAAAAGCGCAGCTCGGCGAAATGAGAATTTATCGCAAACACATAAAAAACAGCGGCAACCCGAACCCCAGTTGCGATGTGTGTGTGTTAATGGCTTTTTCATGTCAGTGTATTGGTGGAGGAAGGGAAGAGGCTCTCCGTCTCTGTCGCACGCCTGCACTTCCGCCGGAAGTTTGCATGTTCCTATATCATTCGCAAGAATCTGAAGCGCGCTTAAAAAAGCAGCAACAAAAAACCGAAAGGCGAACGCAACGTGGCTCCCATTCCCTCTGCTTTTGTTTTCGGCCCGAAAGGTTACCTCCATTATAGGTCTTTATTTATGATCCAGGTTCACTCACACACCCCTGCGCAAGCTGGCGTATGTGTTGCCAACGGTAATTGCGGTGTCCGCCATCGCTCGACCCGCTGGCCCTCAGAGTCGATAACATGTCATTTGAGCGTCGCTAATGTCTTCATTTATTTTTAGCATGCCGCGCCTCGCTGTTCGTCACTCCGTCCAGTTGGCCCAAACGAGCTGTTTGTTCAGATAAAAGTTTGCTTTGGCTGCCCTGCTTCAGCCGCCGCTTCCCGGCACCCTCATCCTGGCGCTGCTGCTTGCTGCTGATTCTATTCCCTAGCCAGGATTCGTGTGTGTTGCCCATAATTGGACAAGAGTTCGGCCTTGTTTACACATGCATTTTATAGACGCTTTTAACGTGCCAATTTTGTGTGGCTCTAGCTGCGCTTCAACCGATTTGGGGTTAATGTGCGGCGTGCCATCGCCCCGAGTTCATCGGTTGAGTTAGGTTCAGCCGTTTGGTCATTTCCTCGCATCCCCCAAAATGTGCGACTTCATTAGCTTAAGGCGATAAATTCGTTATTCGAAAGATGCGCACACGGGCAAAAATAGGGGTTTCAATATATCCCAAAATGAATTGATACCTGAATTGAATTTCGGTAAATCAATCACAAAAGTCATAGCTCTGAAGAAACAGCATCAATTAAAAAGACAATCATTAGTGGATGTGCACTTTAATTTCTCGCCATGTAACATCATTTGCCACAAAAGCCACAGAAGATGCTAGTCCAAAGCTTTTTCTGCGTTTTGCCAAACTACAGGCAATTGTCACGAACACGCACAGGCACAGATGTCCTTCGGAGCAAGGACATGGGAGAAGTGGAGGCTCACGCAATGGCCACGTCCGCAGTTGCTCGCTTTTGGCCGCCATAATGAAGAATGGCTTCTGAACGTTTTAATGCCACATAAGTCCTTTGGCCCGGACAAACCACCGAAAAACGTTCTCCTGACGGACGCGACTCGAACTTGGCTAATTTCTCAATCAACGAATGGCGCTCTAATTGCGCATTAGGGCGAAAGTGGGGGACGGAGCTGGCACTTGATGGAGCTGGAAGCCATTTGAGAAGTAATCAAAAATCCCCATCAAAGTTATGAGAGTTTGCCAAGTTGCGCCGGCTGTACACATTCATACATCGAAATACGTTCGAAAGCTTTCCTTTTTTTCGTTTTTTCTTGGTTGTTAACCCAACGCTTATGCAGGAATCCATAAAAAGTAGCTCAACTCGCATGCAAATAAAGGATTTTCAAGTTGCGGGCTGGAAGAGGGCAGCACAACGGAAAAACGAAAGGAAAGCGGAAGGGCGAAAAGAACGTGAATGCCACAAAAGATGAGGCACCCGCTAGCAGCAGGCAGTCACTTAACCCATTCCCATAATTCACCCCCGGGAACCCCCAGTGACACCTCCCAGTGGTTTTTCTGCTGTTTTTCCCTCATCTCAACTCAACTCCGCTCCGCAAGCCGCAGTAATGACAGTTCAAAAGGGCAACAAAGTACTAAAAATAGTGGAAATTACCGCAGGATATTCAAATTTCCACATTGCGGAGAGGTAAGGACATACGTACGTATTTGAATGCATGTGTGGCAGTGGGTGGGTGGATGTGTGAATGTTGCACATGGCGTGCAATGGAAGTTGCGCCATTATAAACCTCGACGCCATCTACTCGGTTCGACTCAAAGGAGGCAGCAGGAAGCGGGAAGCGGCAATATACGCCAGCCAAGAGCTTTCTGTATTGGATAACAGTTGGCAGGATCTGCAGACAGGACTCGAGCGGGCACTGCTCCAGTGCTTTTTGGCCTTTGGCATGTAGCAGCGAGTGCTGACGATAAGAATCGAATCCTTTTTGCATTGCATGTTAACACATGCAAATTGAAATGTCTAAATCATGCACACACACGAGCTATACTTGCAGGACCAACAGGACACACACAATATGAAAATGAACAGGGAAAACATGGGCGAAGAATGCCGGAGAAATATCTTAAATTGCATTTTAATTGCTACCCCACAGCCTTGCCATTTTGAGTGGCTAAAGGAGTGCCAGATAACAATCGAGTCTAATATATTTTGACGGGCCATTGCTAGGGCAACATTTAGTGGTTTTAGTGGCCTGCCCCGTAAAATACCGCGCGAATGAAGGGAAATACTTGCGGTGGGAACCGCAGAAAGCGGCCCGCCAGCAGCCACCCAATTCACAGCCCACCGACCACCGGCATCGCCATTGCCACCAGTGCAAGCATATAATTAATTATTGTCGCAACATCATTAATCAGGCTATGCCAGGACATCGTTTATATCTGCTCCTTGTCTGTATGTCACTGGCTCCGTCTCTGCGCCGCTTGTTTATTTATCTGTTGACGTTGCTGTGCTGTTGCCCTGTGTGTAAGTGTCTGTGGCAGATTATGGTCGCACAGTGAGTAAACCTCAAACAAGCACTTAAACGCATAGAGCGGGCCGCAGCGAGTTAACCAACTGACTGATGACTGTCGTCATGTGCGTGCGGCCTTTACCACGCCCACCGCCTGCCTGCCACCCATTCTCACTGCCAGCTCACCACGCACACTCAGATGAAAAATGATATTTTTAATGGGCAAGTTTTGTGTTCGCAGTAAGCAAGTGACAAACAATTTGCGCTGCACAGTGAGTAAAAGTGTCAAACTGGTTAAAACCTTCGGGCATTTAGATTTATCCCAGACTCAAATGCGATTAGTAAGTTAAGCGGCTTTTTCGTATTATTTGCCTTGCGTCACACTCTATCAAACAACCTCCTTCGCTCTTCGCTGGCTACCACCCTTTCCTGGCAGTGGCGCTTAATTAAAATTATTAAAATTGCATGTCGCTCGCGGGCGAAAATCTGCTCGCGATGTGGTCATTATGAAAATTAATTGGTTGAACTCAGTGGAAAGTATTTGATAATAAATACTGGAAATATGCAAAAAGGCATATTCCACCACATTATCGTTATTGTTATTATCATTGCGATTATTATTGCCATCTTTTTGGGGCACTCCATTAACATAACGATAATGGTCGTCGGATGCCTTTGTTGATGAGCATGTTGACACTGGCTCCGCATTGTGCAGCTGCTGCTGCTGCTACTGCTACTGCTGCACTTTGGCATTAAGTATTTAATTGTTGGCTGCATTTACCAATAATTTTACACAAAGGACCGCGTGACATGGGCGATTAATTAAAAAGAATGTGCGTAGCCGCAGACAAAGGAATCGGGCACGACAGCCACCGGCCTCCGCAAATAGCATGCACAAATATATAAAAATTAATGAAATGTTGTGTTTATACAAATGATAAAATATTTATTAATTCGCCACCGCGACACATGTCAACACCTGTTCCACCGAAGGGTGGGGTGGGCGTGCCCGCTCCCCGGGCGCTGGGCGTATCTGTAATTGTTTCTCTACAGTCTGTCGGCATGGAAGTGACAGGACCCAAAAAAAAGTATACAACAAATCAAGGACCCAGGGGAGTGGCGGTGGCTGGGTGGGGAGAAAAATCAATTTCCCTGTTGACCAAAGCCAGACATAAATATTTCATAAAATCAAAAATAAAGGAACGCAACGGTTAGGTCCCGGGTCGCAGGTCGCTCGGATATTGGAGGAATGAAAGACAAACAATTGGTCAGGCGGAGGATGAATTGCGGCAGAAGGACTCCGCCAGGACTTGCCCGCTTGCATGTCCCTTGCAGAAGGTATTATTAAAAGAAGCAGGAACAGCGAACGGGGTGCTGGCGCTGTCGACGCAATTGAAAATCAGCGCAAAGTCAAACGAAATAAAAATCCATAAAATCGGATTTCCAATATCGACAAACAGATAGATGGACTGGCTTGGCCGGGGCACGCAAGTCGGGGCTGTGTACACACTTGCCACTCGAGGTCTGCTGCGGACAGAACGGCCAGGATGAAACGTCCTCTTGCAGGAGACGCTTCCCTTTGCATTTTATTTCGAATTGCATTTCATTTCGAGTTGTTTATCGATAAAAACGCAGCAGTAGCACAAGCAAGGGCGGCAGCATCGACGTCGCCCCGGGTCCTTGCCAGGCAATCGGAATATGGACCGTAAATCATCCAGAATTGCTTTACTTGGCGCAGCCACCTTCCATTTTCTCCGCTCCCACCGTTCAAGAGTAATTTATGTGCGTGTGGGCGGAAAGTCCGCCCGGCCAACCCCTTTCGGCCATAAGTGTAATAATAATAATGGCTTAATGATTATGTTTGTCATAAGCGGGTGCCGGCAGCTACCAAGCCGGATTACGTTTTATGAAGTGCCGCAGGTCAGGCCCTGGTTTTGGCCTCGGGATTTGTCAACACCCGCCGCTTTCAGTGGGCTTTGGCTTGGGGTGCGTTGTGCAAGGATTCTGATTACGGGCCACAAGGCTGTGCATGCTCGAGTTCCATAAAAAATGAATTTATGTGGCATTGGGATCATATGCATGGAACTTGAAACGCTGCCTTCGGATCAATAATTTGACGCTGGGCGGCCTGGATGTAGCCGTTGCTGATTTTATCCTGTTTATTTGCGTGCGGAAATGAACACATGAAGGCGTACAAATAGCAAACATAGAAACGCAATTACGCCCACTTCCTGTAAGCCCTAACGAGCGAGGGTTGGGAGCTATAAGTTGGTTTTTATACCATGCTACTAACTCGGCCTACCCTCATTTTGGTTTAATAAATGCTTAACGCACCGCGTGCGACTGTGCGAGTCGTCTCTATCGACAAATCATTGGGTAAGAGGGAAAGCCCATAAAAGAAATGTCATAATACATATTACAAATATAATAAAGTGCCCGAGGACACACGATGTGGCACGCATCGCTGGCAGTGTAAACAATTGTTTGCTTGCGCAAATGCTTCAGCTTTAGCCTTAGATTTTGTGGCAGAATCGCCAGGGAATCGGATGCTGACGGAACCCCCCGCCGGGCGCCGTCACTGCTTAGCAACGCAACTGACAATCACAACAGCTTAGCGGGGCCAACTGCCACTGCCAGATACCGCATGGATGCCTCGAGTGGGACTAAAGCGATGCTTAAATATAACAACAGCACGGGGCAGGAACGGGGATAGCAAAAAATGCGAGAAATGTCGGCGGCCCCGCTGATGTGCTTTCCCGATTGTCAGGCGGCAACGGGGCGTATGTGCGATGCGTAATTTGTTATCATCATCCACCACCATTGCCAGATTCAGGATAATAATTTCAGCCTGTCGTATGTTTAATATTTTTCGCGCCTAATGAAAAATACAGCCGGGGCTTAGGTCCCCAGGGAAGGCTCGTTTTCAGGGGTCTATGAACTGCTAAACCATCTCGAGTCCTCCGACGCACTGTCGTTCGAATCATTTGTCACAGTGCGGAGGGGGGCTCTCACATATGATTATGCGGCATTTCCTTTTTTATTTGGGATCCTCCTTTTTTGTTGTTGCTGCCGATGTGTACGTGTGCGTGGACTGGTGTTTGTTAATGCGTTGCCAGGCTGTTGGTGCAGCTTTTAGCAGTTGGCTGGGTGCTGATAGCAGATAAGCATTTGATGAGCTTTAATATGAAATCATAACAAGAGCCATGGTCGAAAGCTAAGCTGATTGGCATAAGTAATTCTTGTTTCTCTTTTCCTGTTTTGTGGCCAAGACAATTAGCGTCCGGTCTGCTTAGACTTATAAAGATCAATATTCGTAAATAATCGAAAGTATTGTAAAATACGTTTCAGCAGATGCATTCGAAGGGCTTGCGTAACTTGTCTTTTGTACAGCGTGCGGATGAAGTTGTGCGTAAACAAAGAATATAAAATTCACATGCAACTCCGCCAAAATGAAGCACAAAAGTTTCTTTTACTGTAAAATCCACGCGAAAGGGACAATACAAATACTCGTATGATGTGCGTGTGCAACAAATACAATTCCTGGCGGAAGGGGATTAAAAAATACCAAAAACTTTTGGCACGCAGCCATGAATATAATGTGTTTGTTTTTAATACCCAAGCAGACGGGCGAGGCAGCAGGATGCAGAAAGTTGGATCAAAGGGAAATGATTTTTTAAATGGCAACAGTTATCTGCTTTGATGTTACTCGCAAAATGATATCGAAATGATTCGCAAATGCAACTCTGGGGAACATACATATTATTAATTTAAATGTGTATTGACGTAGTTTAAGAGTCCAAATTAAAGGAGTGACTGCCTTCCAATAAATTACATTTGCGAGCACAGAGCAAAGGCCTAATCTATTTATGTAAACAGAAACAAACTAAAATTTAATTATGCGGCCAAGAAAGCCATTTACATGAGTAAACTGAATGGGAAACGGGATCCCAAAAATTAATTCTAAATTATGTTGACATTTTAATTGAAAATTCCTTTTGAAATGCAAATAGAAAATCTAAGAGAGGACAAATTCAATTGCCTTCCCAAGGCAAATCCTCAAAAACCCCGAAAAATCTAAGTCATGTGAACTCCGGAGCATGTTTATGTGTGCGGCCGGGCGTGCATGTATGCGTATTTGCCTGTGTGTGTATATATAAATATGAAGTCAAGCTTGAAATTGAACGGGCCCAGCCACAGGAAAAAACAAGACGAGTCGAGTTGTGTTGTGTTGAGTTTGCCATATGTAATGTAATAAGGCAGAATTAATAATTTAAAATATAAATTGCCACAAGAGCACATGAGATATTTTAACCACAAGCAATTTAAATATTAAATGAGAATGGGAGATGTAAGGGTACAAAGCACACACGGAAACAGATGAAAAACGGGCAGTTGCATAGTCGCCATATGCTCGCCACCGTAACCCCTGAGGTACCCTCGGAACCCCCGAAACCTCAAGCCCAGCTTCTTTCTGGCTGTTGTCGATGTTTGTTGTATCCATTTCCTTTTTCCCGTGGCCACATTCGCAGCCCCATTTTCCTTCCATTGCTCTATGTGGCTGCCTTCTGCGGCTGTGTGTGCGCACGTCAAGTCAAATAAATTTAATAACGCTCACACACATACGGCATAAAAACAAACCGACAGAGAGAACATTGCTGCATGAAGTTACGCATACGCCGCGTTGGGCTGAAGGGCAGGCAAGGAGAACAGTTGCCACGTCGGATGGCTACACAAGGGAAAATTAATAAAGTCATAACCTCAGAAAATACAGCTTCCATGTGAATCCTATAATTAATTGAATTGGTGTTAGGGAAGCTAATATTACCCCAATACATTTCGAAATCCTACTTTAAATTCTTTCAAGATAAAGTCCTTTTTTGCTCTGCATTCGCCGCCTGGCAGAGCTTTTGGTCCTCAGATGGCTGCCAAGACGCGCATCCGCGAACCGCAATGGCAGCTACGGCGTCTGATAACAATGCAAATTAACACGGCTTATGTGCGCCGAGCTCTTTGTTTGCCCTGCCTCCTACGTTCCACCTCAGCATATATTTTGGCGCTGGACTTTAAAGCACTCCAGCAAATTGCTCATAAATACAAACACCCAAATACATATATCGTTGGTCTGGCGGTGTCTGGCGTGCATCGATTTTTACAGCCGCTTTGGATCCCCATTTTTTGGACTCCCATTTTACGAGCTATCTGCCGGCATGTGTGTGTGCATATAGTACACCTCACTTGGCCGGCGTCGAAGCGTAAATTGTGGTCTAAGGACAGAAGTGCCCTTTCAGTCTGTAGAATTATCATATCAGCTATTAGCTTCCGATAAATGCCCCACGACTGTTTGAACAAATCGGTTGCTAAGTTCCAGCTCAAGCAAAAGTTTTCCATTGAAACTGGCAAACCACATTTCCGCTGCTTTGTCAGCAAAACTGGTTTTACGGATTTCTAATGAGATTGGGGGCCATTCTCCGATAATCAATCGAACAACTGTCGCCTAAAGTTGCTATTAATTTCCCTGGAAGCTGAGTAACTGCAATCAGAAAGCCAACTGAGAGAGTACTCGTTTATTAACTGCCAGATACAGCCACACACTCGAGTTGCTTGATTTTTGCGGCTTGCCAGATCATTAATTTTTGGAGTGTCAGAGTGCGCATTGTGTTACAACGAAGGAGCTGGGAATATGAGTATATCGACGGGCCTCCCGATGTGTCGCCGTGTGAATCGGAAAGCCATCAATTATGGCCCCCCAAAGTCAATTCAATGTAATCCAGCCAGATGGCGCATCTTAATCGTCGCTGCCAGCCCGCCAGCCCTCCTGCCTGCTGTTCGCCTTCTCAATTGCTAAATCATGGATGCGAACTGAATAGGTATAGTATGGTAAGGGTATGGCTCCGGAGCTGCTGGATTGCTTAGTTATGCATGCACATGTGTGTGTCATCATGAATATGCGAATGCTGATAGCGAGTTGCGCCAATCAACTCTGTGGCCTCAGTCTTCGTCTGCCAGCTCTCTAAGGTAGATGTAGCGGTGTATCTGCATCTCGGGTCCGGGGTCTACGGCAATTGCCAGTGCAATTTGGTGCACAACAAGCGCAAACAATTGTGGGAAAGGTTAGTCAAAAGTCATGCGACTGGCTGCCGCCTGGGAAAATGTAACAAAACCTGAAAGCCATGCTTTCACGAACAAGCCGAAGAGCTACAAATTTATTAGCGCTGTTAGCCGTTAGCCGTTGGCTCTTGGCTCTTGGCCACACGTCCTTTTACTTTTCCCGTTGACCTCGTTGACTTTTCCCCCTGCTGTCATCGCAGATGCGCTATAATCAATAATTATACTCACCTCAGATTGATCAAGATAGGCAGACGAACGGGCGGGTAGAATATGAAAAGATTGCGCCATCATCATAGATATCAAGCATGTCAAATGGTTTTTATGCGCCACGCGAATGCGAACTGGGGACACAGATGCGTTTGCAGATAGAGATACGCAGATACAATCTGTAAACTGTTCCTATGAGCGGGGGGGATATGAGGGGGAGTTTTTGCGTCCATATGTGGTGCAAATATTTCATTCATGACGCTTGTAAATCTCCTTTTGATTGCACTTAATACTTGTCACAGGGCAGGGTGAAAAACACAGAAAAAAATGAAATTCAAAGGCATGCCGCGCAAATGTACGAGAATGTATCTCGGATGCTGGCTGCAGGATCTACCGCAATGTTAGAGGTAGAAATGGGGGGTTCGGGGGGAAAAAAGTCAGGCAGGCTGGCAGCCAGCCCGCCAGCCAGTCGGCTAGCAAACTAACAAGAAAAACTGCCAACGGTAGGAAGAAAATCATAATAATCCAACATGTTTGCATTCAAATTGAGAATTTCTCATATGCTCCACCTGAATGGGGACACGTATATTGTATGCCTTTCTGTTTGAGCATATGTGTGTAGCATTGGGTGGGGGGTGGTGGGTTTTCTATCTCTGCTGGGAAATCTCATTTCATTTGTGCGCCGTGCAAACAGAGGCAAAAATATACCCAACCACTGAGAAGACTGTCGGATCTGCCTTTCAGCTCTGCCAGTTAAAAATCATGTTTTTCAATGCTCAAGATTTCGGCTATCAGCGCAAAAAAAGAGAAGGGAAAACCCAACCACAGACACGGATAACAGGGCTACAGAAGAGGATACGGATACGGATCTCGGTAGCCGGAAGGGGAGCGACTGACGGCGAATGAGAGACACCTTTTACCGCAATTTATCGTCTGGTGAATCTTAAATCCCCTTTATCACACTCTCTCATGCAAACATGTTGTGGAATGGAATGTGTTTCAGCTCATATCCTGCTCGTCCTGCTTCTCGCAGCCCCGCCGTTGGCATGGCGATTCGAGGTATTATCCTGCCTCGCGTTGTAAAACAAGAATTATGCCTTTTTATTGAAAGTGAAAGAGAACGCCAACATGCAAAAAGGAATAAAAGCAAGCAAGTCAAGGTGCGCGAAATATGCATGCCATATAGATTTTATCTGGGTATTTATATTTGCCGACTTGAGTGACAAGATGTGAATGATAAAAGTTAAAAAAAAAGCCTGCACTGTAAACTTTTCATTCTGGTTTTACGTACGTACCAAATTGTTTACCACTTCCAATCATAAGAATTAAAGTTTTTCCATCATCTTCTTTATCGAGGACGAAAATTTGGCCAACTTATTCCAGGTCAACTTATTACCAGATACTTGAAGAGTCTCTCAAAGCTAATAAAAGCCACTTCTCGTCCCTGTCAGCTGCCTGCCAACTTCTTCGCTGCTAAGTGTAAAAAAAAAGAACAGAGAATGCCATAAAAAGAAGCTTCCTCCTTATCTCTCTGCCTTTCCGGAATATTCAAAGTGTCCTGTTAACAGTTTTTGAGAAGCGAAACTTTTCAAATCTACAAATTGGTTTCGCCTCTAACCGCAGGAAATATTCTCGAGCCTTTTTGACTCTCACTGACAAATCTCAGCCCGCACACGCAAAATTTCACGCCGAGGCCAAAGGCAAAGTGAAGTAAAGTCAAGTTGGATAAGGGAAGGCAAGCGAAAAGAATGGGAGCGGCGTGGGGTGCGGGTTGGTGAAATTGGGAAAGGGCCAGGGCAAAATGAAGCATAACACAGTGAAAACGTGGGGCTAACAACGCTAATACCCCAAGAAAATCCCAGCGAACAGCGTGGAAAACTTTTTCGTCTGCGTTCCCACCGCCTTTTGCCCAGATTCCCTCCAACGCTCTGTCTCATATCCTTTTTCTCAACCTCCTTATTGTCGACCCTTTGCGACAAACAAATCCAGCGAGCAACTTTTGGAAAAAAACTTTATGCATTTTACTCGCCGATGATGAAAACGAGGCGAGCAGGGAGGAAAAACAAACGTAATTCCCGCATTTTCTTGATTTTAAATTTGAGAAAGGCAGGCAACGCAAAACAATGAAAAAACTGTTTGTTCCGAGGAGCCAGGACACATGTCCATCCCATCCGCCCCGGGGCTGATGCACAGAGGGATCCTGGGACGATAGCGATGGAGCGATAACTTTTTGATGTTTTATGGCTGTCAAGTTGTTCTGTCGCCATGTCAAAATTTTATTATAAATCCCCCTGCGCGGCCATGGCGGCTCCACCATCTTGAGCCCTCGCTTTTCCGTTCGTCTCTGCGGTCGGTTCGCATTTGCTTAGCTCACGCCAGCGCATTGATTTGCATAAAAACGTTAACAAATATTTTCCATTTTATTATGGCAAGAGGAGGAGTTGCCAAAAAAAATGATAACAAAGCGCAAGTTAGGCAGCCAAGAACCAGAGTCTGCGGTGAAATTCAATATGTTTTGTCTTGTTGTTTTCATTTTTTTTATATTTTATACCCTGCCCCAGAGAAACGATAAAAGGGATGCAGATGAGGCGGCGTCATTGCAAAGGCAAAATGAATTTTAAGTACTCTTCAAAGCCATCCCTGTCCGAGTTTTGAGAAATGTTTAAAAAATCGCATCCTCCGTACGATGATAATAAAATTGTATATATTTTGTAAACAGCGATAATTAAACACTGCATTTGGAGACAAAGTTGTGGAAAAACCAGCAGGATCCAAGGATATGCAAGGGTATTCATACATCAAAAACTGTAGCTGCCTGCCTTTGGGGCACAAACAAGACAAACAAGTCCCTGCCCGCTGTTATTGTTGTTGCCTTTGCTGCTGCTCCTGCAGCTTGGTAAATATTAAAAATACATGTAAAATTCAATTTCTTGGTATGAGCACCGGTTTTGGGGTGTGTGTGCTTATGTTTGTTGACTCGCGGCTGCTTGTCGCAAATAAAATCTACATGAAAAGCAGAAAGGACTCTGCGGGGTCCTTCGTCCTTTTCCCCCGCTGTCCCCCTTTGACACTTTTGCTCTGGCAAGCTCAATATAAATAAATAAAATTCTTTGCGGCTGTTTTGCGGTGCTGCCGGCTGGCACCCGAAACCGCTGCCAGCAAATTAATTGAAAATGCTTTCGCTTTAAATAAATTTCCAAGCCAGATCGCTCCCAAACAAAGGAACCAGAGCGGCCCTGGGGCAGGGCGGAGCAGAGCCGCACTGAGGAGCCGGGAAAAGTAAAAGCAATTTCAATTATACGAAGAAGTCATTGCCCATTGGCCCAAAATGGGAGGAAAAAAATGTAAGAGCCGAAATAATAAGACACAAAATCAATGGCTGTGTTTGATTGAATCAAATGTGTGCCGTTGTGCGCTGCAATTAAGGCGACCTAAGGATAAATAAGCCGGCGGCAGAGGTCGCAACGGCAAAAGGTGGAGGAGGTGGCTGGGGGGCCATCTCCAGTCTAGTGAAGCCATTTGGGGCGCTGGGACAGCGGCTCTCATGCATTCCTGTCACGATTTTCGATTTGCTTTGCTTTTGAAGATGTCGTCTAGCTTGCAGACTCAGTGTGTGTGTGTGTACTTATTTACAATCAACCGGGCTAAATTGGGCTAAAACTTTTTAAAATGCCATACATCTTCGGCGCTGTGAGCGCGACGCGATTCGATTTCTGGGGCTGTCTGGAGCTGGGAAAAATCTTGGGAAACAAACGCTTAATTTAATTTATTTTTTCGCAATTTTCCAATGCTTCCGCCGCTGCCGCTGCCGTCGCTGTGGATTCTGCTGGCTCAGCACGAACGGCTGCTCATTAATTTTGTTTTATTTCATTTTATTGGCGCATCAATCGACAAAAGGGGCGTTCGAGAATCTCAATTTGAGGCTCAAGTGAAGCCGATGGGCACCATCACCCAGAAAGTCAGCAATTTTTTCGGGGGCCTATTTAGTGTTAAATTTTATGCAATTCACGTTTCACGTTTTCCATGTTTCCCGCTCCGATGGCCCAGCCCCGGAATTTTCCTCATCCTTCATTATCATTGTCATCATCTGGGAAAATCTTTACGTTTCCTGGGGCTTCTGGCCCCGGAATGATAATTGAAATTGAACAACTCTAATCGATATTTTCGTGAGGCGTGAAATTTTAGTATTCGCTTCTTCATCTCCGTTCGCTTCTTAGATCGAATCCTCTTAACTTGGCTTATCTATATTTTCAGTCCGATAAAACCAATAAAAATAAATGTTCGGGAGTTTTTATCTTGACTTCACTGGAAAACCTCGAGCGAAGTGTTTCGGGGCGCTTTGAATGCAAATTTCCAGCATTCGCATTTGCCATTGGCAGTCTCATCTTTTGTGCTTGAATTTAGCTAAATGTTTTTAAATATTCATTTATGTTTGCCATTGTCCTCGAGCAACCTTTATAAAGATATCCCATATTTTGACATTTTGGCGTGGGAAAGTAGTTGGAACCAGGATTCGTGGGCAGTCATCTCAAACAAGCGAGATAGCAGGCTTTTTAACAATTTTGTCGGCATCAAGTTTCAAACAGGAAACGAACAATCCCAAAATAAAATATCCTTCGTGCCCAGCCGAACAATAATACTCACTTCACAGCATTGAATAATAAAATTTGCGTACTTCAAGTTTATGCCAGTGCTTACCTGCAAATAAAGAAAAGCAGAGGACAAAGACTGGATTAGAACAAACTCGGGTGATGGATTGCTTGGAAGGATGGATGGATGGCTGAATGGCGTTGCATTTGGCCCCGGACAGCTTAAATTGCTCCAGGGTCCCAGGGTAGGACTGACATAATTGATCAATATTTAGCATGGCAGCGCGTTAGCTGTCGACAGGCAAAGTGGCAGTGGCAGTGGCAAACATGCAAACAGGTCATCAGGGCGTTCTAGGCGTTCTGGGCGGGTCTGACACGGGTAAGACCGATTGGGAAGGGCCAAAGTCTGTGTTGGGATTCGACAAACTATCCCTCATAATTGGTCCCATCTAATTACTTTTTGCCAAGACAAAAAGCACAGAAATCTGCACTTCTCATTAAACTTCGGGGCTGTTTTGTGTGAGTAGGAAACTCAAACAGCAAAATCATCATTATCTTTTAATTAATTTTCTCGACCAAATGATGAAAGTTTCCTCCGAGCTTATTTTCTTTTTTTCAGTTATTTTCTTATTTTTTCGCCGTCCTGTTTTTATGACAAACACACAGCCAAAGGACAGCAATAAGCAGTGCTTTATTTATCCTGTGTCTGCTTTTAGTTTTGGCCTCTGACAGTTTTCATGAAAACAGAACAGAACATAACGGGCCAGAATGAGAGCTGAATTTTCCTTTTCATTTCGCTGCCTGGCAAAATAATTACAAAACGGAACGGGAGACACACTGCCACACAGCGCGATGATGTCGACATGAAAATTCTTATTTGTCAAATGGCTCAGAGCCCAAAATTGGACCCGTCTGCTAGGTCTTGTGGAGCGGGAATAAAATCTCAGCATAGCCCCAGCCCCCCGGCCAGCAATTTCTTGTTTTGGCTTAAGCAGCTTACGTGGAAATCTCTTTAGCAGCACTGCCAGGCAATATTCCCACGCTCCTTTGCCTCCTCTATTAACATAATCGAAGAAAAGGGAGCCGCAGAGATCCATCAGTAATTTCAGTCCGCCGCAAAATCGCATTAACTCGAAATATCCCTTCTAATCTATCACTGCTTCACCAAAGAGGGAACTGAACTTTGGAAAATGCTTTTTCACGGCGCATGCGCAGCGACCCCAAAGGTGTTGCCATACAGTGGTGATCACGACTAACCCGACAAGCTGCTCTGTTGAGAGTGACTAAGCCACTTTAATATTTTACTTGCATACACTGATGTACATATACAGTTCGTTTCGGCGATAGAATTTGTCCAGCTGACCATATATCTTATTGTACCTCCAGAAAAGTAAACCTAGAATAATATTTATATAGCGGCTAATCAAAATTTTTTTTTTTCTAGTTTGACATTACGTTACGAGTATAATCTTTGTTTAAAACCTAAGAAAAAACTGTATAAACCACAAATATCATTGGATTCAAGAAAAACTTTGAAAATGTGCCAAGAAGTGCATGTAGTTTTAAAAACTTTGGCTCCAGTAAAGTAGCAACATAAAGTTCATATAAACCTGTCTTGCAGTCACATGACTCACCTTTCCAAGTCTTGAAAAAAAGTTCGTGCTTTATTTGGGGCCTTTGTGGCGTCTCCGCTTACTTTCGGGATGGCGGTTGCGGTAGCTCTCAAAGCCTGCCCGTTTTAATAATTCCGGCAACTGGAGGCCAGATAGGCAGACATTTATGGGCGGGAGCTGGGTAGATGGCACGATTTAAAGCTGCAGGTTCATTAAACTTTCTATGCTGACTGGGCCATAAATTAGGCGTGCATGTACGCACAAAATATCGATAATGTTCTCCGCCACTCGAGCTTTATGGGCCATTAAAAAGCATGAGAAGTGCTTTGGACTCAGGTTATGGCTTTGGACACTTGTGATATAATCTACGCTGGCTCTTTCATAATTAATGCGCATTGTCCTAATAATAACAGCAATTAATGTGTACGAGAATTTCAGATGCGGCATCAGAAATCAATATCGACTGAGTGGAAGGAGCGCGGGCCGGGCAGCCCTTTCTTTTAAACATTTTCGGGGCTTTCTTGTCTGCCCACGCGACTCGGCGACTCGATTAAAAATTAAGCACTCTCCACACGGCACTGTCCAGAACCTCAAAAATCAGAACCAGATTGTTAGTAGGAGAGAGTGGGAAAGACCCCGAACGGAATCAGAATCAATTTTATGTTTATGACACTCGCTTTTACGACCTCTTGTGGATCGAGGCACAGCGGGCAGCTTAAAACACGCATGACTTGGACTCAGATTTGGGTTCAGTCAGTTTGGCTCTTTGGCCGCTTATCGTACACTGTCATCTATGGTATATTCCCAAACGAGCATAAATTTGTTTATGTGGAGTCCAGTGTTCACATATAGACAAAAATGTCATACGTTGACTTTAATGGCGTCAATCTGTGCAAACAGACAGCCGGACATTTCGCTCCTGTCTGGCCGATTTGTCCACTCTGCCTGTCCCTTTCTGTTTGCATATATAATTTGTTTGTGTATTGATTTACATGCACGTTCCCCATCAGTTCTCTGATTTCGCTACATATTTCGTTGGGAGGTGAGTTGTTTCTAAAGTCGGCATACAAATTTCAGACTGTCTGTCAGCGTTGCTGCACATACCGAACTCTATGCAAAAGTTTATGCAACACCACTGTTATAAAATGAATAAATAAATAACAACATGAAATTTCATACCAAAATTGTTTTCTGGTTTAAACTTTCCTTAGTAGGAATTGTACTCACATTTAGTTTCCCAATAAAGGTTTAGGAAAGCCGTGAGGTAAACACCGGGAGGTAGAATTATATTTCTGTCTAGGCCCGTCTACTGATTGAACATATTGACATATTAGGCCCCGCGTCTGATTGCTATATAATTTCAGCTGTCCCCACCAATTGCAATGGAGTTGCGGCTATTTGTGTGTCCGCAGGCGCGCGAGTCCTGTCTCATTAGAAATGCAAATGTTGGCCCTTGTCCGCCCTTAATGTGACATTAAATTTTCNTGTATTGATTTACATGCACGTTCCCCATCAGTTCTCTGATTTCGCTACATATTTCGTTGGGAGGTGAGTTGTTTCTAAAGTCGGCATAAAAATTTCAGACTGTCTGTCAGAGTTGCTGCACATACCGAACTCTATGCAAAAGTTTATGCAACACCACTGTTATAAAATGAATAAATAAATAACAACATGAAATTTCATACCAAAATTGTTTTCTGGTTTAAACTTTCCTTAGTAGGAATTGTACTCACATTTAGTTTCCCAATAAAGGTTCAGGAAAACCGTGAGGTAAACACCGGGAGGTAGAATTATATTTCTGTCTAGGCCCGTCTACTGATTGAACATATTGACATATTAGGCCCCGCGTCTGATTGCTATATAATTTCAGCTGTCCCCACCAATTGCAATGGAGTTGCGGCTATTTGTGTGTCCGCAGGCGCGCGAGTCCTGTCTCATTAGAAATGCAAATGTTGGCCCTTGTCCGCCCTTAATGTGACATTAAATTTTCAGCCGATATGGCATTGATGTAAATTCGAGGGGCCTGACAATTCGGCATCTGCAGGCGATCCATGACCGTGTGGCAAACCATTTTCCCAGGCCAACCGGGACGGATATCAATCATTAACGAGGATGAGCCTCGCTGGCGGCTTTAATTGCTGTCTACGAAGCGCTGAGTGGTGACCTTTGGGACCCGATAGCCGCGTATCTGTCCATCTTGAGAGCAACTATCTTTTGTGACTTATCGGCCGCTTAAATATTGTGCTGCACTTTTCGTGCCCGAGGGTTCTTAAAGAGTCAACAGGCTGCTCAACGGAGCATGATGACGGGATCGCCTTTTTGGTAGTTGCACCCACCAGACAAAGGGAAAAGAGGCTTTTCCTGTCTTTTCATCTTTCCTTTGATAAATTCAGTTGCGTGGGCTCTTTTATCAGTAAATGCCCATCGCTGACGAGTAACGTGGGCTTTTCTCCTTACCATATTACCTTTCCCAGAGTTCGTGGCCTTGTTCTTAAAGTGCAATCAAGCGACTCAACGTCGACCGGCCACCGCCGCTCGCGCCGTTTTGACTATCTGAAGCAGACTGTTGCTGACTTACTGCTCCACTAGCCCTGACTTTGAGGCATTAAAATTAGCTTAAATTTTAATTATAGCCAAGTGCCCATTAGGGCCTCGCGTCAGCCTCACTGGCCCACTAATGAAGTTCAAATATTCTTTTCGCCCCGAAACTTCAGATCAAAACCTGAACCTGGGCATTTTATGCTAATGACAAATGCTTTTATCTCTGCCAGAACAAAAAAAAGGAATTAAAGCAAAAGGCAGAAGCGGGAGAAAACGAAAAATTATAAGCAGAAATTGTTGGCAACCTGCTGCTGCTGCTCCTCACTCCGGGCCGGGTTTTCCTTTTTTGGGAGCTGCCACCCCAAAGCTGACCCTAATCATTATGGCGTACTGACCCGCCGCCAACTTGGTGAAAAGCTGCAGCTCGGGGACCGTGAAAATTACACGTTTTTTTCAGGGCTCTGAGGTTACAAATATTACATGCCAGCCGGGTGTTTGGGTGACTAAATTTATGCATTTTTTCTATGTGGCTTTAATTAAATTTCTCCCCGCTTTTTTCGTATGTTTTTCTGGAATTTTTGTGTAGGTTTTCCGTGGCCGCTAATTTCCACGTTTAGGCGCGTCTAATGTTTCCCCTGCTGGGTTTCTTTATTCAAATGAGAAAATATGTCGGTTGTCCGGCGCCAGGTGCGAGGGGCGGCTGGGTGGGCCTAATTGGCTTGGCCAGAGGTTTATTATATCAACATTTACTCTGGTTAATTTCAAATGTCTCACTCGTAATCGCTCAGCTCTGGCGTCAGATGTTTGATTATGAAAATCGATTAGCAAAGGACGTCTAATGAAGTCGCAGGACACGGATCAGAAGGCATGTGAGCGCAGGCATGTCCTAGCCCCGAAACAAGGACCTCATAGCGCAAACACGCAGGTAGAGGCAAAAGCAACAAAACAGGAAAATAATAGAAAGGGCGAGGGCAAACAATGGAGATAACCCAACGATAGGGATATAGAGCGACAGCGAAACAGAGAGAATGGAAAATTAATGAGATTTTTCGTTTGTGCCGCTGATGAAGGCATTAGGGCGAAAGCAAGTGCAACGACTTCATTCCACTCCATAGAATGTCGCAGTGGGACCAGCCGAGGGTTCTACTATTCATCTGTTCGGGTTTTATGGTCAGCTGCACCAATAAAAGGGAATTAATTAATTGAATGCAACGCACTAACCGTCTGGTTGGTCTATCTGATTTCAATCGACGGAGAGCACGGAACCTCACACGGCGCAGCATATTGAAATTAACCCATTAATAACAAAGAGTTAGCGCAAGAAACCCTTGAGTTCATGAGACACAATAGGGAGTAGATTTAAAAAAAAAACTTTTGAAGAAAGATGCTAAGGTTTCAGCTCGCAGTTAGTTTTCTACGGTTTATTCTGGGTTTAACCGCCTGCTGATCGTTCAGAGTGACTACGAGATATCTCTCGCACCTACTCTCTTTGCTGACTCATTCAACAGAGAGCAGTCATAGAAAACTTGAAGCTGACGTGCTAATTATAAACACAAGTCGCAAATAATGAAGAGTGAAATAGCAAAACGTCTAAAAAACACTTGGCAGTTGTAAAAACCAAGCCGCAGTCGGCTTTCAGTGTTTATTTTATTTATTTCTCTGTGCCGTTTTGTCTTATTTCGCTTATCAAGTCGCTGAAACAACAAAGAGAGGTCTCTGGACAAACGCCCTCAAAACGCAAAAACACAAAAACGCAACAATGAATCTCAAATAAGCAAGACCGAAGGCAAATGACAATTGTCGGTCTCATTGTCGGACAATGCAAAAATATAACAGTCGTGTATGACAATTCATTTGGGCAACTCTTACCGCCTGCAGTGGCAGTAACCATAACAGTTACGGAGCCACAATTACTGCTACTTTCTAACGTGGCCGAAAGACCAAAGACCCAAGCGTAGCATCTTGAGCGTTTCCAGTTGGCCGTTTTCTACTTCACTTTACTTTTTGCCGCTTAGTTTTTTTTCGTTATTCGTTTTCTGGCTTTTTTGGCGTTTTTGGCTGAGTTAAGTAGACTGTTAAATGACTTCCGCAGTTTTACCTTCAAAGACTAACTGACAAAGCCTCACATTTTTCCACAGCCATTGTGTTTGGGCTGCCTTTGAGAGCGTCTGCCTTTGATCTGGGCCAAAAGGAGAATTTTAACCCAAATCCCCACTAAAGTTAAATTTTTAACGAGTTCAGTCTGGGAAATAATGCAAGTAGCAGGCCACTGTTTCGGTAATCCATTCTCGATTAGCACCGGATTTGCAATATCAAGGAAGTGCGTCTTGTGCTATGTAATCAAATTTACTCTATAGTATAAGAAAATAAATATAAGCCTGTATAACCCTGATAAGCTATGAACTCGCATGAAAGTTCATCATCCGTAAGTGCGCGCACATTTCATAAGGGATTTTTTGATCATTACAACCCATGAAGCCGTTGACATTCTGTTCTGGGAAATACAAATTAAAAACCGTGACAGCCACGCTTCGGAACCTTTCGGCGTCACTGGGGAAATTGCATTCTCTTCCACTCGATCCCCCAAAGGTTCTATAAATAATCAGGTAAATCATGTTCGTTTAATTGCACAAATCAAACCCGCAGAGTACTCTTACGAGTTGGCCAGAAATTCCCACCTTTTTAGCTGAGAAAACAAATAAAAGTCCCCCAGCCAGTGCGACGCAACCAAATAAAAAAAAACCTGTTGAACTGAAGCTCTCTTCGAAGTAAGTAAACTTTTGCTGTGGCCTGTGAAACTGGTTTTTTGGCCAAAATACTTTGAGCTTTGCGTTCAATCGCAGTGCGTGTGGTGGTAATGCTCTTTTGGCCCGAAAGGCAAAACAAACCCCAAGGCCGAAATGCACTTGCTGCAGTGGCTGAACATTTTTCACATACCAATGAAAGTGACGAAGGAAAACCACGGAAATCGTGTAGTAAACACCCGCTAGAAAATTGTGCAACAGCTACGACTCACTAGTCTACACGGTGGATGGTTTGCATAATCAAACTGTGTATACAATTGTGTTAAAATTACATTAATTATACTTCTATTGAAAACAAGATTTTGAGACAATAAATACACAAATTCTGTGCAGTCGGAAGATCAATTTCCCTACAACAAAGTATACTTTTTGTGGCATTATCATGAGTTAGCAATATTTAGCTTCAAAAATGATGTTAAGACCTTTTTTCTCTGTGCAAAGCTCACAAAGAGAGGCAGCCAGCAAAACGCAAATGAACCGCAGTGAAAAATAGCCCTGATCTGCTGGCGAGTGGGAGGGAGAGGGGCATCTCACGCGCCAAGCCGAGCTTAGCCGTATCAAGTGAGACAGACTGAGACGGGGCTTGAAATGGAGGTGGCGCTGGAGCAGGAGCGGTAGCGGTAGCGGTGGAGCGTGCGGTTCAAAGTGTAATATGGGGAACAAGGCGGCGGTGGCGGCGTAAATACTTACCGTTTTAAATGCTGTACAATGTGAGGTTAGCGGCTCCGATCTTGTATTATCCCCTGGCTCTCTGGGCAAATATTAATATTAATTCGCAACGGGTGTCGGGAGCAATCACGCACTGGGCTGGCACTGTTGGAAAATTATGTTTTTCGCCACACTCGCGCTATTTACTTGTGTGTTCGCACTTGTTAGCGGTACCGCGAATTATGCTTTTGGTTCGGTGGACGCTACACTTTCACACATTTGCATTTAATTGCGCTCTGTGTCTTGTTTTTCAGATCTGAGCCTTATTTTCGCATCGGTTGCGTTGCCAAATCGCAGCGAAGACACAACACAAACGGCACTCACGAACGCGGCTTGAAGAAACTTCAAAAATACCAACTGCGACAAGCGCTGTGCGTGCTTCCACCTCGGCGATTCGGAAAAAACTGAGTTTTAGCGCCCGCAATGCCAGCCATGAGTGTCTAAAATCGGCCTTACTGCCTGCGCATGCAGGCAAATCGCATGCGATATGGACACCACTGGTCGCCCTCCCCAGAGTTATCGATAACTGTAACCGTCGAGAGCGTCTCCTAAGCCCGAACATGGCAGCTGAGAGACAGCGAGAGTTGCTGGAGAGCCGAAGCAACTTCGGCTTTCCGTTTCTCTGCTCCCAACATTTCCATCACTAAGTCGAATAACAAAATAATATAAAACAATTAAGGAGAATACCTTTTAGTTATGGATATTTTACAACTATAATTTAAATAAATATTTGGGAAATACTACTTGTTGTAATTGTAATAATTTATCTTTGGTTTTTTTAATATAAGGAAATTTTGTAATAAATACTATTTTTACGGGCTAATGTTAATATTTTCATTAATGTTTTAAATTCTAAGATTTTGTAAAAGTTGCCCTCTAGTATATTCTAATCTCTACCATAGCTTATTAGATATGGAATAAAAAAGGTTCATTAGATTTTAACCATATATATGTTAATATGTTTTTATTTATAGTTAATGAGTCTATTACTAGCAATGCATTTCTTCTACGTGCAGCCTTACATATGTAGATAGTTCGTGAAATGTGGGTCTGAGAGCCAAAGCGGTTTCGGGTTTTCGACTATTTTTACCATGCATATCGCATGCGATAAGCGAGTTCTGTTGGCATGGGTTTTCCGCGAGTATAAGAGATGCCTCTCGGGTTGTTTGTTTATTTGGGGGAAAATGCCGGCACTTGGCCAGCAGTTGTCTCCGTAGTTCTTGTTAGCCAGAGTTGGACCGGTTGGAGGCTGCCAGCATGCATAATAACTGTTATTATGGATTTATTAGTTGATTAGTTCCGTTTTCCCCAGCATCCCCGCGTGTCAGTCGTAAATGTTAAATGTAATTGCCAGCACGTATGCATGGGGCTTGCTGGGCAATTAAAATTACACCGCCCAGACACCCCCTTCAGGCCATTCCCCCCTCAATTCGCATGCGATTTAAATGAAGTGGAAGCGATTCGATTGTTTGTGTGCACATTTGGGCTTCTGACTGATGATTGCCCTGATGTTAGACAAGAACGGAAAACAGCTCCCGGGGGAGCTCTTGCGGCTGTGGCCGGGGAACAGCAAAGTGTGAAATGGAAATTGGATCCGTTTGCAACACTTCCTTCTAATTATTCAAGTGACACCGAGCAGAGCAATGCGCCTGGGCATTCGATTATAACGAAGATGTTTAATAGCATACAAAACACCGAGTGGCTATAAAACAGGATATTTTTCGCCCAAGAGTACTACATATATATGTTTTGAATACTAAACATGAGAAAATGAGTGCGAAAAGTCAATATTATTGATAATTATCACCGGATTTGGTGTATTTCTGAATGTATTTACATTTCTTGGGTACTTGCGCACACATTTGCCATTTTTTTGTCCTGTTACTTTGGAAATTCCTTGGATTTTCACCAAGTATCTGTGATATTACCTAAATGTGCTTACAGACTCATCGTTAGGGCCATTCCAGATGTCTCCCATTCACGGCGCCCACATGGGAAAACACGCCGCAGCACCAGCAGCCGCACGTACGAAGCCAACTCCGGATGAGATTTATACCTCATTTGCTTTGTTTATTGTAGCTGCAAAATTTCACTTTGAATTGTGCCGAAATTTAATTTGATTTCATTTTCATCAGAGACACATAAATAGTGCAACAAATGAATTTTGTACGTGCCACAAATGCCGGAGGAGTCCGGCCAGTCCAGGCGTAAACACAAATACTGTGCAGGAGGGGACCCACATGTGTTGCAGGCCCAGATTTGTGACCATTTGTGCGTGGTTGGCCACGACACGCAGCGCCATAAATTTGAGATTCTCAATAAACTAATGGCAATTGGTATCCGAAAGATACACAGCCGACGCGCTAACCGTACCCTCTTCTCTCCCGCCGTCGCACCCGCACGTACAAAATTATTTTTCTGGGACTGTGCTATTAGTTTTTCCTTTCACTTTGGCCTCTCCGTCCTCCTTTCAATCCTTGTGACACTTTTATCACACACGTTCGACTCATCAAAAAGTTAACGACGATAATGACAAACATTTCAAAAGCAAACACTGCGAGGCATGCAACCAGAACGAGAACCACATATCCACCTCCGGACATCTCCTTTCGTTCCCCTTTGGGAGATAAATATCTCGCATATAATGCCCAGCGCTGTGTTGTTGGGCAAACACCTTAATTAACTTTTTTCATGAACATCTTGGCCTGAAACTCGGTTCCACCCCCCCTCCATGTGCTGCCGAGTCGATCCCCAACAATTGAGCGACTTGGCTTATTTATTAGGGTTATTTGCTCTACGAGTGGCCCGGCTGGTCGCTCCTTTCACACACACCCGGCTCGCACACATGGCTAACTACCTGCTCATTTTCACCTGAGTACGTGTTAATTTTGTATATTTATCTTTTTGTTTCTGCTGAGCCCCCCCACCACGCTTCTGCCGCCACCGAATAGAAAGATTGTATAAATTTCATCGTAAACGAGGATGGCGGCAGTGCGGTGGGGGACGCCCGAATTCCAATTAACAGTTGGCATCTTCTTTTCCCCAAAAAAATTCGAAAACCTAGAAAAACAAATGAGACGCAACGTGGATACGGCAACGGTTCCGAAACTGTATCGGACACGTTTGCCTTTGACGTTGAGTTTGGCTTTCCATACTCCCAACTTTTCCGGCTTGACAACGTGGGAAATGCAAATGGCAAGTCGGAGAAGTTACTAAGTTTGGGCAAACACACACATAAAGAGGGAAACAAACAAAGGCTTGGAAACAAAATCTTAAGGGAAGGACTATCACTACGAGAAAATGGGTTTAGTATGAGTGTTCTTAGGTTGTCTAAAGATTATTGCAGCAAATCTCAAAAATGGTAAGTGCCGAAATGGAAATTTAAGGACAATATATAATTTATATAAGTAAAATTGTAACTTAAATGTGGGCGTTTCTTGTGACTACATTTTTGAGAATTTTCTATTTATTTGACATTCAATTAGGGTAATATTCACAATTAATTTAAAATGTTTTTATACAGTATAAGATCATAGTTAAATCATAAGAAAATGAGATATTGTTTTGTGTATTTTGATTGGTTTCAGTACTGAGTTTGTTTTCCGTGCATCTTTTTTTCGCACTTGTATCCGCATTGTGTGCTTTACTTTTCCTTTGTTTCTTCCACTCGCCCACACCCACTTCGGGCCCTTTCCCTTTCATTTCCCATTTCCCCGGTATTGTTGTCCATATTTTGACTCACTGTTTATCCCAGCGCTGCCAGTTTCCTTCGATATTTGATATGATTTCGAGCGGGTTGCGTTCGGTGGCTCCGCTGGGTCGCCGGCTACCGTTGGCCCGTCTCATGTTTGTGTTTTCCCAAAAAGGCGTTGAAATGTGCATTTGAGCAGCCTGTTTTTGTTGTCCCACACTTGCATCTCAAGTGCAGCTTATTAGACGCTGCCGCACATGCGCAACATGTGTGAATGTTGCGTTCGCTGGAGCTGCAATTGCAGCCAGACCGGAAGTTTGCGCATCTGCAGATGCGAGATTCCAGATTCCGCGGCTGCTTTCGCAAATGCAAAAATAATTTCGCATCTGAGGCACATGCAAATTATGGAACTGGGGAGTGGGCCCCTTGTTGCAGAGGATGGAATTAGGAGTAAGCCCGCAAACTGGTCCCAACCAGTTGTCATCGAAACTAAGTTACTTAAAACGTAGGTGCCAGGGCTTATTGCAGTTCTGGTTGCTGCATCAAATATCTCAAACTGGTTTGAGGTGGCACGAGAGCGGCACAAGCACGTAAACATCCTGTCGTGTGGCAAATGCAATTAGGATTTCCAGCCGCGCCACTTGAAGGCCTTTTCATAAATTTCTCGATTCCTAATTAATGCTTCCGCCGCTGCCAGAGATCAAGGTTCGGTCTGTAAACAAAGCATCCACCCGTTCTGGGCGGACTTGTAATTTATAAGAAAATTTATTAATTCAAATTGTGTTGCACGGCTCATTTGGGAAGAGTTGCCACCATAGCTGTTGCATGAAAATAAACAAAAGCTAAAGGGGATTTGGAGGGGGACGGGCTCACGCTTGATATTCCCCAGAAGCGGAGTTGACTCCCCAAATCCACGTTGACATAATTTGCGCCACATGTGTGCGAAGCAGCAGTACATTCTACCGACTGTGGCATACGTTTCAGCGGTTGCCGGGGCAGGCACTGCTGCTCCTTCTCGCTGAAGTTAAAAATAAAATTCCGCTTTAAACACGTGCGAGGAGCAGTTTTTCCCTCAGAGCTGCCCTTTCGGGGGAAAAACCAGCTCAGTTGCAGCACCAACAGCAGATTCAGACCCCAGACCCCAAACTCCCCCTGCCATTTCCACTTTGACTGACAATTAATTTCAATTGCGCATCCGCGTTAATCGCCCTAAAAAAAAAACAGGGATCCAGCGAGATATCCATGGCAGCAAACTTACTTAACTTTTCACTCAATTCCCCCTCTTGGCGTCTGAAACAAAGATATGTAGATATAAATATGCCCGAGTATATTTTTTGTGTAACATTTTCCAGTGTGTCTCCTGCTGGTGCTGCTCCTGGTGCTGCTGGAGATTAAAAACATAAGTGACAGCCAAACACAGGGCGGGGAAGACGGTTTTCCTGCCATTTTCAGAAACGAAAACGTCAAGTTCAAGAGTCATTACAGCTGCTGCCGCCGCTGCCCGATGATGTGATGTATGTATAAGAGCGAAAAAAATTATTAGAATAGAATCAGGGGGGCGGACCGAAGTGAGGCTGCAGCTGGATAGAGGATTAATTTTGACGTTTATGATGCCCGCTTCGCAAGCGGCCCTCCTAATTGTTTTAAGGGCCGTACATAGGCATTATGGAAAAATCATCTTCGCTTTTGTTTTGGGGCACGAGTTGGTGGCACACACTTGGGCTTATCAGCACTGCGGCGGCTGAAATTGAATTAAGTGCACTGGCCACGTAAAAATCACGTGCATTCTCCGGCAAACAGAGGCAACTGCCGTCACTTTTTCATTTCTAGGAAAAGAAATAATGCAAACGTAGCAATTGAAGGATACCCTGGATACTTTGATAGATCTCTTGTATACTCGTACAAAATATTCATTCTGGAGGTTGAAACAAAAATCTACAAAAAAATCTATTTGTTCCTGATCTTGAATAAACTAATTGATCTGTTGATTTCATTACTGTCATTTTTTAGTTTCCAATTTTTGCTGAATTCCATTGACAAGCAAGAAAAAAATCTGTATTCCTGAGGATATTTGAGGACCATGCATAAGCACATTACTTTGCGGTATACCCTTCTGAAGCCTGGGCTTTAAAACGGTAAGCAAACAAAAGGCCTGTGAGGGTGTCAGGGACAGGACATGCCAACGCCAAGTTGCAGTTGTTTGCTCGTCCGTTTTGCCGCGGAGTTCCCTCATGTTGTACGAGTAGTTCGCAGCCTCCTTTTCTCACGTCCGGTTGTTCCTGTTGTTGATGTTGCTGCCGTTGCCGTTGCCGTTGCCTTTACCGCTGCCGCCCCCGAGCACCGACCTCGTTGGCCGCCGTGCACGTTCCACGGTAAAGTCACGTATTTTCCAGGTAATTTACGTTGGCGAAACTGTTGCCACCAATATTTCTGGCCAGCAGCATGGCCGTTGATTTTAGCCGCGTCTTCATCGTAGCCCCTCTTGTGCTCTGGTGTTTCTGTTGTTTCTCATTTCGTGCCCTGCACTCCGCTCCGTGTGCATGAAATGCGTTTTTTGGCCTTTGTACGTGAGCGTTGTCCTTCCCATTCGGTTATTGTTTTTCATGCCGCCGAACCTTCTGCCGTGCACCCTTCCGTGCCCCCAGTATCCCTTATCCGGGCATCCTGGCCGAGTGCAGCGAAATGTGCATAACGTGACCGGGATTCTTAGCTGGCTTTTAGCAGTGCCACCACGACCAAAGTCTCGGTTCAAAAGTGCACCGAGAGTAGTCCTCTTCCTTGCTGATATTTCACTTGAAAACTTTTCGACAACTTTCGGACAGTTGCCACGGATACTCCCGCCACTCGCGGCATCGAGCTGTTTGTTTTGCTGCAACTACTGCTGCTGCGGTTGTTTGCGGTAAATTAAGTTGCTGCCATTGAAACTGCACTCGAGTTAATCGTTTAATTGGTTCATGTTCGCTGCCAGGGGTCTCCGGGGAAGACACCTGAACTTGATGGCCAAACTTTAGCTGGGAGTCGCTTGTCAGGGAGATCATCGGAACATTGGATCGAGACTTTTGACCAGCCCCCTGTTTGGGGCCACTTCATGGAATGTACTTTGGCGAATAAAACTCAAAAATTACGATGTATAGTATGCGCGTTGGCGAGCGCGCGTTTTACGAGATTCAAACTCAAGTGAAATAAATAAATTAATATTTCATCGGAGTGGCGGTCGGTGGACCCTTGAAAGCCAACATTGTTTTATGACCAGGACTTGTTACGAGTCGTTGGCCCTGTTTTATGATGGGTTGTTAATTTTTAAATGCTTTTCCACCCTCAATCTATCCGGGGGTTTTCATTTGTTTCCGTTTTTTTCCATATTTTTTTTTCATAACGTAGAGGTATTTATGTGTGATCTGAGCCTGGTGGGGGTGCTCAAGTGGAAGCTGTTGATTTTATTTCCAGAGCGAGTTGCGAATCAATATTATAAGGTGTGCAACGGGAGGAGCTGAAAAGGCTGAGCAGCATGTACTGGCTGTAAAACCTCATGAAATATTTAAACAATATAACTGTGAGTGTAGCACTGGGTTTGGTGATGGTGTGGTTACGGGTGGTTTAAGTTAGCGGATCTGCACCTTTGCACCCAGCAACTGGCGCCGCCCACTCGTCTTTATTTTAGCACGGTAAGCTTATTTAGCAGTTTCCGTTTCCGCTTGCGCTCGCATTGAACTCAGCTGGCACATCCTTTCGATTGCACCTGCCTGGGACCGAAGTTGTCTTGTGCAAGTTTAATGCATTTAACGCTTACATTCAAGCGAAATCGACAGAAACGCTCTGCAGTCTGCCGAAGTTTGGGTGCTCTCCTTTGTCTGGCGCTGGAATTTCAACAAAATTGTTGCCAAACAAACGAATTAAATTTCAAGCAGACGGCCACCCACTTCAACTATTTTTATCCTTTCTGAAAAAAGGCGAAAAAAACGAGGAAGAGGAAAAACAAATCCCCACGCTCATTGAGGTCAGATCGTATTGCGCCAGTATTGTGTGGTGACATTAGCAAAGGACACCCACTGTGCGTGTTTGTGTGGCTGCCAAAAAAATAAATGGTTACAGTTATTGCTTTACTGCCATTTACCACCGCATGCTGAGCTCCGCCCGAGTTGTTTATTTCCCCGGCAAAGATACAGATACAGAAACAGACACATAGATGCGGATGGCATCGCATCCTTTTTGATCGGATGGCGATGGCATCTGGCTGGCTATTTCAGTTATTTCCGCCTTTCTCTCCATTTGCCTAATTGCGAGTTTTCGAGTTGGGTTTAATCTCCGAATGGTTAAGGGTCTTTTACTGCTTACGGAGGGACTTTAAATCGATTCGGTTTCCGATTCATTCTAAAGCATTATTATTACGCCTTTTTGTCAATTTTTACGGTTTTTGTCCTGCTTGATGGAGCGAACGATGCAAAATTCAGGTCGCAAGGAGGCCAAGCGGAAGCGGAAATAATATTTCCCAGCCCAAGCAGCGGAAATGATTTATTAAAAAGGGCACCGCAAGCCCACTGAAGAATCATAATAATCGCAACAAAACTTGCGATTGTCACACAATAAATCGCCGCAGAAATCAAAGCAAAAGAAAACGGAAAGAAAAGTTTCTCCCGTTTATCGAACTTATTGTACGCTCTTCCCGTAGCCCGAGCACGGCTTTTGCGCCATGGATACCGAAAAATGTATATACCCTGTTTATGAACATCCAATAGAATTGCAGGACAATTACAGCGAAGCAGCAGTCTGTGCTTAGTGACACAGAAATTCGGATCCTGCCGCTGACAGTTAGCAGAATAAAAGATACAAATGGAGCCAAGCGAACGAAACAAATTGAATCGCTTGAAAACGAGAAACTCCCTTGGTTGCTTTAAGGGAAGACTTATATGAAAATCGAAAACGAATTAAACCACTCAGGATTCCGATTTGATAATCACCAGACTCCCGTCCACTTGAGAAATAATCAGAAAGTGCTGCGGCCAAAGTGGATTTTCCAATTATATTTTATCACTTATGCAGACTGTGTTGGTATTAATTTGGGATTAATGGTACAATGGTTGATAACAGGGGCGACTTCCGGCGCACACAGCTGCCACTTCCACGTGTCTGCCTTTTGGATACCGAATCTCATCAGACACATGACTCCCCCAACAGGCACATGTCAATTAAGAGGAAACAACTTTATCATTAATTATAGCTGCTGAACGGCAGACTGAGCCGGAGTCGTTTTTGGCTGGTGCGGCTGCGGAGATTTTGTTTTCCATTCATTGTGCATCCGAAATAAACAAGCACCTGCCATTGCCACAAAGGCGGATATGCATTGGATGGATAAACAGCATTTTGTGGCTGCATTGCAAATTGAATTTGGCTTAAGCTCTTATCACTTATCACTTGGCTAAGCGAAACGCTACACCTAACCAGAAGCGGGAGCGGTAACGGGAGCGAGAGTCGCATCCACATCCGTAGTCGCATCCGCTCGAGTGCACAACTTGGAAAACTAATTAGCAGCAAAGTCAGTCAGGAAAATTTACTCTGCACTCGCTGCTGCCGCAACCAAACACTTCAAGTATGTGTATTTATGTTGTGCGTATACAATATACGATGTTTGTGTGTCTCTGGCTTTGATTGCACAGCCGCCAGGAAGGGGGTGGAGCTGAAAAGCTGCAACTTCAACCCCTGCAACCCCGACAACCCCATCGACCCATTTGCCAGCTGCACACACTAGCTAATAAATTTAACTATAATCCGGCATTGTTGCACTAAGTACTTTTCATATTTACACAATATATAAGCTAGGTATGGGACCGTATTCATGCGCCCGACAGGCCTCAGATGTATGGCTGAAACCGGCTGACTGGGAGACTCATCCGCAGACAGACGGGGCAGAAACAGGAACCCCACAGACAGGCTCTCGGTTCTGCTACAAAATGGGTCAGAAAAGGAGAACGGACCCGTCGGCAGCAGCAGTAGAAGCAGCCAAAGCAGCTTCCTCTCCAGGCGACGTTAACCGCATGTGAAAACTTAACTTCCGGTGACATAAACACTGGCAAGGAGCTGGCTTAAAGTGCTCCCGGAACGAGCAACGAAAGTAAGTGCAGCCTCAAAGCAAGATAAAATATTCAAATGAACAACCAACCTACCGGGCTGAGCAGTGTCGTACGCTGCTGACAACTGCGGTCGGATTTATAGGTTAACAAACATTAAACTATTGATTTCATAAGTTCAACAAAAGTACTCTCAAATAATTTGTATTAATAATTTATATTCAATGACAATATAACGAATTTTTTAATCAATTTAGAATTCGATAATCTTATTATTTGTATACTAAGCTTAAAAAGCATACTAGATAGCTTAAAAACTGTTCAATTCATATATATAGAATATGTATAAAAATGCACAAATGAGACGTCTGCGACCCTCGGTAAGTAGGACATGACTTGCGATGTTGCAAGGATAGCAATGGAAGCTTGCTTGTATAAATAAATCCACAGCCCAAAAATTTTAATAAATACGAACCATAATATGGTGTTTGTTATTATTGATAATCAGAAATGTTTTTTCTAAAATGAATTTGATTTCATTTGGTAAGAATATAACTGATTGGTTATTCTTGTGGTACAATAAAAAACCCACAATAATAGCATTGATTTGACCGCAATTGTACCGAGCGACATACGTATATTGTTCATATGCTGCACTTTGAATGACGTAAAAGTGAATGGGTCTAAGCAGAAGTGGCAACGCGCTTTTGTGCATGCGCGTGTGAGCCACACTTGGCCACGTTGGCTGCCAGACAAAAGGATAACGACAAAAATGTTGACAACAATGCGGGCAGACAAGGATGCGGTCGGACAGGACAGACACCGCCCCGTTCTTGTGCCAGGTTGTCGACCCGATTGTTGTCACCGCTCTGAACTTTTGAACTATTTCCGCCGGCTGCAAGTACCAGATTACCACACGTGCCACACACGGAATATGCATACACACGCACCGGGGCAAATTAATTGCTTACATGGTTCTTACACTTGATTTTGGCTTCTGATTTATGCCAAAGTCTAGCCGTGGAGTTGCATCTGTTTCTCCGTAACTTTTGGTCATCATTTTCAGGTAAAATGAAGTGGCCAACTTACTAAAGACGATCGCTTCCCGGTCTCAGGCAAAACTTTTGCATGCCCTTTTCTTTCATAACCTGCCATGACTTTTACCCAAAACTTTGGGAAAGTTAAAACTTTTGCGGATAAGATAGAAGACAGAATCAATGATTGGCATGTTCGAATTAAAAATGTAGCTAGATTTTGATCACAAAAATACATATAATCTAAAATACAAATGTATATTAGCATTATATATTTGCTGAACTCTTAATTTTCGCAATCGAAAAGCAATGTTTTGGAATTGAATAAACCAACTGAATGGTTCTAATTAAACTAACAATAATAATTCTGCGGAATAGTAAACAGGCTTTTATTTTATTTTATTGCTGATTGTGGGTGAGACCTTTATTGCCTTCAGCTAGTTATAAAGTCATTCCGTTGTCTGCGACGAATTTAGCCCAAAAAACTACCACATTGAAGCGTCGCCATTGCCTGGAATGACCTACTTAAAGGCGCCGTGACGCCTGCTACAGATTCATTGGCGGCGATAAGGAGACAAGCTGCAAAAAAGACCCAAAAGCCGCTTAGCGTCCTTGGAGGTGGCCGACCTGGGTCTGGGTCCGGGTCCGGGTCCCTTTCCCGCTCGCCTCATTGCATGCCACGGCTGCTTGCTCCGGCTGTGTGTTCCGTCTTACCGCAATCAAAATTGTTACTCTCTAAGCCAATATGTTTTATGATGTATGAAATTTGATGTTGCGATAACATTTTACACGCCTGGCTGCGCTTTATTTTTCCCATCTTAAAGGCCTAATGTCGACCTGGGGAGAACGGCAGCTTTTCCTTTTTGGCCAGAATTTAAGAGTCATGGGTTGCCTCTAAAATTTCCCAAGCCCCTTGCGGCACATATACTCGTATATACACTTTTTCTGGTTTTTCGTATTTTTCACTTTTTGTTAGAGGGCTGCCGCAATCAACGGCAAAGTTCAATGGGCCAAAACGGATGCCAAACTGCAACTAAATTCGGCTTTTACCAGTGAAATATTGTCAATTTCCAAGCCATGTGTGTGCGTGCCTGTATGCGCAGCTTTTCGAGGGCGGCAAAGCTAAAAAGTGCAGCTCTTTTCTGTTGAATTCTATCCCCCAGACTGGACCGGCGATTTATGCCCAAATAGAGAATATAAGGTGCTTGGGCTACTAAAGTTTGTAAAAAAAATTAGATTTGGCAAGTCATACAACTTCAATCACTCTCAGATCTTTCTTTGAAACAAATTATTTGTCAGAATTTTCATGAAATATACGGGGCTTCATGCAGAGCATTATAGCTTCGACTTTGATCATTGATAGCGGGGACTGCCAATTGAAATGTGTCACCATTTTGTAGCTTTATGCATGCATCGCTCGCACGGTTCCATAAAAAACAGCGCTTATCATTCGCTTTGCTGCCGGCCATTTTCGGGGAAAGCGTTTTGGCTTAAGCGCCCATTCTTTGGAAAGTCTCTCCTGTGGCAGCCTCTCTGTTCACTTTTCGCTATTTTGCGTCCATTTTGTTAGCTTAAAATATTCTTTTTATGCGCTCATGATTTTAATGCGCTTTGGCCATTTTTATGAAGCCAACTCAATGCTGCCACAGCTACCCACCAACTGGCCATCATTTTGTTTGAAATTCATGAAGCGCATCGCGGTTTTGTAAGCGGAGGACTTAAGCTGCCATTGGCCAGCTAAATGGGGGTTGGGGAAAAGTGGAAATGCAAATGCTATGGCCAAGCCATTTAATTATGTATTAAATGTTGCAGTTTGCATAATTAACGCTCTTCCTTAGAGTGCATTGTCGACTTCAGAAAAGTTTTGAGACACTGAAACCATCTAAGTGTAAGCGTTACTTTGATGCCTTTAAGATGTCTCAAAATGAGATGAGTTAACCATTCAACGCTTCGATTTGATAGGGCCAGGACGTGCTGTGCCGTGGCAGCATCCCATTTCCTGCTTCCTCGCCCCCAAGTCAGGCATTGTTTATTTATGCTGAGCAAACGCGACGCAGTGTGCGTTGCGTGTGAAATTGTCACGTCAACGGCAACCAGAGAAAGTCAAAAGTGCTGCCAAACGTCTTCGCTTTTGGCACTGCGAAAAACTGTTGTGTATTTTGAATGGTTTTAAAATCATTTTATTATTGCGACAAATTTAAAATTTTATATTATATAATTTGCATGCTTAGATCTAGAATATTCAGAAGCATTCATTTACGTTAACTGTTAAGTTTTTTTATTTTTTTTTTTCGCAAATTACAAATCGAACGTTTATAATAGGGTATTGCCTTAAACATTAAATATATTAGTTCACGGCCGGCTGTTAAATCCCTCCACTATATTGTCTTCACAAATAATAACAAAAAATGTTTATACGTGTCGTAGTCAAAGGAGACTACATAAAAAATATATTGTATATGAAATCATTATTTTTTTGTCGGCTAAAGATAAGACTGAATCATAATTAGGTAAATTTCGTATAAAGTTTGATTAAAACATATTTTTCTCTCTGTTCCGGTGCCGCCTGTCATTCCCCATTTGGCTGTGTGGTCCTGGCACCTGCCGTTTGCTTTGACAAGAAATCAAATTAACAGCCCGCAACGTCTTGGTGCCTGGGTGACTCGTATTGCCACCTTACCGGCGCCAGGATCCGCAGGATCCCACCAGACAAGCACCACCCCGGCAATCCAGCGTGAAGGCTGCCATATTCTTGAGTGTTTCTAGGCGAGTCGCTCGCATTACTCATACGCCCCGTGTGTCGGCGAAAAGTGGATAACCCTCAAGTGGTTCAGCTCTCCTGCCCCAACCGCTGTGCCTGTTTTTGTGCGGTGTTTATGTATGCGCAACCGTTGACCTGAAACCGTAGGCAAAGTGGCACTAGCCTAAAATGACTAGCACTCTCAGCCCTCTGGCCCATTTGAATGCATTTCCACTCGGCACAAAAACAGGATCAAATTGAGAGTCAGCTGCTCTGTATGTATGCAGTCATTTCAGAAAGTTCTCTGCTGTTGGCTCTGAATGTGATGCGAGTTTTTTGCCTGTTGGTTTCCCTTGACCGATGCCAAATGGGTGAAATTGTTAACTTTACATTTAAGAAGATTACAAAACAAGGGCACAAATAGACTAAAGGGTGCGGGACGCGGGTTCAGGTCTTCTGGTTCTGTCAGCCGGGTGGAGTATTTTATTCCGGAGCTGATTCTCGTCATGTCAGGCGTGTGCAATGCCTGTCAGCCTGGTGTCAATCATTTGCCACTATGCCTGGGCTTTAGTGCGAAGATAATTGTTTTTTGTCGCTACCGACTGTGTGTGCCTGCGCTGGTTTTAAATTATTTTGTCTCACTTTGTGGGGCTGCAAAAAAAAAGACAGGACTCTACCGCTCTGTGACGGTGGATTAATGGAGACCGGGCTTTGCTGTCAATTGAATGTGGCGTCAGGAGGGCAGCTTCATGCGGATCCTACTATCCAGATCCGCGGACAAATCCTCGTCCGCACCCGCGATTCCCCCTGTCGCTAATTGCCACCGCCTATTTGAGGCCAAAGCTAATTTCGATTTGGTAAAGCCGCAGACAGCATCAGAAATTTCTGTTTGGTTTTGGTCGCAAATTCAATTCAATTGAATTTGTGGTTAACCATTAGAAACTCAACGGAATTAAATAGTTTGAAAAAACTGCCAAGTGCCTTTTAAATAATTAGGGGAAAACCATAAATATAGAAGCCCAAGGAAATCACTACATGTGCATCTTTAAAAGAAACTGATTGCTGCTTATAATAGTAAGTAACGCCCAAAACACAATTTAAATAACATAAAAAAACCCTTCATTAAATATTCCGCTTATATGTGCCTCATCAATTAATTCTGAAATACATTTTTAACCTGTTTCTAGATTATGCCAGTTGAATGTAATGCCATTATATATCCCTACCAACTGTCGATGCGATTCGCAGCCAACATTTTAAAACAAAAATTTGCGGTCAAAAAAGCTGAAATCCAAAAAATGGATTTCATTTGGTTGGTAGCTCAACGACATTGGCGGAATCGGTGGCAAAGAGTGAAAGCATCGCTGATTAATTTAATTACTGGCTGCGTGGGCGGGGACTGGTCGGTGATCCAATTGAAAAATATTTTATATTTTAATTGAATTGCATTAAAATGCAATGTGCAATTTAATTATCATTGTCAGAGGGCTGTTGACGCGGCAGCAGGGCGCATAGTAGGCATGCCAATTGATTTGGCAGCGGCGGACAAGCGGTGGCATGCCACATCCCAGACATTGACGGCATTGTTGTCGCCGCCGCTACCCTTCTGCCTGAAATGGTTGCCGCTGTTTGGATTGCGCATCATTTGATAATTAGTAGCATTTCAGTTCAATTCAGTCCGGGCTGTGTTGTGCTGTGATCTGGTCGGGCGTAATTGCATATCACATTTTGCAATTGCATGCAAATGAGGCGGTAACAATAAGTACTACGGTTGTGTATCGATTGTTTGTTTGCTTGTTTTTTGCACAAAGTTTCCCACCCATCTGCGTTGGAAAGGCTTCATGAACTGCCAAAGCTTATTAGATCCATTGTAGTCTAGTCCTGCTGGCACACACACCCAGCCTGGATGTGTTAGCTTATGTGCAGTTTTGCGATTCAATAAACGGTCTCGTAAATTCCAATCCGACTCCAAGGAGACGTAGCGAATGGCATGCCAGTTAAATTTGTGACTGCGGGAACACACGCTGTGCCGGCAGCCACTTATCACCCATTTGGGGCGGTAAAAATAAGTGCTACTGTATACCAAACAGGAGCCACAACTTTTCACAACTCTATTAAACTTTCAAAAGCCTGCTGGATGCGATGTTTTATTCTGGGCTTTACAAATACGAATTTATTATTAATATGGCCAGTTTATAACGCATAGGCTCCTAAAACATATTTTATTAGCCACACAATAACGAAGGCAGTTACTCCAGTCTACGCCCTTCCATTCGCTCGTTGACAGTTTGATGCCATTGAGGGCCAAACCGTATTGTCCTTAATTGTTTTTTAAAGGCCTGGCAACCGACGGAATCAAGTTGGCCAAGTCTACTACGTCTGGCAGCCAGATAGGTGAGTACCGTGCGGGGACCGGAGATCACCGAGGGCGGATGCCCATGGAACATTTGTTTCAAGCAATTTACTTCAACATAATCATATTAAATTTTCTCCACCTACTCGTTTAGTCGACAAAGTCCTTTGGCTCCAGCTACCTCATACGAGGCTGTTTGAGGGCGGCTCCGTCGTTTTTGTGTCTAGCTTATGCCACCTGGACTACAGTTTTCCGGCTCTGTCTCTGGGAAATTATACTTAAAAGCTGGGAGCGTCCTCCGCACACACATGCGTCTTGTAACTCCCACACTCCACCCTGCACACATTCAGACCCATAGTCAGCGGCAGGCCCTTCTTTTCCATGGTGCTGCTCTGCCGCAGGACGACCAACGATGTCCTGGATCCGGCACTGACTTCTCTGGTATGTTTATTTTTTTTCTCAACCGTTTTCTGTTCCTGATTCTGTTCGGGCTTGCCCAGGTCGTTGGCTTTTTGCCTCACATGGGGGGCGTTTTCATTTTCTTGCTGGCAGTTGGATAACCCGCCGGCAATAGCAACAGCAACTGCAACACCACCGGCAACATGCAACACCCATGGCTATTTCTTTGGCACTGAGGCGTTCCTGCCTTATGCTGTATATTACTGCAATTATAATTTCATTTCTAATAAAGTAGAAGGCCTTGCCACGGTGATTATGCAAATTGTGTTAGATTCGCTCGCCACACCCAGTCGTTCCTGGAACTAAGTAGAGGGGTAGAGAGATCAGTTAGAGGGCTTTCTCCTGGAATCTAGTACGAACAGAATAATCCTCCTTCCTAGTTTGTAATAACGACTTTAGCTGATAATAACCCTTATTTTCAGTGTTATATTTGGGGTCAACGAAGTGCTCTAGTGCAATGAGTGAGTGGACGGGCCAGTTTTTGCCTATAATAATTGCTGCTTTGCCATTTTGAAGAACTCCGGCGACAGGGAAATAATTAATCGCAAGCTTCTGAAGGGCTACCGTGAGTTATTCCAACCTATAAAACATTTTCGCTATATGTTTACGCTTGGGTTTTGTGTGTTAAAGAAGAAATTGGGCAATATTTTTTATTTTTTTTTTTAAACTTTGCTTTTATTTATTGAATCTTCTCTTAATTTTGAGACTAACAATAAGTTTACGAATCTTAACATTAAAATTAAACTAACAGTACACTATGACTGTGTTCTGGTTGCGCGTCCCTCAGGTCGGTCGCTGGGTGGGTAAGTCATTGCGACGATATTGGGCAATATGAACGCTCAAAAATATACATAGCTTTGTAACTATGAAAATCCCAAAGGCTTCCAAGTTGTGGCTATAGGAACTATTATGGTTGCTTAATGGATCGTATAGAAGTGGAACATAATTTATTAATCGAATTTAATTACCATTCTTTGCGAGAATGTGAAGGAAAGTGCTCGTGGTTCGCCAACTGAGCAGAACGGCAATTAAAAAAATATCGCTTATGGTTTTTTGCAACCTTTGCTTTTAAAACAAACAACAACAGCTGCAGTAGCAACATAAAGAAGAATTGCATCAAGCATATAAATGGATAAACATTTATTGCAGTTTATTGAAAAATTGGCGGTTATTTTATTCAGATGCAGAGCAAAGGAGGGGCCAGTTGGGGAAAATTTGCACGACCGTTAAGCTTTTTAATTTCACACAAGAGACGCAAAGTTGAATGCGCTACAGCCGATCAAATGGGGCCTATAGGTAACGCAGCCACAAATGGGTTCAGGCATTCCCACCACCAACTAGACTGCTTAATCGTTTTTATACGCTGCCTTGGCCTTGAGGTGCTATAAATTAAAATTTATTTTAATTTCAAGTATGTCCTGCATGTCGGAGTGGCGGAGTGGCCATTATTCGTTGCCTCACGTTATTTATTCATCCATTTATATTTGTGTTGCGTGCCTGCACTTTATGGCCATGCAGACACACTCGCCGGGGCACACGAGCTGCAGTAAATTAAGTCGTTAATATCTTGTTTATCATGGCCGACCTCTACGGCTGCAGTGGCTGCTCCCGCTCTTCCGTGGCCGGTCATTGGTCACTGGCCACTGGCCGCTGGCCCCTGGTCGGTGTAGCCATATGTTGACCCAGGTCGCCAGGCGGGGCGCGTGACTATGCGCCAGTTAATTACATGATTTATACGCATAAATATATGCATTGAGCCTGATTTATGAAATTAATTAAAAATGGATTCACCGGCGCACGGGTAGTGGTGCGTAAAATTGTGTTGCATATCCCATAGGCGCTCGCGCGAACACTCGGGCTAAATATGTGCTAATCACTTTATCGCTTGCAACAAATTTTGCCAAAGCTCTCACGCACACACTGAACTGCTCCCGCAAAAGGATAATTTCATTTTATTGAGCCTGGCACGAACGAACCGCAAGGAAATAGAATATGGTGGGTCTAAGCGGCGTGGCCTGCAGCCGGTTCGGCAGCAGCCATTCGCTTGCCACTTGCCACTTGCCCTTGCCACTTTCCGCCATCTCCACTTTACTTTGCCCCTTCTCCGGCAACTAACTAATTATAACTGTTTTATTAGCAACTCTGGCAGGAGCTGTTCGCGCTCCGCTTGTTTCATTTACACTCGCTGCCTGAATTACTTTATTAGTCTAATTAAATGCGCCACTTGTACGCAAAATGGCACGCGGCTGTTGAGAACCGGGCAAACAATTAATGAAATTAGCAAAATTGTTTTTTGGCCCCCGCCCCGCCGGAGTGGTGAGATTTCTTTCGCATCGCCAGCACCCACTAGCACCAAACGCCTCTTTAATTAGATTAATTAATGGCGCAGCTCGGGGCTTCGATCCGCGCTAGGGAGAATTCACGGAATCCATAATCTCTGCCAGCTGCAGCTTCTGGTTTAAGTTCTCACAGGCGAGGAGTCACCTGCTGACTGGTTGCCCACAAAACACGGCCACCACCAATGCGACGACATTGGCGATTATGGCCGCGAGACTGAAACTGCATCCTGGAACCGCCGGAATCACAAGCGCACACAGGCGCCCAGGATAATAATATATGCAACCGTAGGATTAAGTCCTGCCCCGTGGAATCGCAGAGTGTCAGGATGCAGAAGCTCTTTGTAACTGTAAGCCAGCCACTCGCATGTACAGTGTAATTCCTTTTATTCTTTGCCACAGCTTTTTAAATGTTTTCACGTATGCCCCAGTATCTAGCGCCACATTGTATATTTGGCCAAAAAAGTGACACTAAAATACCCAGATTTTAAGGAATTTCGACAGTCTCATTTCAGTGAAATGAAAATTTATTCAATAACTCTTATTTGAGTGACCTGCAAAAATTAGATTTGATAAAAATATGTATGCAATGATATTTACCAAAGTTCCACATGTGTATACAATCTTGATCAAATTTAACCTTTGAGTTATTCTTCAAAACTACAAAAAAATTTGGTATTTTTTGTCTACGCAATAAGAAAATTTATCCATTGCTTAAAATCAAGTTTTAGTCTGAACCCGATCAAGAAACTTTCTTGGCCCCTAAGCCTTTGCCTTTTACAGGACTTTGTCTTTTACAAGTTTTTTTAATCAAGTCAGGTCTATCTCAACATAATCTTACACCTTCAAATTGAAGTACCAAAAGTTGGGGAAGCCCCGACTCTTTGTGCAGTACGTTTGCCATAACTCTGAGGATAAAAGGTGCCGCAGCGTACAATAAAATATTTTTGAGAAAACAATTTTGTAGCAAACAGTGCTCCGGCTGTGGAAAATTCGACAATGCTCCACCCAACTATGTAACTTGGTTAATCCTATTGATTTTGATTTGCATACAAATTAGAATGTGCAGAGCCACACGAAGCACAGGCAGAAGTGGCATGGGGCAGCTCCGCTCAAGAGCTCCCCAGGCTGTTGGTTAGCAATCTGGCAAAGGATTTCCAACTAAAAACTCCTCTGCCAGGATGCTGGAGGTGGCGAGGCAAAGCAGGACTGGGCAGGGTACGAAAAAAAAGTGTTTAACATGTGTACAACCATATCCGGCAAAGAGCTTAAGCTTCTTATGCTTCGGCATTAAATTTCAATTTAAGCTGGACGCTTTCAAAGCGAAACCCATGGGGGAAAAATGGTGCTGGTGCTGGGTGCTCGGTGACTGGTGCTTGGGAAGCGACGAAGTGCGAATGCTTTGTGAAACAATTAGCATCTTGCTTAATTGCTGGCAGAGCGCAAAAGCAGAAGAGTGGGATTGAATTTTAAAACATTTTAATGGAACATAAGCCGAGCTTGGAGATGCTGGATTCCTTGTGCGTACTCGCATGTATTTGCTTTCTGAGTTTGAGTGGCATCGTATGGCAGAAGTATGAAAATGAAATTTAATGCGGTACAAATACTTTTTAAGATCCGTGCTGCGTGTGGGCGTTTTAATTTCCTTTAATATTTCATTATAGACCGGCATCAGGATGGAGATGACGGAGCATATGGTGAGCCGGGGAACTCGACAGCAAGGAATTTCAATTAAGATTAATTCGCGCATGTATTCGCGCCACCTTGAGTTTGGGCTGACTTCACTGAGAAAAAATGCTCTTTTAACAAACATCTTTGACATACCAAAGAATTCAAGCATTCTCAATGCTAAGTATCATATTTCTTGACGGCAGCATTTTTTAAACAATTGCCGATGAGGTTTTTATGGTTTTTACTGCCAAAATTGTTTGATATTCCATTTGCGGAATGCGTTTTTCAGAGTGTTTCCGGATTCCTGACTGAACCCAGGCCGCATCCAGATCCAGGGCACATCAGCGGGTGCAGTTCCCTTTTTGGCAGCCGTCGCGGTTGCTTTTCCCACTCGACTGCACCTTGGGTCACGCCTGAGCGACGATGCGTTATGAAGATGGCAGCGGCAATGGCAGCGGCCCTGGCAGCGGCAGGTGGAGAAAGAGGTAGCTTGAGCGCCACCAAATTGTGCCACTTAACGGAGAGCGGCAGAAGCCAAAGTTAAAACAGCAAGCCAAGCCGCAGCAGCACGGCAAAGAACAACAGCAACAAATTAAAATAAACTTTAATCAGGGTGGGCAAACAAAGGCGGGCAAAAAATGCGAAAAAAGCGCAGAAAATATAAAAAGTGTGGTTGGGTGGCGCACTTGAGAGCGCCAAAGTAAATGCCGGCAGCGCACTAAGTGCTCCGTTTCATCATTGTCGTCATCGGCGGTGGCACCTCCTTTGGCATCCTTCCTGGATCCAGCTCCCTTTCCGCGACCCACCACCTCGTCCCGCCTCGGTTGTCATCAGCTGCATCTGCTTGCGGAGCTGGAGCTGCTGCACCACCATTGATAACTGCAGAGCTCGACGGGCAGTAAATATTTTTATTCAAGTTAATAACGCTGCTCTAGTTGGCAGCTTTGGTTTGCCGTTTTCTTTCGGTCCTGCCCCGCCCTGCTCCGCTCGCTGTACCGAGCTCTGTTTTTGCTTATGCAGCCGGCCTGTTTACGGGCCAAGTCCTTGCTGTTCGACTATTTACCAGCACTGCAGTTGTTTACTGAGGTTTCCATCATCCGCTCCCTATCTGCGCCGCTCTGTTTGTTCATTAGCCGCTCGGCAAAAGCAGTCAGCAGTAGCAACACCAACAGCAAAGAGTGGCGGCAACATTTTTACTCGTCGCTTGTTTTATGCGGTTTCAAATAAATTGCTAGCGAGCATCATTTCCGCTTCCTTTACCCGGCATACCCCATTGGCCCCCAGTCCTATGATTAAGCAGCAACATTTCTGTTCACTCATCAGTGCGCTCAAACTGAAAACTGAAACTGAAAAAAAACTTGACTGTTCTCAAAATTTTTAATATTTTCCTTCAATTGATCAAGTTTCACATTTATCAAAGGTTTTTGCGATAGAACCTGTGTTGCTCTAAGCGCCAAATAAATTATAATCAATTAAATAAGTTGTTTAAGCAATATTCAAATTTTCCAATTTTCCATTCAAAATAGTCCTACCACTTTGTAAAGCAAAGTTCGTATATACAAATTTATTTTAAAGACAGTTGCAATCCATCGTTGGTGAACAGCAAGTAACTCTAATTGTTACCAATAAAAACATCCACAAATATCTAGGTATTCCAAGTAAAACATACGTTAAAAGGCTGCACAATCATGACAATAATCTAGCCTTATATCTTTTAAACAATAACATTACTTAAGAAGACTCGATTTCCCTGACGGATCAACAAACTAATAAAATGTTGTAATATATGGCAGGGCTCGGTAGTCATTTAATGTACTTAAAAAAAATACAGATTGTAAATAAAACATTGAATTGAAATTAAAAAAACTTAAATAATAAACTTTTGCTTGTAATCCTTTGGTCTAGCCTCAAAAGTTGTAACGTTAAAAGTTCGTAAACAATGTATTTTGTTTTTGTGTAGCCGAGCTAGGGTCTTTGGCGGGACATCCTGGTCACTTTGAAAGGGGATACAGCTCAGCCCTTCACTTTTGAGCAGTAGTTACTATTTACGGGCCACACTTCGGGGTAGCCAGCTCAGGGTAACGACTGTGACTCCAGCCGGCTCTGAAAAGGCAATTAAATGATTATTTGTGCTTTTACTTCTTCCCCGTGATTTAATGACGTTGTGGAAATATGTTTGCTCTGCGGCGATAGGTCCTGGAAGCTGCCGTGCAAAATGTAATGAACAAAAAACAATTAGGCCGAGTAAGCGGGCTTCCCACGATGGAATTCTGCTGGGGGTGAGGGCTGGTCTAGAACCGCAATTAATATTAATTTAAATGGGTTTTTATGAGTTCCCCTTGAATGCTTCACATACATATATCTTTATTAGGAGACGGTCATGTGCCAGTGACCTCCAGATCAGCAGCAGACAAGGTATGCCCTTCAAATTTGCACACAATCAGGATCTGCGCGCTCGAATTATTTATTATTTTTCCTTAACAATTCCCTATCCCTATCTGAAGGGACAATTCTCTACTTTGTGATTTGGGTTGCCTCAAAAACGGGATGGGTTCGCATGCTCGCTTGACTTGGATAATTCCTCCGGGGCTTGGCAAGATGCTGAACAATCAAGAATAAGTATAGTCGAGTGTCTCGACTATAAATACCCGGTTCTCAGTTTCCACCTGATTTTAAAAACATAATAATAGCATTGTAATTGTGATTTCAAAAACATAATAATAGCATTGTAATTGTAGGCCCAACATATTTTTGTCATTTGCGCGGACAGAAGTAGGCGTATCCGGCTGATTTTCATAGCACAGATAGATATTGGCTCTGCCAATGTGCATTTGAATTTAAAGGCTCTGAAGTTAAAATTCTGGACTTCACAGAATTTCGGCGTTTGCCGGTTTTTAAAACAAATTTTTACTGAGGTGGTGTCACAAAATTCTTAAAACTAATTTTTTTTTCTATTAAAGTCTCCAAAGTCTTGCTGTGCAAGAATATAATTACTTATGGGGTAACATATTACAGTTATCTTCCATCTCCCTGTTACATACATTCGTACGAAGTCAATATACTCGTACCCTTTTCTTTTTAAGAACTGGGTATAAAAAACTGTCTCTATTGACACATTCCTCTATATTGACAAAAGTTTAACTGTAACTATACGGGCACTAATAAGGGGCAGGTTTACTGAAATTAGTTCAACAAACTTTGACTTGTACTGATGCGAAAAGCCAAAAACCTCGAGTTGACTTATCGACAACAAAAGGGCAAACTGCAATATCGTATTTGCAATTAAGGCATCTTGCATTAAAATGCAGACATTGATAAGGTTATTGTCACCACGAGCGGGCGTTTGTGTGCCGTTTGCATAACACTCGCATTTCAAGTATCAGTAAATAAACAGAAATGCGATGACCAAAGTAATTTGCTCTGCCAGTTGAGTACCTTGTCCCCTGCTCCTCGTCCTGCTCGTAGCTTCCAAAATGTCAATATGTCTGTCTTCCTGCAAGGTGTTTCCCAAGCGTCGAGTACCTGTCGCTGCCGCTTTGCATAATTATTATTATGATGGCTTAAGTATTGGTAATTCGGTCATGCACAAATGCAATTTGAGATGAAATTCTGTCATTACTTGATGCAGCAACAAACCGCATCTGACTTCAATAAATTTGCATGGTAAATAAGTGATTTCCTAACTAATGGCCAAATAGTAAGCGTCGTTTAACGACGCAATTTGCACAAATGACGGCAGATGAAGAAACTTAATTGCAAATGAAGTTACACTTGCCTAGTTAAAGCATTCATTTCAATTAAAAGTTTAAGATTATAGACCGATTTCTCTTAGATAAGCTCTTTTTCTACCCGGTTCTTTTAAGAAAGAATAAGGGTATATTGACTTCGTGCGAATGTCATATATGTAACAGGGACAAGGAAGCTTTTCCGATCCTATAAACTATATATATTCTTGATCAACATCAACAGCCGAGTCCATCTAGCCATATCCGCCTGTCCGTCCGTCTGTCCGCCCGTCCGTCCGTCTGTTCGTCCGTCTGTCCGTATGAACGCCTAGATTTTGGAAACTATAATAGATAAAGAAAAACTAATTGCACATTCTACCAGTTCAGCACAAGTTTATTTTAAAAATCAGCTACCTCCCTCCGCAGCCCCGTAAGCCGCGAAATTCTGTTATATCCACAATTTTAGCTCTATAGGCACTAATTTTGGATAGTACATTGTGTTGCGAAAATCATCCCGTTGCGCCCAGCCGCTTGTTCGCGAAAATGACAAAAATGAGTTGCGTTGAATGAAAAAATAAGAAGTTTCTCCAAAGAAACACTTCTCATAAACATACCCACCTACGAAATAAATTACGAAAATTTGTTGCTCCCAAAAGTAGGTAGGTATTATATTGTGTCAAAAACCAGGTGAAACTGAGAACCAGGTATTTATAGTCGAGACACTCGACTATAATTGTTCTTACTTGCTTAAATTGCAACAAAACAGTAAAATTAGAGAGCCAATTTGGGATTTATTCTTATTAATGGGGTTCTCCCAAGCCAAAGCAAGGGTCTTTAATCTTTTTATTTCTTATTAAATATCGGCTACCAAACTTCCGCTCGTTTGAAGCAGAGAAAACCTTGTGTTTGGGACCAGAAAAGGAGAAGGGAACTTGGCTGGGCAGCGGGAATCCTTGTTGCTTGGCCCCCGGCGGAGAGGACGGGCCCACCTGCTGGGTGCCGCACCCTAATGGCCGCAATGTGCGCGACCATTAGTGAAACATATGGCCGGAGCAGCGAGACGGACCTGGCCTCTTCTTTGGGGCCAAAACTTTTTCGCTTGCCTAAACGTAACTTAATTTTTTGGCTTTGCCGGCGACTGCGGGTCAAACCCAACTTGTTACCTGACTCTCGAAGCTGGTCCGCTCGACGGGGTAATTGGTCCCCGGAGTGCTGTAGCTACTTAGAGACATTGTGTGGCCCAAGCTGGTCCTGGCCGCTTTCTCTTTTCTTTTTTGTGCCTGGTGCTCCGCGTTGTCAACCATCTAGGCATATTTATGGCACAGGAGCGGCGATAAAAAAAATCTAACCGTTTCGGCTTAGTCGCTTGCCAGTTGGAAATTAGCGAGTGCACTAAATTCTCGCTCGGCACGCTTACTTGGTAAAGTTTTATGTAATCAGTGGGGCTAGGGAGGGGCCACAATATATTGCCTCTCCGACAGCATTTTAGGTCCTTAAAGTTTTAATGCTTGGCACTTAAAGAGGCTGGGAAAGCGGATACCGAAGCGACAGGGGAAACCAAAACCAGAGATTCCCACTTAAGTGAAACTCTTAGATCGCACAGGTGTGGCCATGTGTGGGCCAACTCAATTTAACGCCCAGAAGGCAGCAAAGTAGCAGCACAAATAAAGACGCACAGCATTCCAGGGATGGCCAGCTCATAAATAGTTAAGTAAGCGAAATGAAAGGCAAAACCAAGTCCAACCCACCGGGGAGTGGAGTATATGGGCAGGAAATGGCACCGAGAACCCAAGGGTGCCCAAAGGTGTGCTCCTGGGTTAACAAAAGGTTCAAGCGAATTTTATGCGTTTGTCAATAAAAACCCGAATACACACGGGGCCCAAGAAGGTGACCCAAAAAGCGAAAGCAAATCGGGCTAAGTGTAGGCATATTGACCTTCGTCAACAACAGGCCAAGCTCCTAAGATCTCCTCCTGCGTGTTCTTCCCTTCGACTCTATCGAATTCCCATTGGGCTCCCGCTGCCTTTGCCACAAAGAAGCCAAGGAACAAATAATGGTGCGCACGATGGAGAGCATTCGGTGGGGAAATGGCCATTTACGGGGCAGGGATGTGTGAGCGTGCGCCCGCCCTGAACCCTCAGATAGAGACTCTGATTTAGCGGCCCTTCACGTGCGACGATTGCTTTGCAATTAGCGCCATTTCAGCATTTTCCGGCTGTCGCCCCTGCCGTCCCCGTCGTCCTGTCGTTAATTACCTGACGCCGCTGCAATTGAAGCCTGTCCGCCGTGCTCTGTCCACTGACCCGCCCAGTGACGACAGTTTTGTGACCCATTTGCGGGGCTTTGCCACTGCCTTTGGACTAATGGCAAAGAGGCCCTCATAAATTTGGCACATGCCGAACAACGGGGCGCATTCGGAACGTCTAAGCGCATGTAAGAAAGAAAGCTGGCTCCAATTAGTCGTGTCGCTCTCAAGAGTCCTCCGCGCTTATCCTTGTCCCCGTTTTTGCATCGCGTCTCCACAGTAAAAAATGACTTTAAAGGGCTTTAAATTGAAAATACTCTTACAGCTTCAGTGAAAAACAATGTTTATTACATAAATGTGTACAGATTTAAAGGTTTTGCGTTCAATAAAAAATGTATTTAATATATATTAAAGGAATTCATGTTGTATACATTTAACAGGACTTTTCACTGTTTGTTAATGAATTTGAATCTTCTGTTTACATGTTAATTTTAATACAAGAAAATATCAATGAAAATGTATTGCATTCGGTTTGTGCCACTGTGCAATCGTACGTGAAATAAAGTGTGATTGCTAAGGACCTCGGCATCCTAACGAGCTGAGAACTGGGGGATCCGCAACAATGACGGCGTAGCCTGTACAATGGCGAAGTGGAGTGGCCGCGGGCTGTGCCACTTGCCAAGTGTCAGCATGTGAAACACAAATAGAAGAAACCCAAAAAGAAAATGTAGAGGAAAATATGAGAAATTTGCGTCACTGAGAAATGCTAAATAAAACGCAAATTATGGAAAACAATGGGAAGTCCCACCTAAGCATTTGTTTATACGCAAAAAGAAATAATGCCCAGCCTGTAGCAATGAATACGCAAATCTAAAACGCCCCAGGATATCGTGTGTTTGGGTATTTGCGTTCGTGTCGCAGCACAGCACGAGAAGCAGCTAAGCTTTCAACAACTCGGAAACTTATTATGGATTTAGAATTAAACGCCGAACAGCCCACCTGCTGCTGATGCCCAGCAACATGCAATGAAACAGAGTGAATTATGCGAGTGATTCACAACACATTGCCGGCAAATCAGCAAATAGGTTACTGCTACTTTTAGCTGTAACGTTTTAATTGGACCGATGTCTTTGTGGGTAGGCGCCAGGGCGTTGCGACAATCGAAATTTACGACAACCTAAGTTTGTCATGCAACATCAAGGACCGGGCTGTCGCCCAATAATGACTTTATTCTGGTGCCCCCGGTGGGCTGGAAGCGTCTGAAGCAGGACCAAACAGGAATCGCATCCTGGGAGTGCATTCGCCGAGCGGCATTCAGGAAAAGTGTGAATTATAAACACGCAGACCTTAATAAGCAGCCCGCAAGGGTGGCGCAAAAACGTTGAAATTCCTAACGATTGTAATCAGGGAAACGAGCAAAAAATACACTAAAAAATTGTTCAATTAATATGAGCAGGGGGAAAAAGCAGCACGAAGCAGCATGTAAAACGTTACTAACGCGCATAATTTTCACACAAACAACTAACACAGGGACACGCTGTTAATGCCATGTAATTAAGCGCATGCTAAACAGTATGCAACAATAATGTCCAGCACCCAGTGACGTCGACCAAAGGGGATTGTATGTGTATGCCTGGCTTTCCCCTTGTCCCCCTTTGGAGCGCTTCAAGGCGGCGCTCATGACGACGGTAGTTAGGCTGCCGACCACCGAGCAATCAATAATCGGGCTACGAGGCGTGGCACGTTACTTTAATTGGAGCCACGTCAAACACAAGCAGCCGGCAGAGTGCGGAAAAAATCAAATTTGTTTTGAAGCGGGCCAATGTACAAGTGCTGTTGGCGCATGTACCCGATCAATCAATCTGCTCTAGTATTACGCATTCGTCGGATGTTGGGGTATGCCTGTGCCACGATAAGTAAATAAATAAAACGCGATGAAAACTCCAATAGAAAGCAATGAAAGACAACTCTTTAAGTAGTGTTACCGAAAAGGTTCCTTGATTTGTCTATTAGAATTGCTTACAAGGGCAAACTCTCCTCTTAAATATTATATAATTTTGACTTTTTGAAATATCCTTTGGTAGATTCGTTTTTAACCTACGCTTTTCTCTCTCTCTCTGTAACTTGTATTGCGTATATGAACTGGACTGCTGGTCGGCGGTAACGGTCTATTGTTTGTGTCATTGCCTCGTAATTTATGCAAATATGCCCTGGGCTCGATACCAAAAACACATTCAAACACACTGAACAAAAGGCACATAGACCCGCACCCGCACCCGCAAGGATGTAAACTATTCGGCAAACATTTGCATAAACATGTGTGTGGCTGGGTGTGTGCTTTGGCATAATGAAAAGCGAAACAAATATTTGCACACCAACAAAAGAGAGGCGGATGCCAAGTTGAGCCGAGTAATTTTACAATCACAATAAACATAGCGACAAAAATGTTTATAATTTTTATGACTGCGTGCGGTGCCACGTTCTCGATCTCGCTCCTCACGTCACCTCCAATGAATTTAATAACGCATGCTAAGTCCCCGAACAGACGCACACACGCAAAAGAAAAATAAAAGCAAAAATGCTGCAGCGGCAAATGGGTAAAGTACAAGTTAAATAGGGTGCAGCATGCGATGAGCGGGCGCAACATAAACATTTTCCATTCAACTTAAAATTGTTTACAAAATAATGTGAAAATGGCTGCCAAGCATGTGTTGCCTGTCGCGGTGCACCCCTCGCCGCCGCTCCCGAATTTCCCGGTGTTAGTGTGTGTGTTTATGTCAAAATGGCGATAAATGTTGCTAAGCAGGAGAAGGAGCAGAGGGTATCAACTGGAATCGCTGGGTGTGTGCTGTGTGCAGGGGGACTCACACGCGAAAGTTGGATCCTGAATCCTGAATCCTGGATGCTGCTGCCTTTGGCTCTTGCCCGTAAGTTCAATGCTTTTTAAATACTGACACCCAGAAAAAACACATTTATTTGCAAAACGGTCTTTGCATTATAAAATATTACGCATACACCATGTTGGCTTACTGCACAAAGGGCGGCTAGCCGCTGAGAAGTGAACAGAACGACGACGATGGTGCCTCCTGGGAGTTTTATGGCCTGTTAAAGGCAACATTTTTATACATTTCACGCGCTCACATAAATAACGATTATGCTGCAGCTCAACGAAGCCAAAGGTTTATGACTTTTGGCCCCGCAGCAGCAGATTGGCTTTGGCAGCCGGCTTGTTGCCCTCGAATTGCTAAAATAGCTTCATTTTGCGGGAGAAATATGTCAATTGACAGCTTGTGCAATAGACAAGTCTAATTTATGTGCACTATCGTGGCGGAAAAGCCAGAATGAAAAAGCAAAATAAAACTTTCTCGCTCATGTGTTTCGCGCGCAAAGTTTCCGGTAAATTAATCCAAAGTGTTGTGAGGCAAAAGCCGAAGTCAGTGGCAAAGTTTTTGGCTGAATTGCTCTAAATTCGAAGACAAAACAGTCATGACAACAGAACCGCCGCCTCGGCAGATGGCTTCCCAGAAATTGTCGTTGGCATCTGTGGTTTTGTTGCCCTTGCAGATGCAATTTCTGTTGTTGGTACCGAGCAAGATTGCCAACTGGCGGCACTTCGTCAGCGGAACTGCGGAGCGCACGAACCACAAAACGTTGAACTGCAAATGTGTTGTTGTGTCGTCCTTGCAGCTGCTGTTTCTCTTGCTGTAGGTGCAATCAACACCCCCACACACCAGCGATGTTGTGCCGGCGAAACCTCAAAGTTGCAATATAGTGAAAAGTCAATTGCATTTTGATGCCAGAGCAAGAGTGGTAGCAGCGACATTGGCAGGAGATGGGACAGAAGCCACAACCCATTTGCCAGCAAGTTCTGCTCCATAATGAACAATATTCAATTATTTATCAAAATAATGGTGATGCTCGGAGTGGCTTGCCTGAGACCTTCAAAGTGCTTCCTTATTCACACTTTCATCGTATTTTAGTGAAAATGCAAATAACCGGATTCGTAATATTTGTATGAACAAATTTTAAGTCAAGTATCCAGCCACTGAATATCGTTTCATTGCAAGCAATCAAGCATTTTCAGGCGCTATCACAGGACAAGCGGTTGTAATTAGCATCGATTAAGGTGTCAATAATTCGGTCCATAAAATACTATATTTCAATTTTACTAAGAGGTAAGCACCCAAATTAGTTAGTTATGTATGTATGGGCTTTCCAGATGAATGGGCTACAAATTGAAATTTAATTATATCAAATCAATTTGGTTATGGAAATTAGTAGTTTTGAAATGCATGAATGGCTAATAAGCTCGTATGCAAACAAGAAAACTAATGAATCAGGCAATTGAGCTGAGCAACATTTGGTTAAATAGAGCGGATTGCACAGTCGCTCTTATAACTTCCAGAGGGTTTTAATTCGACTCTGTGCAGTAAAGTGCTATATACTCGTAGCATGGACTTCTCCAGATGGTGTCGTGTCAACACCTTGTCAAACTTTCCCGTCAAGTGTGCCAATTGCTAGCAGGTGGCGACAAGGACTTGGGCAACTTACTTCTATTTCAATGCATGTCAACTGGGAATGTCAGTTGCCCTTTTTGGCCACGATGCGCATAAATGAAAAACGTGCTCCGGTACTCCCAGCTCGAGTTGCCCGAGTTAACTGTTTCACTTGAGCTTTTTGCACAAACTTTTACTATTTTTCGGGATTCAACTTCCCTTCTGTGCAAATCATGATTGACATGCGAATTTCCAGGAAGTGAGGCACTACATTTTCTCCAGACTTTGTTTGCATTTCGTTATAGTTTCGTCTCATTACTTTGCGCAACGTAAGTTGACTTTAATTAGGCAAGCAACTTTAAATAGGTTGCTGAAAGTTTGTCCAATTGATTGCGCCATGTAATTTTATAAACACAATTTAAAACACTATTCGACGGGACAAAACTTTGTTCAGCTTCGTAATTTGTAGTTAGTTTTACAAACTGATACAAGTAATTTGAGTTGGCAATTCATAACGAAATTCTCACTATTTTCCATGGAATTCAATTAAGAACTTTTCGTCCTCGTCCAACTTTAGGGGCTCTGCGCTGGTTCGACATTGGGCTGCTATTTGGGGCCTGTAGCCATTTTACGGATTTCCATTCATAACGTCAACTTTCTTTGAGACTTTCCCTTGGCCAAAAGGGGTTGGCCCATTGTGACGCGAATAATTTAGTTAGTTTTAGTTTGAAATTTGTGACAGCGGTCAAGAAATTTTCATTTCAAATTTATTGCGTAATTTTATGATGACAAATTAATTGTGGCTCTGGATACTCCTCTAGGGTTGCGTTATTAAGCGACGTGACCGAAGAACCGGAGTTCATTTGTATTTCCAACGCTTTGAAGGAGGTCCCACCCAGTTCGTTATCTGCTCCGAATCGATTCAACTCCACTCCACTTCACGACCCACCACTCGAGCACTTGGCTTGTCATTTTTGCATTCGCCCAGCAGTTTGAATTATTGGCAGCATAAAAACGGTGACAGCCAAGTGCGTGACGTTCAGCTTTACTCCATGTTTGATGCTGCCGCTGCCGCTGATGCGGATACTGGGCGTCGAGTGCCAGTCGGCCCGGGCCGGATTCCTCCCGGCTTTTCCGAGCGAATTGCCGTCCATTCAATCAGCATTTCAAGGATTTGAAGTGACAATCATAATGCAGTCGTTGCATTGGGAATTTGCTTTGTATCTGACAGATGCGGCGTGATGTTAGAAACGGGCGGTAGCTGCATATAAGAGATGCGCACAAATGTAGGCAACGGAATGGGTGAGAAAGCAGGGGACAAAAGCATTCTATGGGTCTGAGATTTCCTATCCGTAGCAGGTAATTGACTTACAACACTTGGCTCTGTTTAACTGACATACTTGGCTAAGGCAAATGCCTCAATCTTCCCAACATAGCACTGTGAAATAAATGCCACCACCCCATCGAAGTCATAAAAGAATGTGCACTTTTCTACCGAGATGTATAAGCTCAGAGAGAAGCTATTTTCACTTTGGCTTCGACTAATCCAACGAAAGCCAGACCGCACACAAGGAAAAAATTATAAATATGGTGCTGTTATAAAATTGGATTCATTCAGTTAACAAATTCTAGACTAAATCATTTCATTTAATTTTCTTTTAAAAATAAATTCGTGCACCATTATTGACGAATTCCATTGTCCTAGGTTTTTCTCCCTGTGAATTCGGTATGGTTCTGTTGCGTTTCACTTCAACAGGCGAAAGTTTATGGCCAAAAGCCGCAACCCACACGTTCCGCCACCTAGCACACTCCTCGTGCTTTGCCTTGCCCCTTGAACCTCCTTTGACATGCCGCAAGAGTGACCTGAGAAGCGGGAGCACAAATTGCACGTAGCCAAAAGTTCTTCGTATACCAGCTCATAGTCGAATTTCAGGTTTCTTTTTGTTTTTTGCCTCTTTTCTTCTAGTCTTTGCTTTTTTATTATTTTGCTTTCCACGCTTTGTGCATTTTTGTGTTAAGTTCTCTCTATTATTTGCTCCGACCACATTTTTCTAGTTTTTGCACGTTTCTACTTTATTACCGAGCACTACCTCCCACAGCCTTCGCTTCCATCGCCAGGCCCGCCAACTGCAAAAAAGTGGCTCCCGCAAACAACAAAAGCAGTCCGGCAGACAAACTGTGGTCAATATGACCGGGAGACGGGCGGCTTGATACTTCTGTCCAAAAGCCGGGCCATTTCTAATTTCGAGCGTTTACAACAATACTTGTATAATGTAATGTTTGTTTCCAACCGCACCGAATGCTGATACAACATGGATAACTTAACAACTTAATGGCGAGCCGCAGGCAAAGAAACTTTATATCGATTTCGAGGGTCGAAAGGGACAGATACGGGAGCACAAAGGGATCACACCGTAACCAAAAAGTGAACGACCACACTCTGCCGTACATACTATAAATCAATTGGGACCAGGGGATACAAGGCGGCAGGCCGCGGGCGGCCGGCAGAGCCAGAAGAAGCATCAGGATTTTGCTATAAGGCTTGCGCACGAGCAAGGCCAGAGAATCAGAGCGATTACTTATGTCAGCACAAAATCACAAAACAGGACAATGGATATAGCACAAGTACCTACAATGAACTGAGCTGCGAGGGGGAGACGCCAGTTGGGTGGTAGAGACATTAGCCGCTTCCGCCGCCCAAGAGGTCAACAAAAGGCTGGAGCTGAATTGAGACTGATGCAGTTGCAGATGCACATCAGTGTTGTCACAATTTATCAGTTAAAAACGTCTGAACAGATGAAAATTAAACTTTCTTTATCGATCAGACTAGACATACTTTATGATTGTCCAGATTGTTTTTATATCGGGTTCTTAAAATAAAAGGGTATATAGAATTCGTAGGAAAGTATGTAACAGGGAAATAGTCTGCGACCGCATAAAATATATATTATACATATGTCCGTCTCTCCGTATGAACGCCTAGATCTTTGAGATTATAATAGATAGAAAACAAATATTTTCATATTCAGATTTTGCGGATTCAAGGTCATATTAAGTTTAAAATCGGCTTGCTCCCTCTGCTTATTTACAAACCGCGAAATTCTGTGGGGTGTAATATTTGCATTTTAGAAACACCGAATTCGGATATAATATGATATAATATTGGTAGAACACGAATAAATCTTTCCGTGTTGCTAAAATCAGTCACACCAGTGAAAATGGCAAAAATGTGTTACGTCTACAAGCTTCTTTAAAGAAATATGTCGCTCTCGCGCGCTTCAAAAACCAGGCGAACACCAAGAAGCGGTCCATTTATGGTCCCGGCCCTCGGATATAATCGATCTTTTTAGTTATTATATCAACTTGTAACCATAAACAAATAAATTATATATTACAGAGCCTACTTCCCATTGAGTCACAAATAATAAAGATTTCCCTTTAAAATCAGTAATAACTGCCACGCCATTTGTCGGTTGTCCGCTCCTTAAATCAGACATTGACAGCATGACTTCAAATTTCTTGAAATTCTTCATTTATGGCAAATGAAATTTTTAAATTCTTTCCGGCCAGAACTGAAACACCTTTTGCTCGATCTCCACAAAAAGCCAAGCGGGATGCAAAAGCATTTCGAGGTAAACATGTTGGCAAAGTGTTACAAGTGTTGCAAATCGCTTTGGCTGCCTCGGTTGCGGTTGCTCTAAGTCAGAGCGCTTTCCTGGGGGCTACAGGACATAGAGAGCTGGAATGAGAGTTGGCGAAGTGTAAGTCCTTGGCTTAGGTGGGGGCCAAAGTTGAATGGCGATCGGAAAAGTAGTTTGCATNTGAATTGAGACTGATGCAGTTGCAGATGCACATCAGTGTTGTCACAATTTATCAGTTAAAAACGTATAAACAGATGAAAATTAAACTTTCTTTATCGATCAGACTAGACATACTTTATGATTGTCCAGATTGTTTTTATATCGGGTTCTTAAAAATAAAAGGGTATATTGAATTCGTAGGAAAGTATGTAACAGGGAAATAGTCTGCGACCGCATAAAATATATATTATACATATGTCCGTCTCTCCGTATGAACGCCTAGATCTTTGAGATTATAAAAGATAGAAAAAAAAATTTTTTATATTCAGATTCTGCGGATTCAAGGTCATATTAAGTTTATTTTTAAAATCGGCTTGCTCCCTCTGCTTATTTACAAACCGCGAAATTCTGTGGGGTGTAATATTTGCATTTTAGAAACACCGAATTCGGATATAATATGATATAATATTGGTAGAACACGAATAAACCTATCCGTGTTGCCAAAATCAGTCACACCAGTGAAAATGGCAAAAATGTTTTACGTCTACAAGCTTCTTTAAAGAAATATGTCGCTCTCGTGCGCTTCAAAAACCAGGCGAACACCAAGAAGCGGTCCATTTAAGGTCCAAACCCTCGGATATAATCGATCTTTTTAGTTATTATATCAACGTGTAACCATAAACAAATATATTATATATTACAGAGCCTACTTCCCATTGAGTCACAAATAATAAAGATTGCCCTTTCAGCAATAACTGCCACGCCATTTGTCGGTTGTCCGCTCCTTAAATCAGCATGACTTCAAATTTCTTGAAATTCTTCATTTATGGCAAATGCAATTTTTAAAGTCTTTCCGGCCAGAACTGAAACACCTTTTGCTCGATCTCCACAAAAAGCCAAGCGGGATGCAAAAGCATTTCGAGGTAAACATGTTGGCAAAGTGTTACAAGTGTTGCAAATCGCTTTGGCTGCCTCGGTTGCGGTTGCTCTAAGTCAGAGCGCTTTCCTGGGGGCTACAGGACATAGAGAGCTGGAATGAGAGTTGGCGAAGTGTAAGTCCTTGGCTTAGGTGGGGGCCAAAGTTGAATGGCGATCGGAAAAGTAGTTTGCATGACGCAGTGTCGGGATTATAAACAGTTTGACTTCTGCACACACCCGTAAAATGCGCCCCTGGAAATGAGCAAATCAAAAGCCCTCACAACAACAATGATGGCCTGGCGAGCTGAGCCATTGCATATTTATAGTGAAAACAACTTTCTGGTGTCGTGATTTATGAACGTTTCAACTTTTCCACCTTATCAGCAAAAGTTTCGCCCCCATTCCGATCCACTCCGTTTCCAGTGCTCGGGTTTCCGCTCTCCCTCCTCCATTTCCCGCATCCCGGACCCTAGTCTGGCATATGGCTGGGTAGGTGAGGACTTTTAATATGCACAGAAGAGGCCACCATCGCCGGCACCACTCATCTCCCGCCTTCCTTAAATCACTGATGGTTTTCGCCAAGGGCAACTGCGGGCTGGCGGCATCTAAACTTTAGCGCAAACAACAAAATTTCGTAAAGCATTTTATCACGTTACGCTTTCAGCTGGCTATAAAAATGCATTCACATTCTGCTTGGCTGGGTCTGACATGCGCCATTTTGCCGCCAACTACATTCCCCATCCCCATCCACATTCCCATCGCAGACCCCATCCCCCATCCCCCATTTGCATCCGCATCCCAATCCCCTTCACCATTTGTTGACCCTAAAGCGGCACAGGGGTCTATAAAAATTATGCCCCTAAATCGGGGCAACGTTGATGTTGATAGTGTTGTAGACGAGTTGATTGGGGCCGTATTTACCCAACTCAAACGCTGACAGCGCCACGCTAAGTAAACCTTTTCGATTTTAGTACGAAAATCGATGGCAAAATGTGTAGAGAAGTTATTTCCCGTCTTTGGTTTATGGCGACTGTTTTATCGCGTTAACCAAAATTAACTGAGTTTTTTTATTAGGTAGCGGCTGCGCGACCTGAATTATCTTTCCGCCAGCAAGTTCCAGTGAGTGAAAATTGTTTAATTTCCGTGTTATTGCGCATGTAACTGAATTCTGGCTAATAAATTTGATTCTTTGATTCCTTGCTGAACCGAGTGTGGGCAAAGCCAATCATATTTCACTTAAACACGCTACCGTACACAAATAATTGAGCCAAATGAATGGCAGAATAAAACTAGACGACAGACCGAGAAACTCCCACAATGAGTACAGTGTTTAATTGATTTAAAACCCTGATCTGGAGCAGACAAACAGGCGCACTGCCGGACATGGGTCATAAAAGTGAAAGCGCAAACACAATTATGTATAAATATTGAACAACAATAAATAAAATATCAAATTAACACCGAAACATAGGCGAGAGCTGGGCAGTGACAGGTGCAGCTGGGCTGTGGCGGCAGCCGACTAACCTGGCCACAAATTGTTGTTAAACAAATGTTTTTGGGTGCAAAAACGGCAGAAGCCAAATAAATTGCAATATTCATGACAATTGTAAACACATTCGCACACTCGCATTTAAATGCAAATAGGAATACAATGTGAAAGTTTGCGTCTCCTTTGTGTGCATACAAATTATATTTTGTCAATTGAATGCTACGAGGGCAGCAAAAACATGCATGTGCATACGATATTTAATTTGTGCCCTTCTGCAATTTCGAAGTTTCCATTCAATTATTCGATAATTAAGAATTCATGTCTATGGGGGCCAATGACACTTAAAGTTTTAATGAATTTTCAAATATTTTAAAATAACAGAAGACCTTATACAGACGTCTTAAAAGACATGTGTGTTTAAAACAGTCACTTTTAATCCGGCTTTAATTTTATGATAATTTTCGTTTGCTAATTTGAACACCCGTTGTGAAATAGTTATTGGCAACAGACATTTTAGTGGGTTGCTGCCGCCAGTAACCGTTAATATCACATTCTATCCCGCAGATTCTCTGGTCCTGCCGGATCCTGGACTACATAAATTGGCCTCCCTACTTAAGGTGCAAATTGCCAACTATAAATTGTTTTTTACGATTTATGGGGAGTTGTCCACACTGGTATTCAGTAAGCACAAAAAGTATTGAAAGTATCGATGCTGGTTGAATATTTTGTGTACAATAATTTTACACTCTGATAAGGGGAACAAGTAGGAACGCTGTAGTCGAGATTTCTCGACAACGAGATACCATGTACCTCCTTTCTTTATGAACCATTTCTTTGATGTGCGGCATGCCGTTGCCTAGGGAAGGGGTGGGTAAAACTTTAATTGGCCATATCTTCTATATTTATTGTCCGATCTGAACGTAATTTTGCATGCACGTGTTTGACGATCAGCAGACTTATTGGACTCAAAATTATGCCTCTAGCTTTTTTTTTCGAAGATATCGATTTTTTGCAAATACGAGGGCGGAAAGGGGCGTGGCAAAAATCCAAAAATGACATTATCTGCGCAATAGTTAAGCGAACATAATGCAAAAAGAAATAGGTATCTACCTCTTATTTTGTGCAAGTTATGGGCTAATGTGTCGAAGAACATTCAGTTTTATGCAAATTACGAAGGCGTAAAGGGGCGTGGCAAAAATCCAATAATACCATTATCTGCGTTATTGCTAAACAAACATAATTCAAAAAGAAATAGGTCTCTAACTTTTATTTTGTCCAAGTTATGGGCTAATGTGTCGTTATGGGCTAGAGGTACATTCAGTTTTATGCAAATTACGAAGGCGGAAAGGGGCGTGGCAAAAATTTGAAATAAACTTGATCTGCCTGCAATAATAACACACCAAAAGCAAAAAGAACTAGACCTCTAGCTCTTACCATCTCCGAGAACGAGGTGTTCATACATACAGACAGACGGACAGACGGACGGACGGACGGACAGACGGACATGGCTATATCGACTCGGCTGTTGATGCTGATCAAGAATATATATACTTTATGGGGTCGGAGATGTCTCCTTCTGGCTGTTACATACATTTGCACAAAGTTAATATACCATTTGTACCTTAAGGTACATGGTATAAAAATACGGTATTAATACTTCAAGGTCCAAAACTGATGATATCAATGTTTGTTTACAAGACAAATGTGTCTTGCGTTTTTAATAAATATTACAATTAGATGGAGGGATTTCTACGCTTGTTGTTATCGTCATCCTGTGTGAGTTGATTTCGGGTCGAGCGTTAAGTGTGCCACATTTTCAATTGAAAGCCAACTTTGTGTAAACACGACATTCAATTCGGTGAAATACTATGGGTGGCCTTTGCCCTTGTTGTCGGTTGGCAGTTAAGGTGTATTATCAGCCAATTTCCCCAATGCAGCCCTCGCATCTAAGTACTGTGCTTGCCGCTTATCCAGCTTATTTCGCTTAATGTGCTCGTTTCCATGCAGTTAGTTGCCCTCCCTATCAAACTTTTTTCCCCATTGGCTCCTTATAGTTTCTTTTTGATTGTTTTTTATTTGTTTGGGTTTTCTTATCGCTGAAGCTGTGCTGCTGCAGGAGCCCGGCTAAAAGCCAAATATTCCACCTCCCGGGCGCCCGATCCGCAGCCGGATTGTAAATATGTCTGTTGGCTTGCGCAAGCCCTTTGCATTTTAATTAAGGCGCCCGCCATGAGTGTTTGCTTATTTAATTGCACAATCGCAGCAACTTGCTCAATGATTTTTTTCCGGCTCGACGTTTGTTTGCCTCAACACGACAAGTTTAAATTATTAACTGTCGGCAGCGGGAGCTGAGAGCAGACGCCATAGCTGTAGCCGTAGCCGTAAGCGGTGGCGATCCAACAAGAAATTCAATTTCGTTAAGGCAAACAAGCCAAGGAGCGGCAACGAACTCGTGAAATTTTTCGGCTGCATCTTCAAAAATGAGAGTGCGGGTGGGTGGTTGTCCGGGTGGTCGGGATGGAGAGTTCCAACGATGACGGTGGCAAATTGCAGGCTGCATTTTATATGTCCCGAAATTACAGCCTCCGATGAGTTGCAAGTGTGTGTGGGGGTGTGTGGGAGTGGGCAAACATGAAAAATATATCAGGCAGAAAGCGGAGCTGCACGAGAAACTGGAGGAGCAGGCCAACGAAGACCGACAGCACTGTCGTTCTCGTTGTCGCTGGCATCATTTTACGTCATTTATCACAATCATGACATGGCAGGATGACAGCCTGCAGGCCAGCAGCCGGAATTGCTACTGACGCCGAAAAAGGAGCGGCTGCGGCCCGTACCAGGGCCAATGCGAGGGCCGAATAATCGGGCACTTCGAGCCACAACGGATATTTTAATACAATTTGAAACTTTGCCAGCGGAGTCCCGTCTCCGTGTTTGGCCAGCAATTAAAGACAGTGGATGGATAATTAAGAAAGTTCCTCTTTGGCAGCAAATTAATTTTAAAAATCTGAAAGCAGATCTTCAATGATTTACATCTCATTTTAGGGCATGGTACTCTTCAATAATGCTGAATGTCAAATAACTTGCATGCAATATTATCCAACAACGTTCCCCTCAACCTCGAGCATAACTTGCATTTCAATCATTAATTTATAATTCCGTTTGGGATTGATGTCCATTAGCATTTTACTGGGTGCTGTCCGTTGGTTAATGAATAACCTATTGATTTCTCCTTTGACTTGGTGGCTGTTCCAGGTCATCTCGTTTGGGAAAGCCGTAATATGCATAATGTACTGAGTTGGCTGCAGCGTCCCACAACCGATGGTAATGTACCTTAGGGTACGAAAGGTATAGTATGTTTGCGCAGCCGAGTCAATATAGCCATGTCCGTCTGTCCGTCGGTATGTACTCGTATACAAACGTCGTTCTCCGAGATGGTAAGAGCTAGAGACGTAATTCTTTTTGGTTTATGTCCCTTACATGTACGCAGATACAATTTATTTTAAATTTTTGCCAGACTTGTTACCGTCATCGTGATTTGCATAAAACTGTATTTTCTTCCACATATTTGACATTATCTCCAAAATGGTAGGAGCTAGAAACATTATTATTTTTGTTTTAGGTGCGGTTAGTGTATATTTAAGTGGAATATGTTTATAGCCACACCACCCTTTGCCATTGACAATTTTTATTTTTTCTCCTGCTTAATTGTCTATATATCAGAAATGGTAAAAGATATACATAAATATTCTACTTGGTACGAGTATCTGGCCTTTGTCAGTGCCAATTCCTGGTGAAAAGACGTACATGGTATCTCGTTGTCGAGAAATCTCGACCACAGAGTCTCAGCTTGTTTCTAATCATATTTTTGATATTCATCTCCGTTCATCCCCGACGAACTGCGTCCAAGTGGGATAGACTCCTAGGGGAGAGGACCTTTTGAACATACATAAACTGAAAAGCACCACAAATAAAACAAATAAAAAACCAAGCTAATGGATATGCAAACAACTGGCAAAAGGGACCGGACAGGACGCCCAGTGCCTGCAAATAGCAACGAACCGTAATGCATCTAAATAAACACAAACAGAGAGAAACACTGGCGCAGACCTACGGAAATGCAAAGAGGATTTGGGAGTGGGTTTAGTTTAGTTCAGTTGGCGTTGCAGTGTTGCAGTGCGTGGGGGCACGCAGCGGCCCCTTTGTTGCTCGTTGTCTTTGTGTTTTATGCATATGCACAATTTTTAATATTTATATTTCATTCTATTCCGAAATTCGGCTCACTCCCGCACACACGGGCAGAAGGGACATGGAAACTTGGCAGCAGAAGCAGCAGCAACAATAACTGAAATAACAATGGCTGAAATGAAATAACAGGGGCAGGCTTTATAATTGCTGGTTTTACAACCACAAATGTTGCCACGTGTGTGCTTTTGTGCTTGTGCTTTCGCTTGCACTGGTGTGAGTGACTGCCGCCGCATACATGACACCAATTTATGTGACTGTAGTCCAGTGACCTGACCCCGAAAGTAACCCTTCCGCCAGGCGTCCAAGCAAGAGTATTAATAGCCAGCGAATGCTGTTGATGTTCCCCTGTGTCGGGGCATTACCATTTGTTGTTAGCCCCCTTGTTGCATTTATTCGAATTTATTGTTGCACGCTGTAGCTGTGCTGTAGCAGTAGCTGTTGTATGCCATTTGCGTCATATTTACAAGGCGCCAGCAGCTAGGGCGTGGCCCCTACCGTTTTGTTGCACATTAGAATAATCTGTGGAAGAAATATACACAATTGCAGTCAGAATTACACGAATTACATGCCACAATTTCTGAATTCTCACACCGCCCCGGGGCGGTGAAATGCGCAAAATGCAGCGCCTGCAGCAACTTGGGCAGCAGCCCATAAGAATTCAGTTAGCCTGACAGTTTAATAAAAAACTTTTGCCATTACTTAAAGTGTCCTAAATGCAAATGATGACGGCTTGCATATTAATTTCGATTCTATCTAACCAACGAACGGCCACAAATCACAGGGCGATGCCCTAAGGAGTTTCATTGTTAAGTGTTGGCTAAAGGGGAAAATTTATTCAGTCCCACTACCTATTGATCATACCCTGCATTTAGCCTTCTACACATACAGCGCTTCTGCTGTGGATTGTTTGCTGACGTGTACACATTTTTACCATTCACTGCCGAACCAAAAACCAACGACAAAATGCTTCCCATTGCCAATTTTGGGGAAAGGTAGAGGAAATTTTGAGTTTCGGGGTATCCATATGGGACACAGGCAGTGCCTGTGTGCTCTTAAATTGGAACTTAATTAAAGTTGCACCAGAAAGGCATTCCTGCTGGCACAGCAACAGTTTGAGATATTGCGGCTGTTGTCCTTTGCCGCCCATTTGGGGCATTGCTTTGTGCAATTTCAGTCATTAAATGCTGCCTGCCAGCCAGCCAGTCCTTGGACCTCAAGTGGTGCCTTACTTTGCACGTCCCCATGTTGTCTATACAAATTTTGCCTAGAACAAATCGCTTCGAGGTGAAGTAGTGAGTGGGTGGGCCGAGCTTTTTAATTTTAATGAGATCTCACTGGCTGACTACGTGACTGAAATGGTGTTGGTGTTGGTATCAGTGATGGCGTTGGCCAGCCTGTAGCCACGCCTTGCCACTAATTGAGGCGGCAAAAAATGTTGTGCGCTGACTGTGCTTCGGGCCTCTTCCTGACACCGTCACTTCCCTTGTGAGCTGACAGCTTTTAATTACGAAAATATGTATATTTAAGGCGTTTTTCAAAGATTGAAAGTGGAAACGAAGGGAAACACAAGAAGTGCTTAACAATTTCTGTCAACTTTCTATAGACTGGTGCTGAAAAGCGCCATTTGAACGAGTTTGTCTCCAAAAGGACTTTCTTTAATATTATATTATAATGCATGTTGTAATCCAATCACCGTGTTTTCCTCTGCACTTGGACGGGTTCAATTGATTTCAATCTTTTTTAGATTTGTAATGCCTGATGTCTGAAGAGATTGCTAATTTGATTCCCCCGCCCGCAACATCCACTACAAATTGCGACCACGCAATGGCCAAAAAAGAATGGGAAAATGGAAAAGGACCTGTCTGGGTCATAGAATAAACCGCAAAGTAGATTGATACATTACGTGTCCTAGTTGAACGGACATAAGGCTAGAGCCGGTGTGTGTGCGAGTGTGCATGTGGGTTTGTATGTTTGCCCACACAAATGCGCACACACAGAACAAAATCCTGATGGAAACTGATTGATTTGTTGCATTCGCTTGCCAATTCGAATTTCAACAAATTGGGTTTTTGCATTTCAATCAGCTAAAAAGCTGTGCTTCCCGGTGCAAGAGCGCTCCATGCCATACGGTTGGAAGCTGGCCAATGTTGTTTCGATTTAGTCAAATTAATTTTTAAATATACTACCGAAATCTAAGGGCTGCCTGGTTGTTGATTTGGGTCAGAAATTTAATTATGGAAACAGCATGATAATTGTCCTGACCTAGCCTTGCTCCCGCCGCAGAAGGAGTATGCGAATTAGGGAAAATTCAAATAAAATACCAGGGAATTGTTAAAAAAAAAAGCACAAAGCGCTAAAGCGAAATTCATGTCAACGGAAATGTTTTGCTCCGATGACAATAACAGCAGCCAAAAGCGGCCGGAGATGGCGGTCGGGGGAAGGATGCTTTGGGGCGGGGGGTTCGGGCACAATGGCGTTGCGTTTCCGTTTCCGCCGCCAGTGCTACTCACTCTCCATTACCATCAGCACAGTCCCACCAGCACTACCACCACTGGAGCAGCAGTAGCAAATGGCGCAAATGAAAAACTACTTTTTGCCGGCCAACAGCATCCTCTCTAGATGCTCCCTTTGTTTGTTGTTTTTGCTCAGATCCTGTGACAATGCCGCTTGGCTGCCAGCAGCTCCGTTGACATTCCGCGCTGACAACAATGCGCTTTGCTAAAATTTCCCCAAAAGGTGGCAAATGCTGAAAAAGCAGAAATGCGGGCAGAGGCAACATCGATGACCCAAGGCGGCAGCCACCTCTCCGCATAACAATTCTGGACAGCCAACAGATCCTATTTTTCACCGTGCATCCGTTTGCAAGGTTGTATTTCTTTTAAAACACCTAAAGAAACAAGAGTGCATGTTTGCATACGAGATGCACATGATGCGGGGATTTGCAATTACAGTGTTGATATTGTAATTAGTGATTCATGTCTACTGGGACACGACTGCGACCATTTTTTGTGTGATTTATGGCTGCGCATTCCGCCACAATGACACGTGCTGGGCAAAGGGTGCTCCGCTTTTTATGATATACCCGGAATGCAGGACGTGCCTGAGCCGCCGCAGCTGCGTTTGCATAAATGGTTCAGACAGGAACTAAAAAAAAACCAAAAAGCAGCAGCCGCGGCGTGGGATGACAAAAATTCAATTTGGATTTTATGTAGCCTGGCAGGCGCGTCCCGGTCAGCACGAAAAATGCACTCAGCCTCCAACGGAATCATAAACATGGCCAAATCTGAGCTTGAGCCCGGCCAGACGAAACTCAGTTACTCCTACAAGTTATGAGGGGTTTGCTTTATTTTTTCTCTTCCTGGAAAGAGGCAATTTCTGGCATTAAGTAAGCGTTTTTCAACTCTTCCGAGTCCAGGGCCAGAGGAGGTAGGCAAAAAATGGCCAAGCCAAATTTAAAATACCAGAGCCGTATAGATGGATATAAATGCCAACATATGCAGGCTGCAGGCTTCGCTTGGCCATGTCCTGCCGGCGCATCCCAGGACGTCCAGCAAACACAGGAAGCGCAGCGGACAGTGGTAGGATAACGTTTGCAGGAAGCAAAAGCCAGAATATGATAAGCGCTTGACAAAAAGAGCAGTGCAGCAAGCAGGGCAGGAAGTCGGTGCCGCAGGATCGGGCAAATGGCAAATGGAAGGAATCGTGCGGTGGTGGGCTCCCCCATGTCAGTCCTTGTGAATGTGCATGTGTGAGAAAGACATAAAGCCGAATTTTGGGGCAAAAGTATTTTTATGACCTCTGCTTGTTAGGCTTTATTGGTGCGCAAAAGCAATTAAAGAAGACATAAGGGGCAAAACGGGTCGCAAAAAAGGCTGCGTAGACGAAATTCGGGACCGGATACAGTGAAGCAAAAATGATAGATGAAAAGGGAATGGATTTTTCAGAAGGCAAAAAAATATGGAAAACCCTTATATTTCCATGCATACTGCCAAAATTTAATGGGCGCCCGTTTAAATTGGTTCGATTCTAGGCAGTTCAAAAAATATAATAATTAAAACATTTTAACATAATAATTTTAAGCCTTCCTAAGAAAAGGTTCAGACTTTAGCTTTCTTCATACTTAGGTGTAGTGTAGTTAGCATATGTACCATTTGTATACCATATACCTGAAGGTACAAATGCTATTATATGTTTGAGCACATGTATGTAACAGGGATACATTTCTCTCTAAGGTATATACATATATTCTTTATCTGTATTAACAGCCGAGTCGATCAAGCCATGTCCATCTGTATGTATAAACACGTCGTTTTAGGAAATGGTAAAAACTAAAGACGTAATTCTTTTTGACCGTAAGATCCGTAAAATGTGTACGGCCCCTAATGCCTTCATGATATACATAAAACTGTATTTCCTCCGCATATTTTTTATCGGAACTATTGCGCTTTCAGTTATAATATTTTACGGGGTAGTGAGACATTAGGTGCCTAACAATTTTTCATTCAAATCTCAATTTTGAAAAAAAGCGACATACGATACATATGCGGAAATGCGTCAATATATTCACTTGCATATTTGTCTTACTTTACAGCAACAGATATAAATATTTCCTCTTACAGTAAATATCTAGGCTTTTGGCAAGTTCTATTAAGATCGGGCAATAAATAATGTTGTCAATGCTTAGTGAATGCCTGATGAAAATATGTAGGTACATGGTATTTCGTTGTCGAGAAAACTCGTTTACAGCTTTTTTACTGGTTAATGTTAATTTTAAATGAATTCTGTGCATATTCTACTTCTCCACTAGATGGCTCTTTGCTCCGATTTGTGTTTAAATTTGAGGATGAAAGCGTGGCAAAAAGCGCTCTGAACCTCTGTTGTCAGAGACAACAGAATAATATCGATTATTAGCACCTACCGAGGCAACCGACGACTGTCAGCTCCAGCTTTTCACGTTTCCAAAGTTTGCGTTCAGCGAGCACAAAAACGGCAACAGCAGCAAAAGTGTAGATGTGCGGAAAGCCAGTCAGCCAGCTAAGCAGTCAGGCAGACAGACAAAAACAAACAAACAAAGCGCCCCGGCAACCAGAGGGGGCATCCCAAAAATTCCATCAGGCGGGCGGGGCGTGGCAACAGCGAATTTCGTTAGCCCAATTAAAGCAATTTTGCCAGCTCAACTATTGGGGCAGCAGCTGGGAGCAGCGGCAGGAGCAGGGGCAGGATTGAAAGCCAGGATAGAATTGCCAGACAAAAACATAAACCCTTCTGGTGGTACTGCTGCTGCCAAGCTGGCGGGGCTGCGCCATACATTTGGCATTTCATTAACAAGCATTTGAAGCAATCGGGCTCATTAGCTATGCCAATCTAGATGGTAAGTAACTGCGATGATGACCATGTCAATTTGGGGGGATTAGTGACGCCATGGCAATCGTAAGCGGCTTAGTTCCTAAGCTATGCCACCATGAAAGCCCAGTCCCATGTAAGTCTGCCACCTATACGGGTAACAGGATTCGCCCCAAAAGCAGAAAAACTTTGCAGTCAGCAACACTTGCGGGCAGATTTATGTACCTTTATCAAGGACCTCAAAGTCTTATGCATGTTCAATTGCAGAATTTATTGTTTACACGCAATCAGCTGGGTAATGAAAAACACGTCACACAATCGGTTCAGCAAGAAAAGGCAGGAAAAACGCCATAAATTTAAGCGGCCCAATATGATTTATGCGACGGCTTGGCAAAAGACAAATGGCCATGTAATTGAATTACGGCACCGAACAAAAGATGACAACTTTGCTGAGTAAGCCCGAGCACTTATGCAAATTAGCTCTGCCCGCTCGCCAGTTGCTTGGCGCTGATAAGGAAAGGGCACCCACTGAAAACAACATTGATTGCAAAATCAATGTGCTGCGCGCTCCTGTCTGGCTGGCCCAAAGCCAGCTAAGCGGCATCAATGCCCCGCTAACGACACTGACACCATCCAGGGGTCAGGCCGGGCATCGAAAGTGCAAGCTCAGAGTTCGCCAGCGGGCAGTGAAGATAGAGAGCGAGCGCAAGGCAAAAGAACGCAAACGGAAACGGAAGCGCAAGATGACGGGAATGGAGTCATGAGCATTATTTGTGCAAAATTACCTTTAACGAGGTGACTAGCTGGAGCGGTCGGTCCTGTTGCATTACCATTACCGCAATAAACTGTAGCCGTCTTCCACATCGCCTCCATCAGCATCTTGGCCAAGTTGCTGGCAAAATTGCACTTGACTCGAATGCCAATTACATGGCGCTGCAGATGTCAGCGGCAGGCAGCCCCCGGTATCCTGGTCGCCTGGCAGCAGAGGCAGAAGCGGCTGCAGGATAGCTGGATAGCTGACTCCTTGCCAGGCTGCTTGGGGGACTCTGGCAGCGGGGTCGGTAAGGCGAGAGTGACTCGGCAATGCTCGAAGGGAATTGCCACAAAGTGGATTAAATATGAATAAAAGATATTTGAGTAAATTGCATTACCCGGACGCTGGAGAGGTTAGGCTGTATTAACTGTCACTGCATTAAGCCGCCACAGTCGCAGCCGCAGCTCTGTCCCTGCCCCTGCCCCAGCCACAGATAGAATTGTGTTGACATTTTTGATTTCGACCCCGGCAATCTGTGGCCAAAGCCGCAGCTTCACTCCAGATATCTCTCGCAAAGCAAAAAGTTAATATTTAATCTGCTCACATTCAGCTGCTAAAGCGACAAAAGTTTTAATTAAGAGAGCCTTTTATATCTACATAAGCTGAAAATATAAAATTTCAGTTTCAAGTTTAATTAAATTCTTTGTTTAACTAAAATGAACCAAAAAACAATTGAATCAAAAAAGCGCACCGAGCGCGGAGAAAATCCCATTTGGTCTGGAAGCGTAACCACAAACCCGCACATAAAAGGCTAAGTGCAATTGCATACGAGTATAGGGGCGTGTGAGTGCGGGAGTCGCTTGTAATTAAATTCCCTGGCCGCGATATTTGTTTCTGCAGAGCTTTCCCTTCCACGGCAAACACCGAATGTCCGGGCTGCGGGCCACTTCCTTTCATCATCACGATGGCCAGTGCAACAGGACACTGCGGGTAATTCGATTACGTTCTGCCCTGACCCACGTCCGTGAGTGTGCGATTTCGCGCTAAAATTTTAGCAAAGCATTTACTGAATGTGATTCGCCAGAATATAATACATCGAATGGGAATTCATATCACAATGATACCCGTGACTTTAATAATTATCCTTTGAGTTTCCCGGACTAACTTTTCCGAGCAGCCATAAATCATTACGGCTGACTTTAGGTTTAATCAGCTGTCGTAATGCATTTTCAATGTTTGCTTTTGTGCCATCAAATCGAAGTTGTCAATATTAATCAGCTTCGCTGGGGCCTCCCTGGGAGGAGGAGCCGTCGGGTTCAATTAGAAGGAAAACTTTCCGAGCGAATCGCAGTGATTTATTCTGTCGGGTACTAAGTAAACCCTGTTTATGTTTCGTTTTCAACCGAACCTGCTATTAGTCGAGCCCGTGCAATGCTGCAGCCCGCGAAACGTACCGAAAAAATTTGAATTGGAAAAAAGCGATGGCGGGGGCGAGAAGAACTCTCATAACTGAATAAACTTTGGCAAAAGCAGCAAACTGCAAATAAGTTGGCAACAGTTAAAGCACGCTCCAGACACAGCACTTGCCCGGGCTATATATTTCTGTGGCCACTATCGAGTGCCGCAGACATGAAATTTTCACAAAGTAGCAAACTTTATGCCGACGCCGACTCTGACGCCACACACAGACGTACAATTGGGTTTTAGCCTGGTCGCCAAAAAAATATATGTATGTATGTATGTTCGTGTCCGTATTCGCATAAAAAATTGGCAGCGTGGTAGCGGCAGCTAACTGGAACTTTTTTCCTGCTTCTCTTGATTTTCGTTATTTTTTTTAAATATTTTTTCCCTGTGTTTTGTGTTATTGTTGCTGTGCATGTATTTCTATATTTATGGAACTTTTTCAATTTGGAACTAAAGTTTGCTTTTTCGGGTAAATTTTTATTCATAACAAAGCAACGCGTGACCGTTGCGAGGAACCAACAAATTTAATGGCAAAGCAAACGCGGCGAGGCAATTGCAAAATGGGTTTCGCCGCGGCCGCAATATATTTCGGCGTAGCTGTGATATATTTACGTTATTAAAAACTAATTTACATCGTGTAAACGGTCGGAAATTTCAGATTTATGGCCGCTCATAAAAAACTAAAAGCCCCGAAAAATGTGATGCATTTGCCACAGACAACACAACGCCATGCAACAATCGGGGGTCGTGGGGGAGGGTTTTTTACCACAATTGCCGGAAAACCTAACTGATTTTTTGTCCTGACCGGGCAAGGCGTATGCCTTAGGGTGGAGAAGGAATTGAGTAGCTTTAATGGGTCGACAAAAATAATTGACGCTGATTTTCGCTCTGTGATTGCTTGCTCGAAACGAGAGCTATAAATTAAAATTTACGGGTGAACTCATTATCCTGAAATCACTTTGCGCACTCGTGTGAGCTCCTGTCACAGCGAAATTAAACTGCTGGCCGGCAAAGGACGTCATAATAGGCACGACGGCATTTTTAAGCCAAGCCACTTTGTATAATGCGATGTGCATTTAAATGCGCTTAAAACAATGCCCGGCTCTGTCGGCTGAGTTTAATGCGTTGGAAACAAGCCGCTTAATTGATGAAAATTTAAACGAATTTCAATCTCTCCGATTTGTTGTCCAACTTTCAACTCGGCTCGTGCGCCCTGCAGTGTTTGGTTTATGAATATATAAATCTGGATAAATAACAATAAAAGCCGACACACATGTAATAGTTAATTCATTGGCTTCCTCCATCTGCCCCGGGTCGTCAAATACTGTAATCGCTTCTATAATTTTCATTAGCAACAATCTGAACACGTCTATCAAGCCCCGAAAACACTTGTACCCATTTGGCTACAGCTCTTTTACTTCCACTTCACTCTCCATCCGTGTGTGTAAGCCCGAGCATGTCAGCTGCCAGGACAACGCTTTGCACTGAGTTTGAGGGCCATAATTAGCTGCGCTTGTGTTTTGTGCGTTGAGGGCCCGTCAAGTGCTTATCGATTGTCCAGTTCCCATAATCACACAGGAATGATCGCCATCAATGGGTTTTGTGCGCGTCGGTGAGTGTGTGCACGAGCTAGTATCGGAATAAATAGTCTCCGCCCCTTGATGGAGTGCGAGGGGTTGGGTGGTGCTTTGTGGCAATTACTGCACCATTTAAGCCACTACTAGTTATCCAGTCAAACAAATTGCTCCATACAGCGTTCCCTGGAATATGACAAGTATTTTTTTTCGTGCGGTCCCGTTGCGTAACGGCCAACCTCCCACCTCTTGCCCGCCCCACCGAGGGGCGCAGCCGTGTAACGTACGGCTCGAGTCGCAACGATAGGAACGAGCGTGAATTAGTAAAGAGGCGAGGAATCTAGTTAATATTCTGTTGAAGATATATACTCGTACAAATATGGGTCACTAAATTCCTTCGATCATCTTTTAACAAATCCAAGCACATCCATGGAACTTAAATCCATTGAGTTTTAACAAGTTTGCAAAGCACCATTTTTGGAATTCCGATTGTGTTTCCGTAAACTAAATTGTTCCAATATCTTTTTGACCACGCGTGTAAATTGCAGTAGGTCTTAAAATCTGATTAAAACTAACCGAGCTACACCATCAATTCTCTGCTCAAGGTTGACTCCTTAAGGTTACAGCTGAAAATCCCGCTTCCTTTTGCCAGCCTAGTGAGACAAACCCACCCAGGCGAGAGCGTAACATTAAAAGCAATTTTCCATTGTGAAAATCCTTGTTTGAATGCCAAGTGCAGTGGTGTAGGTACCCCTCTACGTGTGAGGGATCCTTTGGATGCGTGTTACTTTGAGTGTGTGGATGGGGAGGGTGCGTGTGAAGATGAAAGGAGATGCTGCTTGGGTTTCAGCTGCCTCGCATTTGTATGTTAATGTTAATGGGCATGCGAATCTGAATGCGAAATGCTTTGCGTGTTGTAAAATCTCATCCTTTTTGAAGTATTCAAATTACAGATTTAAACCTTTTCTGAGCGATTGTTTAGACAGCTTCTTGGGGCTCCTTGGGTGTTGTTACGCCTGGTTAGGTCCTTAATTTGATGCTGAACTCCTTTGAGAGGCGTCTGGAAAGCAGCTGCATATATGAGCTTCATTAAACACCAAACGTAACTGAGCAGCTCAGCTAAGCATATGCAAAACGGCTGGCCTCTGTCTCTCTGCTCGTATTTTACATTATTTATTTTCAATTTTGCCAGAAAGGCATCCATACACACCTGATTGCTGGCAGCCAAAAACAGCGCGTCGGCGGTGGCACATCTCGCACCTTCTCCTCCTGCTGCACCTCCTGCACTGCCCCCGATCCGCGAACTGGTCTAACACACGTTGCGTATGCGTGATGGCAGGGGATGCGTGCATTTGAAATGCAAAATAGTTTTGTGTGCCGCAAAAATGGCTGCCAGTCGGCGGCTGTTGGCTGTCGGCTGTTGCCTCATTTGCATGCATGATGTTCGCGCCTTGATGAGGCCTCCAGGCCAAAAGTAGGCGGCACGGGGCGGGACACACTCTCCGCGAACCAGCCGGCTTACCTGCCAGGACCATTTGGGTCTGCTGACATCTGAGGGGCATTTTTGGACGATAAAAGCATTTGGGGCGAATTTAAATAATTAATAGTTGGGTGAAATTTTGCGTTCAAAATTCGTATTAAAATTTAAAGAGGCCTACTGCTGTGGTTCCCTCTGCCAAAGAAAAAATTGGTTTGCCTCTCCTCAGCATAAGCTCTTTTTTAAGGGCTTGTTTGCTATTTAGCCCGTAACATTTTTACAAATGTTTTAATAATTACCGCACTTAAATTTAAACACTCCCCGCCCGCAGGAGCTTCGCACTTCCATCTGCTCACCAGGCAGCCCAGGAGCAAATTGTACAAAGTAGCATTTTGGGGTTAACTTCAAGTTAACAGCATTAACAACAACAATGGGGCGGGTAAGCAAATACAACAAATAACGAACAAGCAAAAGCTGTAGCAGCGACGAAGGAAAAAGGGCTTTAAAAGTTTCTTAATGTGCAAAACTTTGTTGGGCTTTGCACTAAAATGAGAAAACACAGGAGCAGAAACAATGTGGAAAACGCAAAACGGAAAGAAAGAAAAACGAGAAAAAAAGGAAGGATACAAAAACGCCACCAACAACGCGTAGGCAATAATTGCAATTTTATTTTATTTCCCCCTAAAATGGTCCATCGTGGGGGGCGTGAAAAATTTCAGAAACCAAGATGTCCCCTCTCCGAGTAGGTCATATAAATCAGCAGCGTTTGTCATGCGTTAGCCTCTGAGCCATATTTTCTGGCGGGACCCCGAACAGGAATCCCCAAACTTACGAGCGGCAAACGCTGACATGACCTGATCCCGGCTCCTAAACCCGGACCCGCCCCATCCATCCACCCCCCTTGAAGGAGAAGAGGTACGACGCCGAAAAACATTTCATACATAGTCTTGGGAATTAACAGCACATTGAGCGCGCCGCTCCTTTTCCTTACTTTTTGCTCGTCGAATGCCCAGACATGTGCAGCGTGTATGCATGCAAACGATGCTTTGGAGACACAGCGACGTTGATAAGTTTGCATATAAATTGTGACACATGCTACGCCCGGCCGGAACATATTTTGGCGCCAACTCGATGGAAACCGACGGAGTGCCCTCTCACAGGAGCGACAACATTATTTATGTCCAGGCGAAACTATTAGCCGAGATTTTGATTAAATTTCTAAATACCCGGGACCGGGACTGGGTTTGCGTCTTGCCATATTAGAAAAGTTTATGGCACACCAGCCAACACCATCCCAGCCAGATGGCTGGGGAGTTCATATTGGGCCCGAACTACGGTGCGTATGAGTAATGCATGCCGAAACAAAAATGTCAAAGGTCTGAACTTTGCCACACATTCACACAGCCCCGGACCGAGAGCCGACAGAGACAAACAGCCAAGTCCGCCTCCCTGCCAGTCCTGCTGATGCGGCGGCTGCTCCGTCTCGTCCTATGCTCCCCACTACCCGCTCCGTTGCTGCTGCTGTTGCTGTTGCTGCTGCTGTGACATGCCCTAAAGTCCTCCCAAGTGTCTGCTGTGTCGCATTGAATTTATTGGAATTTTCGTTTTGCTTTGAGCCAGTCGAGAACGTCGTTGGCCTGTCGTGGCTTGTTTTGGCCTGGCCTGGGCCTTTCCTTTCCTTTACTTTCCGTTCCGATCCTTTCCCTCTTCGATGCATCCCTGGCCCGTGTCTCGCAGAGTCCTGTGTGTAGATGAGGCTGCAAAATATTTCCGCTGTCTCTCCGCTTTGCGACCTCCGACCCTTCGACAAACAATTCCGTTAATGTTTCGGTGGCTTGTGGCTGACAGCGGTCAGCGAGCGGCTGGCTTTGCCGTTCAATGGAAACCCCAAGTTCAGCAAACCTAAATATTGTATGAGCTTCACTTTTCTATTACATAGCGGCGGGTGTTCGTCGGACTGAGGGGACGGGAGCAGGTCGACGTGGCTGTTGAGTAATTTTCAGGCTATAAGCTTCATGTTTTATTTATTCTTGGATTGTGTGCGGCTCAATCGGTTGATTGGCAACAAAAGCAACGACGAGACGGGCGACCGATTGGGAGTTAAATGTAAAACCAAAACCGAACCAAAGATAAATTAAGGCTTTATTTTTTCCTTTCTTTTTCGAATATAATAGCACACACTTTTCAGTAAGACAATTCAAATATAATTTTAATTTCCAAATGCATTGTTTTGCCATAATATTTCTTCAAAAATGTGTTTGATTTTAGAACTGTTTTAAATTTGAAATTGTAATACGCTCTTGTCCATTGTAATTAATAGAATTAATTAAATTCTACCACAGTTTCCCTCCTTATTTCAAAACAAATCCGTCGCAAAAAACCGCCAAGGGCTGTTCCCAATTCAAATCTTCCTACCCAAGGCCAAAAAAACTTTTTGTTTGCGTTATTGTTTTAATGGCCAAATAAATAAATATCGATTATGCCCGGGCAGGTGAGAGCAAGTGTAAGCAATATTTTGGTTGCTTTCAACACAAAAATGCTCCCCGTGGCGCTGAGCTGTCAGCTAGCGTGTTTAAAAAGTTTGCCCTTCCGAAACCAAACCAAAACGAACTAAACTGAACCAACTCCCCGGGCAATTGTTCGGGTCCGGGGCTGATCCGAGCCTGTAACCGGGAGGGATGAGGGCTCGAGCTTAGGCCATGATAAGACTAATGCCAGCCGCTTGGCTAATTGAAAAAGTTGCATTTCTGTTGTGCCCGTGCGCAGCCAACGGGAAAACGAGAAATTGTTGCTTGCTGGGTAACTAAAAAAAGGAAGAGATTGTTATTACAACAGCAGTCCTTGGTATTTGTGGTCAAGTTCTGTGAGACATTTGCATAATAAGCCTTGTGTATGGAGCTGTGACTGTGACTTTGACTGTTCCCATTATGGTTATTGTTACGGCCACGACCAGAGCTGCTCCCTGTGGCCGGCGGCGCATGAAATTGTTGTCTGCCTCAGGTCGGGGCTTAAAAATTAGGAAAGCTCTAGATCCGAGAGGAAGACATTTAAGCTCGCCAGTGGGCCAGAGCTCCGGCTGAACCTGGAGGCCAAAGCGGAAAGCATAAATTTTCGTACGATATGAGAACAGCCAGCAAACATCCGCACATAAATAAATCATAAATATTAAATGAAAATGAAAAATGTGCAGCAGCAGGAGCAGCCGGAACAGGGGGTATGGCTTCGAAAGAAGCGCACAGAACCTGTCAGCAAGTGCCTGGCCAGGGAATAATGCAGGAGCCAACAATGTACCAACGATCGCATGATTAGCGGCAGTCCAGAGCCTTAGTGCGAAGGGGTGAGTTTACAGTAGAAGCAAACCAAAACCCGACCAGATGTAGAGCCGGAACCAAAGCCAGAATCATCCCATGACTCACCAAAAGCGATTGCAGAGAAAACAAATTCAAGTTCATAATAAAATCCTTTTAAGCTTTTGTTGGTGCAGGGCCCAAGACCAAGTCAGACTGCACCTTGTGCTCTTGCCTGGGGCAACGCACGATATTCTCACAATGCAGAAAATTACTAAATTCGATATGCAATTTATAAACTCGAAGCTCGACGAATCCCCTTGCCCCGATATTCGGGCGCCTGGCCCTGGTCCGACTCGGGCTCCGACAGTGTCTGGCTTTTTTGGCAGCGCTGCTGAAAACGATTTGGTAAGTACTGTTTGTTGATACCCAGCCAAGGCTTAAGTGTACCCAGAGCCAAGAACTGCAAAATCCTGGTGGAAATACTTTGCTTTAATGCGCTTTGCCCAGGCATTCAGAGGCTATTGAGAGTTTCGATGCTGCAATGCTGGGGCTGGGGGCTCACAGTGTGTGTTCTGGCGGTGGCTTGTTATTTGAAGACGTTTAAGCCGAAACTGAGGCAGAGCAGAGAAAACTATATCTATTTTCAATTTACCCTTCCGTTCCCTGTTGCAGTTGTGCGTTTTATACTAACCCAACAAGCGTTGCCTTTCAATTTTGAGCTTCTTAGTGTAGTTTGCTTTCTGATTGTTTCTAATGAAGTTTGCTTCTTTTCGCTCACCTATGACGTAGCCTTAGTGCTCAATATTCTACTGTGGAAACCAAAAAACCAATACAAAATAGGGTATATAAAACATTATTTGAAAACTCTCCTGACAACTAATGGTTTAGCTCTTATCTCTAAAAGTTTTAAATTTGTACACATATCTTTTTAGCATATATTTTTTAAGCTAAGTACAGATAAATGCCGGCTAATAAAAATTTAATTTAAATTCAATTATAGTAAGAGGTTTTAAGACTTCTTTTGAATGTACCTGTACCTCTGGAACCCATTTACGTCGTCATCGCACCTCACAATGCACCCTAAAACACCACAGCCATCCTCTGACTCCTTTACAGCCATTAATGCGCAGAAACAACTGGATCGCGGAGAAAGTCGTGAGGACAAGATGATTTAAAAAGCGTTAACATATTCTCAGACGCATATCTGGGGAGGTGAGCACTTCGGGTCGCAACCGCAAACGCAAGGAGCCGGCTGGAATAATCATTAATCATATTCTAACGTGGCCAGGACTCCACAGTTCTGGCACGACGGAAAGTTGGCATACCGGGTCGGTGTCCATGTCTAGGTCATAGCCTTAGTCATAAAGCATTAACTTGCCGGGCATTTCCAGGGCCAGCTCCCGTGTTGCGGAGACGGCGGATATATTATCAAGTTGATTCCACTGGTGGTGGTTGGTAGTGGGTGGCAACCGCGACAAATTTGAAAAATGGCAAAAACTTTTAATGCCATGCCCCCGCCAGCTCGTGCCGCAGTTCTAGCCCCACACCTCGCATGACATACGAGCTGAAATAAATATTTTTTTCCTGGCATGTTACAAATGTTTTGAGTCAGATGAAAAGTTTGCTTCATTGTGAGCAAATTTAAAAGCTTCTCGAGTTGCCAAAGCGCTTCGTTTCGTCCCTGGAAAACTTTTCCTGCCACCGAGCCGCTCGGAATTGTTATTTCAAATTTAAATAGCCCAGACTGAGATGTGAACGAGTATGTGCCATGCCGGCTGAATTACTCGACAATTTTATGACCCCATACATAAAATCCGTATGACGCTGCAAGCGCAAGCCCCACACATCCTGCCTCTCCGCCAGACCTCGTCAGCTGTTTGCCGGCAGTTGGCTGCCAGTCTCCTCTGGAGAGGCTTGCTTTTCGGGGGAATCGGTGGGGCCGAGGAGCCGAGTGGCAAGTGTCTGGTAAGTGTAAATCGGCTTTGTCGTCGCTTGCTCTGTATACAATGTAAACACAAACTGCAAAATACTGGGTAACTGAGAAGAAAGTCGAACGTTTCTCTCGGCTGGACCCACTTTAATCTCTCAAAATCCTCTGCCTCTTGCCAGTATAAGAGAATCCCTTTTCTTTAAAACGCATGCGTGATTCTAAGAAAATCCAACATCAGCTGCCGAGAGAACTATTTGTTTATAGTAAGCAAATTATTGTTAAATCGGTTTGCATCGGTAATATCATAACTTTTCAGACATCTTGAGTATTTTGAAATATAGTTTTTATCATTTTTTCCGGGAAAAAATAGGTGCTAATATAAATCTAGTTTACTTGCAATATCAGTATGCTCTTGAATATTTCGGAGACCAATACCATCTTCAATCTACCACCATTCTCAAGATCTAAACTTCACTTGCCTCGCAAAGAGGGAAGTAAAACTCGGGGGAAAAAACTTTTTGGCCAAACATCAAATTCACGCCGATTTTTGTCATTAGAGCAACAGAAAACTTTTGAGAGCAAGCTCTCGAGGCAACCGTCCCTTTGTGCCTCCCTCTATCTTCCGGATGGGGATCCACCTACCGCTGCGACCTTGCCAACCCACAGCACCCACCATTACCACCCTGTCCATAAGCCAAATGCAGACCAACTGTCACCCGGGCAAAGGGGCGCGTTTTTAATGGTCAAAAGTTTTATGTTTATTGTTTATGCGTTGAAGCAAAAATTTTCATGAACTTTTCATTGTTCCGGTTTGTTGGCAGAAACTTTTAGCATACAATGCACTTTAATTTGGCTGCCCCTGCAGCATCAGTAGCGCCGCGCCCAGCGGATTCTGCCAAGAACCGCCGTGGAAACAATGGGAAGGCAAATGTTGCAGCAAAAGTTTATGCGCCAAAACTTGGGCAAATGACATTGACGGGGCCATTAATGCAAAGGTTCAGGGGTGGGAGATGTGGGGTCGGAGATTGTAGGCGTTTGGCCGAAGACAACCTTCAATGCCATTGACTGGCCGGGCGTTTCATTTGCGCGTAATATGCGCAAGGCAACTTTGTTTTATTGGCTGGCGAAGGCAAATAAAAGTTTTGCAGCCCGCCAGCTCAGAGTACAGCCGTAGTGTACAGCAACGCAGCCTTAAATTTAGTTTGAGCAACTCCACTGTCCCGGGGACAGTTAATTTTTTCAATTCAAAGGCAAAACAATGAAATGTCCGGCACAGTTGGTGCTGGTGCCGGTGCCAGTGCCGGCCCAGGCTCATTTTTTGCTCGTCGTCATCTTGTTAACATTTATTTTCGCCTTTGCCTCAGAATATCTGCCTTCCGCTCCCCGTCGCTGACTTACAATGTAAAAGTTGCTCCAACTTGTGTTCTGTTTCTGTTCGCTTCTCTTCAGTTCACTTAGGTTCTGTTCTGCTCAGCATTTTTTTGGCCCTAGCAAAAGTTTGGGCACTTAAAGCAGTTTGTCAGTCCGTTTGGAGCGTTAACTTGGCCATTCTGCGGAGCTTGCATTCCGGCTGGTTAGAACGGCTGCACAGCTTCGTCTCAAATTTTCAATCATCGCATTATACAATGTGGTCCTCTGCTGGATGTTCAGCAACAAAGTTTCGAAAAGACTCGCCGCACACTTTGCATTTCATGTGTCGCTGATGCCCGAATCCGACTACAGACATATGGCTTTCTAAGCATATTTGAGAGAAGCATATACTAGTTGATGACATAATAAATTGCTCCAAATGTCGACCAGCACACGCTTGGCAACGCATATGAACAGCCCAGGGTGAGCTGTGGAGCCTGCAAAATTACTGCATTCAAACGAGAAATTGTAAAGGAAAACTTATAATTTTTTTAATACTCGTATACCCTCATTGACACACACTTATACGCATTTCTTATAGCTTAGCTTTTTTGCTATTTGTTTGTTGAGCTTCTAGGATGTGTGAATATGAAATTTTAAACTTAATATTTCACGGTTCGGGTTCACCCAAATAAACGTATACACTTGCATTTGAATGCCAGGGAAAGCATTTCTCTCGCTCCAAATTTGTTTATTCGTTTGGGGATGTGAAATATTTTTTACTGCCCGTCGAAAGTGAAGTGTAAATATGCCCCAAAGAGATGCTATCAAAGCTGTTGTTTTCGTTGCTGCCACATTGTTGTTATTGTTGTTAGTGTCAGTCACAGATGGGCCAAATGCCACCCGCAGGCCGATCGGCTTCGTGTGCAAACAATAAAGTATTTCAAAATAAAGTAAATATGTCTACAAAATGGCTGCAGCTGAATGCTGAAAACGAATCGAGAATTCCTTGCACTGAAGGTTTAGTTCCTGACACGCCAAGTCGCAATGGCAATTTAAGAAAAGAATTGGCTACATTCTGCTCCAAAAAGTGCTCCTCCCACAGTGTCTCGCCATTTCTGGGTTAATAGAATCTAAGGTAATTTGGAAAACATCTTAATTGGTATAAATTTACTTCACCATTCATTTTATTTAGAATATAATATTATACAACCAAATTGAAACCAAATAATATTTTGTGATTCCATTTATCCGTTTTAAATATGAAAATATTCACTTAGCCTATATATGGATTAAATAGAAAATATCTTAAGTACAAATATACATACCATTTATAAACAAAAATTTTAAAAGGGTTGAAATTTGTATATTTCATTCGACAGCAAATACCCAACCCATCAAGTAGCACCGACCCACTGTGCACCGTGGACACATGGGACCTGCTTCGGAGGACAAAACTGTGACACAAAGTTATGACAATGCTGAAATGGGAACGACGCCGGCGTCGATGTTGATGATGATGAGCCGCAGCACAGCCTGTGGCAGAAGCCGTTATTCCGTTTTGGAGCCAAAGGAGCGACGCCGGCTGAGGCTGAGTCCTGCCATGGACACGGATGCCAGCTGGTACCGGTGGGAGAATAAGACATCTTGCCCGCTGCTGCCGCTTCGCTGCGCCCTCACGTGCCTTGCTTTTCATACTTTGCCAGCCGCAGGAATACAATTTCATTTGATGTGCATGGGTATGATGAAATTTTCGCACATTTACATAAAAGAGATGCCGAGAATGTGGCCAGGAGCAGAGGACGAGAATGCAGACAAATTAGAGAGCCCAGCTGGAGTCCGCATATGCAATGCCCTAACCTAAGGTTTGTCGCTACTCCCATACACCCAGTTCGCTAATGAAGCCTCGCAAAAGAACTGTGCAAGGGGCTTAGCCCCCTTTTCATCAAGTGCCGTCGTGGCAAGTTCATCAGCGCAGCGTCATCAGCAACCAGATTACTGAGACATTTCCAGGGCAAGTGCAAGCCAAACGGCACAACTTCGGCGATGACATTCACAGACTTTCACTAACTTGACTCGCAGTCAACTTGGAATTTGCATGCCAAATACCCGAGAACGACGCAAAGTCGTTCAGTCACATGTGACATTGCATGCCGAATTCCTTTCATACAAAACGAAAAAACGGAGCTACATTGACAAGGATCTCGGAGGGTCGGGTTGGAGCAGAGCGAGAGCAACAAAACTTTACGAGTACCAGATACACTTAAAAAGTAATAAAATATTTTATTACGAAACACACTTGCAGACTACCACCGCGTAGCTCCGAAAATATGCAAACACATTGCTTTAGCAGAAGTCTTGTGCGACTTTGCCGCAAGGAAGCGTTCTGTTTAAAGAAACCCTAGCTCGGTGGGAAATTAAATATTCATTAGCTACGAAATGCCAGCCAGCACGCTCCGCTCGATGTCACGGGCTTTGATTAAGCATCTAATGCCGCGTCTAATGCCGCATCTATAATGCTATAATGCTCCCATCAGGACATGAGCCACTAATCAATAATGCGCTATTCTGCGGTTTCGCGTCACGAAGCTAATTCTGCGATTCTGCCAGTTAACCGCAAGTCAAAATCAGCTCCACTCCCAACCCGCCCCCTCTTCGGGGGACAGCGCGCTGTTTGCTCTATGCGTGTCATCTAGAGTGGCAATCGAGGAAAGGACACACAGGATGCCCCCGCCTCTCGCCATCCCGCAGCCGACGCAGTTCATCAATCAAATCACTGGCTGTTAGTCAAGCAGTCATGTGATTTGATTGATTCGCGCTAAAAATCCTTACTCAAACAAACAAGGACCCTCCGCGTTTTGCGCCTCCTCGCCCCTTCAATAATGCGGCTCGAAATGAGGAGCAGACGGCGTCGTCGCTGCATTAAGTCTAGTGGGTGGGTGTAGGGTGCAGCATGGAGGGAGGTGGAAACTATGTTGCTGGCGCAGCAGCTGCCACTTGCCTTGATTCCGTAATGCATTGGCTGTGCCTCCGATATGCAAAGAAAAAGCGGACACACAAATCGATACGCCCCAACTAGGGAAGGCAAAGATGAGTAGTGATGTCATAGAATGCCATGAGAATATCGGAGAGAACTTCTGTCTTGATCAGGACCTGATTGAGATCGATAAATCGTTAGTTGATTTTTATCCTCTTTAAATTAAATATTCTAAGTTTGAATATATTCAAGCTATTATGAAATTATATTAGTAATCACTATACAAGGTGCTCAAATTGGGTTCACATATGGATTCCCTGCGTAGATGGAATATTAACATTGTTTTCGACATAATATCCGCACCTTGAGACAATCTATTGCACGTGATTCACTTCACTTGGGTAGAAAAATGTGCTTCCCATCGCTTTACCCGACTCATTCTGCAGGCTCGGTGACAGGTACTTAAGCTGGAGCAAGCTACTTGGACACGACATTCATTTGTCACTTGGCTGTGTATAAATAATTTACACAAGACAATGTTTGCTTCGAGCATCCCGGGGCAATGAGAACCAATTTTAGCAACTGCTCCCCGGCCGCCTCTTTAGGTATAAAAAATTGTTACGTCAATGAAATTGCCCAATTTTATGTTCAATCAATAAATGGGGGACGGAGAATGCTCCACGGTGTACGTGTTGGCTGCCTCAATTTATTTGGTATTCATGCAACATTAACATGGATTTTTATTAGTATCATGTTTTTGAAAAGGGTTGCCGACCTGCCCAACTAATAAAACTCCCCGGCACTTGCTGCAAAGTATACGTATAACATGGTTGGCCCCCGGGAATGGGCTAAGCATTCCGGAGCGGAAGGCTTAGAGCGCTGGCCAGGCAAAATTGTATTATGCCTACGGTATCGAATTCGAATTCAAGCGCATATAAAACAGATCCCGACAGGTGATGGAAAATGGTTCGACTCGGTTGCAAGGTTGCCCTCCGGCAGCCGGGATACGTGACTCCTGCCGCCAGGCGTTTGCCTTTTTGCCGGCTGTCTTAACCATGCGTGGCTGCGCAAACGAGAATCAATACCCGCTTTGATTGACACTTTGAATTTAAAGCGTTAAATTAGTCCCGGATACTTTCCGGCTCCGCCATTGGCGCGGAAAGCAAATCGAAGTTTCTCCAGCTAACACTAAGCTGGCTTTTGATGCCTCTCCTTTCACAGGCTTTCCGCAGAATCTGCAGCTTACATTAATTCATTAGGCAGGCACGTCAAGCTTCTGGATGAACAGTAAACACTACTTATGGGAGTAACGGTAAATATTCTTGATTGTTACATGCTATTTTTATTGAAATATTTATGTATCTATTAATAATTGTACCTAAAAACTAATTTAATTAAGGCTTTCAGTTGTAAGGAGTGTGTTAGGGGAAATTTAATTTAATTAAAATTGTGTATTTAATATAAAATAGTTGCTTGTGACGACGGGTGATCTCCGTTTAGAATTTCGCTACGACGCTTTGTGGGGAAATTATGAACAAATATTATAAATTCAATAAGAAGTCCGGGAATGACCGTCTCATTATCATATATCCACTGTACGGCTCTCACAGCATCGCAGTAGGCAACGAAAAGTGTTTGCCCAGCGACAACGACCAACAAGTGTCTGCTGAACTTTCGCTGTAGCACTCGCCCCTGCAGCAACGCAAGTTCCTGCCACTGCTCCGCCGCTCCGCTTAGTAGCTTAGCTGACGACCCTTGCCCAGCGCAGAATGTCTCACGTTTCAGCCACTTTTCGACCATAATTACAGCCAAGAGCAATTTGAAAAACACTTGATGCTGGCAATTAAAAAGTTGAACAACATTTTTCTTCAGCTCCGGGTCTCCAACCCGGCCGCACTTTGCTGGCGCTGCCACGGGGCTGCAAGTGTAATTAATTAGTTTTCAATTTCACTCTGCTAAATATGCATAATTTATGTGCCGGTAAATGGGTGTACTCTGAAGGAGGGATGTTAAGCTAGCAACGGCAGCAGAAAAAGGCTGTAGGGGCGGACGTCGGGGTCATAATAAAATTTACTAGCCATTACTGGCTCTCTCCTCTCCTTTCAAGTGGCAATGCGCAACCATTTTTTCCGCCGTCTTCATCCTTCTGGTAGCGCGGCAATTTGTGTGCACCAATTACTTTGTTTGTTTGCCGTTCGCCGTGCGACAATTGCAAAGGACAACTGCGACTTTCGCCGCTGACACGGTTGCTCCTACTTCTCCGGGTGCTGCACTGCACTCTGCTGCGTTTCCTCTATTTCCGTTACAAACATTTCCGTTTCACATTGGGGCAAATTTATTGTTTCCTTGCGGGTTTCGTTCGTCTTCGTTTTCGGTCGCATGTGCGTCTGTCCCTTTGTAGGTTCTTGTCTGTTTTCAAGCGCTTCTAAAGGACTCTTTTGTGCGCTGCTTGAGCCTGCTCTCGGGTTGGGGCACCTACGGCCCAGGATCTTGCCAAGACGAGAAGGACTCGGGCTCAATCAAACAGCAAAATGGCGGCAAAGCGGAAGTGCGCGCTCTCCGCCCGCATGTACTCATCCTCTTTCTCTGTTGTGCTCTTCCGGCCGGAAATACGCATTTAGTTGCATGTGAAATTGCTACATTTTTGCCAAAAGGCAAATTTATATTTATTTCCACGCGTTTCTTATTTCGTCCTCGCACTCGTCCGCGACTTGGGCGATGAAAAATTGAAATGTCGTTTCTAATAAATCATTTCGGCAAATTCAGGGGACTTGTTTGTTTTGGTTGGAGGTCGTCGTTCGCCGTTTGCCGTCGCCAACTGTTTGTGCTTATTTCCGTTTCCGCTGGCCCTGGCCCGGCTCCTGGATTTTTTGCCCCACCAGCAGCCCCACCTTGGTTTCCTTGCCTTGCCGGATATTTTCAGCGCCGTCATTGCAGCTGACATAATTAATTACCCGAGCGCCGGAGCATTTCCCAGCGGCTGCGTGTGCCTCACCTGAGGCGGCGGCTCTGGAAAACAGGAAACCAGCCGGCCCTTTTTTCCCATTCCCGGTTCCAGATTGAATGGTGGCGTTTTGCCGACAGGTGGCAAGGTGGCCGCACCGTAGCTCACTTAGGCAACAGAACTCACAACAATTATAATTGGATCGCTTTAACTATGTGAATTCATGGGGAGGGCGCCGTTGTTATGGTGCTTTCGAAAGAAGCCTCCAAAAGGCAGGAGAAATCTTCCAGCTCGTTTTGAAATTAAAAAGATATTGTAGATTCCCGCCCTCCGAACCCAGGCATTTAAATGGCGGTAAGGAATTTCTGTTTTCGCTTTTGTGCCGAATTAGCATGCTTGAAGAATTTCAGAGTAAACTGACAGTCTCAATGCATGCACAGTTGACCACCAATGGAATATTAAATGAATTCACTTTAACGCATGATAACAGATTCATACATATTCCCGGCTAACATCAATCTATCCCATTGACTCTTTCACCCCGTACTTGATATCAATTTAGCAAACATTTATCCTTATGTGCTGCTCTGCTCCTGCACTCGTATGTTCTACACACATTAAATCTCCATTGAGCTCACAAGAGTGATGGCAATTTTATCGTAAAATTGCTGCTGGTTAGGACCACAGCAAAAGCAACAGCAACAGCGCTTTTCAATTAGCAGGTGCCACTATAGCTGAATCGGCCATTATCACAATGCAATTCAATTAGACGCCGCTGGGTGGCCATAAACCCAAAACAGGCGGGTGTGTTTGGGGGAATCCCGTTTTATCGACGTGTGCGGGTCTGTGTAATGGCTTGCAGTGCTGCTGGATTGACTTGGTCCTTGCCAGCGCACATTTGACAGCATGAAATTGAGTGAGCTGCAGTTCCTAGACACATGCAGAGAATGCCTCTGCCGTTTCATCTCATTTCGAGCCTTTCAATCGAAGGAGCGCCCGATCTAGAGCTCCGATTGTGTGCCCAGAAATACTGCACACGAGTGCGAGTATCCATCGCTCTGCCTTCGCATGAGTTATCATTTCAGGCACATTGATTTATGCAGTCGCCGGAAAAGCAACCTGCATGGCTGCTGCTGAGATAAGAATTAATTGGCAAGTGCACTGTGCAAATAAATTGCATAGGCGGCTGCATGCGGCGACCCCCCGTATGCCCTGGGAGCAGCCGTGCTCCTGCCGCCCCTGCTGTGGCCTGGGCAAACACACACGAAAGCAGGTCCCAGGATTGCTGCTGCTTTTAATGCAAATGTGACAAATGTTTTACGGCTGGCTGCGCCTGCATTGACTCTGGGCAAACACCTGTAAATGTATTGAAGCCACAGCCTTTCGTTCAGGGGCTTCCTAGGCACGAAGAGATGCAGATTGGCAACTATAATGCATTTAAATGCCAGGAAAAAATGTGTGTCAAATAGGTGGAAAGGCCAATAAGTCATTTTATCCTGGCAGTAACACAAATTAGATATTGGTCAAGAACAGGTATTTTTCTTCTAGTTTTGTAATATCATTAATTTGATCTATCCAATTGATTGAACGCTTCACATTAGCTTTGATTTGTATGCAGGAGGATAAGCTCTGGCGAATTTCTCTGTTTTAAGCCCCCAAATGGGGACTGATTCGCTCCTGACCCCATTTGTTGGCTCGCAGTGCAACTACAACGAAATACCTCAGTCCCTCTCTCCGGTTTGCTTGCATTCCACACACAAGAGGCGCAACCTTGGTGCCACGTTCGCCGCCGAAGCCACAGAGACAGTGCATGCTGCACGTTGCACGCTGGCTGCACTTCGCAACGCATTTTTGCCCATATTTGGGATTTGGCCTGCCACATTAACTGCGCTCCAGTGGGCTCCGACGAGAGTGCATCTGTATAGAGGGGCTAGGGTTGAATTTTCAGCAACGAGTGGGCGGCCATAAATTGAAGGGCAGCCGAACAACATTTGTTGTCGATCAATATTATTGCGCCTGCGGTGGGGCAATCAACGAAATGGAGAGTCCCTCAACAATGTGGCGCATGGATGGGGTGCGGATGGGGAGCGCCATGTGTCCCCAGCGGATCGCAGCCGGCACAAAGTGTGCTGTCTATTTGCTTTGCCAATGTGTTTCCACCTCCCAGTGATGCTGGCGGTTTATTGATTTCCCAGCTGATTGGATTCCCGTCCGTTAATAATATTTATTACTTGCTTGCGGAGATCCCTCTGCCCCCAACGACGGCAATTAAAGTCATTCTGCTAATACACAGCACTTTTTCCGGCTTCTTTCGAAAGGGGGACTCCCAGGAACCTAGTCGGCCTCGTTTTATCAGCTTCTCTTTACTTGGCAATCGGTTAATTAGTTTTGCGTTATTTGCGTCAGCAGGATGCGACCTCTGCAGATCCTGCGGGTCGCCTGGGTAGCCTTGCCCCTTTCCATGCAATAAATTAGAGGATGCTTTCATTGATTTCTGCTGAGAGCAGCAAGTAAACATTTAATTAAATTGAAGCTCCGTTGTATTCGCCACTCCCATCTGCTACCTCCCCGCCCATCCCACGCAAAGGCTAAGCACTTTTATTCGAGCGGCAATTAAAATTACGAATACGTGATACCGCCTGCCATAGCTCCAGGAGCCATTTGATTAATCGCCCGGCACAAAGCGAAGCAATACGGATCTGAGCGAAAAGGGTGGGGCAATATGCAGATTGAGGATTTATTAAAGCCCGGAAAGGAGCTGCAGGTCGTGATCCTTTCCCGGCCGTTAACAGTTGACAGTAATTTCCTGCATCTGGACGCGCTCAAAGCAAAATGCAATTTCCGATAGGGCGCACGGCTTTCTTTTTATGCGGCGCACCAGCTGCATGTGTCATCGTACCTGGACCGTGTTTTATGGCGGCAAGAACAAAGGCTTATGCCTGCTAAAGCGATGCCGAGAGCCGGAGTCGTAGGAGGCCACACCTGCAGCCCCAGTGTAAAAAACCCCCACTCATAGGGAAATGACAAAGTAAGATGACACATCAAAGCCGTCTAGGATCTCGCTGGGGCAGGGTCATCCAGCTGACCGCCAGCAGACAGAGAGGAGGGGATTTGTGGGGTTAATGGGGACGGCGGGGAAATGGCACCGGGCATAAAAGAGAGTAACGGCAAAAGGATAATGCGTGGCTTTGGTCGGAGTGTGGGAACTAAAAGGATTTTCCCCATGCGCCACACCCCAGAGGCCGTCATTTAATATGCTCAAATGAGCAATGCTGGCAGGGAACAGCGTCCGGGCAGCAGATGAGGTATTACATACATTAAAGTAATCCCTTAAACGTCAGCATGCAGCATTAGCTTATGCTCTTCTCTGTAACAGAAGGATATAGCAACGAATAAATTAATATTTGAAATTGCAGTAGCACAAAAAGCGAGTTCTTTATACTGCTTCCAGCTATCATTTTGTTTCGCTATCTGCCTGTTTTGAACAGATAAAAATCAGACCAAAAACACGCGCTGAAGTAATAAATAGAAACCTTACTTTATTTACAAACTGAACTGGATGAATCAGGGACATGGACAGGTGAGGATAGTTTACCCAACGAATGAAATAAGATTCGAGTCGAGTCGGTGCTAAACAAAGCACCCAGAGCTATGATGATTATTGAAACACAGGTATTGTGCGCCAGAACAGAGTGACAAGGCTTCAGTAGAACGCCTCGCACTGCATCTGCTGCCGCCACAGCGCCCAATCAGCACAGCCCGCCACCCGCGACGTGGCAACGAATCCTTTTCCGGCGGCACAGGACAGCAGGAGCGGGGTGCCACCAACCGGCGGGCACATGTAGAACTGATTGGGGTCCTCAGAGGCCCAGGGAGGGGAGGAGACGCCGTCACAGCCGGCAGCTGACAGCTTCGCGGCACGCTCTGCGGGCTGGCAGGCCGGCCAGTAGCCGAAGGGCAGGCAACCGAGGTGACCCAGACCGTTGAAAAATCCCCGGCCCGTCGGACACCGGAGCTGCAGCGGTTGGCCGCCATCAGAGCACACGTAGAATATGTTGGGATCCGGATCTCCCCACATGTCCGTGGCGTGTCTGCATGTTGCATTCGTGGTCGTGTTGGGTTCGGTGGCCGCGCTTGATGCCCCTCCATGCAGAAGCAGCTCCAGCAGTAACATCAACACCAGCATCCACGGCGAAATATTCCATTTATTTTTCATAAATAATTTCATCACGAACGGCTGCCGGGCCATTTATTATGACACAGAAAAGTTGTCTACCCTTTTTGCAATTTGATATTATAGGTGGTTGTTTTGGATGCGGTTCCCTCTGCCCTCTCGCACTGTTTTCATTATTTGGCCATAAGCTCGGTTCGTTAATAAATTGTCTGATTTGCGTGGGTGCTCGGAAACTGAACTGACGGACTGAAAACCCCGACTCTACTGATTGATGTCGCTGCCCTTGTCTATGGTTTTTATACGCGCTGGGCCACACACACTCAATTGCACGACTTTCCATGTTCCTGCTATGATACCGTTGCTATTTTTACTGTCATTTTTCATCGGGCTTTCGGGCATTTTTATTTTGGACTGAAGTGACGTCGTCGCCCTCCTTCCGAAGCAGCGATTCGGCAATTCAACGATTAGATAAAGACAGCAAGTAAGGTTTAAAGTTTTCTTGCAGCCGATTTGACATACGAGATTAGTTGCCAAATAATTGCCGGACGATGAACAACAAAAATTTTAAAAAAATTCCGACCCTGTTGTGCGATAGCCCAGTAGTCGATTGTCAGAATTTCCCTTGCGAATTGAGCTAAAATGATTCACTGCCTTCGAAATCACGGGCGATTACATTTTCAGGCTGCCGCCCGGCTGAAACACATTCACAAATTGCTGTGCGGCTCCTTATCTAAGCGATAGCACGACATTAATTGCCTCTCAAATGAACCCAAATTTGAAATTATTGCTGCAGAAATCAGTCGAAAATTTAATTACGCCTCTTGCCACCCCGACCACTGCTTGGCCACGATAAAATGGGTTCTACATTGGGAGTGCTTTGTGTTTTAGTGCTCAGATGCAGGCCCAGATGCTGTCAAAACTTCTAATTGATTTGGCTTAAAGCGAGGGAAAGAAGCTCAGCTGCTGCAGAGAAAGAAGTCACTTTGCGGCCCATAACCTGAAAAAGTTCGACAGCTCACGGTTTTGCTGTTGAGTCACGTTGTCAATTCAACTTCCTTAGAGGTCCGCGTCTCCTTCGCTCCACACTTTTTGCACTCTACTTATGCGAGTGCCAAGTTTAAATAGGCAAACTTGGCGGAGCTCTGGGAAGTTGACAATATAATCGACATAAATTCCAATAGGCTTCCCTTCGGTGTCGCCGTTTGCCAGGGAATTCAATTAAAACTTTCTGGGGCAAAATATGCACGCAGACGGAGTGTACAGTGGCTCCACCTGGTGATGGTAAGGTGATATTTCGACTTCAATGTTGGGCACCAAAAACAAGAAGCGGCAGAGCAGAGTCGATTCCTGGAAGGCGCTCATCACCTCACCACTTGAGGCCTGATATCTGTCAGCAACAGAGGCAGAGTAGGAAATTAAGCCAAGAATTTGCCATTATCTGCATTCAAATAACACCAGATAAGCACACAACGCCGCGTATAAGCAACACCAGAGACTAAAGCAGGCCTCTAACTGGCTGCCTCGAACGTTCATCATCGACGATGTCAACATTGATACGGTAGCCCTCTCGAGAGTCCCGATAAGTCCCCCGATCGGATAGAATGTTATAAAAACCCAGCTGCTGCCGCCGAATCGATTAGTTTTTCTTATATTTTTGCCTTGAAAAGACGTTACCAAAGGATCTGCCATGAAGAAAGGTAAAAAGTCAGAGAACATTAAAACGCAAGGGATTACCTGACAAATTTCTTAACAAATACACACTGTGATTAAATTGTAATGAAAATTTAAAGTACTCCAAGAAGTTTAAAGTGATGAAGTCAGTGAAATTAATTTTTAAGAAATTTATTAGATTAAGAACAAACTAACAAACTAAGAACAACTAAAAATTCTGAAATAACAATTTTTATAAACTTCTGTGATCTGCTTAACAATAAAATGGGTTTAAAAAAATAATAAAGCCACAGAATAACGCATATCGAGTAGTAATCTGCATTTATGATTTCAGCTCTTCTGATTTTCATTGGCCTTCTGGCCTTGGTCTTGGCCAACGCTGCAAGTCTGGGAGGCTCCGAAGATCCAACCACGCTCGAGTGCCAGTCGGAGGACGAACTCTGGGGCAGCCCGGACCTTCGCAAGTACTATTTCTGTTACGAGGGAAAGACGGTCGAAGTACCCTGCGACGACGGAGCTTACTTTGTAAAGAACGAGACTGTTTACGGCTGCGTGCAGGCGGACTTGATGAACCCCGCTTGCGTGAATCTGAACGCCAAGGAGCCCGACTGCACTGGCGTGAGTAAGAAACAGCCGCAGGCCTGCGATGACCTCTCAAAGTTCTACCTCTGCACTGACGACGGCGTCGCCACTCTGAGCTGCGACGAGGGCAAGGCGTTCGTGGACCAGGACGGATACCTTGGATGCTTTGCGTGGAGCCAGTGGCGGCAGTTGCGCAACTGCCCTGAAGACTCTTCATCAAGGATGGCGAGGCGGCGCTTTTAATTAAGGTTCCACCAGCGGTAACTTATCGCGATTAAAAGTGTCGGGGAATTGAAATGTTATTAACTTAAAATTGATTGCAAAATAATGAATATACGAGCGGCGGTCGAGTGAGTATGCTGATATGATAAGGCTTGACACACATCGAAAACAAAAGCCATAACATTCTACCATCGTACTCCTTGGGACCACAGCTCAGCATGGCTGTTGGAAAAATCAATAAGCTATAAATCTCGACTACCCCAACGGTTTGTTAAAAGGATACAAGAGTTCAAATTACACGACAGTCCGGCATTTGAGGAAAATTCCAGTCGCAATCATTGCACTTCGTCTTGGGTGCGTGCGTGTGTGAGATTGCGCAACACCGCAAAACAATTGTCACCGCAAACTTTTGCGCAAAACAAACAACAGAACATTTCAGTCGGGCAGTGGGAGCCCAAGCAGGGCCCCAAAGGAGCGCCGGACAAATTACAGGGCTGGCCATTGGAGCAGGGTCGAACTGCAGGACATGCTCCTGGTTTGCTCAACACATGTTCGCCTGCCATGGCTATGGTATTGAGAGCTCTGCAGCTCCTTTGTGCATGGTCCTCTGCTGCTGCATTGCTGCTTGCGTGCGTGCGTCAACGAGTGTCTGCATCAAGTTCTCGCCGAGCAAAAATGAGTTTTAAGTTCGATGCTGAACCGCATTAATCTTTCTGGGTTTGGGGCGGAGTGAGTGCAAGGCGAAACCAAAAGTTTCCGATGATTGCATCAGTGACCCGAGTGGAATTGGCGCGAAAGGGGCCACTGACTCCGAGCAGATCAAGTGGCGCTGAGGGGGTCTTCTCCCTTTAAAATAATCAGTGCACTAGTGTTCTTTCTCTATATTTTAAAAGAGTGCTGGGCTAATATCCGAAACATTGTGGCTATGACGGTCCCCCGTGGGAGTGATCCATTTCCTACAGTGTTTTGCTTTCGGATCCGCTCAAAAAAAACCTCTTACCCCTTCTTGATCGTTGGCAGCGATTGCTGCACATCCGACTAGGTAATAAATGTCTGAGTGGGCAGTCGGCGAGGGCAAAGTGTCAGTGACACGAAACTGAAGCCCCGGACACACCCTGCACTGCATGCCACCGGCAATGGTGCCACCATTGCCACGCCCACCCCAAATGAGTTAGTCAGGAAATTGCATTATTTGTCTTTGGCCATTGCGGGCAAAAAGCGTACAATGCCGGCTAGCGTCAGTGTGAGTGCATGAGTGTGTGCGCTCAGATGCACCCTCCCATGAGGCACTAACTAGTGTGGCGACCATCCTGCCCCATCTGTTGTATGGTCCCTCACCCTCCTTGAATCCACTCGGGCTGCTCGTTTTGCTGCCTCGGCAGCCACTTTAAAATGGCGTGGCTATCTCCGGCGTGGCTGTCCCGTCACACATGCAAGTTTTCAAATGCTCCAAAGTCACAGCAATCTTTCTGCTCCATTTCCGCCCCACCCCTGCAGCTGTTGCTGTAGCTGTTGCTACTGAACATCCTGCAGAGGCTGCTGCTACCACTGCTGTTCCAGCCGTTCCTGCTGCCGCCGTTGTTGTTGCCGTTTAATTGCATAGATGCCTGTGCCGTTCGGGCCATTAATCCTGCACAAGTTTTGTGCAAAAATTACGAAAAGGGATTTTTAAAGTCACAAGTGTCGTATGTTATCAGCACACCCGGGGAGAGTCACTTTCAAAAGAGAGTTTGCAGAGCAGAAAAGGTCCTTTCCGAGCTGAGTACTTGCTGCACAGAAAATATATAATCACCCAATTCGGCTACAAATTCTACCAAAAATCTCAAGGTTTAAATTTAAATATACCTTTAAGTCTCTAACTTTTTTCATGAAAAATATAAATTTTTTGAAATATTTATTTAATTTCTAGTTCAGTTTCTAGTTTTAGACCATTATTTTATAGAAATTCCACTATTTTCTCTCTCAGTGTGCAGATGGACCCTTAACTGGCTGGACCGAGTGCCGCAGAGGTGCTTGGATTTAATTGAGTTTACAATTTGTTTGTGGCCTCTGCTCCGCTTTCCAAGTTTCCCAGTGGCCTAAGGAACTTGCAGCTTCAATTGTTGATAGCGCTTCTAAACTGTGACTCGTTCGTGACGCGTTGTTACTTTAATTAAGTTTTGGTGCGCTGGACACATAAATAAAGTTGTGCGACAACAGGGCGTATTCGCAATGTGCTTAGGGTTGTTGCACTTGCCTTCGGATTGCCTTTTGTTGGACGTTGTGCAGGGCACTTACCGTCGAACAAGCTTAATTGGCATTTTTAGAGGGGCAGGCCTTTCCCTGAAATCGGAAATCTGAAATCGGGTGGTGACAGTCGGGGCCAATACCCACCCCGACCCCACCACGACCCCATGGTGTGGCTTCCGTTGAATGATTTTTCAGTGCGCGCGTTTTCGCGCCTGAACTGCTGCGCTTCGCCGGGGAAATGGGGTGCGGGCACAAAAGTTGGCTTAAACTTTTCCACTTGAATGGCAGCGGAAGGTTTTATGCGCCTCAGTTCCACGGCCCCACGTTGCGTTCCCTTCCAAGCCAGGAGGCGGAGGTCGCCAGCCGGGAGTGGGGAGTCAGGAGTCGGCAGTCCGGGCGACTTGTGCCACATTGTGTTGCAGCGGCGCATGAAAGTATGCAGCATAAAATTTGTGCTCTGCAACAAATAAATATTTGACCCCGGCACCCTGCAGCGAGCAAAGCCCCGCCCTCGCGGCCCGCCCCCCTTGCTTGGCACTTGCAGTTCAGGGCGCCGTTGAATTTATATTTGCACTTAACAACCGAGCAGCAACAAGAACAGGATGGCGAACAGGAACAAGAGCAGCAGCAACGGCAACGGCAATGGCAGCGACAACGCGACAACAGCAACAACAATGCAACCACAGCCCGGCCACGGCACCACTTTCGAGAGGGAAAAGTTTGTTTGGCTTATTTTTTGGTTACAAATCAAATCCAAAATCGCATTAAAATTGCATGCAGCGGAAAAATTGTGTGCACCCAACTCGGCGAAGGGATGTGAAAGGAGACCAAATAACCGCGTAACCAGAAGCCTTGCCACAATAAGGACTAGAGACTGGGGTGTGGCTGCAGCGGAGAGGATAGCGGGCGGCGAGGCGACGCTTTTGCTGAAGTGGTTTGACTGCTGTTCCCTGGTATTTGTTGTGCGAGACATTTGCTGCGGTGCTTTATTGTTGCTGTTGGCATTTCAATTGAATTTTTGCGAGACGAAATCACTTCAACGCCTTCGATTTCAATTTCCGCCACATTTCAAATTTGTGCTGTGTTATTGCATTTCGCCCCCGAATCCCCAAAACGTAATGTCCTTGTTTCTTGCGGCTTCTCTTGTTGGTTGCGGGGCTTGAAGCGTGCAGCTAAGGTGAAGAGCAAATAAGAGCGGTAAAAATAGTAAGTAGTTCATATTGATTTCCAAATTGATTTCTCATCGAGTTCAAATTCTGGTAAATATGGCACAACTTATCTAAAACCACATTTAAAGAGCGTTGGGCTTGAACTTAAGGACATCACCCCATTTCCTTTTGCTATTCAATTTCTAATCACTCAATCGTTTCATGCTTTTATTCTGCGGTTTTTTCCATGGACCGCTTTGATACATCGAGCGATTCGATGGCTTTGCGATTGGACACGCAGATGCGGAGCCCTCATGCTCTCTGTTTCTCCTTTCTCATTTGCACTGCCACATCTGGTCACATGAGGGAGCTCCTTCAACTGGGCCGAACGAGATACCAGTTACGGCCTGGATGCACCACCCACAAGTCAAACAATCCGGGAGCCGCCCACATTTCGATTTCGGGCTTTTAGGCCTCTAGCATTTCGTGGGTAAAATATTGGGCGGCCCCAGTGTACCCAGTGCATGCGGCAATACTCTTTGCTTAACCTCTACATTACTGGAATTCTAACAAGTCATTTTAATTTAATTTGGAATTCGAATGAATATTTTGCTTATCGTCATGTTAATGCAAGCTTACCGACTATGTACTACGTATTAAACTTTACGAGGTATGCTTTTGTCGGGAAACCGCTCGAGAACCCTATTCTGCTGGTGCTTTTGTGGCTGCAGGTCCTGTTCCATTCCTATTCCCGTTGTTTGCCGTCACTCGAGGCCGAAGCGTCTGGCTGGTTGTATGGCGGAGGCGGCCCGATGTTGTAGCTGGCTGTGTAATGGTGAGGCATCAATATCTCATTTGTATAACATATCGCAGTCAATATGAGACACGTGTATAAGTATCTAGTTTACTCTGGCCGGGCGGCCGTGCCGTCGGGCTTTGGGGGACTTGTGCTGTCGACTGCCGTCCGTTGCATGTCATTGTAATGGTATCATGCCGTAACAGATTTCTGTTTACCTTGATTTACATATGCACACGAGAGGCGGCAAGGCAGAGCAGGGCAGGGCAGGGGCCGGGCCCAGGTCCTCAGGGGGATAAAGTGGGCGGGGGAGACAAGCCGCAACAGAGCAAACAACCGATTCAGCTGGCTGCTCACTCCAACGTCGAGCCACGTAAATAGAAAAGAAAACACTTAAGCATGCACTTAGTCTTTGCGCCTTTCGCTTCGTGTCGATGGCGATGTCGATGGCTATGGCTATGGCGATGGTGACGTCGCCTTCGATGTGTCTCCGTGTCTCCGTGTTTCGTGCTCTGTGCGGGTTGTGTTGTGGGTGTGAATAAGCACATGTGTGGGTATAAGAGTGAGTGGGTGCCGGCAACTGCGATTTATGCAAATTTGTTTGGCTGCTGAGCCAAGCTTGGCTGTCGACTTTTTTGTTAACAGTTTCTCTTCCGTTGTTCTTCCCTTTGTGCTTCTGTCTCCTGTTTGCCCTCCTCTTCAGCCCACCCCCGCACACTAAGCAAATAAAGTTATTTGCATGCGCAAGTAAATCGATTTGTGTATATCAAATTGTGGGGCTTCAAACAAAAAACAAAACGCACAAAAAGTCCACACACTCAAAGCGGAAAGCCAAACAAAAACAAAGATTACTGCTTCGCCACAGCTGAGCTGCCGCTGCTGATGCTGGAAATCCAAACACATAAAATATGTGGATCACACGAAACACTTTATGTATTGATTAGGCGCGCGATCTCACTCGCTCTAAATTCAAATATAATTACCAAAAACGCGTTCACGTTCGCCTGCATAAATGGCAGTTGATGTTTAATTTTATTGGGACACCAAACAATTTTCGCAATTACATTAGCATCCCAAAAGCTGGAAAACAACACACGGACCCTACTGCACACTTTGTTTGGCCGGGCGAGAGCTTTTCCGTGCAGCTAATTAAAAATTATTAAAACTAGCGTCAAAGTTAAGTCCGTGGGGCTCGCTGTGGAGTCCGCCATGGGAAATTGCAGCCATGTCAATTTACCAAATTGCGCAAACAAACAGAGGGGCAAAAAAATCGAGGCCATTCCAGCTGGGTGGCGAACTCCAAACGCATACGCGCTGAGTCCGTAATTGTTGCACGTTCGCGGATGTTTGTGCGCCGCCCGATGAGGCCCAAACAAACGCAAATCCTTGCCAGCATCAACATGCCCACACGTCCTCCCGAAAGCGGCTTATATCCTTTGCGCCGTGCGTTCCGCATAAATTAACCAGCACTCACCCGGTAAAATCGGGAAACACTCTTTAATTATATTTTCGACAACAATTTGTTTCAATAAATTTTCGGATGGTTTATTTTCCCGGCCTCGTGGGCGGATCCTGCGGTTCGGTCCACTGCCAGTCCTTCCACTTCACGCACCGCTGCTCCTTGTCGTAGAAGAGCTCGTTGGCGGGGCAGTGCATCAGCTTGGCCGGCTGATCCCCCCGCCCGCACTGCCAGTAGGCCGTGGGATCCCAGAAGTGTCGGAAGCTCCGCAGCAGCTCATCCCGGCTGCGGCATCCCGGCTCACCATTGTACTCCCTTCCGGACATCGCTGCAAATCAAAGATAGCATTAGCTCACATTATGAGAGTAAATTCAATAATTAATATCAAAATAAACTGTGGGCAGTATTCTAATTTTTATCTTCCCACGGTTTTTTTTACAACTAAGATGAAATCTGTCAAGAAATGTTTTTCATTTAGCGCAGAAGGGTCTGGTTTCTAAGCGAATTGTTTACCATAATAGATAAAATAGGGACAGAGATGATGCAAAAACATTAGCGTGGTAAACAAGTTGCAGCAAATATTTACAAAACAAAACAAAGAGCGAATCAGCGGAGAAATGCACGTTCCGACGACATAGCATGACTCATTATAAAATGTGATCTTCGTTATTTACAACTTCCAAGTTCCCCGCAAAACAAAGCATGCTTCACTTGTAATACATTCTTTTATTTCGTAATTATTTTGATTCAGGGGTATGCGGCGGCTTCGGCGGGCTGACTGGGCGGCAGTTCAGTGGGAGTCCAGTACCAGTCCATGAAGGGAACGCAGCGCTTGACGGCTGGCAAATACCCCTCCGCCAAGGGACAGCGGACCAGAGTGGCCGGAACACCCAGGGTGCTGCAGGTCCAATAGGCGTTTTTTAGGTAAAAGTGCTGGTAGTAGACCTCGGTCAGTTCCTGCTCGGTCTGGCAACCGGGCTGGCCCGTGGGCTTGGTCACAGCAGCTCCGTTGCAGTGGCTGGAGCAGCCGATGAGCAGGAGGAGCACGGCAAAGAGACAAATGAACTTCATCGTTGAATTAGTTGAGTTAACTTGGGGGATGCTTTCGTTGGACTGATCTATGCTAATCCCAGGCCCGCATTTTATACACTTTTGGGGGAACCCAAATCTTATCGAGCGGAAGATGGGAGGATGAGAAGGTGTGGCCGCGTAAGCTCAGTCGTGTAAGCCCCGAAATCGCACCACTCTGTTTGCCATTTCGGAGGCAGTTTATGGCGCTGTTTGTTTGCCCAATTGTTGTTTCTTCCGCTCGAGCCGACGGCCAAGTGCTGTCCAGGTGGTCGGGTCGACATCCCGCCCACTTATTCATCCCGCCCGCTTCCCGGCCACTCGCCTGCTTGCATATTCATGACATCAACGGCAGCTGTAAATTATTTTCAGAGATAGCCGAGGCGGCCGCAAACAAGCGGAGGAGCGGCGCTGTTGCCTTGGCCGATGGGCGCTCCTCCCCAGTGCCACTGCTAATTAATTCAAAACACTGCCTCAAAGGCATTTTTGGGGCCGGGCCAGCAAATTTCACCTGGCTCTCGGAGAGCACCTTAAGCCATATTAGGTCCTTGCGTCCTTGAGTAATTGCCGCAGTGCACCGTGGCTGCAGTCGAGCCTCCTGCTTGCCCGCGTTCCTCCCTGCCCCCCATGCGACCGGGGCTTTGTTGCTCACTTTTGCGGATTGGGCTTTTGTTAGTTTTGGGCCATAAATTAAATCGGGTTATTAATGTCTGCCATTAAATGAAGCCACCGGCAGGAACGGCGCTCGGCTGACTCTGCTTTGCTGGAAAAGCTGGAAAGTCCTTGTCCTTGTCCCAGTGCAGCGCTCTGTGGGCCTCGCCGAGTGATTTATGTTAATTCGTGTGGCATTTGTAGCATTTCCCGAGTATTTTGAGATTTTCAAAGACAAGGCCATTTATTTTGCATGCACGCAGGTAGCGGGATCCAAGTCCTTGTTTAAAGTTCCACGTACTAAAACGAATTACCGACCCAGGTTCCGTTTTCACTTGATCAAATGCTTGAAATATTGGAGCAGTTCTTTCGTTGCATTACTTACAAATTAATCTTTAATCACAATTATTTGTCACTTTTAAAACATAAAGGGAACCGTGTAACTGACAATTTAAAGGCACTCGCAGCGAAACAAACACAGCGAGATGAGGTAGAGAGGAGAACCTTTGATGCAATTAAATATATTGGGTATACGTCACGTATGCCAAACGTAATTTTACAATTTTTACCCGCGCTGCTGCCGCTTGTTAATGTTTCGCACTGCCTATCCGCTCGACCTTCACCCGTTTACGATTGGCGGAGGAAAATTCTTTTATATGCAAATATTTTGCCGTGTCTCGCTGGCACGCAAAAATAAAATTGCAATTGAAACGTATTTTTTGCCGCTTATTGATGTGCTCGCTGGTCTGACAAAGCGTTTGACTGACAACTGTGAAATGAAATAAAATGCTCGCCCAAATGCGCGGACGAGCGAGCGCATCAAAAATAGTGCAACTTATGGCACGGGCGAGAGTGGGAGGGCTTCAGCCCGCCACCAGCCGGGAGCTGGGGTTCCTCCCGCGAAATCCCGAAGGGACTATGTGGGCGGTTGGCCGGAACACTGCCAAGGCATATATTGATTTATGACACACGATTTGCCAGTAACCGAACGCACCCAATTGCCCCCCAAAGGGGCGTGCCACCGCTTAACTGCTGGTGTCAGAAGCCGCACGTTAACAATTGCCGCTGCAGTTGCAACTGCCTATCATCACAGTCGTAAAAGACCCCTGCGTACTTTCTGCCACGGAGTGAAGATAATAAATATGATTCACACCAGCTTCGCGGTGGCCAAAAGATACGAGATTAGTATACTACTTATCGCTTCCGCCGATCTTGCTCTTGACATTGCCGGATACGTTGGATACCAACCGCCGCAATCCGCTTATCCGCATTCGCGTAGCCCAGACACCGCACTGGGACACCGCACAAGTATATTTATTGTCAGCCACTCATTATACCATGTAGCTTCTGGTATACAAATGGTATATTAAGTTTGTGCAAATGTATGTAACAGACAGAAGAAGACGTCTCCGACCCTAGAAAGTAAATACATTTTTGATCAACATCAACAACCGAATCTATCCAAGTCCGTCCGTATGAACACCTTATTCTCCGTGATGGTATAAGCTAGAGACGTAATTCTTTTTGCTTTAGGTCAGTTATACAAGTATATGTACGCAGATCGAGTTTAATTCAAATTGTTGCACCGCCCCTTTTTGCCTTTACAATTTTAAATAAACAGTATTTTTTTATTTGGCACCGCCCTTTGCCGGATCTTAAATATTTAAATGTGAAAACTAATTGATAAAAAAAACTCAAATGGTATCTCGTTGTCGAGAAATCAAGACTACAGCGTTTTTACTTGTTTTTATATACGATGAGCGAATTATTTGGCGAAAACTTTTAGTGGGTTTGATATATGTTCCTCAAAAACAGGGACGGTTTTATTTTGTGTATGTTCTTGCTTCCGTTAAAATGCACAATCAACTTTACAACTCGCCTTTTAATTTTGTTTCCATTAAAAAGTTTTAAATGTTCGTTTTTTTTTTATTATTTATAAGGCCAAGTTGTACCAAAATGATTGAAAACCCCGCAGCGTCGAAAAGAATAAATTAGACCCCATTAAAATTGCATATTGTGCTTATTCCTTATTTCAAAAGATCCATAAGCGTATTAATCCAATTACAATGCGCCAATAAACTGAATAAATGCTCGTTTTCGCTTGCTGATAAAACTACTAAATTTGGAAATTTGTAGATTGAAATAACAATTTTTGGTTTGGCCTGGAATAAGGGTCCAAACGGCACAATCGTGTGCTGCAATTTCAGCAGGAGACCCAGCCAGGTGGGCGACTGGGGGGTTCGAGGCACGGCTGCCACACCCAGGCGATCCATGGCACGCAGGCGTTGATATCCTGGTCAAACCCCGTGTTGGCCGGACAGGTCCTCAGCACGGCTTTGCGGCCCAGCTGGGAGCAGAGCCAATACTTCGTGGGATCCTGGCAGTGGCGCTGGGCCATGCCCACCTCGCTCTTGTGCAGACATCCCGGCTCAGTCGTATCGATGCACTGCGCAAGGCTCCAGGAAGGAAGAAGCGGCAGCAGCAGCAGAAGGCAGCCGGCGAGCGGCCAGAATGGAGCTGAGCGGGATAATCAGCTTTAGGGCTTTTGGGGTCCTTGGAGGGCTGGGAAAACGGACTCACCTTGCGGACGCATGGCTCCAATGGCTGCGGATGGCATTCTGATTGGTAGCCCTGCCTTTTATAGGGTCTTCAAGTGCCCAGGGCCTTATCAATCACTCACGATTGATTCGTTTTCGATTGCGACTTCGACTTCGAGCTGAAGCTGCTGCCGGAGTTCGACGCCCCCTCGAGGTCGCTGCTTGTTTGCAAGCTATCTGTACTGCCGCTGCAGCCCTCTTGGTCAACTTAAGCTAAGCTAAAGAATGCCCAGTTATAGTGGGCGGGGAACGGCACTGAAGACGAAGACAAAAGACACATGTCCGGAACGAGATTTAGCAGGAAACTGGAGAGCAATTGCAAGTGAAAAGTAGCAAGAAACGGTCGATAAAAAGCGGAAGGGGAACAAAGCAGCTGCAGCAGCAGCAGCATTCTCTTCGTTGGCCAATTTCGCTGGACATGCCAAATGCATTTCCTGCTAACACCGCACACTCTCTCGCCTGTCAGGATCCCAAATAAAGCCAGTCACTGCCATTTGCGGCATTGCTTGTTTGCCCAGCCATTGACAGGGCGGTCGGACACAAAAATAAATGGAAAAGTTGCAGTCGCGCAAGTTTGGGAAAGTATATTTGCCACGAGTCAAACATTGGTATTGGGTGGTGAATGATACCTTTTCTACCAGATGCAACTTCTAAAAGCCATTTTTAAACATAAACTATTCGCCACTATGACTGCGAGAGATGGCACCAATTTGAATTCGGCGCCCGTTTTGGCTGTGGCACCGATGCTGCCAGACCTCATAAAGAAGTTTAGTGATGTAACTTCAAGCAAGTCGAAGCTTGGCTCGTGACTGCGGCATCTGGTCCGGCTACCAAGGATAAATGTATTTTGTGATTGTATTTTTCCCGTGAGAGCTTAAATGGCAGGGTTCAAGCCTTTTCAATTAAAATTTCAAACCTGCCTATCGATAGGCACTGCGATTGTTCACCCAACCAGCACCGCCGCCGCACCTGGCCACACTTAACACATCTGCTCTAAGGTGCAGAAATTAGAAACAAATTAAGTAATTGTGCGGAACAAAAGCGAGCGTCTTGGCCGATGCGATAACCGCGACCGACCCCCGCCAGCCCTCTGAATCCGCGTCGAGATGCATTCAAGCTCCGCGGCCGCGACCCACACACATCACCGCAGCCCTCGCCGCAGCAGAAACAGCAGCAGCAGCAACAACACCTTTTGCAGCAGCAGCAGGGCCCCGCAGAGCAGAGTGTAGTGCACGAATCAAATCTAATTATAACAAACAGAACCGAACGAAGCGCGGGGAGACAAGTGCAAAGCCAGGCGGGACCAAGCCGCCGACATACGCAGCCGCAGGCAGTGCTTAATTAGTGGCCACCAAAAAGGAGGGCAGCAGCGAAAACTACGACTTTCGGGGGGGCGAAGGCGAAGGCGGCGCCGGAGCAGAGCACCAGCCCTTGCAGCCCTTGCTGCCCTTGCAGCCCTACAAGCTGAACTCGCGTCCGGGCCCAGGGAGCTAGAGCGGGACGCTAGAGCAGTTGGCAGGGCCCAAGGCATGGGCTGAGGGCTGCCCGGGCGCAGGAGGAGCAGCAGCAGCAGCAGCAGCAGCACCAGCCGCAGCAGCAGCAGCTGAGGCGCCGCTATGGCCAACCAACTGGAAGCCAATGTCAAGGACGACCTGAAGACGCAGTTCGTCACCCGGGAGGGCACCTACCGGCTGCTGACCCTCTCCGAGTACTCGCGCCCCAACCGGGTCGGCTACAGCAGCAACCAGAGCTCGCCGCAGGTCCGGGTCTCCATTGTGACGCTCCCGAATCCGGGCAAGCTGACCTCCGAGGCTGGCTCGCCCACGGGCGGCGGGGTAGCACCGCTGGCGGCGACCACAACAAATGGCGGCACCGCGCCGGCGACAGCCCCATCGCCAACGGGAGCGGCAGGCAGTGGCCCCGGGGCGGCAGCCCTGTCCAATGGCGGGGCTGGTGGCGACAAGAACTATGCCACCGGAAGCAGTAGCAGCAGCAGCAACAACAACAATAACAACAACGGCAGCAGCAACGGAGGAGCCAGCACGGTGGACGCGAGACTAGGCGGCGGCATCTCCATGCACTCGATGATGAACGGCGGCGTAGTGGACCAGAACGGAGTGGCCGCCAATCAGATCGTGGGCGGGGATCGCATCTGCTTCAACTTTGGCCGGGACCTCTACGTCTACTCCTTTCGCGGTGCCAAGAAGGTATGTGTCTGTGGGGCTGCGCATCGTCAGATTCGTCTGTGTGTCTTGTAGAACGTGACGTGTCCCCCGAAGGGGCAGGAGGGGGATGCCGGCTTATCGCCGCAAGAGCGATAGAGATAAGTGGAAGTGGCACTTGCATTGCGGGACGGGCTGCGCAGCCAATTGGGTTGCATCCCAGTCGCCTCCCCACTTGCAGTGTCCCCCACGGCCGGACCAATTTGCTTCACTCCGCGCGCTTGACGATCAATTCGCTGGTTTGCCGTTTTTATGAATGTTTATTGCGCCCGAAGGCAGCGTCCGGGCCAGGCGGTTGAGCTCATCCCGGCGGTCGCATTGCTCTTCTATGCGCTTGCATAATCAGCCCGGGACCGCTTTCCGATAACGATCCAAACTGGTTCCGTTTTGGGGGGCAATGGGCGGGAAAACCAGGTGGCACTACCGTTTGTTTATTGGCCCCCGCACCTGCTGCGTAAGAGTATTTCGGCTGCGGCGTTCGATGCGCCGGATGGCTCATCGCTCCGCCTGTTTGCCGATTGCCTGCCCAGCAGCTGTTTCTAATTCCTTGGCATTCCGTGCGGCCGCAGCTTGCGCTTCTCTTTTTCGTATTTATTTTAGCTGGCTTCTTTGTTGCCGCACGCCGCCCGGTTATCTGTGAAAACTTGGCAAGCTATCCGGTGAAAGGGCCCGCTCGCCGAGCATCTCCCACCTGATTCCGTCAACAAGCTGCTAATTTCCATGCAGCTTCCCAAACGTGTTAATTTCCGAGATTATTTCTGGGTAGACTTCCCTCTAAACCAGGGGCCGGTTCTGGTTTCTACTTCCCCGCATAATATTTTTATTTTCGCACCTGCTACGAGCCGAATAAAATTGTTGAACGCGCTTCAATGGAATTTACTGTGAATAGGAAAAGCATTCCTATCTTGCAAAGCTTGCATTCCCTAGGAGCAGAAGCCGCTAGTTACAGTCCCAGCTGCCTGTGTAAATTGTAAATTATGTAATAGAAAACCCAAACCCTTGAGCACACGAGATAAACATGAGCAGCTGATTGTGACGCTTGGCTTTGTTACAGGGCACCGAGATGAGCAAGCCGATTGATAAGAAGTTCTACAAGGGCACCAATCCCAGTTGTCACGATTTTAACGCCAGCGCGGCCACGCCTTCGGGCGCGCCCCTCCTGGTGGGCTTCACCACGGGCCAGATCCAGCTCGTCACCCAGCAGGTGGGGCCGCGGGAGACGCGGAAGCTGTTCAACGAGGAGGTGAGTCGTTTGAATTGAATAGCTCAATTGGCAAATAATTAATGGAGAATTCTCTTTCGCCCTGCGCTCGCCAGCGACTGATCGACAAGACCAAAGTGACCTGTCTGAAATGGCTTCCCAACTCGCCGCATCTGTTCCTCGCCGCGCATGCCTCGGGTCATCTGTACCTGTACAACGAGGAGCTGCCCTGCGCCGCCACTGCGCCGAGCTACCAGCCCTTCAAGCTTGGCGACGGCTACACGATACTCACCTGCAAAGCAAAGTCTACTCGAAATCCGCTATACAAGTGGGTCTTTAGCACCGACAACTGCTGTGTCAACGAGTTCTGCTTCTCGCCCTGCGGCTCCCACCTCGCGGTGGTCTCCCAGGACGGCTTCCTGCGCGTGTTTCACTACGACACCATGGATCTGATGGGCATAGCGCGCTCCTATTTCGGCGGCTTCCTGTGCGTTTGCTGGTCGCCCGATGGAAAGTACATCGTGGTTGGGGGCGAGGACGACCTAGTTACCGTGTGGTCCCTCCAGGAGCGACGGGTGGTGGCGCGCGGACAGGGCCACCGTTCCTGGGTGTCGGTGGTAGCCTTCGACCCGTATACCACCTCGTACACCAACTGGGATGGCGGGGATTTCAGTGACGATGAGAACCAGGCGAACGAGTATTCGAATTCCCGGGAAGCCCGCTTTTCTGGAGACTCGACCGCCAATGGATTCGAGGGATTCGACCGAAATTCCACGCCTGTGCACGCTACCAGAAATCGACCTCACTCCGCCTCCTTCCGATCGGACGCCTCCTCGGCGGACAAGCTGGCAATTAGCTACCGACTGGGATCAGTAAGCCAGGACACACAGATCTGCCTGTGGGACATCACGGAGGATGTGCTGCGCCACCCTTTGGCCCTCAGGCAGCGGGTCAACAGTGAACGGGCCTATGTGAACGGCGGGATCGATGGCGAAGGAGATCCGGAGACGGACGGCATCAAGGTTATCCGGCCGGTGGCCATGGGCCAGGCAGGTTCGGGCGGCTGCAGTCCAACCCGGGAAGCAGCGGGCGGCGGTGGGGCACCATCTGGAAATGGGAATGGAAACGGAAACGGAAACGGCGCCGGCGAGAACAGCAATAGCAGCTCCAGCAAGTTCTCCACCGCCAACTGCACGATATCATCGCAATCTTCGCCGGACGACTGCGACACCGAGGCAGCCACACCTGCCTCCACAATTTCAAATGCTCGTGGCGAGGGGGGAGCGGCGGCAGCTGGGACAACGGCTTTGAAACAGAGTAGCCGGAACCATGGCACGAGCAACTCGATCAAATTCCCCAACTGCATCAGCGCTACAAAGTCGGACAGCATCGATGGGAGCGGGAGTGGCAGCGGCAGTGCAGGTCAGCGGACGACGCAGGCCACCTCAGGGCACAATAGCAAAGTGTCCAACAGCTCCAACAAGTCCTCCAGCTCGGGTAGCTTCAGCGCCTTCAACAGCCTAACGCAAAGGCTCTCGAACTTCAGCTTTCTGAGCAGCTCGGATAAGAAAGCCGCTGGGTACGAGGGCAGCCACTCTACGGCTCACCGCCAGCACCGCAAAGCAATCAGCATGCTGAAGAGTTACAATCAGCACAACTATAGCGGCAGCCATAGCCAGAGCAACCACAGCAGCAGCTCCAACTTTGGGCAGGCCGGCAATGTGGATTCGGGCGCCATTGGCAGCAGCTCAACGGCGCACAGCTTTGGATCTCTGAAGATGAGCAGGTCGTCGCAACACTCATCGCTGGCCGCCGCAGGGCTATCGTCGGCAGCGGGTAAGGGCGCGGGCGCGGGCGCGAGTGTAAGTAGCTTCGATCCCATGCAGCTCATCGGCACGCCCGCTTGCCCGCGCTTCGATGAGTGCCCGCTGCTGGAGCCGCTCGTTTGCAAAAAGATCGCCCACGAACGGCTGACGGCATTGATCTTCCGCGAGGATTGCTTTCTTACAGCGTGTCAGGATGGATTCATCTACACGTGGGCGCGGCCCGGCCATTCAACGGTGAGTGGAATAAATCTACGTTTATTATTTGCGACTAATCTATTCTATTTTTTGTTGACCAGCACGCCACGCAGCACTTGTCGCCGGGCCAAACGGCACCGCCTGGCGGGACGGTAATTTAGTTCAATAAAGTGGACATGGTCAACTATCAGCGTAATCTTGTCAAGCAGCGGCAGCAGGAGTAGCAGCAGATGCGGAAGGAGAAGCAGTCGGTGATCTAGGTTAAAGCTAGGCGATTGATTTCGATAATTTATTGATAGGAGCAAGAGTTTTAAAGGTTTTTTATGTTGCGTATTTTTTATTCCAAATGTAGCCTAAATGAGTTTATGATTCACACACCCACAACACACTTGTACCCACGCCAGTACACCGTAATCACATATATATGTATATATATATATAGCTATGTAAAACATAACTACGATCTATACGCAGCATCAGGCAAAAGAACAAACGTGTATGTTTAACTCTAAATTATTAGTTGTAAATGTATTATTTTTTTAGTACGTGGAATTTGTTGAAAACAAAGCAAAGCATGTTTATAACTATTTACTAAGCGCTAGCATACACTACAAATAATAATAAAATAAAGCAAATAACGATGCAGAGGCGAGCTGTATTAGCAACCTAAAGTAAACAAACAAATCAAACGATCTATAAAGGAATAAAGTGACGAATCTGTCTAAGCTAGCGAATTTGTGCGAGGGAAGTCATTTTCACACCGTGCTATGTACTGAGTTGCAGTTGAGGCCCCAACTAATCAACGACGAACTATTTAACTACGCAAACTCACGAACTAACCTAAAGTAGGAACTGTTATCATTACTATTACTACGGATTCGTATGCCTTTTATTTTTTGATGCAAGCCAAGTGCAACGTTTTAGCATGCAAACAACAACCGAACAAATTAGAATAAATGCAGATAGCAGGAGCGAAGCAGGAGCCAGACACCAAAGTCTGAGTCCACAATCCAAGTCCGAGATGCAGCCGCAAACAATAAAATCCTTTATGCAGGCAGAAAGAAACATTCGCATATATTTTATATTGAATCAGAATAATCTAGCGGCAATTCGCTAGGTTTGCCAATAAGCTAATGACGAGCGAAGTATGCAAAAATCAACCAACCAACAACCAACCAACCAACCAAGAACACGTTACAGTAAAAAGAGACTAAAATTTCAATAAAATATATAAAAAAATAATTAATGCGTCACTTTAAATAGAGACTTGGGCTGGATTTCATAGCGTTTATTTATAAAATGTGATATTCCTAACAAAATAGGTTTCTCTGCCGCATTTCACGACCGATCGACCGCTAACCACAAACTATTGAGAGGATTTAACTGCTGGAAATTCACGTGGTTATAGCTCAGGCCCAGGGTTAATCAATTATTCTGCAAATTGAGCTACCATTCCCAGTGGTTAGAGGGTCTTCGGCAGGGCCAGAGCTTCCGACTCTGGCAGATACAAATGCTTGGAGAGCAGGAAGGCGAACAGTGCCTGCCCCACCACGACCATGAAGAGGAAGTAGAGCTTGCGCTTCTTCCCTCCGCTGTAGTCAAACTGCTGTGGATTTCCATAGGGGTCGTAGTTTATGGCACCACTGGGAGCGGCTGGTGAATTGTCCTGCAACAACTTGGTTCTCAAGGTCCGGAGCTACGAAAGGAATAGTAAATTTCACCACAAGCATTCCTTGGACGGGCGTTCACACTCACCAAGAAGAATCCAAACGAGAAGCTTGTATACGCGAGGGCTAAGTAGTACCCCGATCTGAAGAAGAGCGTGCTCACCATCAGACAGACCACTATATTGACGTACTTATATCCCGTAAAGGCCAGTAGATCCAGCGTCTTGAGGCTCGTTTTCACATTCATCACGTACAGGGCAATGGAGTAGATAACCAGTTCAACGAAGCTGTATGCCATGGCGCTGGAAGCTTGGATTCCGAGCTGCTCCGGCGAGAACCGCTTCTGCATGCCCAGCAGCAGGCCGGCCACGATCACATACGTGATGTATCCCATGGTAGGCAGATAGAGGTCCGGGGCATTTACGTCGTAGCGCGGCTGCACTGGGTGCTCCTGGTCGTACCTCAGCGACCAGTCCTGCGGATGCAACAAAGCTATTAGCACCCAACACGGTCCGACTGCATGCAGTCACCTACCTTGTGCACGTAGGGAAAGAAGAGCAGGCGCAGCTTGCGACCCACGTAGGCGTTGTCCACGGCGAAGTAGTACTTCAGCTTGGCCACCGGCACCCACTTCTCGAAGTGGTTCTCCACCAGCTGCTTGCCCTGGTCGGCCAGGCGCTGGCCGTACTGCATGGCCATGTCCTGCACGATGGGCTGCTGGAACATTGCGAACTGTGGATACTGCGCCGGCGGCACACCTCCAGCTCCCGGCTGACCCGCCGGCGCTATTCCATAGGCGGGCGCTCCCCCAGCCGCTTGACTGGGAGCTGGGGCGTAGCCGAAATTCTGTTGTTGCGGCACCTGCTGCTGCTGCTGCTGTTGCGGCTGCTGCTGCTGCTGAAGCGGTTGCGTTGGCTGCTGGGCGGCTGGGTTCAGGTTGAAGCCGTAGCTGTTCGGCTGCGCCAGCGGGGCCGGCGGTGCTCCGTACATGTTGGGGTCGAGCATCCCGGCCCCGGTCCCGGCCTGCGGGGCCATGAAGGCGGCATTCGGCGCCGAGGGTCCCATGGCGTTGACATCGCTGACACGCTTCGCGGGCCGCGGGCGACCGCCGGCTGATGCTATTTCGGTAGAGAGCAACATCGGTTAGTGACGTGATTGACGGACTGCCGGGCAGCCTAGGAGTCTGGGAGTCTGGGGGGGAAGCGGGGAACACAGGCAACAGGCAAACAGGCAACGCAGGACGCGGGCAGGCACTACAAACGGAGGGGGCGGAAGGCGCAAACGGGAACGCAAACGTAAACACAGAGGCACTCTGGCATCCGGTTCTCCGGTCAGCGGTCAGAGTTCCGGGTGGTGCGTGGGCTATACTTGCTTGCCTGATCCTTACAGTTCTCCCACTTACGGTTCCGCATACCCGCGTTCGGATTGTAGTTCATCGTGCTGGCCACTCGTCCTCGGAGGTGTTCCAATTGGGATTGGTGTCTGTGTCACTGTCCGGTTGAGTTGTATTCAAAAATCTGGTTCTTACACATCACCACATACGAGTGTCAGAGATGGGGAAACATTGGTGGACAGTTCCTGACACCACTGATGCTTGAGGGCGACTATCGATGTTTTGACTCACCACCAACAGAGAAGGAACTTGGTTGTTGCCGGTAAAATGCATTCATTCCATATGTGAAGTCTTATATATTTTTTTACTTATTAATCATTAAAATTCAATTACCAAATATAAAAATTTGTCTCCGAAAAATTAGTTCTCATTAATTTGTGTATTTATTTATGCTCTCCTTAAGGAACAGCAGAAAGATGTCTCTGAACGGAAAAACCTATAATTTCACGGGTCTTTTACAAACGAAAATATATAAAGTTTAAATATTAAAATAATCATTATGGAAATATATTAAAATGTATTTATCTTTAGAAATGACTTATATAAAATTTGCAATAAAGGGGAGGCAAAATGTCTCAGTAAAAGTTAATGGATCGGTCTCAGCGGTTTTAAAATGCTTCGGAAAATAGACACGGAGTCGATACCAGAGTCATATATTTTTTTTTTATTAGCGGGTACATTTTTATTTAAAACTGTCCTTTGCGGACAACCATTAAATTTTCTTACCTCAACTTCACCAATAATTAGAAATACATGTGGGACTTAATACTAAATACTAATACTAAATACTATCCTTGTTGAGAGGTAGATGCGAGGTCTAATGGGTGCGTCCTTCGCAATCTTCATATGTATTAAGCAACTTTAACGAAATACGGAAAGGTGTAATCAAGATGATATTTCGGTAATCTTTCACCTTCAGAATAATGTTTACACCTGACAATTATGATTTGAAAAGCCAATCCGTATTTAACCGATTCGTAAGCAGCACCAAAAATGTATCGATGTATCGGTTGTCATTTCAGTGTGCGAAAATGTCTCACAAAGTGCTGCGAAACGATTTCGATTTTGAGCGCATTTAAGGACCAACGAAAATACAAAATAAATGTAATTAAATGGAGAACGCCTTCATCAAACGGCGGTCGCTGACGTTGAGCACCCGCCTGCTGCAGAAGCGTCACAGTGGTGAGTGCCTGAGACCATATCAGCAACTGTAGCCATGCCTAAACCCCTCTTGTTAGCTTCGCCAAAGAGCTGCGGGCGTTCCGGAGGAAGTGGTCAGGATGCGGGTGTGGGACCCGCGGAGGCTCCCGCATCACCGTCGTCGGTGGTCGCCATTTCAGACGACGGCGACAGCACGCCGCCCCACAAGCGAGCGCCCAGCCTGGACGACAGCGTGGACTTCTCGCCGCGCCTGGACGTCAGCCTCTCGCCGAACTATCTCTTCTCGCAGACGCTGGCCACCGAGAGCCCGGAGGTGGGCTGGCGCTGGAACCGCAACTCCAGCAGCACCAGCAGTGCGGCCGACAGCGGCTTCGACTCGGCGGAGATAAAGCAGCAGCAACAGCAGCAGAGCCTCAGGGATCGCCGCAGGCAAATAGCGTTCAAGGGGTGCGAGGACCGCCGCAGCCAGCTGGACAACGAGCAGTGGCGGGCGCAGCAGATGAAGGCCCGAGAGCTGCTCAAGGAGCGCTGCGACAAGCTGCACCGCCAGCTGCACCAGGTGGCCGTATCGGAGACGCCCGGGCAAGCCCCGAAGGCGGCCACTTCGGTGTCGGCTCGCACGCGCTCCGCCAGCAAGAAGCCGATTCCGATGAGAGCGGATCCCGAGACCATCGCCTTTGAGGCAGCAGACCCCTTGGACGACTTTCTCAACGACTCCGAAATGGACTTCCTGATGGTGGAGGCTTCGCAGCAGCTGGAATCCAAGGAAGCGGCCAAGCCAACAGTTGCTGCGGCTACCACGCCCACCAGCTGCCACAAATCGAAGCGTCCCTCGTTCTATATGAAATTCCTGGAGGACGAGAGCGAAAACGAGGACTTCCTGAGCGCCCTGGAAGAGGTGGAGAACCAGGCCGGGGTGCCGAAGAAACCGCGCACCTCGCTGCAGCGTTACAAGTCAATGCCCAACACTACCGGTGGCCCATCCAGCGGCGTTTGCACGCTGACAGATGTGTCTGCCGGCCGGGGAGGAGGGAGGGGCTGCACCAGCACGAGTTCCCCTGGAACATCGGATACGCCGCGCATCAAAAGGCACTCCAGCTCGCATGCCCTGTCCCCGGCCACTTCGCATGGTGAGTTTCCAGTACATTTTATTATTAGAAAGAAACTATACGAGCCCATTGCTTTGTCCCGGCAGCACGCGGAAAACTTTTTGGCAGCCGGAAATGAAAACCGATACGGCTACTGGTCACCGCCACCGCCTCTCTGTTTCCCACCCAGAGAATCCCAATTGTGATGCGTAAACTTCGATTTAAGACACTTGCTGGATTTTGTTTCATTTTATTTTTTACCGTTCAGAAATCCTGTGTGTATACGAGTACGCTAATTGATTCATGCAGCCTTTAAGCGGCTTTAGTGAATGTAAATTTAAGGTTAATTAAAAAGTAATTGTAATTTAGAACGGGCCCCTGAATTGCGCTCGGAACGGTGACGGGAGTAGAGCGCATGCGACCCGCCATATGCTCGGCAATAACAGGTTCGTTGCGCCGCCCACCTGCACAGATGGCACAGACGCGACAGGTGGATGCGAAACGGATTAGCCGCTAGCATCCGCAGAGGTGTCTGCCCCTACTCCTTTATGATAGTCAGCGCGAGACTTTATTTGGTTCGACTGAAGGCAATGGATTCCCGCCTTGTTCTATCAGTATCACACTGTCGCTTTCGAAGCATGTAATATCTTCCTGTTTTACGATTAAGCAAAGTATGTGTTAGTATAACACTCGTTCTTTAATCTTGCTGTTATTCATAAATATTCCATAATTTACATTTAAAATACAATAAATTCTAAGTTGCCATCTTCTATTTATTTTCTATTTCTATATTTTTTCAAGTATAATCTAAGTTCCAAATCATTATTAGGGGACTATTCAAACGAGAAAACCTTATCGAATACCGCTTCCCTATGCTTTTTTGCAATTTGGTTTGATCAGGCTGGTTTCTTTTTTCCGACTCAATTGTTAGAATATCCCTAGAATACTAAAATATAGAGATTCCCTAAAAAAAGCGCATAAAACAATCAAGTTTCCATAAAAAGTCGGGTCAACTTGCCTCAGCTGGCTTTTCCCCTTTTTGTCGTTTGTCCTGCAGTTTAAAGTATGTGGTGTTTGTTGCTTGCTCAGGGCTTGGGGCTTTATGAACCTATTTGGGCTAAGGTCAAAGTTGAAGCCCTTTTGCAGCCATTACGCGTAAGAGGCAATTGCGTTCATGTTTATGAATAGTCGTCCCATCGCGCCCTGCACTGGTACAGAAATCGTGGCGACTCGTGTTGCCTTGATTCGGGGAAACTTAAGGATTCTGCCATATGTTGGCGAAGACCAGCATAAACCAATAGCAAAACAGTGTCTAAAATCTGACATTAAGTGCCGACGATAGGAGTGGACAGGGCGCAGCGGGAGGCCCTGGTGGTGACGTCTACACGCTGCAAAAGCCAAGTCAGCCGGGATAGAAGTCAGGATCTGAGGAAAAAGCCTAAGCGAAAGCTTAACCATCGCAGCTGAGTGAATTTGGGTGTACATAGGTGGACGAATGGGGATTTTTTAGTGTGGGTGTAAGGCTGGTAACAGTTTTTAAATGAACACAAAATTTTGATGTTGGAGCGTTTGGAAAATTTACTTTTTAAAAATTTCTCTATTATGCTTTGACTCCCCATTGCGAGTGCCACTGGGAGTGAGGAAGCGGGATGGCAGCTGCCAGCTTAGGGGTGGGTTCAGTGGGTGGTGCGTGCGGGTGGCTCCTCTTTGATGACGAGCTTTCGAGAGAGCTTTCCTTTGACGGGGGCGCCTGGCGGACATTCATAATGGCGTCCGTGGATGGCGATGGCAAACAGTTCTCAGGGCGCAGCGCTCAAGTAAAGTTCAAACAGCGCACAACCCCCGCAGTGGAACTAGAAAGAAAAGTCCAAGCAGACAGAAAGCACAACCACCAGTAGGGGAGCCGAAAAATACACACACTCTCGGAAAAAATAAAGGAAAACAAATCGCAACCACAGCAAAGACAACAGCTCCGGTCTATAGTACATTTTCTGAAACCGTGGTCGAGTAAAAAACCCAGGAGTGCAGTGAAGCGCGGCCTCTAAACCTTAGGCACTCTGCAACCCCGTAAAAAGTTCCAAACACTCCGCACGTTTCGTCGCCGCACTTCTTGTTTTGAGCGAAGCAGCCAGCGTTGCCCTATCGTTTGCCAGGGAAGGATTCGAAAGGAACACTCGGAGGAATTCTGATGGCCGCAGCTGCATGGAGCTGGCTGCTGGGCGCCGGCCTGCTGGCCATGTTGTTGCTCCTCCAGCTGGCCCACGTTGGGGCAGGCGCCGGCGGCGGAACAGGAGGCGGCCTGAGTGGACCTTCCGTGTTTACCAGCTCCTTCCTGGTGCGCTTTAGGCGGGGAGTGGACAACGAGTTCGCCCACCAGGTGGCCGACAAGTACGGCTTCGACAACCTCGGCCCGGTAAGTGCATATGTAGATCCGCGAAAAATCAATTCGTGTAATGCCGTCGGCTTGTGTTCGAGCCGTAGGTGGGGACCCTTACTACCAAGCTGCAGTTGTCAGGCATTAATTGTAACACTTCAAGTGGCTGCCATGCTTACGCGTCTGTGAGTTGGGTACGTGTCAGTGTGGGTGCCAGGAGCGTGTCCTGAAAACAAAAGCAACAAAAAAAAAACCAGCCAACTGGAAGCGACAAATGTTTTCGGCGCTCTGGCATTGGCCAACTTCCGTCGGCCGAGCAAAGTTTTGCGTTGCATACCGCGAGGCACAAATTCGCGGATTGCATGCCAAGCGGCCATTGCATTGGGGGCAAGGTCACAATAGCGAAATAACCTGCGAAACCCCAGCACCGAGAAAAAAGTTTAGTAAGCCAGACAAAACTTGAAAGTTCATTGGCAGCGTACTCCAATGAAATTAGATTTTCCGATCCATTTTATATTTCAATGGGAATCCTTATTTTTAGAATACTGGTCTTCGAGAAAAATCAATTCCTGGGATTCCGCTCTTTAAATATTTTATGCGTCGTATAATCAATGTTTCAGTAATTATTAAAGATTTTCAATTTAATAACGTTTCCACAAAAATTGTGATACTTAATTTAAAATGATTCATTTATTACATTGTACAACATTTAAGCACATTTAAGCACTTTCTCCTGATGCTGTCAAACACTTGTGCAATCCAATTGGTTTTGAGTCCCTTAAGTCCTAGATGATTTATTTATTTAATGTAATTGGCATTGGTTTAATGATGGAAACTTTACATTCGTTCGTTTGACAGCGTATCCTATCTCCATATGACTAGTAGATTGTGACAATAACTCAATCTAGAATAAAGGAATTAACATAATATGAACTTAAGAGCCAAACACCCACTTAATTAGACACATCAATAACAACGAGAAGCGCCTGAAAGTCCCCCACTTTGGGGCGTAGAGGGACTACATAAATAAGGCGTCAAATCCAATTAACTTTCATACGCTCTAGTAAGCTGATATCCTGCTAGCACCTGGGGCTCACCGCCGTCTTCTATGTTCCTATTCAACGGGGAGTTTTTCTTGTTACCGCTCGCTTCATTGCGACATCGATGCTGTTACCTGTGTCGCAATCTCATCTGCACCTCTTCCATTACCATTTCCGCATCCCGGAATCCTAACGGCTAGCTTTTCCGATTGCATGGGAGCGTTGCTATGGTAACCCCTCCGTATTGCACAAGTCAATCCTGTGCTATGTAGATATGTAGATATGGTTTTCCATGAAGCTTACTCTAAGCCGCACTGCAAACAAAGTCGCAACGTTATTGCGGATTTTAATGAGTATCTGAAAGCCAATATTTTCCAGTCAAATCAAATGTAGCATTTGCTTTGCACTAGGCGAGGAGAATCTTTTCAATAAATTTTTTGCAAATAATCCTTGCTAATCAGTTACCGCTTTTATATTACCCACTCGCTGAGGCATTTTGATACTCCTTTAATTGAAAAATTGCAGAAAGTAGCCTAAGCGGACTTTGATCTCGTTTTAGATAATTGCCAAATTTCCCTGGTCCGCGTGGGTGCGGCTCTTGCAATAAAATTGCGGCACATGCAGGAGTAACAAAAAACCGACACCAAAAATATCAAAAAGAGAAGTGGGGCTGAAATCTGTTGCTCCTACGTCAAACGCTATCGCCGAATACAAATCAGAATGTATCCCAAACAAAATGTGTGTGCCTGTCCGAAAGCGAAAAAACTCCTGGCTCCAAGGGGGGCGACATCGGGGAGAATGTACCCGAAATTCACTTCAGTTCCTCATTCCAATCGATACGTTGTATACGCCGCGTATGTCGCATCTAATCTGCGGACTTTGCCGATGAATGTGTTTAGATTTTATTGCGTTTGATGTTACGACCACATCGGCAGTAAAACGTTAGATTCAGTTGGTCGGCTATTGCCGTACGAATCTAAATAAATCCCTATTTTCGATTAATGTAATTGCTGGTCGGCGATTTGAATACTCCACTGGCCCCGTCGTGCCAGAACTGTGCGGGCAGAGATGCGGAAAGTCAATTTCTTGCCTAAGTAAATACATATGCTGCCTGCTGACTTGTTGCCCACGCAAGATTTGGGCCCACGCAGCCTCCGGAGTTTAATAGCAGCGGCCCTGCAATCTGGCGCCGGATACAATCTTCCCAGTTCCTGTTGCTTTTAAGCTGCCAGTTGACTTAGTGGCGCTTAAAAGTTTACCTACGACTCGTACGGCGGGCTGCCCCTGATCCTTTGAGACTGCATAATTTTTTATGCTCCAGACGTGTGTGTTTGCGATTGCGCTTAATAACTTTAAAAGCTAACAAACTCACCTGTCACCAAGCCGACACCCCTCTGAGCCGCTTGTCGGCTTTTTCGGATTCTGAGGCAAATCCTTGCATAAGCGTTAAGTCGGGGATCCTTTTGACGTGGCCAACGGGAGCAGGCGTCAACATAGTTGTTACCCTCTTTCCTTCCATCATCTGGCTTTTGCTGCCGTTGTTGCTGCTCGCAAAACCTTCATAAGTCGCAGGACCAACAATAGTGATTGCAAGTTCAACTGAAGCTTTTTAGAAACTAATCTCCCACACATAGCGAATACACGATAAAAGCATAAACGTACGTGTGTATTAGTATGCTTGGTCTACTGCGCAGTTTCATTGTTAACATCTTTTAGTTCTTATAGAGCATAACAAATGTCAAATTTTTTGGAACTGAACAAAAATAACTCATTCGCTGGGAAACATAAACAGGGTTAGTGTAGTTTTCTTCTCTGTACCGGCTTGCTTCCTACAAGACTGTATCCTACATCTGTCAGGTGCTTTGGAAATGTCAACGCTCATCAGCTATGCATAGTTTCACAGTGCTAAGCAATAAAGTCTCATAAATTATGCAAGAGAGTTGCGACCTTATTAGGATGCAGCTGCCTGCAATGCCCTGGATAGTATACGTGTACGGACCCCTAAAACACGCCCGTATTTTGTTGCCGGCGAGTTGAGTTTTGCAAAGACAAATGCCCAAAATGACTTTGCGGCCTGACATTGACGCAGTCGTCCCAGTTTGCTTATGAGCCAACGCTCCGACTGTTTTCCTTTCATTTATTATGCCAAATGAAAAACGAGGTTACAAATTCGGGGGCCGCTCGCCCAGATGGTTGCAAATTAAAGGCACGGACATTTGTAACCCGGGGCTAGCATATGTTTGCAAATAAAAGACAAACAAAGGAGCCACACACACGCAAAAGCCATGAACAGCGCTGGGCAAACAGAGACGCTGATGGAGTTCAAGATGCTTGGCGAAAGACCCCAAAAACCACAGGCTCACACGCGGCCACCCACTTGCGCGCAGTCACACAATGCCTTATCACGTATACGCAATGTTGTGGGACAAGTCCAGGCGCATTATTTATTTATTTTTAGCCCTGGATATCGCTTGATGGCCCTCAAACATACAAAGGCTTCCTTTTTAAAGACCTGATGACAGCAATTTCTCACAGATGAAACTTTTACGACTATTAATATTGCAATTGGCTTGGTATAGTTTTCTCGTGAGGTTGCGTTTCCAGAGATTTAGGGTTGAGAAACTTGCATTTTAACGACCGAGATGGAACCAAACCATCCAAAAGAACTTAAAGATATAGATGGAAATTTTTTTTATTTTATTTGAAAAGAATGAAATACAAAAAATTTGCATTTATAGAATAAACTATAAAAGAGAATAGAATTATACATATAAGCATTTTACTCAATAAGAAGATGAGATGAAACTAATGCCTTCAACATCATTACAATTTTTTATTTTTAATTCAACTCCACGTTTACCCAGAAACTTTTAACTTTCACAGAACTTTTAGCCCATTGCCAGGGGACGAGTAACTGTGCCTATGGATATTTGTTGCTCTTTTGTCAAATATTTGCCAACTTTTAGTTTGCATTTTAGAATATCGTATTACGAAACCGGTCCCATCGCTTCATAAATGAGTTTTTAACTGTACAAGTGACACAAATCAGGGGAGGGAAATGGATTTCATTAGGCACTAATGATAATTGGAAAGTTTTCGGGTTTTGCCCAAATGCTGTCGCAAGTTTGGTTTTACAGCTTTAATTAGTTTAGCCCTGGAAGCTGTTTAACTTTTTAGGTGTTTTCGTATGTTATTCATTTGATAGGTAGCAACCGATGGGAGGCCCTAAAAATAGACAAGTGTAAACAAGCTCGGTGGCTCAGCGCGGATCAGCTCACATAATGGAAGCAATGGTCCGTGCGCCTGAGCCCAGGCAGGTGTGTGTGTCGGGCAGGCAGGTGTCGTTAAGGCACACACCGCTCACCCTCTTCAGAGTCTGCTCTCGATTCTGTTCTTGCCGGGAGTCCTTGGCTGAGAGCTGCCACAGTTACTAAACAATTTAATAAATCAACACTTGAGCCAAAGTTTTGTCAAATATTTTTGCCGCAACAAAGGAAAATACCTTGAGTGCTATAAAGAAACAAAGGCAAACGGCAAACACAAAGGCAGAAACGTGCCGCTTGCTCTTTGTAAATAATTAAAAAACTTTTCAGGCCCCTCACCCCTTGACCTGACTTGTCTACACTTGATAAAAGAGTGTGTGAATAAGGCAATTCATAATTACTTTTTACGCTAGCCACGGCCGTGCGTTTGTTGTGCCAGCGAATGCCAAAGGCCAGACGTTGGGAATAATTGCGTTGGTCATGCGGCCATATTTAATTTTAATAAAATTAGATAAAGATCTTGAAATTTAATTAGCCAACTGCCATCTGGCTGTTTGGGTGTTGCCTCTGCTCTCCCTTTTGCCCGGGACATCGCTCATACGCAGTGTCTGCCCAGCGCGGGCATGTCAATGTCATCAGTGCGCCAGATAATTATGTTGTTCGCCGGGCGGCCAAGCTGCCGTTGCCCTGCTTCAATTTCAAAAGCGTCTTAAGCGCTCAGGAAGGGTGGGTCGTGATCTAATTCCATTCTGTTCGCCATTCCGTTTGGTTTCGCACAATTTTTCCCCCGCGGTTCATTTGACCTCATGAAACAAAGTGGTTCTCTACCTGGGCTTTTCATTCAATTTAACTTATTAAAAGTGCAATTGCAATGAGTCCACGCCTGGATGCAAATGTCAGGCAATTAACTTTAATTTTATTTGCCTGTTGGCTGGTACTTTTCTGCAACTTTGTGGCGGCCAATCAACAACGCACCCCAAGCACTGGCACATGCCGAAAGCCTTAATCAAAGCTTTTTAGGTGAGGCATGAGCATCTGTTTGTCTTTGCCGCTTCATCTGTCGTCGTAGATCTTGATGAATAATTCAGGAACACCACCAAGCCATGCCACTCATTTGCATTTCCCTCATTTCCACTGCCGTGGTTTCTTGTAATTTTAAGGCTATGCAAATTTGCATGCCATTTATTGACGACTGGATTTGTCTGGGTCGCCGAGCTGTCACTCCAAACACGCTTATTTGCATTGTTTCTCCCGACGGCTGGCGTGTTTTTGCGCATTTTTCAATTGAATCGAAAGTGCCACTTGCTTCAATCGACCTTTTGACAAATGGCAGAATAAAAAAAACCTTTGAATGGATTTCTTACACCTCAAATATATCTGATATATCTCTGTTTACGTGTTTTTTGCTATATATTCCAGTAGCTTTTACAAGCGATTTTTGCCCGCAGCGATAATTTATGCAAACATCGTATAATGCTTGCAGCGCTGACACGCCCAGCCGCAGATTATTGATTGATTGATTAATTGGGCGGGAAAGCACGCGCGTTGCCATTTTTCCTAATTAGCGACGGTGCACTGGTGAGCAGGCAAACGTGAATACATTTATCACGTTGTAACGCGGCTACTATCTATATTATGTGAATGGCAGTAGTTATTGACGGCTGTTGCCACTAGAAAAATTGGCTGGCTTCTGATAAAGTGCCTGCGACAGCCCTTGATAAACTGCTGCTGCTGCTTCTGCTGACGTCGGCTTATTAAACCAGGCCATTGACTAACTGGGCAATAAGTTGATGAATGGATTTTCCTTTGGGATCAAGTAGAACGCGGGACTTCTTTATCTAAGATGCGTTGAAAATTGGTTTCGCGCCAATTTATTGCCTACTTATTAGAGCATACAAAAATGTGGATATTTAATATGTTTACTTGGTAGAACTGAACGCATGTGACAATTTGGTTAAAACTGAAATCAGGCTGAAATAGGCTGTTAAGACTTTATGAATACGAATATTATTTGGAGGGCATGTCATGGCACGAAGTTCCTTATAGATAACATATACATTTGTGCGAATGATGCCCATCTAACACTGCGCTTGACTTCAAACTAGGAGGAGTCCTTGACTGAAAATTGTATGCTGGCACAAGCTAAATATTGTTTTTTATCTGCACTTGTTGAATGCCTGTCATTGTGCGTTGGCTGGACAAAGAATTCTATTAAAGTGAACAAAAGAAGCTATATTAACAAGTTTAAAGTCCCCCCTTTGTGTGCACACTTTGAGTTTCAAGCCAAACAATAGCCAATATCTTTTTTGTGGGCTATTTTTATTGCCCCTGTGCAGTCAATGCGAAATATCTGCTGCAAAAATACATCCCTGTGTGTCCTGTGTAGCTGCAACCCGCTATTGAAGCTGTCAGTGTCAGTTAGAGAGCCCAGCAGCTGCGGCCCCGCTGCTGACGTTTCCAACGTTAGTGTTTTTTCGAATTTTTCCTACACCTTTTATGAATAATAGATGGAAATGGGACTGGGTCTGGGCCTGGGCAAGTAGGAGGGATATCCATAAATTTTCGATGGTGACGGCCTATGAAAGATGACGTGTCACGACAACGCAGGCGAAATGTATCCCATGTTTTGGGTCCAGCTCTTGGTGGGCCATCAGTGGCGACCGCCCACTCCCAGAGCCCTGTGATGTAACCACACAGCTGTTGGCCTTTTCGCCATGAAAATGAAAGTCCTGGCCGACCAGCAACAAGTGGGAAACAAGTCGGCCGACAGACTCTCATTAATAAAATTTGCTATTTAAATGCGGCAGCGAACTAATTATAGCCACCATTTTGCCGCCAGATTGAAGTGTGAGCAATGGCGTTGTCTAAAGACACGCGTTTGTTAGCTTCGGCAAACTTTCGCGTGTGTGGGCGAGCTTGAATATCACACTCATGACAACACCGAAAAAAAATAGGGAACTTAACATTATGACATGGACATGCTTTTTTTTATCAAAGTTTCATATACTCGTATTTAGATAGTCGTGTCAACAAAAAATGAACTTGACATTTAGAAGCCAGTCACTGTTTTACGAATTGTGTATGTTTTTAATGTTGCCGAAAGCGCATACGGGCTCGGAGAGTGGCCAGCTGCCGATGAACAGCTGCCACTTGCCACGCACGCTCTTGTTTCTTGCATGTGGGATCCGTGCGACTCCTGGCAGTGTCCTTGCTTTATTTTAGCCCGCACTGACTGCCGTTATCGCCCATTGTGACACATTATATTTATAATGGCGAGGCGCACATCCGCACACACATACTGCCGATAGACACAATGGCAGTTTGCGTTGCCACATTAGAGCTCGATGTCTGACGCTCTTATTTGTGTTTGGCTCCTCCCACTCAAAGCCTGGGACTTTTGTTTTTACTTTCGCTTTTGCGGCCAACCAGCCGCCTGCTCCATATGTTGTGCTCACGAAGAAAAATCCGCAAATTATGCGGAGATATCTAAAAATATTCAAGCAATTTAGCGGCATGTGGTCGCCCTGATTAGTTAATGCATGCGCTGTTTTTGCTTTATGTGCGCAACGTTATCATTATCGTATTCATCGTATTCATTGTTTTCCATTTTTCTATGTTTGCCGCTGGTCCGCTGTTGCTTGGGAGTCCATTAAACAGAGTACGCCGACTCGCTTGCTAGCCAGCTGTTGCCTACCCATTGAGTAATTTACACTCAAATTAACAGAACATAAAAATAGACAAAGTTCGGCTATTCCCACAGCTCAAGCTGCGAGTGTTTTTTCGTTCGCATAGTCAAACTGTCAGAGGACTGTGATTGACAGCATTCAACGGATTGATCGCCCCGTGCCTTGGGGCGCTCTGTTCGTCTGTCCCATCCCGCCTTGTCCTTCGAGCACTGCCTGCTTACTTATGTACAGCACTTGGCGCCTAAGTAAACCAGCTGCTGGTGTCCCTTTAGAGACAGCACCCCCCACCCGCAAGGATTGGGATCCGTTTATTGACACACAACGCTTGGGCGATGGTTGCTGACGTGGCTGGCTAGGAATTTATCAATTTGTGACTACATTTCTTCCGCACAATTTTGACTCTGCCGCTGAACTTTCATAAAGAAAATTTCTCACTTTTGTCTGCCGTCTCTCTAACTCAATCTTTGGCAATTTTAAAAGTTTTTTAGATTGTGGCCAGGGAGCCAATGCCAGTTTAAATAACTTGCAAACGCATTCTTTTGTAGCGAATGTCGGAACGAAAAGGGCTTGGCACTTTTGCCTGAAAAAATTATTCAATACGTGAACGTTTACTGAGAATTACTTTTGGGCTCTTCAAAGAAATTTCCGCCATTCTCGCAACCTGTTTTCTGACCCTCGTTGGTTTGTGGCTGAATTGAAAATTTGCAGACAGCGGTCAGAAAGGATGCGAAGTATACGCACAGGCCGCGAGTGTATAATCCCGCTTCAAGTTGCGTCCTCGAAGGTCTTTATTCATATTTAATGCTGTACGGTTTTCGAGGGGAGAATCCTTAAAAAAGCCGCGTGGGCGAACTTTGCAGCAGCTCACGTTGACGGGGCTCTGTCAGAATACAGTTCCTTTGTTTAGTCATTCAGTTGGTTAAGAGCGATGCTTAGGCAATTACCGCCTTTCACGTGTGCTTAACATTCCTACAGGCCGGGAACCAGAGCTTGAGTAGGAAAGCCTTTCAATTTACCATTTACATAATTTGTGGCCAGCTGGTTTCATGGGAGAGGGTTTAAATATACATAGGTACTCGTAGATGCGAAAAATTGATGGCTATTGTCAGCGGCGTGTCCATTAATACTGCTTTATTGGGGCGAATTTGTTCGAATTATGTTTTGAATTGATATCAGAGGCACTCAACGCTGCCCGGTTGCTAATTAATCACGATGTAAGCCTGAATTATGCAGGACGCCGGCGACAGACGCAGGACCAAAAAGGGCAAGGCTAAACGATGCCCAGCAGCTGGTCGAGCGCCATTCGAGCTTCTGATTTCCCAGCTCAGAGATGAGAAACTGTTGCAAACGGATCGGGAGACTGGGAAAAAATGGGTCACTGAAATCATTACAAAAAAATTTAGAGTTTTGAATAAAATTTAATTTTAAAGCAATCTTTCAAATGAAATGTGAATGGAGAAAAAAAATCTTCGAATTTCCCATATTATCTAAGAAATCTTATTCGACTTGTCTCATTTCGGCGTGAATCTTCACCAACCTTTTTTTGTCTCAATGTAGATGTTGAGCATTGAAGCATCTCCCCAGGGCAGAGTTCTGCTGCATAGTTGGTGGGAGAGAAAGTGCGATTGGTGCGAGGCCTCGGCACGTAGTCTGGCGAAACTGGAGATGCCTTTCACTGAAATTGTAGTGCGCCAAAACGGAAAATTACTGGCTCATGCCTGGCGAGCAGGACATGGCCAGGATAGCTACTGACACTTAATTTTCCAGAGGCAACTAATGATGATGATGTTGAAGTTGCTGTTGTTTGTGGATGTACTGCTGATGATGGGAAATCTGCTGCAGATGATTATGACTGGCAATTTGAAGCACAATTATGAAGAACAGCGACAATATGAGGTTCCACAGTATGTGAAGGAAAAGGCCGGGGGCAAAACTCAATTAGAGCGCAATTATGGGTCACGCTTCTAGGCGCAAAACAAGCAGAGAATTAATGTGTTTTCCTCAACTAATGAAATGTTTCCCTCCATTCTGGAATCTTTGCAGTTGGTCGGCGCCAATGGACACGAGTATCATTTCAAGCACCGGACCTTGCCCCACGCTCGTGCCAGGCGTAGTTTGACGCACACCCGTGCCCTCAAGAGCCATCCGGCGGTGAGTACAAATCATGGCAGGATACTGCCACCAAGGTTGAAAGAGTAAATGAGTACGTCCTAAAGATGACACTGTGATTGCTATTTGCCCCAAAAGTAGGTGTGCAATGCATTCCAATATTCTGAGAGCTCGAAAGTATCACATTGCAAATTTCCATATGATGCAGTAAAATGTTTCTTCACTATTCTGAGGATCACTTTAAAATAAAGACATGATTTTAATTGCGATTTCTTGTTTTTATTCGTCCAAAGTACAATTATTATTGCAACCATTCCACTGCCAATTTTAAAATGCCAGAGTTCAGTAAGCAAGGCGTCTCTTAAAAATAGTCGATATTGCACATGAGTTCCTCAAATGCATGACAAACAACAATCGCATGTCGATTGTGTGGGGACTAGTGCTGGCAAACATTTGTATACCAACATGGAACGTGCCATGGGGCTAGCGTCGGTAATCATTGGAAAATATGCTGAGGACAAACGAAGCGTGCAGGACAATATGTAAATTCGCTGGTGCCTTTCGATTTGTTAACAGCTGTTAGAACATACCGGAGAGTAGAAATCTAGTTCACAATTATTCAATTGGCCGCACTTGCATAACAATGACCCGCATTAATGTAAGACTTCAATGTGGACCCGGGGCACAGATGGGCTTCAACCTTTCGAGCGCTAAACCCCATTACCATTGCTTAATGGACTATCATTTTTCAGGTGCACACGGCCGTGCAACAGCCAGGATTCAAGCGAGTGAAGCGTGGTCTCCGGCCCGCAGTTCCGGCCATCCACGGCATGAAGTTCGACCTGAAGCTGGGCGAGGTTAATCACATCGATGAGGAGCCCACCGACCCGTACTTTCCCATGCAGTGGTACCTCAAAAACACGGGCCAAAACGGGGGCAAGGTGCGCCTTGATCTGAATGTGCAGGCGGCATGGGCCCAGGGCATCACAGGAAAAAACGTAACAACCGCCATCATGGATGACGGTAGGTATTTTCGGAATGTCAGTTGCAAATCCAATAACGTTTTAATCTCATTTCATTGCTGTCCTGTGTAGGCGTGGACTATATGCACCCGGACTTGAAATTTAATTATGTGAGTATGGCAAACAGAAAAGTGGCGATTTGAGTTAAATTGAATTTCTCTGAAATCCATTTCCACTGCACTGATGCACGCTGGTTTGATGGACCGTGGTCGGATTTAACATTGGATTTAATTAAATTCTGACATGCCGTCAATCAATATATAAACAGAACAAACGATATTGCGGTTGTTTCATCGATATGTAAAAATATATTTCGAAAAGACAATCAATTTTGCTTTACTGCGCAACTTATGTCTGACAAAAAAGAACATTGTTGCCGCCATAATGTGCGTGAAAAGTTTTTGCGTATTAAAGCTGAAGGCTTAACATTTTTCCTGTCATTAAAACTTTTACCCGTCATTATTGTTTAAGTATCTGCTTTGCGTATTAAAGCAACCCTATCGCACGACGGGGAGGCTAACATTGGTGGGGTAGAGTGGGAATTTAATAAATGCCCGAAAGTTACACCGAAACGTACTTAGCACACACTGCGTGTGCATATGTGAGTGGGGTATCCGAAAACTCATTCCCGTTCCACTTGTCCACTTACAGAACGCCGAGGCCAGCTACGACTTCAGCAGCAACGATCCCTTCCCGTATCCCCGCTACACCGACGATTGGTTTAACAGGTAAGTGGCTGTGGCGCGGGGTATATAGTATATAGAGGGTCAGAGTTTCAAGGAATTGCCATCTGAAATGCATACGTTGATTTGTTTATGCAAAAGCAATTACTTCGCTAACACACAATTTCATTAGTTTTGAAGTCGGGGAGAACCTCTCTGCCGGCCGAAGTGCAATTTCGTGTTGGGTTCTGGTTCTGCGGGGGTCTACCCTATTTGCTGTACGCATAATTCCTACTGCATAGGGGATAGAGTGATTTTAATTAAGCTTCTTACCGCAAAGTAACCGCAACCGTGTTACCCTTGTGACCTGCCGTGACTCACTTTTCCCTTCTTACTATGCCTCTTATGCCTCTTTGCAGCCACGGAACCCGATGTGCCGGCGAAGTGGCTGCCGCTAGAGATAATGGAATTTGCGGCGTTGGCGTTGCTTATGACAGCAAAATCGCAGGTAAGTGGCTTTGGCTCCAGTGCCAGGATTACAGACGAGTATACACCGGCATGTCGGCTCTGTCCTCGAAAGTTTTTGGCTGATAAATCACATTACGCATACGCAGCGTAATCCACCAGCCAGCCAGCAACGACGTGAATCAATTTGCTTTGGCTTTAAATGAAAAGTGCATGGAGCAGGCCACATTATTGTAAATTGAGCTTCAAAAACAATGCCTCATAAACTGGTAGTTATATGAATCGTGAAGCGCACGTCGCACTCCGAATTTCCCATAGGAATGAGGCGGCAACAAGTGCGGCTACAAATCCGCGCGAGTTATCTGTCGTTTTTATCGCCCAACAGGGAAAAATCATGTGAGAAATCGGGAAAATTTCGAATAACCTCCGTCATCTAAGCACAGTGCAGTTTTACGATAGCCATAAAGTGCGAAGTTCCCAGAGCAGAGGTGGAGAGGCGTCGTATAAATATTGATTTATAATTTCCGCCATTAGATTTAATGCACACTTATCGCCTTCTCCACAGGCATACGCATGCTGGATCAGCCTTATATGACGGACCTAATCGAGGCCAATTCCATGGGCCACGAGCCACATAAAATACACATCTACAGTGCCTCCTGGGGTCCCACAGACGATGGCAAGACGGTCGACGGACCCCGAAACGCTACCATGCGCGCGATAGTTCAGGGTGTGAATGAGGTATGACTTTTCCCGGCCGGCTATTTATTTTGCTAATCTTTTTCAACCGCCCGCAGGGTCGCAATGGCCTAGGCAACATCTACGTATGGGCTTCCGGCGACGGTGGCGAGGAGGATGACTGCAACTGCGATGGATATGCTGCCTCCATGTGGACCATTTCTATTAACAGTGCCATCAACGATGGGCAGAACGCTCACTACGACGAAAGCTGCAGCTCTACGCTGGCATCCACGTTCAGCAACGGAGCCAAGGACCCCAACACGGGCGTCGCTACCACTGACTTGTATGGCAAGTGTACGACCACGCACTCGGGCACCAGTGCGGCGGCGCCAGAAGCTGCGGGCGTCTTTGCCCTGGCCTTGGAGGCGAAGTGAGTACTAGTTGTAGTGCCTGAATTAGGGCCACCTTAGCTCCTTTCAATTCGTAAAATTGTAAATATGATGACTTAGACTAATCATACGGCACTTCTTAGGGGCTTTAATACATGTCCGTTAAGGTACAAATGGTATATTAAGTTTGTGCAAATTTATAGCACAGAGATAAAGAATCTTTTTCAACGCTATAAAGTATATATATTCTTCATCAGCATCAACAGCCGATTTTATATAGCCCTGTCCGTCTGTATGTATGAACACGTTGTTTTTTTGCTTTTTGTTTTTTAGCGTGGCAAAAATTTGAAATAAACTTGATCTGCCTGCAACAATAACACACCAAAAGCAAAAAGAATTAGACCTCTATCTCTTACCATCTCCGAGAACGAGGTGTTCATACATACAGACAGACGGACGGACGGACGGACGGACGGACAGACGGACGGACGGACGGACAGACGGACATGGCTATATCGACTCGGCTGTTGACGCTAATCAAGAATATATATACTTTATGGGGTCGGAGATGTCTGCTTCTCCCTGTTACATACATTTGCACAAAGGTAATATACCATTTGTACCTTAAGGTATAATAAAACAAAATAATAGTTAGTGACAAAATTCTTTTTGAATTAGGTTCGTTTAGCTAAGACGCAGATATTGTTTTTCCATGTTTTTGCGCCGCCCCTTACACATTTGCTATATACTTCGCAAAAGCTATATCTTCAAAATTTTATAAGTTAGAGACATAATTTTGAGTCCGCTAAGTCTGATGATTGTTAAACTTGTGCATGCAACTTGTGCATGCAATAAATAAAGAAAATACGGCCAATTAATGTTTTACCCACCTTAAGCCACGGCAACGACATGCCGCGGCAAAAGAGGTACAAGGTATCTTATTTCGAAAAATCTCCACTACAGCGGATCTAACATACTTGTTTCAATAACAGTTTATTTTAAAATCATAACACCAAGTGATATGCAAATCCACGACAGATACACCTTGAAAATTTATGCGAATCCCTCTGAATTTACTTTGCAGTCCCCAGTTGACTTGGCGGGATATCCAGCATCTGACGGTTTTGACGTCAAAGCGCAACTCGCTGTTCGATGCCAAGAACCGCTTCCACTGGACAATGAATGGCGTGGGCTTGGAGTTCAATCACCTCTTTGGGTTCGGAGTACTGGATGCAGGCGCCATGGTCACCCTGGCCAAACAGTGGCATGCCGTGCCACCACGGTACCACTGCGAGGCAGGCGAGATTTCCCAGCCGCAGTGAGTGTTGCGCGAATAAGTTATGTGTGTTTGTGACTAAAGCTTGCTTAATTAAATCCTCCAGGGCCATCGTCATGGGTCGCTCGCTGTTCTGGGAGATTAAAACGGATGCTTGTAAGGGGTCGGACACCGAAGTTAACTATTTGGAGCACGTACAGGCGGTTATTTCTGCCAATGCCTCGCGCCGTGGTGATCTGGAGCTATTTCTCACATCGCCCATGGGCACAAAGTAAGATACTGGAAGAATGTTTGGAATGTTGCTTAGTTCTAACTTTATAATCGCTCAGATCTATGATCCTGTCCCGTCGTGCAAACGATGATGATCATCGTGACGGCTTCACCAAATGGCCGTTTATGACCACTCACTCTTGGGGCGAGTATCCTCAAGGCACCTGGAAACTGGAGGTAATAGATAAAAGTATACAAAATAATAAGATGGGTAACTAAGAGAGTTCTTTGCAGGCGCGGTTCAATTCCCCGCAAACGCGGCATGGTAATCTGCTGGAATGGTCGCTGGTCCTTCATGGCACCAAGGATGCGCCCTACCGAACCCTCCACCCCTCCTCGCCGCACTCTAAGTTGGCCATTGTGAAGAAGGCGCATGAGGACAAGAAGATGAAGTAAGAGTAACGGCATGGGCTTAAAGACCGAGGCGGCGGCGTAAAAGGATACATTCAGGTGCAGGCAAACATTCCGTAGTGACGTCCATTAGGCAGCTGGCGTTTTATCAACGAGTATAGTGTGAGGTTCAATAAAAGTGCTGGCTGTGTTTTATTTTGGAATAGGATTGATGGAGATAATACTGTTTGGTTCAATTTTTTTCTTTGTATATAATTTGTGACCATTGGAACTAAAAGTTCAGACATGGCCAAGGACGTTGATTATCGTTTACTTAAATGTAATGCGTTTTGTTACCTTGTTTGGCGAGCTAGCACCAAGGGTGTCGTTCTAAGCACTTTTTAAAAAATTTCCGTCTCTTATAAAGCGCACATTTAACGCATTAGCAAACGGGGGGCCAAACCCTACTTTCCCCATTAAATTCGATTGTGTTAGCGCCGTATCAGAAATCTAGTAAATATAGCGAATTCATAAGCCGATCTAGAGAAGAACAGGTATAGCAGACACATGAGAGCTTCTAGACACATCCGAAGCAAAACGATAAGAACTATAAGAAAATCTAATGTAAATGTGTAATATCGATGTATATGTATTACTTACCTTTAACTGCGTCCTATGCTGTTAGAGTCTTAAATCTATATAGTATAAAACACAAATTAAAAGTATTCACACACATTTTAAATCAAAATCTTTTGATTTCCAACTTATATACAAACTTATGTATATAAATATATATATAGGTATATATTTGTATACATATACTAATACTATTATACCCATATGCATATATGCATGGATACTTAGCAAAAACATATAATGTTAATCTCATTGATGCAAAACACTTTGGTTGCAAGCCCAAGTCTGCTTTTATTTCAAGACTCGTTCGTGTGAAATGCATTTACATACATCTTTTTCAGTTTCAGTTTCTTTCGGGGGCCAAAAAAAATTATTAAAATAAATAAAACACATAGTAACCTAAAAAGTATGAACAAGAATCACAAGCGGAGCGAGTGTTTTGTAAAATACTAATACCAAATGTTAAAGTACAAGTTCAGAACCTTTGATTGGGGAGCAGAAAGTTTAGCATGTAACGTCAGATACAGATACGGATTGTTTTACCTAGTCTTATAACTAAGGAGGAGCGCATTGTTAAAGTTAATGGATAATGTGCGATGGTATGAATACAAGTATACACGAATATACATAACCATATATATATAGTATATGGATACAAATACGTGTAATTAATAATCGAAAACGAGCTAATGAGCGGTGTTGACGGAGGCATTGGCGTAACCGATATATACATATACAGAATATTCGACTATATATGCATAAATGTATGATAAATATATATTATACCACAAGAAATAAATGCAAGCTGTAACTTATGTGGATGTTCTGTTGAATTTTGATGTTATAGATACATTTACAAGAGCAAAACTACACCACATAGTCGCACCTAAATAGTAAATGTTTAACTTGCTTTCCATAATTTCCATTAGCGATTATATGCTTTCGTGTTTCAGTGCAATTCTGAAAGTTTCGTGTAATTGAAGAAAAAGAGAATTTAATTTTGTAAATAAAACTAAAAACGGATTAGTAATTGTTTTGCCTTGGGAAAAGCAAAAGTATACTAGAATGTTGGGTTAAGAAATTAATCCGGAACCATCTTTAGTTAATTTTTACCCATCATAATTATATTCAGGATACAAACAAATACATATTCTGTTCAGTCATATTTTGTTATTGTAATTTCTTACAGATTTATATTCGAAAACTGGGTAAAATAGCAGTCAAAGTTTGGGACGCAAACGATGACATGGATACGTATGTATGTACGTCTGTTCCCAATAGGATCAGCTTCAAAGCTCTGAAAGCTCGCATTTATTTTGGGTTCATGAAAACTGTATAAATAAGCTGTCCAAAACTTTTAAGGTAGCTTTTGAAGCTTTCTATCGAAAATTTAAACAAGCTAAGGTTTTGGAGCTTTATTCTTCTATTGGTGACCTCGCTGGTGAATTAAATTACTATACTTTATGCACGTTTCCTTAATATAAACATCAATTAATTATGGAACACTATTTAACCAAGTCCTGAACACGCTTCCAAAATATAATTAATGAAAGCCAATTAATATGCCAGAAAAAGCATATGACAGGTCCAGGATATTGTGGATGAGAGGGATTTATACCCTGCGGTGGCTGTTTTTATATCCTTAAGGGTATTAACTGTGTACAATGTATATTATTGTGTATATTAACTGTGTGCAATGTATGTAACAGGAAGAAGGAGACATCTAAAACACATCCCCATGAAGTATATATGTATATTCTTGATCCGCATCAACAGCCGAGTCGATATAACCATGTCCGTCTGTCTGAATGTATGAACACCTCGATCTCGGAGATGGTAAGAGCTAGAGGTGTAGTTCTCTGTTGGTGTGTTATTATTGCAGGCAGATCAAGTGTATTTCAAATTTTTGCCACGCCCCTTTCCGCCTTTGTAATTTGGATAAAACTTTATTTTCTTCGACATATTTGCCCATAACTTGCACAAAATAAGAGCTAGAGACCTATTTGCATTATGTCCGTTTATAATGTCTTTATTGGTTCTTTTGCCACGCCCCTTTCCGCCCTAGTATTTGCATACTAGGTAAAACTAGAGGCATAGAGGCACACGTACTTGCAAAATTATGTACTGATCGGACAATAAATATTTATTTAGTTGCTTAAAATGTCTTTGAATATATATTTAAATTTTCAGACCGATACCTTACTTCGTTAAAAAGTTACAGACGCATTGCTCCTACTTTCTTATATGACGCTCAGTACATGACTAGTTTGGCTCATTTTGTCGAAATAAAAAAAAAATTATATGTTAAATAAATTTGTTGAAAAAAGATGAATCAGAATTGACTCAAACATAATTGGAAAATGCGTATTTTTTTTTAAATACATTCATGGTGAAATTTTCTTAGAATTCTTCGTTGATACCGATTATGGGGTACGATTTTTGCAAAAAAAAATTGACCCGCCATAGTGTGTATGCATGCACAATACATACAGAAGTGAATGTATGTATGTGAGCACGTGCTGACGAAAATTGATGAAATATATATATATAAACAAAGAAATGGTTGATAAGGAAAAGTGGTACATGGTATCTCGTTGTCGAGAAATCTCGACTACAGCGTTCCTACTTGTTATACCATAATTTCGCTGGCAACCCACTAGCCCCACAATTCTATCATTGAATTTTCGCTTGATTTATGGATTGTAACTGATGTTCTATTAATGGCCATGCTAAATTTGGAGCCTTATATAAAAAAGGCAACAGTTTTAATTGTTGACTTAACTAATTGCGCGATATCCGCCTAGAGGTTCCGACAGCAAATTCTGTTGGGTATTTGCGGGCGTGTCCTGCTAACTTTTTCTGCTGTTCTTCTGCTTGTAGCCGGAAATATTTATTAACTAGAAATTGCATAGCACAATGGCTACGAGCGGGCCACCGGAAGGAAGGAAACAGGCAAACATGTAACGCTCCCCCAAAGGCAAATAAACGTTTCGCAAACCCACCACTGACAAAACCCAGCGTATACGCAACGTGTTGTTTGTAGGCCGTCATAAATCATCGGACTGCGGGCATATGATAAATTGTCATACTAATTGTTTTTAGCGTCCAAGACAAGCCTCGTTTTTACGTGGCCAACATCATATCGGTTTGACTTCGGCTCACTAAGATTCTGGAAGAAAGCCACGTCCGAGGCGTTGCTTTAGCCGCTCGCTCTAAAGTATTCCGCGCGTAGCGATTTTCCAGCCCATTTACTTGGCCTGTCAAATATCGCATATCATTTACTGGCCCCTCGTTGTTGGATATATGTACCACAATTCCAAAAGTGGGCTTTGAATATTTCAGTATTTTGACCTTGACCTGGGGAATGGGGACCGCAAAAGGGCCGGCCCTCAGGAGCCATCAATCATAATTAGCGCAGCGCAACTGGGGAATATCATATCCCATATATGGACCCTCCCGCTCATAATGTAACCGAAATGCTATTCAGTTACATGCGCCCGGTCAATATGCAAAAATTTTTCGCTCCTGGATGGTAACATGCTTTTGATTTATGACACATTAATAGTGACAGTTTACCAGCTTTTGGGTAAGATGGGCGTCATCTTGCCAACAACAAATAATAACTCGAATGCCTCCAGCAACAGAAGCAGCAACCAGCGTGAGGAACACCCAACGGCAGCTACCAACACTGCAACAGGTTTTGGCAGCTGCCGTCGCTGTTGTTGTATTTCTTTTGACCAATTTCTTTCGGACTTAGGGTCTTTTCGGACATGTCTGCGGGACAAACTGTTCGACACTTTAATGAACTGCTTGGAGTCGCGTGTGTGAGCAGTTCATTAATATTAATGCCCCGGGCTCGCCGTTTTCTTTCTTTCTTTCCTCCGCCGGGTTGCGCCATGCGAAATTCGTAGACCGATTCGTAGACCTCTGGGCCCAGACACAAATATCAATTGCCGGTCATTAGCTAAAATTTGGTAATTGCCCTTTAATTGAGCGGTGTTGCCCTGTGCTTGATAGTTTGCTGCACCCTGCAAACACCCTCTCAAGCATTCGGCGTCCAATTGGAGTGGAGTGTGTGGACAGAGCTGGCGCTGACCTCTGACCGCCAGATCTACTTCCCTCGATCTGTTTGGTTTAATGTTGTCATGATTTGTGTTTTTGGCGCCCCCGCATAATGACCCTGATTATCTGACTGTAATTGTTGTTGCCGCCCCTTTGGGAAATGGGGATGGGCGGGGGTTGTATGAGTCGCTGTTGTTGTTTAGCGCGCTCTCGCTGCTGTTGATGTCATGATTTATTATCCAAGTCCCTGCGACACGTGCCCCTAAAAAATTTTAATTAACAAAAGCAAAAGCAAGATTCCCCCGACCGAGGACCAATCACTGCGATTGGTCCTATAAATAAATATTATCATCCTACGACTTTCGACGCTGCCAAATTGTTACTGTCATTGTTTGGCCTTAGTTTTGTTTGTTTTCCGTGCAAAGATAAACAGTAAACAAGGGGACTATTTTGCCACAGCAACCATGGCGGTGGCAGAACAACAGGAATCCCAGAAGCTCCACAAAACTGATACCTGTCCCTGCCCCGGGACAGTTTATTTACTTTCGGACGCGCAGCTTTTTGTTGGTGTCACTGTCAATAGGCTGATAGGTTTTGCTGTTACAGTGTGGGTCCCCTTAGCCCCAGACCCCAGCTTTGCCAGAAATTAAATGAATTCGCTCTGTGACAGTGGGCAAAATGATTAAATTAGGAGGGCTCCGGAGACCACTCGGTTTTGCCTGCGAGGCCTTTTCGGGATTTTATTTGGCCCCATAACAAATTATGCATATTTATAAATGTAAATGCCGGCCACTGGCGACTGGCCACCGGCAATTGGAGTTACCCACGTACTGAAAGGAAGACGATGAGAATGGGAACGAGGATGTGGAGGAAGATGAGGCCGTTAATACTGATGAGTAGCCGTCGGCAGCTGTAGTCATCCCTGATGTATGACTCCTCATTATGCGCATAAATACGTATTGTTTGGACCTAGTTGTTTCGCTCGTAGCCTGTTGCTGCCTGCCGTCTGATGGAATGGTCTGCTGATTTAGTCCTATAAATCTGAGCCTTCACAATGTCTACCGTGCACTGTGGGGAAACACTTGCACTGTAAGCATTAAATAGCTGCTTCACTCGCTGGCACATTACCAAAACTGGATGATTCAATTGGCAGCCAGGACCTCATATACCTGTACTATAATTGAATTAGAGCATATCTACGGTGTCAGTGGAACTAGTAAACACAATCGAGATTCTAGCGTGGCAATCAGAACAATTAACGGGAACACAAACCACAAGCACTCGATGGCTGTGAGCTGTTTCTCGGATGTGTCTTTGTCTTGGGCTCCCATTTGTTGTTTGTGCAATGGGCTCAGCTTGGCTGCCGTGTGTGCCTGCGTCTCCAAGTCATGGTTGCTATTTAATTATAGAGCACTTGTTGTTGGCCAAGAACCGAGATAACTGTTTCTCGGTCAAACACAAACGGTGTGTGAAGCTTAGACAGAGACGAGAGTATGCGAGAATTAGGCGCTTAGCTCTTCGAACCGATTTACCTGCAGCAACTGTGGCTGTCGATGGCAGCAAGATGACTGTCCGTATTGATGGGACCGATGATGAGAAGAAAAGTGAGATGAGCATGGCCCGTAACCAGCCGCAGAAAATGCAAATCTCCTGCCTCGGTTAATTAATTAATTATGCACATTTTGCACAGTTGTTATGGCAGAAAGCGGCTTTGAAGTTTTCCCGCACAAACACGGGTAGTTCCGCAGATTTATGTAAGACAAGCAACGCCCTAAGGTTGCATGGTTTCCGCAAACAGGTTGCTGTTGGACTTCATGGGTACAGCAATCCATAGCCCGTGGCGTGTGGCCCGCCGTCCGTAACCAGAGTCGGGGCTTTGTGTCAACGCTTAACAGCACATTTATCTTTGATTAACTGTTGCCAATGCTGCGGAGCCCGCATGTTGCAGCATACGAAGATGAAATGGAATCCGAGCGATGCCGATCCCGATAGCCCACGCAAATCACATTCGCTGGCATATTGCAAGTCAAGCGTCATTTGTCATATTTCTCATCCTCCATCTAATGTGCAATCATGTATAAATATCGGCGAAAAGCAATCGCTAGGCGCCAGTTAGAAACTTTAAAAGGTTGAATACAGATCCACCGCACTAGACATCCAACTTATTTCAGTCCAAGATGCGTGGATTTTTGGTAAGTCGAAAAGTGGGCAAAATTTAATAGGATATTGAAGAGAGATTTATTGACTTTTAAGTCAAAAGCCACTAATTATGTTCCTATTTTTCCAGTTGTTCAGCATTGTAGCCTCTGTCTCGGCGGCCAAGTTGGGCTATAATTACCAAGCGGCTGCCGGTGACCGCCGCTTTGCCGGACTTATTGATGCAGAGGCCACAGGATTCAGTGCCACTACACCTCAGCAGCAACAACAACAGCTGCCGCAGGACTCCCGGCAACAACTGCCGGCTGCTGCGGATGAGTTTAGCAAGGAGTTCTACACTTATGCCGCACCCGAGGAGGAGTTTGCGGACCGGGAGGCCACCGAGCACATCGCCAGCATGCTGAAGCGCAACCTTCGCGTGCTGTTTATCAAGTCTCCTGAGCATCAAGGCCTCACAAACGCCGCTCTCCAGCTGGCCAAGCAGGCCAGCGAGCAGCGGACGGCCATTTACGTTCTTAACAAGCAGGCGGACATCGGGCAGCTGGCCCAACGGCTGCAGGCCGAGAATCAGGCGGTCAGCCATAAACCAGAGGTGCACTTCGTCAAGTACCGCACCCCGGAGGACGCCGTGCGGGCCCAGCAGCTCATCCAGCAGCAGTTTGACGCCTTGGGAGGCAGTTCGCGGAGCTCGGACGAGGGTGTGGCCCCCGTCCTCGATTTTAGTTCTCCCTCGGCGGGCAACAACGTGGCAGCTGCTAATGAGGCGACCCAAGAAGGCCAGGGCATAAAGTATCTGCCAGCTGCCTTGTTGCGCAACAAATAGTTTAACTTATTTAATGTAATTTTTAATCATAAGAATTAGCTTTATTCATAGAAATAAAAAATAATGAGTATTGATACAGGAATTAGGGAGTGTGACTTTCCTACATTTTAGAATTTTCCTGAAAGTAAACGAACACAAACTGAAGCTGACAGGCACGCACATTTAACTATGAGCCAATGACAGCTTTAACATGAAACTTTAAAGGCGATTATCCTTCGGAAAGCATTTGCTGCTGTGAGATGGGCGACATGAGCTGCCTGGCTACTCAAGAGTCCTCCCTCTGCCCCCATAGTCCCACACGCTTGTGCTTTTGCCGGAGGCCAGAGGGATGCCGTCATGTGCCTTGATTTTCCGTTGCCCTACTCCTCTGCTGTGAGGACGACGACGACTCTGATTCCTATCTCGCATGCTTCTGTCATATTTCATATTTTAAGTGCCCTCGGGCAGATCGCAGCCGGGACCCGCACTCATGAATAATTTAATAATATAATAATAATTTCGAGTATTGAAAACAATTTACAGTTTGCCAAGCCGAAGAGCCTAGGGGTCAAGGATTGATAAATTATGAAATATAGGGCTGTCGTTAACGCTAATTAGGGGGCCTGCGACCCGGGCCAGAGACAATTGCCAGGTGGAACCTGGCGGGGTTTGCATTTTAAATCCCATCCGTCTATTTATAGCCAGGCAATTGCGTACACTGTGAATATGTGCGTAAAACCTACAGGGATACGCAATCCTCCTTACACAGCGAAGATGCCAATGGCCTTGGATTCCCTCCTCGGCTTCCTGGTCTGTTTGTGTAGACGGATTCAATAACAATTGCTTGCTCATTGCCGTGGGACTGACATTAGCTATGTATGCGGTGGCGTAATTTCACAGAAATGCGATAGAAAAGTACTACTGCGCATGGAGATAAAAAGCAGTCGCCGCACGGGGGAAGGGGATGTTCTCGTAAAATGAAGTGCCAACAAAATGTCTGCCATTCGGCTTGCTCCAACGGACAACGTGTCTATATTGTCTATATCGGATTAAAGTGTAATTCCTATTCAATTAATACAAATGGCTGGACTGCTGCAGGATGGTCAGTTCAGTTCCCATAACTTAGCCATCCAATTGGAGTGGAAGCTAGTGGTGGGAGTGTGGAAAGCTATTTTTGCTTCTGCTTGCTTTTGCAATTTAATTAAACAAACAGTTGGCGGTGCGGTTTGAAACTGGAGCAGCAGCAGCATAGAAATAGCCATTGGCCATGGGGAAATGTAATTTGCAGGGACAACAAAAATTGCCAAGTGCCGACGTGTTGCCGACAGCTTTAATCCTTTGTGAAAAATGGTTATCGTTTTGGGTGCTCGCAGCGGTTTTCGCTCTAAATTTAATTGTCCAGGGGCTTGGGTTTGCATTGGCCGGCCCCGTTACCGACTTGCTGCATATCGATTATTTTTAATTGCTCTTTGACATACACGCTTCCACTTTCCGCTTTGGGACATCGCTTTGAAACATGTAATTAGTTTTGCAAATGGAACGGGGCCTTGAAAGCATCCACCTCCCATCCGGAAAAGAAATCCATACAAAGAGCCGCGTTTAAGCCGAATTAAAGCCAAAGGCCAATGATGAGTGGCAGTGGTTGAGAAGGGGAAGTTGGGATGCGTGCGAGGCCGAAGGCGTGTCCTGGCTTCTGCTGCCTGTCAGTCACTGCTTATGTCGTTAATGTGGCGAAAGCTTTCCCGGCCGCAAAAAGTGTGAAACCAAACTCTGGGCGAACGGACAACGTGAAAACAGAATCGAATAGAAACCGAGAATGAGTATGAAAGCGAAACCAGGATACGGCAGGTCACCAAGACATCATTCATGCCAGGCCCGGCAGAAAAGTAATGCAAAGTGTTATAAAACTGCAAGTGCTCGTAAACCGGAAAGAAATTGCGGTGAGGGTAGGAGTAGTCTGGCTCTTTTTTGGCTGATGTGAATGATTAAGAAACGTGGCATACAAGGAAAACTGCAGGCTGTGGCACTTTCTGAGTGTCTGTGGCACATCCACTGCCAATTAATCCGCCTTAAAAAAAAGACACTACACAGGGCCTACAAAAAAAGGCCGCAGTTGAAGGTTTTGATGCCATTTTTTTTATCAATAAATAAAGGTTTATACATATGGTGCACAAGCAGAAAAATGCTTATATTTGTTAAAATAGGCACATAACCGATTGTTATGCTATTAAGATATTATTTATAACATTTTTCAACCATTTTATTGAGAAGCAAGCTTGTTACATGATATAAAGCTGAATTGTTAGAGTAGACAGGTCCCCCAAAAACAAATAGGATCAATAAAAGACTTTTTTTGCTGGTCTTCGGGGAACGAATAAGAATTTCTGGAATCATAGGGGACTTTACTAGGTATTAGCCCTTACAAAAATACGCCTCAAATTTACTTTCGAGAAATTGAAGCCACTTATAAAAGATTTTCTAATATAACATACATGTATAGTTTAATCACTTGATACAGCATATTAAAATAAAGATCGCAGGCACAATTGAATTTACAATACTGAAATATGTTTTTGTGGTGTCAACCTTTCTTTCACCTAGCCATTTGTTTCACCTAGCTAATATACCAGTGAAATGTCACTTTCCTGGCTACCGAAAAAGTCACTCCGCATTTAGGTACCTGATTGCTTGCATGGCGATTGGGTTCGACACAATTAACTTGCCCGGGAATCGATTTGTTAATGCCTTAATTCGAAAACACTGGACGCTCTCATGAAATATTCATGCGCCAGGTGGCCAAGAAGGATCAGCTGCGATATCGGGTTATTGATGGGAACAGATACGGATTTGTTGACCGACAAGTCAATCATAAGCCGCGGCCATCTGATTGGGAATTTGTGGGCAATTTTGCGGTAGCAAGTGTGGGGGCGCGGGATCAGAGTGTGTCATTATTCTGTTTGGCCTAATTTGCTTTGCAACCACTTAACTGCCGGCAATCGACAAGTTCCAAAACTCAATTGAACCGCAATTTCCAAATCGCACCCTAATACGTGTAATAAAAGGGGGTGGCCGACGGCATTCCGGGACTGCCGCCCTCAAGCCGCAATGCAAATAAGAGCGGCTGCATATGGAGCCGAGGGGTAGAACAGGCTGCCGGGCGGGGACGAGGCAAGCAGTTTGAGGGAACGTGGCCCTGCCCAACACCAGACAGCGCTCGGGCGAAAGGCAGCACAAAACGGAAATGAAACTTATTAAAAGATTTGGATCTAATCGATTTTCGTCCTTTCACGCTGAAATGAACTTTGGCGTCGCTCGAGTTGGCTGGCTTCTCGCTTTTGGCTTTTAGATTTCAGATCCCAGTTGGAATATGCTGCCATTAAAGTGGAGCGCCGCTGTCCTGGCGCTGTCCTTGTGTCTAAACTATCCGTTCCCGCACCACCGCTCCGGTTTTGACCAGCCATAAATTTAATTGAAAACCAAACTGTTCATGCTGCCAGTGACAGAGTGGCGTATACTCGTACATGTGCATCTCCCACTCGTTCCCCTATCCGCATGTGTCCGATTGTGTTTACTTAGGAGTGACTTTTACTAAATTTGATTTGCAAGCCAGCGCGTTGCAGTGGTGCTAAATGTGGACGTGCCATTTCCAGAACGAACACCTCAGCACACGCGAGACAAATGCGATTTAAAGTAATTTGAATACCGAATGGATGGTGTGCACTTATCGTTCCCTTCTTCATTCGCTTCTTCTACCGACATTTGGGCACACCGAGCCGAAAAAATGGTCATTGATTAGGGATAGTTCATAAAAGTTCACATGCATAAATTGTGATTTTTTTTTGTAAATAGCTAGGGTGGAGTTTAATTGGTCATGCGGTAAATACTGGTGAATCAATTTTTCAGGTTTTAAGGAAGAATTTTTTTCCGTGTCCGGCCGACGTTCAACAGAGACTCATGTCGGGTCAACTGATAGGGTTAAACATCCATTGCAGGCCAAGCGGGGAGCATCAATTGTCTATCTGACCATACGTAGCATTGGGGCCAAATGGTTAAAGTTCCACTCGACAGGACCTTCTGCAGCCTGGACCCAAGCTGCGCACATCGATGTTACGCTGCGTTATTGAAATCGCCCGGGCACCAAAAGTGTTTGAGTGCACTCATGCGAGCCCTTGCATCCCCGTACTCATGCTCATACTCACATTCGGAATCGCATTCACACTCGCGTTCACGCTCAAACATTTTCCAGCACGTGCGAACGTAACTCAACCAAAAGGCACCCATAACCGTCGCCGTTAGCGTGGCAATTGCATTTTTATTTGCATTAGCACATAACCTATCAGGACAGTTAATTTACACGCAGCGATTTACAAAAAGCAATCGCAATTTGCATTTACGAAAACAACAGCAAGTAATAGGGCTGGCAAAAATCAAGCGACAGCAATTGAATGGCAAATTAAGTGCCAATCAGGCTGAAAAACACTCACAAAACGTTGATATGTACACGTGGTCGGTTACCGGATTGTGTTAATTTTTTATGCATTGATAGACTTTTATTCCAATGCAGCTACAGCGCTGTTGATATCACATGAATCTATCGTGTTCGATTCGATTTCGTCGATATACTATGTAATTAACGAAACAAGCCGCAATTTCGTGTGCACTTTTCTCCTTTTCCAGATGGCATTGAATGTAACCGTATCTGTTTCCACATTTTCCAGGGCTCTGTTTGTTCGAGTATATTAATTTTCATGCAGAAGACCACTTCACGGCAATTAAATTTGGTGTGTCCTGCTTCTCTTTTACAACGTTTACGTAACGTAAATTTTGGAGCCATTTACGTAACTCTTTTCACTTGAAAGACTTGTCATTGACAAAGGCTACCTATAGGGATTACGTATACGCCCCGTCAGACGGGCGTGAGTCTGCGATTCCGATTGAATGGCTGAACCAAATCAATTGATGCATTCAATGGCGAGACAAGTGGTTGCCTATTATACAAAATGGGGATATGGCGCAGACAATTTGTAAGCATGTAGGTATAGGAGTTCACTATTTGCAAGTGTCAGAAGCGCGATTCCCGCTAAGTCGCATTAATGTCGTTCAAGATGGGCGAACATCTAAGCCGCCAATGCCGCCACCATGCACGATTGCTTGCTTCGCTCAAACTCAAATTGTTGCTGATTTTCGCTCCTGGATTCTGTCATCCCGCCCGTTCCCTACAACGGAGCTGTTGCACAAATGGCATACAACGCGTGCGAGGGTTTTGGCAATGTCGCCGTGTTGAACACGTTTTCAACACATGTTCCGCATGGCGTCTGTGACTGGCGGTGGCACATATGACTCGCAGCTATACTGCCGTCGGATATGTGTATATAGTTGAATGGCACCTGCACATGCATATATCGGCTGGTGCAGCGGAAGTGAGTTTGCATGGCTGGAGGAGCTAGAAATCATTCGGGCCAGACAAAACCAGAAACCCACCGTCGTGTACATCTATTTTGTGCTCCGATCCCCCAGCGGCAGCTCGTTTTGCTGTGCAACTTCTGCTTTGTTCGATTTCAATTACTACAAATGATTTCTCCTCGTCCTTGTTTTTCCATTTTGCCCTGCACAAGGCCTTCATAGTGCGCCAAGGCTGTAGCTTTAGGGCACCGACTCAGTCCATGATTTTCACTTGATTTTCATTGACTTTGCACCTCTGAGTTGGTTGGTTTTTTCATTGCCCGTACTGTACCTTTTGGGTTTTCATACCCGGTAATTAAAGAGGAAAGGGTATATTGAATTCGTACGAATGTATGTAAGAGGGAGTAGGAAGCTTTTCCGACCCTATAAAGTATATATATTTATTGATCAGCATCAACAGCCGAGTTGATCTAGCTCGTCTGTCCGTCCGTCCGTATGAACGCCTAGATTTTGGAAACTATAATAGATAAAGAAAAACCAATTGCATATTTATAATTGTCTGATACCAGTTCAGTATAAGTTTGTTTTCACAATTTTAACTCTAGAGTCACTTAACTTGGTCAGTACATTGGTAGAGCTATCCGTGTTGCGAAAATCAGCCGGAAACGCCTTTTTTTGTCCGCAAAATTGATAAAAATATGTTGCGCCTACAAGCTTCTCCACCCGTTTTGCACACGCACACACACCTGCAAACACATATTACGAAAATTGGTTGCGCCCAAAATTTCAATGCTATTATAATGTTTTTAAAATGAGGTGTAAACTGAGAACCGGGTATTTATAGTCGAGACCCCCGACCATAAACTTTCTTACTTGTTTTTATATTTTTTTTTAAATTTCTCTCTGCTCGCTTGACTTGGCAGGCAGGTCTAATACCTTCGATTCCATGAAAAGTGTACCAATTTGGGTTACACAAGCAGATGAAGCTTAATAAATTACCTGGAAGCAACTTGTTTACTTTCATGTTGAAAATCGCAAACTTTTGTCCCTTTGGCCATTACGATAAATTGTGAGAGTGCGTGGGAGGGTGGTGTATCTGAGAGTGAAATCAAAAGTTGTCCTAGCTTTTGTTCCCGGAATATAGTACACCGTTAACCCCCGACCGCCTTTGCTTTTTAATTATGTATCACACACATCACATACAGTTCTACCCAATGGACAGTGCCCACTGCCCCTGTAGAGTCCGGGGCCCACACACAATGTCAAAGTGGCCTGTCAACAGCCGTTGACCGCTCGCCCGAGCAATCGAGCAGCCATCGGTGCAAAGTTTTGATGAGGGTTGTCATCATCAGCGCCAAACAAATGAAAACATATGTAGCGGCAACAGGAGCCACAGCCACAGCCATAGCTATAGCAGTAGCAACCCCACAACTGGGCGCATCTATATTAATATCAAATGAACTGTGAAGCACAATGATGAGCCTGGGCAACAAAATTTGGGTCGGGATGAGATTGGAGTTTGGGGGGATCCGGAAGGGGGCTTAGGTTCTAGCTCGGGCCAGGCAATCTCAGCTGGCACAACTTCATTGTGACAGTTGATACATGACCGGGCCGCACCAACAATGAAAGTTAATAAGATTTCACAAGAATGTTCGAAATGGCCACAAAATCAACAAGCTAATGTCGAACGAAGCATGATGAGCAGGGCTTTATTACTGTGAATGTTTAAATTTATTTTAGGAGATTTTTAGAAGGTGGAGGAATTATTGGGATTTCATGAAAATGGAATGGTAATCTTGATGGATTTCTTAATCTAAAAATACTTTTAGTTGAGCATCTGAATCCATTGTCTTTCATTTGGTAAGTTTGGTTTGATTGTATATTTCATATGTTAAACGAGACCAAAAAGTTGCTCTGTTTGCCGGTGCTTGATGGTGCGTCCTCGCAAAAATTTATGACCACGAGGGGTTAGTGTCGTTCTCGACTATTTATTTAGAGCACTCACAAAAATAAAATTCTTCAACAACAAGAATCGCAGCCTGAATGGCATTTAAAAAAACACTAAGGCAGCGAAAACTCTACTATCAAATAGCAATGGCAAACTAAACGATTTTCGCGCTAAAAATGTACATTTATTTCAAGACTTAATAGCTATTACTGATATAACTATTGATGTGTTAACTAAAAACTTAAATGTTTTTATTTTTCCGTTGCTCTTAAAAAGGAGCAACGGATATATGTTTTCAAATATATGTTGTTTATTATCAGAAGCAATGTAAAGAAGCGAACTTTAAGTGAACATAATTTTATTTGATTATTTCAAAACGTAAGCACGTATCCCAGCCGTTGGCTCTAACCCAAAATCATAAGTGCAGCAATGGGAAAATCCCTGTGGAAGTAATTTCTCACTCGCCGTAGGCACGCATCCAGGTTCCTGGGGGGCCAGGACTCCGAGCCTGCGGCTGCCCATCAAGTCGAGGCCATTAAACTGGTATGCAATCGACGGAAGGCATGCCATTGCACCACACTCATGGGGCCGGGGCCCGGTTGTGAACGTGTGTAACTTCATTAGCCAGGTGCTGATACACAGGGTAAATTGCTTGTGAAGTTACTGGACAACAAACCACGGGCAGGAACGGACAAGGACCAGCAAGCGCCTGGTGGGTGACCTGACCATATCTTAGGACCTCGATCTTAGAGTCAATTACCGGGCACGAGGCCGGCTGTTGATTTTGTCAGCTGCAGTTGACTTCCCTGGCCCATTTATGCATACGAATTTATTCAAATCAAAACACGGGACAAAGGACGGGACAAGGACGGGAAGAAGGCCCTCGGCTTAGTCCTTCGCCCGAGGTATTTGTTGTGGGCTGCCGGCTGTAAACTATTTTACATTTAGAATAGCCCCAAAGTTGGGCATTCCTTTAAAAACCAGAGGAAGCCAAAAACAGGAGCCTGCTCCAAATACGTGCCATCCACTGCCGGGAGGACGTGGGCGCACTGGGTGTGTGCGGTATGTGTGTTGGCCGCTTTGTTCACATGTTTTCACTTTGTGCTTAATTTGCATTTAAATGGTTTTTGCACTTAGGCTATTTCCTGTGTAAATGAGCTTTGTTTGCTGTTGTTGTTCCGCCAAAGCGACAACGCACAATAAAAAATAAAAGTGAGTTAAAATGTGGAGCTTTTGTTTAACATGGGCTATTTTTTTTTCTCATCCAAGCCCAAGCCAATGACTCTGTAAACATCTTTGGTACTTTCACATGGTTAAAGGTTTCAATTCAGACAATTTTTTATCATATATGCTTGAAATAAGTTGGCATTTTGTTCGTTACCAAGAAATTTAATAGTTTATAATCTTATTTTGTGCATAGTCTAAGATACTTCAACTGCAAAATTCGTATACAAAGTTATTTCACGATAAATTGTATTCCCTATTGAATTTTTTGTTCAGATGCTCTTTTGATTCCTAGCTCTTTGTGTTTGCAATAATTTTTAGAGGAATATTAACTGTCCGAAATTCCAACAACCGGCTGTCAAAACATTCACTGAATTTTGCATACACAAATACAGCGTCCAATGAAAACTGGCTGCTAGCATTTATTCCATTTTCAGTGTAAACCGTAGAATAACAGGGCATTCATATTTGCCAGCTTTTTACGATGAATCTCACTCGACATGGCCCTGACCGAATGCTGCAGGCCCTGATACTCGTACCATCTCTTTAGGTCGCCAGGGCAGGCAGAAACCATGGAAGCACCATCGGGTGCCCAGTATGGGCTTGAGGGGTCAGTGATCGCTCATTTACTTAGAGCGAAGGTTGAGAAATTAATTTCGCAAATTAGCGAGAACCAAGCTCTTTATGACTTAATACCTTAGATACTCTGGACAGAGAGGGGGCACAAGACCCCGACACATGGCCGTCCTGCCCATTGCAAACAAGCCGGTGAGCCATGTTCCCATTTAGCGCAATGTAAACTTTTGTGTTGTGGTCACTAATGATGACAGGCTGACAGTCAAAGCCCAAGTCCAAACACACACAGAAAACACAAAATGGTTGCTCTTGTGACAATGATGTGGCCCGGGTCCGAAGTTCTGGACATAGTTCGGCGGAGAACCAAACTATTGCTTGTCGCGGTTGTTGCACAAGGGGGAAAAAGAAAAAAAACTGATTTGATTGTTTGTAATTAAAAGTGGACGGACGTAGGAAAAATTAAACGTCCAAGCGCGGGCAGAGCCTTGATCCGGCTGTGCTGAGCCGGACGTTAAAGTTGATGGTCATGTGCCATGGCCCCTTGATGTCGTTAATTTAAAAAGTAGGATACCTATAAAACGCGATAACGCGAGCAGGACCAGGGTCTGGACCTAGGCGACGCTCAACACGTGCCGCAGATGTGTGACCGCCTCAAATGGTTAATTAGCTTAAATAATTCCGTGTCCATTTATACCTACCATCAAAACTTAAATGACGTTTCCAGCAAAGTGCCACGACAAGGCTCTTTCAGGATGTCTAAAGCAAGTCGGATTCGGAATTAAAACGGGACATCAGCCTGTCAACATGGATTGTGGTGTGGAGATGAGAAAAACACCCTCAACATTCAATGCTGTGGAAATATATTCACCGGTTGCGTAGGCTGAAAATTAGAACATTTGAACTCGTCAGTCAGCCAGACCGGTTAAATTTTGACTAAGAGTGATTTGCAAACTTCATTAAGGATAAAAGCTGTTAGAATTTGAATTGACTGTTTATGGTAAAGGTTGGTGAACATAAATTCTCAAAAATCCCAGACATAGAATTCAATTAAAAATGTATGAGAGTTTTTCCGTGAGATATGAAACCAATATATTGTTTGCTCACTCAATTATTTAAATTGTCGTTTATTTATTATTCCAAAACTATGCAATAGAGAGAATATTTAAAGACCAATTACCCCAAATAGCTTATCCAATTAAAAATCGCAACAACAACAGCGACTGGAGTGGAATTACCCAGGCAACGCTTAATGCATTTAAAGGAACCCCGCTTGCACACAAACTTAAAGGAATGGCTTATCCTCGGCCATCTGCAATGGGCCATCCAGCAGCCTGTTGATTCAGGCGATTGCGATTCCGACTTTGGGGCCGAGGAAGTCGGGGTCGCTGGAAACGGTGGCACAGCCGAGGAGGAGCATGACAAGGAACTGTTGCCGTGGCGCAACAACTGTCCGGATAACGGAGAGCCAAAGCTCCGGCGCGACGAGCTTTTGCTCTCTCAATGCCGAGCTACGCACTGGAAGTGGCTCCACTCCCGATGCCTCCCACATCGGTCCGCTGTTGTTTCGGCTTTTGGGGGGCGGCGGTCTCAGCAGGTGTGGGAGTATCCCGAGCCGTCGATTTTCCAGGCTGGCAGTGCGTGGCGCCTGCCACTTCAGTCTAGGATAAACGCTTGCGACGAGCACAACAAGTGCGCGCATGAAAACAGCCCCGGAGCCAGCGGTTTTTAGCCAGGAGCCAGTGCTACCCCATTCCCAACCGTTGCTAATTTGTAGTGTAGTGAGTCCGTGTGAAAGTTGAAGTGAAAGTGAGGGCGAGAGTGAGGCTTAGCACTGGCCGGACAACTGCCAGCGGGTTCGTTCTGATAAAATCGCCAGCATCTGCGGGTGCGCGCAACTCTGTTGCGTTAATTAGCTGCGCGCGTTCAATCATGTAACTCATCGTTCATTACTGCAATCAATACCTGCGCCGTGTTTGGGGCTAGTGGTGGTGGTGGTGCCAAAAATCTGAAAAACTGAAGCCACCAAAGTTGTGATACTGAGTTTATGTGTTGTTGTGAAGATAATCCAGTGGCTCAAAATAGATTCGTGCGCATTTTGGATTTTAGTCACAGGCTGAAAATCAACTTAGAGAAAACTCAGCAGGAAGGAAGCTTGGCACTCGCTTGCCACTGCAGCTGCAGCCTAAGAAACAACCTCGCTCGGAAATATGAATAGTTTTTGGATAATCGCTTTACTCTTAGGATTACTGCAAACAAAGCCAATAAGTGAGTACCACTCTGGTTCCTGTCGTTTTGTTCAGCTCTAAATGTAGGTGGTTCATTGTGTGTTATTTTTGTATTATTCGTTGTGGTTGTTTTAAGACCATAGTGCCGCCACTATAAAAAAAATAATTTATTTATAAATTTCGCCATTCAATTCTTATGTGCATATGCAAAATGCCCAAACACAAGCCTCCTCCCGCTGGCTAATTGGAAATGGCGCGCGGGCATGCCAGCAGGTCTTGGACCTTTGAAAAAACTCAAATGTCACGCACGTAGGGCAAGGACGAGGCCATGGGCAGTTGGCGATGAGCGGTGCGGCAGCCGGACTCATTCTCAGCACCTGCCACCCTTGGCTGCTGGCTTTTCCATAAGACTCATAAATAATTCATGGTGCACGCTTCGATTATTTACTTCATAAACATTCCGCCGTGGTCCGGTCTGGGCTTAACACTCGTTGGGTGGCGTAGAAACTGGAGTGTGTCCGGGGCGTTTACAGGTAGCGCATGCTTTTAATTTTAATAAATTGCAAAGTAAATTGCCAGCCTTATCGGGACTTGCAATATGCACTGCCAGCTTATCGCCGTGTTCAATGAATTGCAAATGTCGCCGCTGATGGGAGCTGCCTTTGGTAATTTGATTTGATTAACAAGCCAATAAGCTGTGCGAAGTATGCCACAAAATTAAATTCCATTACGGCTTCATTTCGGGTGAAAGTTAATCAAAAACTCAATGAGCAGCTCGTAAAACACAACAAGCGACCCGGGCTCACAGCGTGTATCTATTACACGTTGTCGCTGGCAACGTAATTGCTGAAAAATTAATCCGCCAAGGAGCCGAAGCCAGAGCCGCGCAGCAGAAGGAGCCGAAGATGATGGCGCAACGGCGTGGAGATCATCCCGTGTCGTAAGGCACGTTTTTGCAATTTACCCCAACGGCGGTCGGGAGCGTCATATAAAATACGCCGATGCCACAGCGAAATCAATTTCAAGTCATTAAACGAAATGAATCTTTATGGAGACCCACGCCGGAGATTAGCGGCAGGAGTGGATTCCCGACTCCATGCTTCATGTGTACTTCGGGGGGTCCTTGAGAATTTAAACACGTTGCTTGGCCGGGCAAGTGTAATCAAAACTGCCCTCAGACACTTGATGCGAATATTATTGATTTTCCGTGCTGAAATTGTTGTGATTGAATTATTTATGTGGGCGGTTAGGTGTGGCCCCTTTTGAGGCGAGCTGGTTCATTAGTTAGCTCACTCAGCACTCAGCTCTCGCTCGACGGCTTAATTGAGTTGGCAAGACTGTGAGCACTTATTTACAGAAGCAACAAAAGGCGCACGTGACGGGCATACGCACTCGCCAAAGGAGTAATCCAGAGTTGCGGTGTGTACGAGTCCTGCGACTTTTCCCAGCCCTTGATGCCTGAATTTAATTTTGAAATTAAAGCAAAACATAAATCAATTTGACTAACTAAACAGTCAAACAGCGGGCAGCAGCTCCACATTTGCATTTGAATCAATATTGTGTCAAGCCACTGGCTAACAGCCACTTCAGCGACGACTGAAGTAGCAGCAGCAGCAACAGCTTGAGGCAAGGGCTGGCCTTCGCGTCGGCCACATGTGGCCACATGTCCATACAAATGTAATAATTGCGATGGCGGCGGCAGTAGCAGCAATAGCAAGGCAAGTGTGTGCACTCTGTGCAACCTCAATGGCAGCGTCGCTCCTGTCCTTTGGGCCAAATACAGTAAAGACGCCACTGGGGATGGGAGGATGCTAGCTGTTGTGTGTTGCGGCTACGGATGTGTACAGTGTACACACATCACTCCGATGACAGCCTGCGACAGGGGCAGGACGAGAAGATGGACCCCGTAGCCTGCAGCAGACTAACTGACTGCTCGGCTCTTCCAGGATGTCAGGATGCCTTGCCTGGCAGGCTGCCATGCTGGCAGGATGTTTCCCGGCCGTCTGCCGTATGACATGTGACGACTTTGACAAAGCAAACTGCCTCTGCCGATCCTCCGACTTGCCGATTGTCTAGTCTCAGCCACCCCAGGGATACGAGTACTGACTTGTGCAAAGACGCTTTTGGCATATCTAATGGAAGTCCTTCGTCTGCTTACTGGCCCATCTGTGTGGCATTGCACTTTAATAGACTTCTCGAACAAGAAGCCGCCTTGTGGCTTTGCTCGCCAAATCATAAAATATAGGAACTTAACCGGGAAACAGTACCAGGAAGAGAAAGTTGGCCGTACCAATCGAAATAAATATTGTAAACGGTCTATAAATTGTTGCTCTGCCCTGGGCAAAGTTTTGACCCGCCTGCTGTCTAAGCAGAAGTTAACTTGAATGGCAGAAATCAGATTAAGCCAAATATTATACATGGCAACCGTAATGTATGCCGCACAATTTGCAGGTGCGAGGCATTCGACCTCCGTGCCCTGTCTTGAGCAGTTTCACACAAATTTGGCGCAAAGACAATCAAAAAGTTATAAAACAAGCTTCGGCTCAAGCGAAACAAAAGCAATGCCCGAGAGTTGCGACTGTTCTTGGGAATCTACGGAAAAGGTCTGAAAAAGCCGCAGGCGAAATCCACCACGGCTTCCTGGATGCTGAATGCTGCTGGATAGGTGTCTCAGTGGCGTGTGTGTATCGGGCTGTAAAAACTTTGGCTAACTTTCGCTTATTCCATTGTTTTTGCTGTTTACCATGTGGCAGCCTGCCCGTCTGCTTGCCTCTTGGCCTCCTTGCCGACATTGCGCATACGCCGCGTGGTCTTATTATCAGCCGCATCAGCGGCGCCGTAAAGTAAATGCAAAGTGTGCAAAGTCTATAAACGAGCGTCAAACTTAAAAGCCCCAAGGTGGCGTCGCCTCACCAAGGACAACAAGGACTTAAGCTTGTTTCTGGCCTGTCCGGATCGGAACGATGAGGGAGCTGGGGCGAGAATGCGAAAAAGAGGGGGAACCTTCGCCAGGTTTATCGGCGGGAAATACTCGGGTGCGGCTGTACTGAGGGCCTATCAAAAAGTTGCTCACACGACAAATTGTCACAAAGGCAGCGCACGCAGAAGCGCCGAAAGCAGCTGAAGCTGCGACATCCCCATAACAAGAAACACGAATTTTATATTTCGTTTTCTATTATTTGTATTATTTATGGTGCTCCCGGCCATGTCGTTAAACGGGGGTCCCATTAAAAAGGACTCGCTTCCGTACAGATGTACATACATGCGTGTGCGGGTGACAGATGCCAGCTGCTTCAAAAGGTGGGTGTTTCGAAAACAGATCACAGCAAGCAAATAAAAAAGAAAGCTTCCGCAAAACAATTATGCCTAAGTGTGGGATCTAAAATATTTATGAAGCTACTACTGGCAATGGGAGGGAAAAATAAATCTGAAAAAGCTGAAACCCAAGCCAGACAAGAGACAAGCCGATTGCCAGCTATTTTTGGCTGTAAAAATTCACACAAAAAACGTCAAAGCAGTTAAGGCAACTTGGAAAACTATTAAGATGTCAGCAAATAATTACGCATGAAAGCAGTTGCATAAATCTGGACGCCTCTTATTGCCAAATCCGCCACTAAAACGAACTGAGTCGGAAACTGCGAAGCCATCGAGGCATTGCCGTCGAGAATGGCCATAATGCGACACTTGAGTTTGGAGGAGCTGGGATCACCAGCAGCAACGGCAGCGACAGCGGTAGCGGCAGCCATCGCAACTTGCCAGTCAGCACAGCGACATTCGAGGACGGAAAGCACTTTATCAAAAGGGATTTGCCAACTGGCCGGGGAGATGCCAGAGGGGCGAGGCCAGTGGATTCGGCAGAGCTGGAGGACGAGTCAGAGCATGCATTTGCCTTACACTTGGCCCCGGGTCTGACAGTTTTGTAATAACAATGACCGACCGCAAAAAAGTGAAATCGATTTGCCATTTTTCACTAAATTTATGAGTTTATGAGGGATCCAAGCGGCTGCCGCTGCTGCTTGTGTTGCTGTTGACAGAACTGCGGGAGAGTGCTCTTTTTACACTTTCCCCTAAAGCAAAAAACGAAACTGACATTTCTATTTTATGGCCTCCCAACAGCCCCTCTGGCTCTCATGGGCCCTCTGAACTCAATCCTGCTCCGGCCTTAATGAGCCTTAATAAGGCTGCGCGCAGCAGGAAGCAACTGCAGCATAAATCTCCGCAAACCCTAATCACAGACTCGACCCGAAATATATTTCGCCAAAACCATAAATTTGACAGACGCACGAAAAGCCGCAAAAAAGAGAAAAATCGAAATGTAAATTGACCGGCGTTCGGTGACAACGAAGCCAGGAATAGCAAGAAGGGGTTTCCCATCCGAGGCCGGCAATGGGATTCGGCCTGGCTTGAACGCCGCCCACCGATGCGTTAATTATTCAGACCCACATGCCAGGACCCGACGCATTAGTCCACAAAGAGCTGGCCGCATTCATCATTATCCACAGTTTGATTTTGGCCACAAAGTTTTTGGCCTCAAAACTTTTGACAAAGGTCGGGAGCAGTTTAAAGCAAAGCCAGAGTCAAATGCTGCTGGCAATTCCTGCAAAATAAATGAATGATTCGGCCTGGGCGTCCGGCTGGGGTCAGAAGAGGCAACTTTTGCTTTTTGAGGTTTTAAGGGATTTATACGGAAGCCCTACCATACCAGCACGAACACACACAAAGCACCAGGAAGGGTGGCAAGCTACGGAGTCGGACTCAGATTTCGATTTGGAGACCAAAGTGATGGCGCATAAATTTAAGAGCCAGGTCCAAAATCCAAAAGAGCTTAGGCCATAAGCGAGGCGTGGGGTCAAGCAAAACAAATGACACCGAAACGCATAAATTCAACCTGGTCGAAACCATTAAAATCGCAAAAGTACAGTTACAGGGCTATGGGCCAAGTTTTTAGGAGTCATTAGGAATTGGGAGCAATAGATGATTGTTAAGGGTAAATAGATAGAAGAGATTGAAGACAATGCACGACCAAAACTGAAAACATATAAAACCAGCTACCACAAACTATATTATAATTTGTTCATGACAAATAAGGGACAAAATGTTGAGAAACAATATTTTTCCTGGGCCTAATTTAGCAAAGACGTTGTGTTGTTTTCTTCCAAGCAGACATAACAATTTAATCACTGCCAAAAGCCTGGGACAATTTGGAGTGAACCGTGCAGCCAGAGCTTGTGCTATACGCATTTTATATTTTATTGCCGCGATACACTCACAGACGAACGTTACGTATAATGCCGCAAGGCGCACAAAACGATTCGCCGCCTGTAGGCAAAATTAATTAAAAAAGCCAGGGTGCCATCCTTTTCGATCCGCCGGCACTCTAACTAAATAAAAAACATGTCTAGGCACTAAAAAGTTTATTATTGTAAGCCCAAGTAAAAAGAACTCGCATTAAATGCACGAAAAGACAAGAACTCAGCGCAGGCAGAATGGAAAATTAAACAGAGCCGGAAATGTCACACATACTCGTACAAGCCGCACCCACGGAGCCAAGAGGACAACAAGGATAACGCCGCCAATGGATGGGTGGAGCTTGTGGGGAGGTAAAACAGGGAACAGAAAACAAACAAACAATAACGACGGCAAATGCTTGGAAAAAGGGCTAGCAAAGTTGGCTCAGTGTGGCAAAGTGTGCGGAAAGGAAGGGCAGAGGCAAAAGCGAAGTAAACTACACATTTTTATTATGCAAAGGGGGCGCAAATGAAAGGCAAATGTTTTGTTTTTCAACCCCCACCCCAATGGCATGAGTGTGTATAATTTTATTTTAGTGCAACTGTGTGTGCGTGTGCTCACTTGAAGGTATTGTTAACGGGACGCATAAAAGCGGGCCAACGAGAGAGGAGTGTGTGTTGGGATGCGTGTGCTAGTGTCAGTGGAAAGTGGAAAGTGGAAAGAAGTGCTGATCCTTGTACGAGTGGGACGACCCAAAGTAGGCAATAAAACACTAGCATAAATCCAGGCACGCGTTCAAACGCTTGACAAATACGGAAAAATTGAGAAACGAAAAAAATGAAACAGAAGCAAACCGCGGGGTGGGCCAAACTTCTGTTTTTTATGAAAACCCGGAACCAGACAAATAAAGTGTGATTACTGCAAATTGAGTGAGATGCATGAATAGTGTGACAAACCGTCACACAACTGGCACTTTGTCACGTCAAGAAAGTGTGAAAAGCCAAGCAGTAATTTGTGAGTTTAAGTAGCCGGAAGCTAGACATTACGCACAGTACTCGCCACCAAATGCAATTTAAGGTATTGAAGCAGCAGATTTTCAATGTATCCCTTAAGATAATAATTGAACACACGAGATTTGAGTAAGAGAAAATATCTAAATCTCCCAACACAAAATGATCATTACAGATAAACGATTATCGATAAAATTTGAAAGGGAACATTTTATATTTAAGGTTTATTGTATTAAAATGCGGCTTTCTTTATTTCACTCTATATGCGGCTCCAATTCCTTGTCAACTGACTCGCTTTTGGCGACAGCAGAAGCTAATTACTGAAATACTGAGTTTGAGGGCATGTTGAAAATCTGTACAGCTCCCAACACAACATCATAATTTCAGATAAATGCCTATCGATAAAGTTTGTTAGGGAAGAATTTGGATTTATGTTGATTGTATTAAAATGCTGCTTTTTTTGAGGTGGTTACTTATATCACTCTTTATGAGGCTTTAATTATTTGTCAGTTGATTTGCTTTTGGCGACAGCTAATTACGGAATCTTCGTGTACTGGGCATTTTTTGTTATGGCTTACAATGCTAATGGCTGTGCAGTGGGCCGGTATCTGGTAGCAGGTTTTGACTGTGGCTTCGACTTCCGTGCTTGAGGGCATTTAACGCCTGCAGTTAATATGCGGCAGGTGACTCAGCGTTCTAGCTCCTAATGAGCCCCGATGGCGATGATGAACCCGGCGGATGAATAAGGCATTCCATACGTTAAATTGAATTAATAATGTTAATGGTTAGGGCTTATGAATATGCGCTTTCGTGCTTTCTTGACTTGTGAGAGGGATCACGTGGCGTATGCGTAATTTGTTTGTCTGTATGTGTCTTAACATAGCCTCAGCGCCTTATTAATTGCCACATTTGGGATGTTTAAGCATATGAGCCCAATTAAAGCGCAACCATTTCTCAACCCCGACTGAAATATCTACATTGGTGTTTGCCCCAGCTTATACATTTAAAATTCCTTTCCCGGATGGCGGAGCAATCCCGACTTGCAAACGTTCCGGCTGCGGCAAAGCTGCTTATTATTCAACAAGCTGAATGGCTGGCCACATCCTACATCCTCCATCGTCAGTCGACAGCTGCAAATCTAGCAATCACGGCGCCGCTTAATAATTGTGTATTATATAAGAGAGAGTGGGCAGAAAGCACAAAGCCAAATACGCGTCAATTGGCAGCCACATGCGCACTCGAGTAAACACAATCCTCGTGGCATTACCAGCTAAATAATGGCGCCACTTGACTGCTTCAACGCGACTAGGACTCTGGCGAATAACGTATTCGGAACCAGTCCTATGGCAGTATCGGCACCCAAAAATTAAACATAAATAACCATTGAAATGCTGGCAAATTAACAGCAGGAATCTCGAGGAGTGCAAATGAAGTTGGCGTAACATTTTTCCACTTTTCAGCCAAAGGGCATTTTCTCAAATGCCCAAGCAAGTATGCAGCGTTGGCGAGGAATAGCGTTTTGGGAATAACTTAACCCAACATAAAAAAAAAACAAAAATGGAAGGAAGCGAGAGAAAAAACAAAGAGCCCAAGAAATGAAAGCAAAACCCACCCGAACACACACAGCTGTACATCCACTGACAAAAGAAAAACTTGGCTGGGAAACACATAAGTGCGCGCTTGAATGGTTGGCACTTCTGTCTTTGTAATTGCGGCCCAATGCTAATGCCTCCTTTGGGCTGGCCAAAATGAAAATGCGTAAATTATTGATTGCAATCGCCAGAAATCATGCAGTCCAAACAAAGGGCCCTCTGCACATACAAACGCATATATACACTTTATGATGCCTTGGGCTGATTGTTACGCCTTTTGTGCGTAGAGAAAGATGCTTTTTTCGTCCTCTCGTTGGGTAAAAATACAAATTTGCGCCGGGCCAAGAGTGAAAAGACGAACGGAAAGCAATCGCATACTATAATGAAGGTACTTTGTGAGCACACTTTGGCCGGGGCGTTGAGTTTTTAATGGTGCCTCGGGCAGGCGACGCCAGAAATTGGAATTCGGATTGGGCTTAGGTTAGGGACTCGGACTGCGATTCGGTGCCAGGATCGGTAGGGGTCTGGAAATTGGAATGCAAACAAAACCCGAGCCCGAAAAAGGGTGGCATTGATTGTGCAAGGATTTTTGGTCACGCGCATTGTTTCAACAAGTCCTGGATACGGTTGACGAGGGTTTCCTGATTTTTAAATCCAGTATGTCTTCTAGCGCCAATATGCAACGTCCTATCCAGGTCGCCCTAACGGATAATGCGCATTAACCGCGAGGTCGAATCGTATCACATGGTCGACATATCTCTGGCCGCAGACCTTAGCCAAACAAATAGTCAGCGGAGAGCAGGTGCGGCCAAATGTGTCAACGGAAATTGGGCTCAAAATGAAGCTAACAAGCCGAGAGCAGATATAACCACAACGTAGGAGCAACGAAAAATGGCAAACTGTGGGTCAAGCATAAATGTCAATATCATCAGTAGGCTCGCAAAACGCTGCAGGCTCAGTGGCGTTGTCCCCACCGCTCCAACCTGCTCCTCATCCCCGGCTTATGTTCTGTCACAGGGCTAATGCCGGTGTAGATTAGAGATTAGGCAACTTCAAAAGGCAGACAGACATTTCTGTTGGCCGACAGGATGTTGCTGGACGTTGTTTCTTGGGTGAATTACGAATACGAAACATAATTGCGACGCAGGCTCAACGTGATGGCGGTCAGGATCGGTCGGTTTGGACAGCACGTGGCCTCTTTGACCATTAATTGTACAGGTGGGCGTAGACATCTCCCACTTTTCGTTGGTCCACCTGCGGTTGCCGAGTATTCACGCCGCCGCTCCGAATTATATTCTGTTTATATTCGGTTTTCCTTGGTTCGAGGGTGAAAACTCTTTAAATTTTGAAAACAAAAGAACAACAGCTGCGCATGTCACATCTCACCAAAAAAAAAAAAAAAAACAAATAAATAAATAATTTCCTGCATTTAATTGTTTCGACGACTAAAACTGGAACGTCCATCCATTTGGTTAGAAACAAATCGGACGATCCGCAAAAATGTGCTGCGTGCGGCGTGCAAGTAAAAATGTCAAATGCAGTTTGGAATTTCAGTCTCCAGTATCCCAGCTGTCATGAATGATTTAAAATGTGTTTGCCATTTGCCAAACCGATTGCGGAATGTTTTTTGTGGCGTATAAATAAATGTAATGGCCGGAAATGAGCATTCTGCTGGGCCAGAGCCGAGCCCGAAATTAAAATTGCATTTTTCGGGTCCAGAGCGTATTCAAATTACGAAATGTTGGTGCGCATACGCCGCATTAGCATTAGTCAAACAGAAAATGATTGAAACCGACGCCCGAATTGTCGGCCCCTCTAATTTGGCTAACCCTCGTTGTTGTTGCTGCGTGCGTCAGGCCACATTAATAATAAATAATTCCCCTTAAACGTAATTTAAGCATTTTTATGTGTTTGCCGACGTTGCCGTCGCAGTCAAAGCCTCGGTCGCGGGTTCAGTCGGCGGCATTTGCTTTTCATTTCTTTAATGGTCTGCATCTTTATGAGGCAGGTCCAGGTCGCGCTCACTGGAGCGGCAACTGTTGGCCATCCTCGCAAACATATACATATACACATGAATATACATATACATAGGAGCTCCCCCTGAAGGACCTAAGGATACAAGAACACACACTTACAGGACAGGGCTCGTGGCGCATGTCTAACACTCGTTATGAGATTCATAGCCTACATGTGTTTGCTCCATGGCCTTGTGAATGGGCGCGGAGCGTACTGTGTTCTATGTACTTTACGTGCTGGGCAGCCCTGTGGGCGTGACTGGGCTAGTCCTTAGACCTTCAGTTGTAGTTGTGCATCCGCCAGCGCCAGAGGCAATGCCGTCCAGAGCACAGGGTGTCCTTGAAGCCATTTTCTTATACATACATATAAACGGATTTTGGTTGTGGTCTTTTTTCCTTGTTCGCTTCTCTGAATTTTTGTAGTCCCGCCAGATAAAATTTTCAACCAGGAAGTTGCCTTCCTGTGGCGCTCAGTTCTGGTCCTGATTCTGGCACTGGCGCTACACGGTCTGCAATTTCTTTCATATTTTGTTTCGGTCATTACATTGGCTACTTTTGTCGGTCATGGTTGTAGGTCTGTGTATGTCAGTTGGCTATTTTCATTTTATGTTTCTGTTTCAGTTTCTTTTGATTTTGATTTCATTCATGTCAGCATTTGGCTGTGATTTAATTTAAGAAATGTGACTAAAATGTGAGAGTGAAAATTACCAAATAAAATAAAAGATTGCCTTTGTGGAAGGGCAATTCAATTTAAAATCACCCTCTTAAAGCTATTAAAGTTTAACTATCTATGGGAGTTCTTCACAGAGACTTTCCAACCTAGGGTTTCTTTGATAGCCGCTTTTCTGTAACCACGGAAGACGAAATTCAGGTCTCGCGGGAGTTCTGTTCGTATTTACAATTCGAAATTCTCTTTTTCACGGAGCCTTTCGAAAAAAAAGTTTGACCCGGTCATGTGCGTCGCTTGGGTAGGGATTCGAGATCTGGAAAAGAAGGAAAAAATATATACATATATGTACTTCTATACTTACAGGCAGCACCCAGATCAGCCCAAGGACCCCTTAAGGCCACGTCCAGGCCACAATGGGCTATTTTTCTTGTCCCTCCGATGTTGCGTGCTGTCGCTTCCTTTCCGGGATGGCAGAAGATATTTGAATTTCACGCGCGCATACACTGGCAGGGATAAACTGGATTTATATCCGCTAATGCCAGTGATTTGTTCTATAAAATTACTTTATGCCTTGAACATGCCGGCGGACCTTTCCTGCCCTCTTTTATTTTGGCCGTTGTTTTCGCAACTCTCAGCTTGCTGGCAAGGACAGCCCCGGGATTCCAGGACTAAAGCCAGTGCTTATACTTTCTAAACGAACACCCCGGCAGCATAACGACTTATGGCCTTATCCTTTTCGTTGGCCAGGAGTGGGTAAATGCCGGGTGTTTGCCGTTTTATTGTTTGGCTTATGTTGCTGATAGTGTTTCGGTTGCCATGGTGTGCCTGCTTATTCGAGTGTGTGCGTTGACTAGGAAAATGTTAGCTTTGTGCGGTCAACTCTGAAAACAATGTGTACTTTTCCTGCGGGTCACGGACCGGCTTTCTCCCCGCTTCCTTCTGCACAGGGCCTTGGTTATGGTTCTCAATCAAGCATATATTTAAATTGGAAAGCCACCTGGCCACAAATCAATTAGATTCAAAGTCCACTCTTATAAGGCAGTATACGTTGAGCATTATGGACAGTCACAGCCAGGACTACAGTCTTTATCGCCAGAGTCCCAATGCCTGACTTTGTACTGTGAGGCATTGGCTATGGACTTTGGCAGACAAACAAGCGTAATGAGGACAGGAAATCAGTTTTGAAAAGTATTGGCCTAGGGGATAGGTAACCGACGGGCAGAGCGATAGACAGGATGCCGTCTTGGCAGCTGCCGTTTCTAATGAAGTCCCTGGAATGTGGCACATGGCTGTAGCCGTAATGATCCCCAGCAATTTAACTGACAGCTGGATGGCCCTGACAGCCATGACCCAAAGTCGATGTATCGCGTTGTCAGGTGGACAGAAAAGCTATCCTACATTCAGCACTTAATGACCAGTGGCTATCCCGTATAGATATTGATTTCGCAATCAGTGGGCTATAATTTTCTGTTTTTATGAAATTTTTATTTACGTTCATTGCAATTAACGCAAGGAAAGAGGGAGAAGCTACTCATATTTTTATACCGCATGTCCTGCGGCTTCGCAGTCAATCAATCATCTGTCCAGCTGTTACTCTTAAACTACCCACTGGTCACCAATTATTGACTTTAATTACCATCTTCTATTAATCATTACCATTGACTTCGAATGGAAAACTACTCAAACTAAAACTGAAATTTAAACCTAAGCTGAAAGTCTTTCATTCAAAGTTTTGCGGTCAGCAGTTTAAGTTGTGGTTTGAAGTACGTGGTTATTATGCTTTCGGCTTGCGGTTGGAGGTATGTATTTTTGAACACCTGCCTGGATACTCAATCTACTGAAGGGCGGAATGAAAGCAATCAGAAGAGGAAACTAAATGTGTTCGTTGCTGTCACTGGCCAATAAATATTCCTCGATGAATCTTTTCGAATTGAATTTAAGTTGTGGCTAGCTTCCATCTGGCGATAAATATCAATTTCCTCCTAATCCAGTTGTTAAAGTCAAATAGGACCTGGCCCCCAGCTGCCTCCACTGCAACAGTTGCCCACTTGGCTTGTCCCGGGACAGAGCGTTGATTAATGTTGATTGATTGATTATTTGCGTTTTTCTGACATGATGCACGCTTTATTGTCGTTTAGCTCCTGGAAAATCATCAATTTCCGCTTGTAAAAAGGCACAACGCGAGCGGCGCCGACACGAGCTCGTTTTTCCCCCGTCAGCTGGAGAAAAGTAACGCACAGTAAAGTAAAGCCTTCTGCCAGTGCTTCGCAAGGGCTTGTTGCACAACACAAAGGAGTCCTTTTTTCACAGAGTTAGTAATGAATTTTTTTGCCCCCATCTGGCAGGCAGTCAACAAAACATAATTGCGGTTGCTGAGCATCTTGTCAGCGGTCGTGCAGTTCAAATTCGTTATTCCCGCTTTTTGTTTCGGTGCTTGCTCTCCTCGGGCAACCTATTGGCCAGATGCCAGGGCTAAAAAATGACCCGGACTATTGTGACATTGATGACGTAAAAACGATGACACGTTCAAAAAGCCGGACCAGGACCAGAGGTCTCTGACCGCTCTGTTACGAACGTTGTGCCAAAAATTAATACAGATATCTACATTGTTTTGTATAAAAATCATAAACCAATATGCCAAAATATTATAGTAAATCATATTGTAATGATAGTAATTATACTAATTACAGTAGGTATATGTTATGACTAGGTATATTAGTATTCCGAATCTATGCCAGTGAAAGTAAGCCCTGGGAATCGGCCCACTGTACCATGGAGGTGTCTGGCGCCTGACAGGAGCTCCTGTTGTTGGTTTCCTTGCCGACTGCGGCTGCCGTCAGCTGTCGCCTGCGGTTCGGTCTTGGTCTTGGCCAGCCGGTTGGGCCATGATTGAATTTTCGCAAATTTCACCTCGTTAGCGTGCGGCACGAACACTTACATACGTCACGCTGGGGGCTATTCTACAATACATACCGTGTTTATGCCTTGTACGGCAACAAGTTGCCGACTGTGTCGGGCCGTCCCATACGCAGCACACATACGAGTACACTTGTATGTACACTTGACACGCTTCATTTCATTGGTTCTTTCCGTTCGCCATTCTGCGTTCTCCATACTCCGTTCCGGTTATCCGATTATATCCATATTTTTCGCGCTGTCAGACACGTTTTTTACTTACTCAGTCGTTGACATTTTGCGTGACTGACGATGGACGCGTGGTGTGAATAAATGAAAATGGAAGCGAATGGAAATTGGCGCCACTGGATAGGCCCTCCAACTGGGCCAACGTGCTTGCCCCGGCCACTTTGTATCTTAATTATGATTGCGAATGGCGGAAGCAGCGGCACATTCTGAATTAATTTATCGATTGCCGCGCGCCATTGCCAAGTGTTGGCTCAATTGAGAAAATTGGCTCATCTAAAGATGCATGTGGCCACAGGTTTAAAATAAACAAGTAAGAACGACTATAGTCGAGTGTTGCGACTATAAATACCCGGTTCTCTGTTTGCACCTGATTTATGAAACATGGATACAAATTGCAAATGAGAAGCGCGCGGCATGTTTCAATGGAGACACCTGTTTTATCATTTGCGCGGGCGAAAGTGGGTTTTCCGGCTGTAGCCGTAGCCGGAAAAAATCGGTCGTAGCCGATTTTTAAAATAAACTTGTGTTGAACTAGTATCACACAATTTTTAATATGCAATTGGTTCATATAGCTAAGCGGACGGACGGACAGACATACATGGCTAGATCGAATCGGCTGTTGATGCTGATCAAGAAAATATATACTTTCTATATTCGTCCTTCTCCTTGGTATATACATACATTCGTAGGATTCAATATACCCTTGTTCTTTTTAAGAACCAGGTGTAAAAATATATTGACCGAAAATTACTTCATTGACACTCACTTTATTTGACTTGGACACATACTAAATGTCATCAACTCCTGAAACTGAATGCAGACAGGTGTTAGCTGCTGCCAACTACACATTTTACATTTTTTTAACCACTCCCCCGCACGTACATACGTAGTACGTAATACGTATTACGTACTGGCCAGCAGAGTGTCCAAAATGCCGTTTAAATGCCACCGTAACACCCCCAGTAATCTCAATAACATTTGAGTGAAATGGAGGAAGGGGTGGTGCAAATATTTGACTTCCCGTCTACGAGAGCCCCACTCACTCTCAAAACTGGCACGCTGGCGAAAAATTTCTCATGTGCACTTTGGCAAACAAATTAAGATTTATTGAGCCAAGGTGCAGGAAGGACCATGTACTGTAATCTACCAGTATACTGGCGTATCTCCTGCACAGGGCAGCCAGGAGCTGCTGGAGGCAAGCCCACAGAGGCGGTCTTCGAATCGTCCGAATACTACACGCCGAGCCCCGACTTTCTCGATTTTGTTTCCATGGGCAAGGACTTTTAATGGATTTTCAATTAAACCACAATTGGGCGGGCACCGATGATTTTCTCTGTTCAGCCGCACATTCACCCCTATCCAGATGTATTTACTTTTCGCTTGTTTCTCTTGCCCGCAGATGGACAATCGGACGTGGAAGTGGAATTGGTGGTGCCAAGGTACGTGGAGCGCGGGTCGAGCGCCACCTTCAAGTGCCGGCACAATGTCCAGCCGGAAATTCTGTACAAGGTAAGTACGATTAAAACCGTGAATTGCGGGACATGCCATGCGTGGGAATATAAATTATGGAAAGCGCATTAAAAACTTTAAATTGGAAAATAAAAATTTCCGTCTACGCCGGACAGAGCACAAAGAAACTTTGTTAGCCTGGCGGACACACTATGTATTTTGTGGGCCAGAAAGTTTCCCCTGGCACTGGGACAAAGATATCTAGACTCGAGGCGTATCCCCTGGCCTGGAGTATTTTCTGCAAGTTTCGTGCTTCAACTTTGTGGCAGTCAAAGGCATACCGCATCGCATCGGGTCCTCACAGCCCCAGTGTAAAAAGTTGCACACAAAGTGCCATTCTGCATTCCGCCTCATCAAAGCCGAGCTGCCGTAAGCCGTTCGTCGCCACCGTCTCAATAGCCAAGACCTGGCTGGGTGGTGGCCTAGCATTCAGTTGGTTTCGATTTCGGTTGCCCAGACGGGGCAATTAATTTCACTTCAGTTTACCTAATTCCATCACGAAACGTCAACAGACACGCACTTGCGTACGCCAAAATCATTGCCGAGCACTCCCAACTTAGAGGAGCCATAAAATTTATGGCAACGAGGCTAAAAGAAATACTTTCTAGACGGCTCTAAGGGCTGCGTATGCATACGCAAAGTCATATGTTTTAGTACAGAAATACAAAAAAATTGTAATATAAGGGAGGTAATATTTATGAAAAGAATAATTTTGATAAAATTGAGGCTCACTATCGTTTGCAGTGGATGTTTTCTCAGAACTGGGACCAGAAAGCTATGGCAAGGCCACGGATATTCCGCATATTTCAATTTAGTTGTGAACTTTGCGGTGACCACTTCCCAACTACAATTCAAAGCACTCCAGCAGGCACACCGGCTCGACTCAAGGCCAGCTTGACGTTGACGTTTTGTTCGCTCTAAGTACCATAAAAAAGCGTACAAATTTTTATGGGTCGTGAATAGGAACGGGAGGAGGTGGACAACATTAGCCGTATATTGATTATTTTTTGTTTTTCGTGGCACTAAGATGGATTTAGAGCGCAGCCGAATTGACGTTCACATTCCGGGACCGGGGAGGTAATATACTCGTAGCTTCAAGGAAGCCAGCGGAATCCATTGTTATTCCACAGCGGCCGTTGTTTGGTTGGCAAGGCATGAAGAACACGAAATTCCATGTCGTGTTTCCGGATCGTGACCGGGAGCAACTTAAAGTCGGCATGTCTCATTTGCATGGAAATTCGGGAATATTCATCCGCATGACGTCGCCGGAGCCAAAGTGTCAACTAACAAATTTAATGCGCCGCTGAGCCGCACAGTACGAAATGATTGTGCGGTGGCGTGGGGAAACATGCACAATTAGCGGACTAACCAAACAACCAAACGGCGCCCTGTACGCAGATGTAGACATTTATTTATTTGGCCAGTCGGTCGAGTCGTGGCCAGGGCAATACCTAATTAGTATAATTAACTATATATGTATGTAAGCGAGTGCGCTTGGCCCGGCGCGATTCGGCTTTAAGCAGACCATTCGAATTGCTGCACGAAGCGTGGCAAATTGCGTGGAAGTGGCACTAAAAAGGCAATTAAAACCCAAAAACGAACTCTGACCGGATCATTTCGCACCGCTCAGCCTGTTTTACACATGTAAGGCATAATTTTTGTCGGCCCCAAATTATACACGTGCGCGGTCATACCATACTATACACTGCGCTATACATTCAAATTAAATAAACTAATTACGGCAAAGCGGCATGGGAGTCCGAAAATCGGGCGGCCCGATCGGGGCCAGTGCACATTAATGAGCTTTTGATTTACCACTTTTTAGCTTTTGTGTAGTATTTTAGGATAGCTGAGGGACAGCGGCCCGAGAGGGGCCGACGCTAGTCGGGTGAGTTGGGTGACAAAAGGCGAGCCCGATGTATATGCGGGCTAATAAGTCCAAACACAAACAGAAACCGAAAGGCAAAGGAAATAAAGTCGGGACCACAGGCACTGACACGCCAAAACAAACACATGCTAACTGACTAAGCGAGCCCATGCACTGGCACAAAACGCCTTGTTTTGACGTTTCTGGTGCATTTGAAATTTGGTGTATTTGGTAATAGTTTGAACTAACCAACATACAAAACGTTCAAACATTTGATTAAATAATTATCTATTGCGAATAACAATCGCCGTAAGAAGATATTTATGACCATGAAATAGAGAAGAAAAAAATGTAAAAAAAAATAAGAATAACCGAGTTTGATTTTTATAGTTAACTAAAATGAAAAGAAATCAAAATTCAATGTTTTACTCTTCCAAATTATAAGTTGCATCCGGTGTAACTATAAATTTTTCGACCAGTGCATCATCAGGGCTACGGGTAGATATTTGGAACAGGTGGGGAGCAGCGCTTTTGTTTTTCATTACTTTGAGATCCATTGGCAATATTATGGCGATACCGAGTTGCATGTCAAATCGAGAGAAAATGTTTGGACCGACCACAAGTGGTTGATAAAAGTTGATGCGTGTCTAGCAGTCCTAGAGTGCGCTAATGGCCACTCCCATTCTCATGCTCCTATGTGACCCGGGGCTTGTGTTTGCTCTCTCATTATGACCGCGTGTGGTGGCGACTGTGTGTGTGAGTGTTTTGGATGTGTGGGTAAGTGCTTGTGTGGCCTTTATTGATTGACCCGCGGAACACACAATCATACAACACACAAGGCCCACAAAACACACACGGGCCACGCCGTAGGCTTGAGTAATAGCAACATTTGCGGCACAAATTACGTATACTATACACCTCGCCTGCCGCGGACACATTCAATAAGCACATTAATATTATTAAGTTGCGTGCAATCAATGCAATTTATCCGCAGTCCGCACTCTAGGAATCTGGCCCCCGAGCGTGACAATCTATAGATTTTCCTATCAACAGACACGTAGATCACCTGAATTTGCCTACGCGATTTCGCCGTATGTCCAGTGGACATTGTCCACTCAATTGTTATGTCCCCAAAGTGCATGGAGGTTTGAGGCCTGCCTGGTAATTGCTTTTTCACTTTAATCCCGATGAAATGTGATTACGGCAAGCGCATACAAAAGTGGGTGTAAAAAATACGCATAATAAATAAATGCGCGGTGTAATTAAAAATAGTCGGCTAGAGCCGCACATCCGGCCTGAAGCGCTGTCTGTCGCCATTTTCCAAGTGCTCAGCTAGTTTTAAGTTGAATGTGTAAAACTTGCTCATGAAAATTAATTTCCATTTACATTATTCATACTTGGCGTTGTCGTTGGGGCTGCTGTTGCTGTGTGCAAGCCACGCCCTCCGCCTCAGGATACACAGAAACAACTTTCCATTCAAAAGCAGTGAAAGTTGTGTTTGCACAAGTAGATTTTGTTTTTAATTGCTGGGGTGACATGCGCCAACACCCTTGCCAGTACCCCAGTACTCCTATTCTATCGTGTGATTCTGGCAGTGCCATTCCAATAAAAACATTTTATTATTTACACTTTTACAGTTTAACGCGCTAACAATTCAGCGCAGCGTCATTCAGTTTGTGCAACTTGTTGCAAAGTTAAATTGCTTTGCCTTAAGGGGCAGGGAATCGAGTTGAGCTGCGTTGCGCTAGTGCGATCAACTTATTTCGCAATGTTTATTCCAATTAAATAATGTTTTTGCTGCTGCTGCGGCCGTATTAACCACTCCCATCTGGCGGACAAGGACGGCCATCAAATTTGACACTTTCAATCACTGTCAAATACAGACGCAGGAATTGGATTGACGTTTGCGGTGGAAGGGGCCATTTGTAATCATCGACTGTCTTTAATATTGGTAAATGTCTCTTGTGTTGCAGGTGACTTGGCTGAAGGTTGACAAGGGCAAGTTCTTCGAGTTCATAAACGGCCGGAATCCGCCATTCCGCAACTCCACGATTGAGGGAGCCGAAATTGATGTAAGTATTATGTATAGCAGTACCAAATGTGCCACATTCTACTTATTTACTCAATCATTAACGGCCCCATTGTCACTTCTCCCGCCAGTAATTGTGCTGGGATTGGGAACGCTGGAATTGACTAGTAATTTGCTGCTAATTGGTAGACACTTGCTGCATGTTCTGCATGTCCACCTACCTGCTTTGCTAATGAGCATTCTGTGTCCGCTGTGGTGCCGCATTAATCCAGTATTTTATCCTTTCCCGGTTCAAAATGGGCGCCTCCAAAATCAACAGTGGGACAACTCGAACGAGCAGCAGGTGACCCTGAAGGATGTCCAGTTTGATCTCTCCGGGCAGTTCAATTGCGAGGTCTCCACGGATACACCCATTTTCACCAAGGCCAGCGCCGACGAGCTCATGAGCGTGTTCTGTGCGTAGCAATTATTCCACTTTGCAGCAGTTTAATTTTAATGTAATGCCTGTCTTTATTCTGTCTGTATATATGTATCAGTGCCCCAAACGGGTCCGCCCACAATTAAGTTTCGCAAGCGGACGCCCTTCGCGGTGGGCGAGAAACTTTTCGCCCTGTGCAACACCACCCGCGGACGCCCCGCCCCGCACATCACGTGGCTAATCAATGGGAAAAAGGTGCGTATGCGTGATATTCGAAACGATACCAAACCGAACGAATCGGAACGGCTTGAACCGAAAATGAAAACAAAAGCAAAAACCGTATCAAAATGGCTGGCATGGCAATTCGATTGCGCAAGCACTCTCCAATTGTTTGCAGTAATCGGAGTCAATTTGCGATGGATTATTTACGGGCACGGTGCGGGTGTCTATGGGAGAGTGCGAGGATGTGGGAACGGGCTGTCGCCGCCAGGCATCTTCTGGTTAATCAGCAGGATAATGCACTCCAAATGACCATCCTGGGAAGTGGAAATCGCTGTCAGTTTCACTTTTGGGTAATACCCACACACACATTGCAGCAAGATAAACATCGGTTTAAGCCATTTTATAATTATGGCCAGCATGGGGCCGCATTCCGGACAGCTTTCATTTTAATTGCGCCAGCTGCTCTCGGTCGGTGTGGGTCTGGGGCGCAAAAGGAAATGAAATTTAAATAAATTTATTATGTCCACCACTGGCGGATGGACTATGGGAAAACTCTAAAATTAAATTTATTCATAAACGCGCCCCGTGGCAGATGCGGGAGCTGCAGCAGCCGCACATCCAGCTGACCAGATCGGACACAGTGTGTGGGTCCGTCCGTTTGGGGCGCAGATGTGCGCAGATGTGGGGCTGACCCGTTGTTCCGTAGTCCATATTTAATTCAGGCCCGCCAACAGGGTGATGACTTTGATCCTTTTGCTCGGAAACCGGGACAATGGGCACAGAGCACGGGGCAGCCGTTTGACATTGAAATGACTTTAGGGAGGGACCGAACGAGTGTAATTGTTTCCAAATGTATTCCCATTATCCTGCTGACTCAACCGCGCGACTTACGCTCATCTTTTGTGGGTCTGTTGTGTTAACAGGTAGAAGACAAGTACGTGCGCACGCACCACGTCTTCTCGTTCACTGGGAAGCACCAGCGACGCACGCAGCAGCAGCAGACCCAGCTGAGTCAGCAGCAGCTGCAGCAGTACTATCAACAGCAGTACTACAACCAGTACCAACAACAGTACCACATCCCCGTGGGTCAGTTCATGGACCGATATGACAAGAGTCTGCGCTGGCCGGCCGGAGCTCGGGCAGGTGAGTAAACTGCTAATCTCCACATTTTAGTTTTAGTTTCTTTTGGCTTTTTATAAAAATTTTAAACAAATGATACAACAGGTCTTACGTTGCTTTGATTAAGCAATATTAAAGAGTTTTTATCCTGATTTAAAAATGTGTTACATACTCAGATCATCGTTATGTACCTTACCGGCAGCAAGAGACATCTTCGCCCCACAAAGTACTCGTATATGTAGTCTTCAACAGCGTCAACAGCCCAGCCGGTATAGCCATGACCGTCTATCCGTTTTTCTGAATGAGAACACGTTATCCTCCAAAATGGAAAGAGATAGAGACATAATTCTATATGCTTTAGATCCATTATGCATGTACTCAGATTGAATTTATTTAATTTTTTTGCTGTGAGGAATTGCAAAAAGTTATATTTAATGAACCCACAGACAATTTAAGTGTCAAAGACCGGTGACGTCATCTCAAACATATTTAACGCAAGCCATGGCAGTATGTGGCTGTCTTTACATTAAACCAGCGTTGCTTTTTGTTTTGAAAATCCAATTTTTTGTTTAAAACTAAAGATTATAATATAATTTGATTTTAACCTCGTAGTTTAAGTAAGTAGAGTTGATTATGTAGTGCTAGAAAAATAATATGCGGGTTTCTTTCCTTTGAGAGCACAGAAGCTGTGAGGCAGCTTCGGCTTGCTGATGCGACACTTTTGTGCTGTCGTTGGAGCACCGAATGATGAACTGTCAATGCAGCATTAACCTTAATTAGTTTGATTGCTAACCGCTCACTTCCTTTCCTGCTCCTTGTACATTGCAGATGATTTCCCGCATTTTGTGTCACACCATCACGAGGGGCATGGCCACCATGGTAGTCTCTACAACAACCCGTTCGGTTCACTGGCCAACTACCACGACGTGGGTGAGTTCCACGAGGTACACCAGCGCAACTACGACATTAAGAAGAAACAGCTCGAGCTGAAGAAGCAACAGCAGATGGAGATGAAGAAGCACAGGTGAGTGGTAGCAGCCCCACAGATGCCATTAATCAAGCCACCTGACCTGTCATTACCTGGGCCGTCCGGGCAGTACTGTATTTATGAGCTGTACAAATTAAAAAGCTGCAACTTTCAGCCACCAGCCAACCAAGATGCCGTCCGTTGTAAGCTTCCTTTCCCACGAAAAGTTTACTCAACTCCTGAGTCCGGATTCCATGCTTCTGGGTCTCAGTGCCCGGCGCAAACTTTTCATATTCTTATCAATTTCCCAGGTTGCGTGTGTGGCGTGTTTATTAAAGTTTCCTTATCTATGGTCTAAAAGGATTTTGCCGGGCTAAAGCCAGCGGCTGTTGGCACATTGTTCGAGCTTGTTGCTCGGCGTCTTGCCTTTTGTTGTATAACGCATAAATAAATTTTGTGGCCCCGAGTTGGCTGCCTTTTTCTCCCACCCCCCCTTGGGATCGACCTTGCTGGGTATACGAAATCTTTACGTGGCGCGATTGGATGTGAAACGTAAATGAACGCAATAAATTATTTACGTTTACCTGTGATATTAAAAATCGAGCAGAGAAACTTTTCCAATATAACAACTTTTTTGCCCCGAAGTTTCTGGAAGTGGCTGCAAATGTGGTAGTGGTAGTTATGTGCTATATGGTACGAGAATTATACGATTCCGGAACCCAGAGGTGAGGTCTCATAAACAAGTGGCTCAGTCGAGGGCGGGGTGTCAGCTTAATGAAAGCCACGAGTCACATGACGCTTGTGCCTTGAGTTTCCACGAAGTGGCTGTTCTTTGAAGTCGACGTTGCACATATGCCACGTGTCACGTCTTGGAGATTCGAGAGTACCAGAACTGCGGGTAAGCGAAATAGAAATATAAATAAATTTGGGTCACAGAAAAACGGGGCTTCAGCAGTTGACCATGCAAACTGTGTACTCTGCGGCCCAGAGGTTGACAGATTACAAGGCACGTGCTGCAAGGCCAATCCCCTTATAGTCCAGTTTAAATGTTACGTTCCCGGAAAGTTAGTCCCATGAACTTGCTATTTAACGGCGGTTGCCTACCGCTTTGCTCTGCATTTACATAAGCCTACAAGTTGGGAATTCGGATGCCGTTGAGTGCGGAGTTTATGGCCGCTAAAAGTTTCTCGGCGCACATGTGTGTGCGATATATAACCACTTGGTTAATTTTCCATAAAGTAAAAACCATAATTTACACTCGTGCCATTTCCTCGCCGGGTAATCAGCGAAATGCTAATTGCATTTGCCGCGGGAAAAAAGCCCGAATGCAAAGGCAGCGCGGAAACTATTTTATAAATAATTTCCCACAACTCGGAGAGCTGTAAGTAGCTCGCGGGGTGGGAACGCCGCTGGAGGATGCGATGTAGGAATTGTGGGGAGATCCTCGGCAACTAATTTTGCTGAGAGCCCAATGGCAATACGATATAATTTATATTCAAAGCGCACAACGCGTTAATGCTGAACATAAGCTAAAGCACTAAAAAGGGGAACTGGCAAGGAGTTTTTCAACTATAAATTACATCAAATTGTAAACCATTTTTTACGCCACATTATACTCGTATCCCGCTTCCATAGAGCCAAACACCTGTGGATGACTTTTCTATGTGTGGGCGTGATTGCAGCAGAAATGGAAAGACTTGGAGTCGTAAAACCATGTGATCAGCATTGTATATTAATGCAGCCGCCCGGCGTAAACTGGGTAGAACTAAAACTGGCTGGAGGACTAAAAAGTGCACATGCATAACCACCGAGACAAAGAACCGAGCCGCCAACAATAACAAGGCAGCGAGCATCACAAGGACGAGCTGTGCCAAACCGGCAGTAACAACAAGAAATGTAGGGTCTATGGTTCTACTAAAAGCCAGCGCTATGTACATGCCAATGTGCATAAATTCCTCGCACACCTCTGGTCACCATATTAGAGCTTATGCTACATACTCGGGTCATTACGGGCGAATGACGCATACTAAAAATGCGTTAAAAGCAATTTTTCAAGCTTTTATATAACATCTCAAAAACTCAAAGAAAACCAATTAAAAGGATTTTGTATACATAGTTAAAGGAATCAAGTAATGCCTTTATTTTGGACATAAGCAAAAGCATGATGCACAGGTTTAATTTTAGACTGTATGTTGTAATATATGCCAGTAAAATATATAGATCGTATGGACTAAGATAAGATGCAAAACATGTTTGGGACCAAGGGTTAACTGGAAACTTATTTGTTTTTAGTACAATACATCCATGCTAAACTGCTTCGACGATGTACAATTTCAGGGTATTTTAAATCCACTGAATGGAAACAGTATTAGAACCATGACCTGCGCTGTCCGCGCTTGTTTGTGATTCGGTTGGTCCCTGTGTTGTCTGGGCTTGGAACACACTTGTCTGTTTATTAAGTTTGTTCATCATGCGCGGCATACACATTTATACTATACGTGCACCGTATGAGGTGCGGCAAAAATATTCATGTTATTTTATGCAAATGCAATGCTAATGTCAGAGTATGAGCCGAATCCGTACCCCCTTGCTCTGCTTTCCGCCGCTCGGCCATACAGCGACCTTGCAAGTTTTATGGGTCGCATTAAATATTGAGCATAGGTCACCCGACCAAAGCTTTGCAAAGTAATTAACCGCTTAACGTGATTAGTGAATAACACGGTCGGAATTGTGACAGACAGGTGAGCGAGTCCTCGAGTGCCACTCAGGCAACGGAACATCGAAAGGCTTTCAAATTGCCGTACTCTGGCATTGTGTGCGTTTGTGCTCTCATCGGGGTTTGTTTCATTGTTTCCACTGGAGCACCGGGCTGAAGACACACTTTAAGAATGCAACGTGAAAAGAACAAAGCCAACAACAGCAATAACAGACGTTGCACAGCCATAAAGGCCATAACACGTACAGTTAAGCGAACACACTTGCCGTGGTCGAGGGGGTGGCTGGCGGGCGTCTAGGGCATGGTGAAGACTGAAAAGGATGGGTCTGTAGGGCCGGAAAAGCAAGGACGAGGAAATGGGTTTCAGGGAGTAGACGTGGGCGTAGATGGGTAAATGGGAATGGCGCGCTTCATGCAGTCAAAAAGTAGTTTACACGTTGTTGCACAATTTATGTTTGTGCAACACGTAAGGCCTTTTGTGGCAGGCTCAGCCTGGCCAAAACTAAATGTTCTGCAGGTCTGAAGGTCCTTGTCTGCGTCTAGCTAACAACCACCTTGCCCACACTCACTACCCTTTATTCCGGCAGTTTGCTTGCCCTTTGAATACTTCCTTTGTGGCACCAGGCAGCAACAACCACCCACTCACACATAGAATACATCCGAAAAGCAATCCAAAAAGCCAACGGACGGCTCCTTAAAGCGGCCAAAGGCAAATATTCTTTAAGGAGCGAGAACTCTGTTTTAGGGCACTTGCTTGGAATTCGTGGAGCTGCTATTTAAACTTCATTTTAAAATAATACTGCGTTCATGCAGTCTCATGGAAGTCGCCGAAACGTAAACAAAGGATTCGCGCCCGAAATGCAGTTTGTAATTTAATTTAATCTTTGTGCGAGCTTCTCAGACCTTAGCCCAGCCAAATTGCCACCGACTTGACCCTCAAAGGGGCGGCCATTAAATGTCGCGACTGCTGGACTTAGAGCGCCCCAAAAGTTGGCTGCTCCGGCGGTAATTAGCTCTGCCCTACTGGCTTAGGTCGCGTGCGTGGCGGTAATCCCTTAGGGCGGGACATCGACGTAGCCGTTGACGTGCCATAAACCGGTCAGAGGGCAGTGGCGCTGCTTCAATTTACGGTAGGATTTTAGGTTCGCTCCCCAATGCCATTGCGCTTTTAGTTTTAATTGTAGCCTAGTGATGGCTAAGTGCTCCTCCCAAGAAAGCTCTCACACATTACAATTAAATTTCTATTTTACAGCGTAAGGCTAAGTTAATGGCAAGTGTGTTACACAATTTGGCTAGTTAGTAAATGAAGGGAAGGCGGCTAAAAACCTACTTGACCTTGTTCACTGGTAGGTAGGTTGACCCGGGAGCCACGGGAGCGGCCGGTGGAATGTAGACGGCGGACGGAGCTTCCAGCTCTGCAACAACACTGCCACCAGAAGCACCACCTGCGCGCCGCTCGTCGATTAGCTGTACGGACGGAGCCACTTGCTGCTGCACCAGCTGCTGATGCTTCGAGGTAAAGTCTAGGACAGGAGCCACGCCTCCGTTGTGGGAGGTGGACGAGCCTCCAAGGCGCTCGTACTCCTGCTGGATGGTGCGTTGTGCGTTCACGGCATCCTCCTGGGTGCGGTACTTGACAAAGTGCACCTCCGGTTTGCTGGCGCTGACATGGTTGAGGTTCTGCAGCTGGTTGGCCAAGCTGGAGAGGTCACCCTGCTTGGTGAGCACGTAGATGGCGGTCTGCTGCTCCGCGGCCTGCTTGGCTAGCGCCAGAGCGGCATTCTCTAGGCCCTTGTTCTCCGGCGCCCGGATGAACACCACACGCAGGTTTTTTTTTAGCGAGGCGGCCAGATCGCTGACACTTTTGTTGTCCTCAAAGTCGGCCTCGGGGGCGGAGTAGGTAAAGAACTCTTTGTTAAACTCGGTGTTGATAGGGGCATAGTCACTGCTGGAGTAGCTCTGCGAGGAGCCAAACGATCCGCTAGACAGGGAGCCGCCGGAGAGGGAGCCACTTGAGATGCCACTAACACCTGAAGATCCACCACTGCCTGCTCCATAGTTGTAGCCCCCCACATCAGCGTGCACCGCCGCCACAAATGCAAGAATCTAATAGATGCAAGAATCTAATTTATGAATAAATCCGAAGAATTAAAAGTCCACCACCACTTACGATGAATCCACGCATGATTGAAACTCTTGTCCTACGCTAGTTTCGCTTAAAGCTGTCAACTGGTTGGGGACGCCTGGAGGTCGAAGCTGCTAATGATGCAGCCCATGCGGCCGATGGGCGTTTTTATAGCCCCGTCAAAAGATAAGATGCAGATTTTCGAGATGTGTGTCAGCGGGGGTAGCCGCTGCCGTTAAAATGAATTTTGGATGTTCGATATTGGACATTGGATGCCCGCTAGGCGCTGCAGGTGACGCAAAAGCTGGAACTGTATCCGCCAGCATTCGTTAGCATAAATTCAAAACGGTTTGCCAATTTCGCTGGCCAGCCAGCGCGAATCGAAAATGAAATGCAAAAACAAGCGGTCGCGAACCTGGCGGCTGGTAGGCCAAAAAATTATGGCCACTTAAGTGGAGCAATGCCAAACAATTTGCATAGTTGGCCGCATTTAATTAATTGCAAATATAACCGTGGAATGCTTTGGCAAACAAATGCAAATCAATTATGGTGCCATTGCCGTGATTATTCTGGAAATGATTTGCAAAACTAAAAATTAATTAGGCAGTCAATATATCACTCTGACAATTGGCCGGCTACAGGGCAGTAGGCCCTGCCTAAGGGAGCTCGCAAATCACGCTCTAATCGACAGGAGCAGCCATTCACAGTATCGGACGCTGTCCAAAACTAGTTTATGATGACTGTTTCGTAAATACCCATGTCAACAACAGAAACAAAGGCGGCCGAACAAAAAACCTATTTATGTAAATTAACCTCTGTCGCCAGCGGCGTGCCCCGGCTTAGGCTTTCGTTACAATTGTTGGGGCACTGCGATTTGTTTGTGTTAAGTTTGCATATTATTAGGCATTTTAATAACGTTTATTGTGGAATTTGATATGCCTTATTCATTTATTGATTGGCCAATTGTGAGTGAGACCCCTCGGGCTAATAGGTCATGCGAGAGCATACTTTCCGGCGTGGTTTGGCCATTGAGTGACTGCCAAACTGCGGGGACCGCGAAAACAAAAAAAAAATGAACTCTGAACCCGCGAAGGACGAGGCACACCAACGGAAGGTCAGGCGCTGCCATAGAAATGCAATCAAGTTAATTACACAAATATGCATTTTTTAAGTCCAACATGAACATGCAACGCTGTGATTGACGATAAATGCCCAATTAAGCCAATTACGAGCGGTTGACCTGCGGCAACACCCCTCAGCAGCTGTTCTTTCGTCCCGTCGCGTGCAACATGTGTGCACCGGGCAGCCAACTACAACTGCCACATATGTGCTTTGTAATAATTCGATTTAAACAAAATTTATCAAATTGTTTCTCCTAATTGAGTGTGTTTAATGATGAACTGCGTTGCTTCCTGCTTCTCCACTATGCCACTATGACCAATTTTCCGTTTAATTTGACCTCACATTCCGGCTCTAATTTGCCGCCTGGCCAAGCCCGATGCGATGGCAGAGGCTTGCAATTGATATAAACAGTTGCTGGCGCATTTAATGAAGTTTTCGCAACACGCGATTGCATTTACATAGCAATGCTAGCAACGCGGTTCGTGTCAGCCTGTCTCTCAGGTATTTGGAACTTCTGTACTTTCACCGTTGGGATGGGAAATGGCCCCGGGGATCACTCGCAGGGGGGCGGTGCCACTTTATACCGCTTAAATTATTCAATGAACCGCATGCCAGGACGACTCGGAGACTACAAAAGAAGCTTTGCTGTCAGTTATAATATCACGCGCGTAACAGTTGCCCTTGCCTGCTATGCCACGGTTGTGTTAATGGAGACGGTGGCCCTTGCTTACACATGGGAAAACATTGAAATGATTTGACCAATTAAGCCATATATATTACTCATTTGGAATCTCAGAGAAGAGTGAAAAAATATTTAAGAAAGTAAAATAAAATAATTTTTTTTACTAAAAAAAAAATGTACATTTGAGAATTGTTCTCTAAATTAAGTTAACTACTTTTTTTAGGTGCACCAGTTATTTTTTGCTCTGCAATCCCGCGAGCATGGCTAGAACTTTTTATTTCATGTACCTTAAGGCACAAAGAGAGACATCTGCGACTAGATGAAGTATATATTTCCGATCATCATCAACAGCCGAGTAAATCTAGCCATGTTCAATTGTCTGTTTGTCCGTCTGTCAGTATATATGAAAACAAATTAAAATATCGAATTCGGCCATATTTTCGCGGAATGGTGTAAGCTAGATTCCTTTTTAGGTTTTGTCAGTGTCAGTTCCCGATGACGTCATATCACCTATTTCTTCCTTTACTTACGTCAGAACTGTATGTATGTATGTATGTGTAATATTAAGGACTTTTATAGATGTTATTTACAGTTCAATTATTTAAACAAGCAAAACTGCTGATAAAGAAAATATAAGCTATTTTCATCGCACACTTTTGTGCGCGCGCATAGAGAAGCCGTAGGTTAGGCAACTTGTTTAGTCTACATCGACTTCGCCGATGACGAAACACTTTACGCCTCTGAATAGTTAATACAATTTAGCAGGTCCCGGGCAATTACTTTCAACAAAATTAGCATGCTATGCGCTGTTTAATTTTGAGCAGATGCCGGAATCCGAATGGATTCCTCTCCGGCTGAGGCATTGATTTTGCCCATCAGAAAAAAGGCCAGACTTTGGAAAGTTAAGTTAAGCCAAAAGTTTTGCTGGTAATCTGTTTGGTTTCTTTGCGATTCCTGTTGTTGTTGTTGTTTGTGTTGCCCTGTAGTTGTTGCTGTTGTCGGCAAGTTGCGGTTTACCCAGGTTCCGGTTTCCGATTTCAAGACCTCTTTTTGTGCTCGCCGCTATAAGAAATTCATGGTTCTGCACGTAGCCCTGGTGCCCACTTAAGTTGCTTTGCTTGTTCCAGCTAAGTGGGTTGATACGATTCCAAATGCTTTGCCATTGAGCGAGGGTCTGCACACTTAGCCCAATCAGAGCAGATCCTTTGGAGGAAACACTAATTACAAATAAAAGCTATCAACGTAGACTGATCCCTGGATAGGTTTTTAGGGAATGCCTAAACTACAAAAAATATGATAAAACCATCAGGTCAAAATAACTAAAATAAAATTTAAAAAAGAATGGGAACATATCGACGCATTTCCGCGAATCGTATGTAGAAAAATCTAATTTTACAGGAGAAGCATTTTTTCAACTTAATCTTTTAGGAATACTTTAAAATAGTAATTTTCATTTTTAAACGGGTAGGTTCTAATCACTGCTATTTCAATGAACGCAGCTGTATGTATATATTATATACCTTATTTTTTTATTTTTGTGCCTTTGAAGTATTTTTATTCAAATGAAAAAAAAATACAAAATATATGAAACCTAATTTTTATCGGAACTATAGCTCTTTCAGTTATAATATTTTAGGGGGTAATGAGACATTAGGTGCCTTAAAATCTCAATTCCGCTAAGAAGCGACATACGATACTTTCGCGGAAATGCGACGATATTAGAATTTGGAGTCCAAATTTTGACACAAAATTACAATTTGTCACAAAATCATGACTCAAAGGGAATATTAAAGAGAATATAAGAGAATTTTATTTGTACGTTATGATTCCCATTGATTTCTCACCACTAGTTCCGTTTATGTCCTGCCTAACGCTATCTATTTATCATAAATTGCTAATAGGGTTTGTTGTGTTGGCTGCGGCGACGCCTTTGGCTCGTTTGCCAGCGCAAGCAAACGAAATTAGGCAGCGGTTTTTGCGGCCCAGAGACACATAAATTTTGCAGCGCAGAGAACTACTCAAAGTGGGGAATGGAAATAATGGCGACAGAGCCACAACAGAAGCAGAAGCTTCGGCGAAACTACATGAGTTATCAATTAATTAAGCGCATTTCTCAAATTATCGCCTGGGGCATGGCAGGGTCCCGCAGGCAGTTTTGCATGTCAGCGGCGAGTTAGGATATTTGACAGTTTCTTTTGCTTGCTTAAGCGGAATTTAAAGTCTCATGCCAGAAAGTAATTTCATAACTTGGCTCTGCACTAGCCAGTAAACCAGTAAGTATGTATTATCTATATATTTTCTATGTATATTTCGAGACCCTACACCGGGACCCGCACTTCCGACTGATTTGAATTGCCTGGCAAGTTTGTTATGTTTTGAACTTGAGCTTCCTGCCAAGACTGTTGAAGCTGTTGTTTCCAGCTGCCACTTGCCGCACCAAGCGCCCTTCTTGTCTTTGAATTAAGTCTTTGAATTTTCCCAGCTTTTCCGATTCCTGGTTCCGTGTTGTCGCTACCGGTGGCAGCATTTCCTGCGAAAAGTGTGCTGCATAAGGAATTTTATTAAGACAACTGTACACTTAGCAAGAAATTGAATGGGTTGAAGGGAAATCTTTCCCAACTTCACAATTCCAAGAGGTTCAAATTCTGGGTGGTTCTAAACGCTGCTAGTTATTTTAAAGACTTTATATCTATGGATTACATCCCATATTTGTAGCAGTGCAGAAGTAACTATAGCTTCTTTGATGATGCAGCTGTTCAGCTGCTGTCATCAGGCCGTTGGGCCAGCAGAGATGTCGAAGGCTTATGCGGATGTTGTGCATTTGCTCGTAGTTTTGCCCCGCATTTGTTTGCTCTGGTGGCTTAACTGGCTTACTACTAACACAGCAACAACGGCTGCAGCTGGCGGGACGCTGGGAAGCTGCGTTACTGCCACTCGATATTGTTTAAGTTTTTGCTAGGCATCCCCTAGTAGAAGCTGCAGCTTTTAATAGATACCCTGCACAAGAATTTGCTAGAATCGAAATTTTAAAAAATGTTAACCATGTAAGAGAGGAAACATTTTACACGAATCCCGTGACCGTTGTACGGTCCACTATTAATGGAGATGGTGACTACGGTATAGGGCATCCAGTTTGCGACGAGTGCCACCGACATTTGCATGACATTTGCCCATTTTCCCTGCAGTTGCCAAGTGCTCCCGGTGCACAGAGGAAGCCAAAACGGCACACACTCACGTCGGATGAGAAGATTGAAAGAGAAGCAAACACTTCCATAGAAAAGCAACTTTTTGCTGACACCTGGCTTTATCTAAAGGACTGCCTGCGGCATCCGTATCCTTGGTTCTCTTCTGGCACCCCGGTGCCGCTCGCTCCCCGGCACTTTAAGCCAAATAATATTTAAATATAATTTTGCTAAAATTCTATGGTATTTACTTCCCAATTTGCATAACCATGGAGTCGTCACCACGGCCACCTGCTATGCAAATGGAATAATTGTTTAAATGAGACGAATGTGAATGGAAAATTGGAAGTGAATGGAAGTGCTTCACAGATTGTGGCAGAGAATTTAATGCTCCCACAAACTAACTCAGTTGCCAATGGTATTGCCAGCATATTTGGCGCATTAAACTTTATAGCACAGGATCATTATTTGCTCAAGGATGTGGGTTTCTGGTGTATGTGCCTCTGCTCAGGTAATTTCGCTGTCATTTTGCATTTGTAATAAAGCAACATGTCGCACCAAACACACAAACGCGCACGGGAAAGCCAATCCAGAAACAAGCCCGAGGTAATTACAGGGGACAGGAATACGGAATGCGGATACAGAGCCCCAAAGCCACAGAGCACAGTTCATTTGTATGCCGTTCAGGCTTCTTATCAAATATGAAGCAAAGTCGTAAAAGCTAATTAGACTCACAATGTGCGATACGAACAGACTGCCGCCGCCGGCTGAATAATGCAAGCTAATCAGCCCGTAATGCAGGAGAGCCATTAGAAAGCGTTGCGCTGCCACCCGGCGGGGCAACAAAGAGCTACCAGAACTTTTATCCCTAATCTGGCACTTTTCTGCACTTTTATGTGATTGGCCCAAAGACCGTTCAGACCTGTGAACTTGGTGGTTCGGTTATCAATTACTCAGAGGATTCTGCCGAAAATGAGGACAACCTCCTTGCCATCGTTGTGGCATTTGGCGTTGTATTTGAATCAGATGCGCGTGCCCGGAATGGCGAAGGCCTTTCATGGTGTATCTGGGGTCCCCTTGTCAATTATTCGCTGCCGTTGTTGCGCTCTTGTTTTGCTTTTCACGTTTACGCACATCAATCATAAAATGCAAATATTTGGGATTTTATTTGTGTGCAAATTGCCGTTGCACGCACATTAGGCCGAGGCCACACCCTACTCGGACCTCGACCCTGAGTCCTCCGAAATCCCGTCAACTCAATCGAATCCGTTTTATTTTATTTCAGGAACAGCAGTAACCGCAAGTACCGGCGGCACATTAACGAGAACGCCCTAGGCATCATACGCAGTACGCTGAACAGCGGCGGGTTCGGTCCTCAGGCGCCGAACAACAACAAGGAGTTGGGCATCCCCTCCAACGCCGGTCCGATGAACCAGCTGGCCGCCGGATACCAGCGGCCGCTCTCGCATCCTGGCGGTGGCAGCGGAGTGGCAGCAGCGGCGGCCGCCGTTACGGCAGCGCAACAGGAGAAGGGCATGTTCAGCATTAGTCAGCTAAATATGGACCTCACCGAGGAGCATGTGGGCAGTAACGGCCGCATGGAGATCACCTGCCTGTCCACGATCCCCGCTGCTGTGGGTCAGGGCGAGCAGTATGCCGACTACAAGACCTATTCTGTCAAAGGTGAGTTAGAGTTGGGGCGATGGTGACGTATGCGTGATTCGCATTTCATTATTTATTCTTCCGAAGCAAATATTTGTGTTTTTTTGTCTGTAAGCCACTCTCTTCCAAAAATGAAGAAACCAGTGAGCTCATCAAAAATCCTTGTATATTCAACCCGCGACAAAATTATTAAATCACGGACGAAATGTCACAAAATAAATTAGCATGATAATGGAATTGCAATTGAGCCAGGCTGTCAGGAAAAGCAGCCCGGAAATTTATCATGTAACTCAAAGTCAACGTTACCATTGTCTTAAGTGGCAGAGGAGAAATTGCGTTCTTGACACGCGTATTGTTGATTCAACTGGAGTCTGTGTGTGTGACCTAAATAACGAAGGATGTTATTTGCTTATCGCTTGTCTACGTTTAATTCCCATTTACTCAGCCCCCAATGCAAGCAAAGTAGGCAGGCACAAAGGTTAATTTATATATTATGTTTGCTGGCTGGCATTGTTTGCCTATAACAAGCCGGTTGTTAACACTAGCGTCCCAGGCAAGTCGTTGAGCTTCAGTTGTAAATTGTGCCGAATTGTACCAAATAATTTACACATTACCAGGCCCATGACTCACTACGGTCGTTGGCCGTTCTCCGGTTGCCTGTCTCTTGGCCAACAAAGAGCCCTTTTGCCGGCGGCGTCTACGTTGTCCTTTCGCTGCCGACTGTCACTTGAACCAAGGGGCGTATGCGTGTTATTTATGTTGCGTGAAGTGCGTCATTTGTTTGCGCCACTTCGCAGCCAAGAAAGCTGCTCTCTGTAATTGTTTCTTATGCTGCCCTAAGGGGCTGTCAGAAGCTTGAAAACTTTTCAGCCATCGCTGCGCTTTTTAACGGCCTGATCACTAGAGCGACCGTTCCTGCGGTTTCATGCCCCATTCTCAGGAACTAAAACACTTCGCCGCAATCCAACTTGGAGGCTTATCGCCGCCCCCAAGACTTTTGGACAAAATGGATCTGATTTTGGCTGCTTATTGATTGGAATCATTATAAGCTGAAAAAGGAAAAGCTGTAAAATTATATTTAATTTAAAATCATTGCAATGGTAACAACATAATGCATTGCCAGGATCTATAAAAACATAAATGTTTTGAGAATGAGTATTTATTGGTCTTTTATTTGGTATGGAATTATTTCAGTTCGGTATCGTACAATTTTATGTTCTGGATAAAAGCTGTTTCTGATTTTCTCATTTCGATTGAGTTATGGTTTGCAAAAACGTTTAAGTTGTTACAGTTCAATGGTTTTTATTTTTCCCTTGCCAACTGCAGAACCGGTTCCTGTTGCCTTGAAATGACCATATTGGTTTCACAATTTCTAACGCTTTGTTTTTCCCAAATTTTTCTTCCGGCGTGTTCCAGTTGAGGTCGAACGTCAGGCGACCTTGTCGACGTCCACGGCTCCGCCCAGCATCGGAGCGGCAGCGCTGGGCAATGGAAACGGGCACGGCAACGAGACCTCGGCCGGACGGAGCGCTCACGGAGCGGTGGTGACGCACTTGTGGTCGCTGGCGCAGATGCTGCTGCTCGTCCTGCTGCCCCTGAGCTACTAGGATGTGCCGGCAGGATCTTCCGGAGCCGCGCGCACCAGAGGTAGGAGGAGCAGACCACCGACATACTCGCACAGAAGGTATAGTTACGCAAAGAACAAAGGGCATCCACATCCGTATCATCAACAGCACCAATCATCATCCCAAACGAGAACAAGGCAGCCAGCGAGCATCGGAAAAACCAAGTTGAGATTTTTTGTAAATTGTAAACCGAAATGCCTAATCTATAGGTAGTATTTCCAAGCCACTAGCTCGATTGAGCAAAAAAGTATTGGGGAAGGGCGAAAAAGGAGAGGCAAATGCCGAAATGGATTAAGAGAACATTTTTAGAATTTTGTGCGCCCGCCTTGGTCAGCCAATTTAAATAGTTTAGTTGTAAATAACTGAAAATGACCGAGGATTTCTTTTGTATTTGTGTGCGGCCGCAATGGCAAAGCGAAATGTTAGTAATTAAGTTGCAGGCTCCCGGAAGGAGGATGGGATGGAATGGGTAAACGTTTTCCTGCTGGCCAGTGGCACTTTTTTCAGCAGCACAAAGGAAATCTTATACAGCCAATTGAACATACTAGTTTCGGGGGACGAGTGTTCCGGATATTGCAATTGCGAGCCAAGAATCCAAAGTTTTTGTGCGATTCAAGGTCTTCTCGTTGGCCTTGTCCAAAGTTTTGGGCAAATCAAACAGCCAGAATTGATTGGGGAAAGTTGTTGGGCGTTCAAAACAGCCGCTACGAAGCTTGTACCTAAAATGCATGCATGATCTTAGTAGAGAACCGGTGAACCAAACCCATATTAAAATGAAAATCAAGTTAAAGGAAACATATTTTTTACGGCATTGTAGTGCTTCGGGTAGTAAAGAACGAGGATGCGGCAACCAAGGGTTAGGCTAGGAGAATAGGGCAATTGAGCGCCAGCAATAGCAAAAGCAAGAGGCCAAATACAAGCCGAAGCAAACGTACCCAAAATTAAAACGTTTTAATGTAAAATAATTAGACAGTTAAACCAAGAAGCTTACAGAAACAATCAGTGTTTAAAACATTTTGAGAAACCAAAACAAAAGAAGGAAAAATGAGGGCGAAAGTAACAAGAAAATGGCGTCGAAATGGGCGCAGTCTGCGCCGCCTGGTGACCCCCGAAAAGGGTCGGGACAGCGCTGGGTGATGGACTGGGTAATGGGACGCCGCAGCAAAGTCCAGGCCCAATCCAGACCTCCGCCACACATTACGACGCTTATTTATTTATTTTTATTTGGACCCCTTTGTTTCTGTTTCGTTGTGTGTACATGGTTACCCTTGCAGTGGATCGTTTAGTGTGTAGTTAGGAAAATATTTCCCATTGCGATTAATTGTTTTCTTAATTGTATCCGTTTTGTTCTTGTACTCTGTAAGGCAGATTTCATTTGAATGGGCGTAATACAACGTTTAGGTGCATTTCGTGTAAACTTAAGTGGGATACTTTCCAGCGCGCTTTAGGTGTCTATGGCTAGAGATGAATTTTAAACACGTAGCATAACAATGTAACTATGTAAAGCAAGATGGTAGCAAACACCACAGAGAACCCGGCAAAGTAAATACATGTAAAGCAATTAGAGAACTAGTCTATACTCCCCGTATGGTTACGTTTAAATATATGCATACTCGCGAAATGAGCATTTGTACTCCGTGTGTAATTACGACTAATTAGGCTTTTAGTTTTGACTCAACTGGACGGCAAAAAGGCAAAACCTAAGCCCACAACCAAAAATAATGTTAGTAATATAATTAGGCCTGCGATGTTCTCCCACATTTTGAACAAGCAAATCCCGTTAAAGCAAACAATTACCAATTACAACTGCAATTCGCAACTCATGCCACACAGTTGAACATTTCCCCATGGATGTCTCATTGAGCGTTAATTAAGAAGTGAGTACATGAAGAATCTCACCCAGCGAATGCAAATGAGTACACCAGCTGGGCGATGCATGAACAAACAAAACTTTTTATAAATGAAATATACTTAAATATGGCATCACAAAACGGTGAGATCACGTAAATTTAATTGAAAACAAAGTTCATATTATGTATGAAAATATGGCTAAAATGTCTTATGCAGGTATTGACGTCTTCCTATGCTACGCTGTCTATTATTAACAGAAAAAATGATTACATTTATAAATTATACATTACGAATAAGTGTGCATACAAAAGTTTACTGGTGCATACAGTAAAAACTATACAAAAAGAATTCAAAAGAAAAAGAAACAAAAGCCGAGGCAGTAATAGATTATTAACTCTTATACACTTTATGAAAATATTAGAATATGCTTTAAAGTTAACCCATTATTTCTCTTTCTGTTGTTGCAATCTTTATACATTAAGTTGAGGTGTAAAACACGATTACGATATACTTGTTTCAGCCGTCATTCGATTGAGCATATTTTGTGCAACTCTGGGAAGTCATTTCCCAGTTAGATATCGGTTTTTGAGAATCACTCGATCTAGTAAATGTTTCCCACCAATCTACGACAAGTGTAAACACCCTTCACCTCTCATCAAGACACACGTTTATCGACACACTCAAAAACCCCCTCAGAATAAAAGTGACACCCGCTCCTTTTACTTCTCTATTTGTCTGTATAAATATGCAAACTGCGTGTTGTCTACAATTCACTCGTCGTTGTTATTTCGTCGTCTGTCTCTCAGCATCTATCTGCATAGATATGCATAAATGGCCAAAGACTAAAAGTTACGTCACGCCAGTCTAATTGCGGGTCGTGCCCCTATCGAGCATATAAATGTGTATCCTGTACAAAAATTATATGGACGTCAAGTGCAACTAAACGCAAAAACGCCGATATTTATATAGATCAAATAAGAGTTACATTAAGTGTCGCAGAAATTCGCAAAACATATCATAAATGTTGTAACATTTTCCCATTTCCAAAGGGAGTTAATACCAAACCAAATTGCCTGGCTCTGGGTCCTGGTTAAATTTTTTCGTGTATAGCAAATGGTATTTACACCATCTAATTATTATTGTTTGTTGAGGCCATGCAACCCAAAATGAATGCGGCATTCAAAAGCCAGACTCGAACGGATGAATTCATTCGAATTGAATTATAATAAATTGGGACTGCGATTGTGCATATTACACAAACATGGTACTTAAGTGTTGTATTTTGATACGTCGAAACTATTACGATATCGGACAGCTCGGCAAAAATATTTGTCTGGGCATCTGCCTCGCGGCCACCACTATCATTTCACTCGCATCAAAATCTTCCAATCTCACATATCATGGCGCGTATTGAACAATGGACATGAAATTATACAATACCAACCAAACAAACAAAACAAATATAAATATATTGAAATTATGTATACAACAGGAAAAAGGGAAACACCCGAGGAATGTGTAAAAATATATATATTTATAGAGAAATTAATCATTTATTAATTTTAGACACTTATGAACACCACAAAAGCTTTAACCTTTGTTCCACTTATTTATCGAGCATTATCACACGCAAACATGCTTGACATTGAATTCAGCATACCTCAATTTACGGCCCTCTATATTTGCAGTGTATAAAAAGAGGTAACATTTAAGATAATTGTCTAGGTAAAGAGCAGGCCTGCAGAAGGTTTTATTGATAATACTGATTACTGACGAAAACGAAATAACAATTAACACAACTAAGGGAACTTGAAACACAGCATAACGAAATTTTTTATTTATAGATACAGGCATACCAAGTGAGGGATGAAGTTAGCAAAATTGCAGACTATTCGTGTGCAAGCCATATGTAAGCATTACTGTGGAATATGTGTATTATTATCATGAGTATACTAAAGCTAAGTGCGTACCACGTATATTAATATGTACACTGTCGGTGCTGAGCAGAAGCGTTTGTTACGATCAGCACAAACTAAATGTAAAATGTAACGTGTAAATTAACAAGAAAAAATACAAATCAGCAACCATTACGATTATAACTGAAACCAAATTATGGCGCCTACTGCTTGGCCAATCTACTACACTGAAAGGATATACAGCATATTAAATATACAATACTGAAATACGAATATTTGTGGTAAAGAAAATGAACTAAAAAATAAATGTTGAAAACAAAGGACTGAGAGCGTTTTACTGAAGAACCCCTCAAATAAGGTGTCCCAAAAATAAACAAGCCCAAAGTAATGGAAAAATATAGAAAAACAGGACAAAGTGACACAAGAAACCGGGAAGGAAGAACGGCTTGTGGAGACAAGCCAAAGGACGCCAGTGAGTTCAAATTGCGTAACTCTTTGTTTGACGAATATCCTTTTAATCCCTTTAAATGTGCAGGAACTTTGAAGAAGCAACCACGAAATGTGTAAACAAAAGCCGACGGTCGTAAGGACATATAAGGTCAAGAGTCGTGGCAAAATTACAAAGCGGGCGGCGGGGGTTTCTGCAAAATGTTGCGCAATAATCAACGAAAGGATAAACTAAGGAATAAATGGCGAATCAGAGCTAACACAGTCGTAAAACACATACGCCGTAGCCGGGCCCACAAACAAAGCCCGGACATCACAAAGACCGAGCACGAGCTGAGAGTATTTTCCTTTTCTTGCGATGAGGCGGCTGTGTTTCTCCACCCAACCACAGGGGACCTTTGTGAGCCGCAGGACGCTACAAAGGTGCAACGAGCCTGGGCTGCCTCATTACGAAATCAAAGCCCTGTTCGCATGCGAGGGGGGAGGTGCTTGGTTGCTTGATGGCGTTGTGTGTCTGGCAACAGATGCCTGCTATCGATTCGAAATTCGTGTGACAGACAAGCGAGCAGAGCATCAGGGAAAGACCCCAGGACATCAGGCGAATGACAACATTGCATGGAAATGAGCAATTAACGCCCGGGCATCGTTAGGCTAGACTCAAAGCCAATCTGGCTGGCTATCGACGAATTACCAGATTTTCTGTGCAGCCATCAAAAGGGTTCGGATACACACCGCGTCCCATGATTAAGGTATAAATATTAAATTAGCAATGGCCATGGCCAGGAGGTTGTGAGCCGCTCACAGCTTTACGTGTGCCAGCAACTGGCTTTTCTGTTAATGAGGCATGACCATGGCAAGTAAAGGAGTCAGACAGGATGTGGTTTGTTAAGAGGCTCGTTCGTTGCTTAATTATACATGGCAGCGCCCAAAAGTCGACTAATTAATATGCAGCCGTCGAGCAGCGGAGAGTGGCCCGGTTAATGAGCCAAAACTCACAGCATGTGTGCCAAGTTTCGACAGCCAGCAAGCCAGCCAGTCAGTCAAGCGGCAGGCTGTTTGTGTGCAAACATCGAGATGGTTAAATCCAATCCCAGTCCTCGGGCTGCCATCCTCCTCTGCTTCTACTCTGTATATTCAATGTCTACCGTATAACTCAATTTTCATGGAGTGGCCCGGTTGCAGAGCTCGCGGGAAACACCAATAAACACTTTTTGCAACAAATCCAAACTATTCCGCAGCAACCACTGCAGCAGCAGTAGCGGCAGCGGCAAGGGCAGCAGCGCAAGGCGCAGTGAAACTTTTTGACAGCGACAACATAGCGTACAACTGCCAACTGCAAGTGCACTTGGGTGTGGCCAGGATTTATCCTGGTCCTAGAGCCTGCTTCCCCAGCATTGCCACCTGCATGAGCTTTTGCTTTGCTTTGGTCCTGAGCCCGCGCTTGGGTCTGGGCAAGTGGTTTCCAAATTAACAAAAGCACAAAACTTTGTTGCGGCTGAAAAACTCACGGGGAAAAACAACGGAGATGCCAAAACTGTCTCAAGCACATTTCAATTTGTCGCACAAAGTTGCTGCCTGCACGGGGACAAACGTCAAAATATTTAGTTGCAGGGAGAAGGTGAACCCCTGCCGAAATTGAAAAGAAATATTGGTTATCCGTTGGGACCGAAAGCGGATGCCCCTTTTCTGGCAGCGTTGTAAAAAAATTTGGTGTTGCGTCGAATTAAATTCAAGTAAAATGAGTCTGTGCGCGTGTAGATTGAATTGTTTTCCTGCCCTCCCGCGAGTATTGAGCACTGGCTGGTGGGTTTACCGCAGCTGTAAGTTTGTGCGATGGAAAAAGGAAAGCGGATGAAAACAGAGTGTGAACGACCGTCCATAAAACCAGCGATTTCTATTTGGGTTTTAGTTCAACCGGACAACAAAAAAAAAAATGCATTTTCGTTTGGTATATGGCTGGGAGGGCTCTGATAAAACTAAGCCTAAAAGCACGCTTCACTTTGTGCACCGGCGACAATGGTGCGTATACGTAACGAAACTAACTGTTTCTAACGCCTCAAATAACCTTTAAACTCCGGAAGGAGAGACATGCCGCTCTATACCACTTAACCTTATCGGAGGTGTCAGTAGAGGTTTAAATAAAGTGCGCCAGAAAAACCTATAGGATAATATATGAATGCTCTTTATAATTTCTTTTTTGCCGCACCTGTGGCAGTGTGTCGTGCATTTGGCCGTTCCAATCTGTTAAAAAAAAAAAAATGCTACTAGCACCTCTCTGGGCGGTGAAAGGAGCTTTTGCTGGGCGACACTCGAGAGAGCTGTGAATGTCGTTTTAATAATTTATTTTGTGCGCACAGCCTTCTCATTAACACACACACCCCACACAGCGCATTGACACCCCTGAACCTATCTCCCAGTCGAGGTCACACGCACAGGACACGCACTTGGCAGGCTAACAGTCGATTCGGTCGGCTGGCTGTTGCTGCATATCACCTTAATTACAGGCAGCAGTCTGGGCGCAGTCAGACGGCAAATGGCAGACAAGCTAACAGCGTTTATGGTGGCCCAAATTGCCACCCCCCAGCCCCTTACGGCCGCCACTCGCTTGCCATATTGTCGCTACCGTTACGCTTTAGCGATTCGTTACTGTAGTCGAGAGAAAGAGCAACGGATTCAGTTTGCACTCGACTGCTGATAAGCGCGCGATTCCTGCAGGGGCACACACTTAACAACCACACACAGAGCATGATGGCCATGAATACATGCACCGTTGAGTTGCGTTTATATCGGGCTTATGTTACATCTAAGTGAAATTTAAGGACTCCACTCAGCAACGTACCAAATCCTCTGCATAGTTCATACCATAGGTGGGAGCAGGGTTATGCTTTCGGTGCGGCTGCTGGCATTTCGCATGATGAGTTTGCCTGCTTTCACGGAAGCAGGAAGCCATCAAGGCACAATCCCACACCCAGGCAGAGGGCTCGCACACAACCATCTACGATGAGTGTCGTCAGCTGGCAGAACACAGATCAGCAGCATGCGCCCGGACCCCGCACGACCGCAGGCAGCTTCACCTGGAGCAGGACGTTGCCACTTACACAAACCGCAAACTGGCAATGGTAAAGACCAAACGACAATCATCAGTGATGGGAAAAACTTGAGGTACATCGAAATAAAGTTAATAACTAAGAGAATGATTCATAACGGCTTCTTTTCGATATGCGCAAAATTCTTAAAGAATATGTCAAGATTAAGCCAATACGTGAAAATTGGCTTAAAATGTGTTTCTTTAGGAAGTGACAACAGTTTTCTTTGTTTATGGACACTTCACTGGTACTTCCCCTTCAAAATATTTTAATAAGTGACATAAGCTTTTCATATTGGAAACACGCCCCACAATGTTTCAGATAAGTTAAAACTAGGACAAATACTCATTAGGGCAATAGAGTACCATGGGTCCTTATTTAGGCACCTCTGACAACCACCACCAACAATCTGGCTCGCCAAGAGTGGACGCAAACCTGAACCGGGCCTAGACCGGGCCTTTGTGCAACCACTTCATTTCGATTCTAATAACTCCAATTACAAATGGCGGATGGGATAAAACCGGTGTGTGTGTCTGGGATCTGCCAGGGATATGAATTTGGTCTGCGAGTGCGAGTGGGATTGTGTGTTGTGTCGTCCTGGCTCGTTTCACTTCCCATGTGGCATTGCCAGCGGCGCGTGGGCGGTGCTGGGTGGCTCAACTTGTTGCTGGACTTTATGACATGCCACTCGCTTTATCCAGCCTATTATTTCAGGGATTTTATGCGAAAGGACAACGCTCGGATGCGCAGCAGGCCGGGATTTACCCGCCAAACGAGTGTTCTGTTCTATATAGTGGAATTGCGTGAATTCTGCAATTAGGTCCCACACATTGCCAGTTAGCTCCGGGAAATTTGTCAGTTTACAAATTTTATTCCTCTACATGGATACTTAAAGTCTAGAAATTTGCTCACATTATGATGGTGGGGGTTCTTTTCAATGAGGTTGCTTAGGAAACGCTACCGATGCTTTTTAAACCAAGCCGTTTACTTGACACGGAAGCGGCGCAGTGTGGGCGGCAGGTAATCCTGACCAGCGACCACATTGGCGGGCAGATACTCCGAGCTGGGGGCGGCAGGTGCAGAAATGGGTGAGGGTGCGGGGGCCACTGCAGCGGGCGAGGCAAAGTTCAGAACCGGAGCACTACCCTCGTTGGAAATACGGGACACGCCAGGCAGTTGGTTGTATTGATTCTGGATGGCCAGCTGAGCGTTGGCAGCGTCCTCGGGCGTGCGGTACTTGACAAAGTGCACTTCGGGCTTGTTGCTCGAGCTGCTCTTCAGGGCGTTCAGCTGCTTGGCCAGGTTAGAAACGTCCGACTGCTTGGTCAGAACGTAGATGGCAGTCTCCTGCTGCGCGGACTGCTTGGCAAGCTGTAGGGCGGCACGCTCGAAACCCTGGTTCTCAGGGGTGCGGATAAAGAGAACGCGCAGGCTCTTCTTTAGCGAGTTGGCGATCTGCTGGTTGCTGGTTCCCTCATCGAACTGCTCCTCGGGAGCTGCGTAGCTAAAGAACTCCTTCTGGAACTCTTCGATAAGGGGAGCGGCCTGGGGCGCAATGGGAGACTGGACCAAAGCCGGTGCTTCGATGGACTGCGACAGCACTGCCTCGCCACTCTGCACCGGCTGTAGCTGCAGCGGCAGCTGGCCGATTTCGGCAACCTGCTGGACGCCACCTGCCACTCCGGGAACAAAGGAAAGACCCTCATCGGCGTGAGCCACCGGTTGGTAGTTATATCCCAGTTTATCGGCACTGCAGCTGGCAGCGAACAGGCAGATGATCTTTTGGGAAAATATTTGAAATTTATAATTTGCATAAATCCTCTTTGACCGATCCAACTTACAATGAAGGCGCGCATGTTGGAGCTAAGGCTGTTTACAATTGGAGCTTATTGGAGGAACTAATGTTGGGACTCGAGGCCCATCTGACTTTTATAGCTGCATGCATCTCTGCGCCCCTCCCACGAACGAGTTAACGAGAGATCCACTCTTTCCGGCGACCTTGTGGCTCTCAGATTCGATTTCGGTTTTGGGTGCTATTCGATCGTCATTAAATATGCAAGCATACTGCCCGGCTAGGCTTAGTTAGGCCTATCGCTTATCCACAATCGTTTGTCTCGGCTTTGATTTAAATGCACTCTGCGCGACGTTTATAAATATGCATCGATTGCGAATGATGCGCTGCTGCGTGCCATGATGTTGGGATGCTGAGTTGCTGCGTCTGCTGGCACATTATCTAATTGATTTGTGTTGTCTGCGACAGCCCATAAAAAATCCCCCCGAAAATCGATCCAACTTTAGAGAGGAAAAAACGGCAGCCACTGTGTTGAAATGCTCGGAAAACAAACAGCTACTGGCTTTGTTGATAATATCTGCGGGTCGCCAGCCCTTCGACGGGCAGTTGGCCATCTTAAGCCGGTAATTATAATTTTCATAATTTTCCACAAGCTCGCGTTTTTCGTTGGGACGAAAGCGTCAATCTTTTTCAACGGTTCAGTTAATGAAGTTCCTTAACTAATTTAAACTTTTTCAACGTCGTTTGATGGCCAAGGAAAATAGGAATTTAAATTGTTGTTTCGCGGGTCGCAGGGTCTCCGAATATGAAAGAAAGCCATTCCAAATTCATATTTACAATGTTTTTGCCGCCGGGACGAATACATTTCAGATGAACTTCCAACTCAGCTGCCGCGCTTCCTAATTAATTGGTAGAGTGAAATAACATACATATCCTTGGAGATATACAAGTTAGCACATTCGGTGGATTGCTTTAATACAGTTATATGCACTTCTTCTCCATCTCCAAATAAAAACTACAGCGACCCCGACCAGCTTTGGCCACTCATGCTGGCTATTAGCTGCACAGCGAAACTGTTGCGAAACTTCGAGGGATGGCAGGAGCTGTATAGGAAAAAAAACTAGCCCAAGTACCGCCAAACGGCACCTAATTTGGAGATGGTAAGCCAAACAAGCCAACAGCTAGGAAACGAAGAAAAGATTGAAAAGCACGCAAACTTGGCAGCTGCTGCTACTGCTGGTGGCTGGCGATGAAATCCCAGCCCCGGACCTTGGACACACCTGTCCCAAAATTGCAGCAAGTCATGGGCCTCTGGCCGGGATTCCGGATTTGGGATTAAAGCAGTTGGCTCTGTTCAGAGTGCGCGGAGATACTGGGAAATAACGAAAAAAGAAGCATAAAGGGCGGCAGCTTTGACGTGACTGGCAAAGTTTTTGGCAGGCACCGCTAACGAGCAGAACCAAACAGAGCTCGTCCTCTGCCGCCCAGGTTCTCATGTTGCTCAAAAATGCTTAAACTAAAAGTTGCTCAACAGATTTGCAATGGCGGGAGCCTTTTTACGGCTGCACTTCAGCGTGTCATATGGCCTGGCAGTGGCGCTGGAAGTGTATGTCTGACCTTTGACACTAAAACAATTTGCAAAGCAAAATTATGTTAGCCCCAGTTCCTACCCCGGCGTAATTTAGATGAAACATTCTTAAAGCAGCGCCTGTCGTAAAACTGAAACCGGAGGGCCTGGGCATGGCGACGGTGTGGGGCCGGAGTCGCGGATTGCGATTCTCCGAGCTCATGTGGAATGGGCTGCGGGAAAACTCCGAGCGCAGCTCATTAAAAAGTTTTCCGGCGACAACGTCAACGACGACATTTGCCTAAGAAAATATTTGCAGGGGCGTGAACGCAAAAGTGGGGGGATAGGAGACGGACGATGGGTTCCAACACCTTAATGATTATCCACGAGATACTTTGAAGATAATCTCCTATTGGTGAGGGGTGGTCCCCGAAGTAAAGTGCTACGTCTTCGGCTGAGTAATTAATTATTCATAATAGCATGTATCTATAAATAAACAGCGGCCATATCATGGTCCATCCTGTACCATAAAGTCTAAGTGTTTTTTGATTGAAGTTAAAATTAAATTTGTTTGGAAGAACTCTGTATTCTGAGGATAATTTTTAATTTAAATATCGATATATTCGTTCATGATACTTACTTATAACACTTTTACTAAACACTTTTACTGAACTAAAACTGAGAAATACATGGAAATCATATAGCTGATCGAATTAGCCTGATAGATGTTTACACATTCATTAAAAGATCGGTACACAATGTACTAAGTTACACATTCAGTAGACATTTGAATGTTCACAGCTCAAATCATTTTATCGAATTTTAGTTTTTATTGACAAATGCTGCGGAAAAAGCAAAGGATTCCACAGTCAAAGGTGATTTTATAATGTATACAGGAACATTGGCAATCGCGCTTCACTAATGAATATTTAATTTAATTAACTTTTAAACAGTCTTTGGCACCTGCAGGGCTTTCGCCTAGGTCCTAGCGGCGCTTGGTCGGCGGAAGATATTCCCGGAACAGCGCCTGCAGCTGGGCGGTCTCCAGTTCACTGGCTTGCTCGTGGGTCTCGTATTCCTTGCTGTCCCGCGGCCGGATCTTGAAGATCACCGGTGTCGGTGTCGAACCCTGCCGCGCTGAGACAGGTGCTTGGGGCGGGTTCAAGTGAAAAACAGTGGCTTTTTCGATGGCATGGCTGATGCTGTTGCCCGGCAGCCGGTCGTAATCGCTGCGCAAGCTGCTCAGCGCCCGGGTCACATCCGCCGGCGTGCGGTACTTAACAAAATGCACCGACGGCTGTTTGACGACCTGCTGCTCGATGGAGACCTGCTGCTGGGCCAGAACCGCTGCATCAGCCTGACGCTGAAGTACGAAGATATCGAGCGGATTGTTGGCCGCCAGCTGCTTGGCTGTCAGGCTAAATAAGTTTGTTTCCGGCGTGCGAATGAAGACCACCTGCTGGGGCGGGGAGATGGCTTGGGCGAGTTGTCGCGCTGACTGCCAGGGTGTAATTGTGTCCTCTTCAGATGGAGCGGTATACTCGAAATACTCGGTGGCCAGACGCCCTTCTTTTAATCCCCCACTCGCTTCATTAGCTGCCGCAGGTAAGTAGACATCGCCCAAGGCCTGGCATGTGCCCAAGATCAGCCACAGTATCTGCAGAGAATCCACCATAGTTTAGTGACAAAAATTGTCGAGAAAGTTTCTTTACCTTACCATCAAGGATTGCATGGTTATGGCGATGTGCTGGCAGCCGCAGAGCGATGGTTTAGCGATTTTTACCACTCGACGCTCTGAATGGGTATAATCCAGTTCCACCAACAAAACCATCCTTATATACGACACAAACAAATAGCCGTTTGAAAGTATGCTGGCTTCTCGGCGCCTGTTTGCTGCGGCTCTTGTTAAGATTTTATTTTATTTTTTTAATTTTGTCTGCATTCGCTTTGCTCTTTGCGAAGTTATAAAAGATTTTTGCGAGCGGTCGCTCTGGTTTTGTGTGGTGCCTGCTCCGATTATCCATGTTAATGTCGCTCAATTTAGAAATGCAAATTTCTGGGCTTGCAAGACACACAAGACACTGTGCAAAAAATGGACCAAAATGAAAAACAAAAGCTACACTCAAGCATGGCTGTGGGTTTTGACCTGGCAGCCCGGCTTGAACTTGAATTCATTTCGCATAAAATTTACAAATGAGCTCCCAATTTGAATTAGTTATAAAATATTTTCACATGCTATTGGGGTCCCATTGTTGTCGCCTGTCATAGACAAAGCCATTTGTTGTGACTTCCCTTCGGCGGACGCCTTCGCATCTCTACTTTCACTAGGCCAGGTATTTTTACGAGCGACGTTTTATAGCTACTGATTTGTTAATTTACGCATCATTCCATTTCAGTGCTTGCATGTTTCTTGACCTAGGCTCGGATCTTTAATAAGCCGCTTAGCCAAGCCTGCTGCTCACCAGGTCATGCAGAAGAGCCCCTGTGGGACGAACTATATGAATAATTTAAAAACGGTTTAATAACTTAATAACATATTCAAGCTACATTATATTTATCGCAGACCAATTATAAAATGTAATACATTTTCTATTCAATATTAAGTCAAATATAGTTTTTCCCAAACATTACAATGTTTTCTCCCTCACAAAATGAATTGTGCGAGTTGCAACGCCAACTAAGCTCAATACATTTTCAATTAAACGAGGTCACACTGTATTTATTCATTGATGTCATCAGGTTTATTGACGGCTACTACTAGTTACACACGGGACAGTCTTATGGCACTAATTTTATGTCTTAATTTGAAAACTGGGCTCAGATTCGGAGACGGCGACGCTTCTCCGAAGCCGATGGTGGCAGATACGCTCTGGAGGTGCCTAAATCAGTAGGGAAAACCATGCGAACTCCCGTTCGGCGTCGTTCGTTGACCCTGAAATCAATTCCCTGTGACCTGGCGGTGCGATAATCCGCATTAGCGTCATTGTAGCTGGCGGAGAGGTCTTGAGAGGGTGCCTCAGGCACCGGTGGAAGATCGATTTTGCCAGCTGTCGACGCCGCCGCATTATAGCTCTGCGCGATGGATGAGTAGCTGGGTAATGGCGGCAGATACCCCTGCTGCGGCGCTGATGGGTATCCAGGTAAGACTGACGCCGGTAGCTCCGGAAGGTAGCCCTGTTCGTACTGCGGCTGCTGCTCCGGATAATAGCCCAAGGAGGAGGCCTGTCCGCCTTGGGGCTGGTATCCCGCGCCGCCGTACTGCGCCTGAATGTGCTTTTGGGCCTGGGCAGCTTCCTCCTCCGTCCTGTATTTGACAAAATGAACCTGTGGCTTGTGCTTGTGTTGCGCCTTTAGGGCGGTCAATTGGCTTGCCAAGTCGTGAGCATCCGTCTGCTTGTTCAGCACGTAGATGGCCGTCTTGTCCTCGCTGGATTGCTTTGCCAGGGCGTTTAGGGCCCCCACCACGGCTTTGTTTTCGGGCGCCTTGATGAACACCACCTGGAGGTTTTTCTGCGACAGATCCGCCAGCTTGGTTTCAACCAGATCGCCCTCCTCTGCGGAGTCGTAAGGCGCTTCGAAAGCGTAGAAGTGCTTGTGGAAGTCCGCATGATCCTGATAGTGACTATCAGCCTGAGAAGCATAATCTCCTACAGCTGCTCCATAGCTGTTCACCGGACCACCGGTCGGCTGATACTGGTAGCCCAACTCCGCCGAGCTGCTTGCCAGCATCATTAGAAACTAGGACAACGAAGAATTACAAAATCATTGACAAATGTCATTGGCAAATGGACTCACCATTATTCCCAGCATGATATAACCACCGCGAAGCGTAAAATACATTTGTTGGACCTTCAGCGGCTGGCAAAGCATTTTATAACTTACCTCGAGAGCCGCCATCCAAATCGGGAATGAAGCTAAGTATATCATTCCCGCCATTTAGGGAAAGTAGTTCAATGTCGCTCAAAAAGAGTTACAACATCCACAGCCAGCGCCAAAAAAAGATTACAAGAGACATCTAATTAACAATATTTATTGCTGCGACAGCATCGGGAAATTCGCAATATCTACAAACTAGTCAAAACATGTATGGTTCGCACCGAGTGCGTAGGAATCGTGGATCAGTCAGTCTGAACAGTTGGGCGGTCAATCCTCGGCGAACTTTTTAGTTGCGGAATCGCAGCACAGACGCTGGCAAGTACGAGTTTCCAGGGGAGGAGGGGGCGGCCACCTGGCGGGCAGCGGGCTGGGAGGCGAAGTTCAGGACGGGCGCCACACCGCCGTTTTGGATGCTCGAGGAGCCGCCCAACTGGTCATACTGCGCCTGAATGGCCTGCTGGGCATTCTGGGCATCCTGCTGGGTGCGGTACTTGACGAAGTGCACCTCGGGCTTGTTGTTGTTGTTGCTGCGGATGGCGTTCAGCTTGTTGCTCAGATCACTAATGTCGGCCTGCTTGTTCAGGACATAGATGGCGGTCTCCTGCTGTCCGGCCTGCTTGGCCAAGGCGACGGCGGCGTTCTCCAGGCCGCTGTTCTCGGGTCCCTTGATAAAGATGACACGCAGGGCCTTGTTCAGGGACTGGGACACCTGCTCGGAGCCGGCGGGTTCGTTGAAGTCACTCTCGTCGGCGGTGTAGGTGAAGAACTCCTTCTGGAGCTCGGCCTGGGGAGCGGCGTAGTTGGGAGCATCGACCGAGGAGGCCACTTCGGGAGCGGCAACCGGAGCGGCGGGGGCGATGTAGCTACCCTGCTCCTGGGTAGCAGAGGCGGAGTACGACGAAGGAGCTGCCTGAGCGTAGGAGGCCTCTGGAGCAGCAGCCGCAGGCTGGTAGTTGTATCCGCCTCCTAGAGAAGCGGCGCTGGCCACGGCCACAAAGCACAGAGCCTGAAGGAAGTTGGTAAGTAGGAGAAATCCTGGTTTATGAAGGCGGCTTCAGAGTACTTACAACAAAGACGCGCATTTTGAGTGTTTGGTGTGTATTGGATAACTCCGCTCGGATTGCTGGATGAAGATCGAGTATGTCCAACTCCACGACGCCCACGCTCTTTTATGCGAATCTGCACAGCTTCACTTGGCTGCAGTTTTCAATGTTTTCCATTTATTTTTGTCTTTTTTACTAAATTTGGTTTTTTAATTGGTTGTCTTCGATTTTGCACCTCATTTCGGGCAATCGCTCCTTCATCAGCTTTAGCTTTAGCTTCGTTGCCATTTGTCGCAGTTTGTTTCACTCAGCATTTGTTGCTATTATCAATGGCAATCCAAAGCTCTGTGCCTGGGCTTCAGCGTTGGATTTACCTTTTTGCTTTTTGCATAATTTGCGGGCAAGCATAATTTTTTATGATTTTCTCAGCAGACCCCGGTTGACTTTTCTGTTTATGCTAATTGGCTGGCGGCCGTAGTGGGTGCTCTTGAAAACAGAGCTGTCGGGCGACCACTTCAGCTTCTCCTGCGATTGGCCGGCCACTCGGCGTTATCACTAATACATAATGTATGTGCCCGGCCGAAGTCTTGGTTCCGTCTTGCAGTTGCCATAAATTTGGCCGCTAATAGTTTGTCTAACCTTTTACTTCACGCAGATTAACATTTTAATTATGATAAAAAAAAATTCGGCGATTGTTTTGGCCACATTTCAAACATGTAAATTTGTTATTGATTTCCACTTGTATTCCGATTGGCGCCGTTCGCTTTTCGCTTTGGAATTTGTATGGCTACTCACGGGGTCTGCAATATACATACAAGCCCTGTATCCGGCCCTAAAACCATCAAAAATCGGTCTATCAAGTCCAGACTTAATTTAGAATCAATTGTATTTGGGGGTTCGTTCGACAAATCAATATATAACACAAAAGTCAACAAAATGGCATATATGGTGAAGATATGGCAGCTGCGGTTACGGAAGTGAATTCCGCCGGGGTGGGGTGCCTCCGTTCCGTTTAGCGACGGAAACGCAGACGACGCAGCACCGACGAGGGCAGGTACGAGTTCTCCGGGATGTGGGCGTTGGGCTGGCGCACCTGGGAGGCGGAGGCAAAGTTCAGGGCGTTGGCCACTCCGCCGTTGATGGCCTGGGAGGAGCCTCCCAGCTGGTCGTACTGCGACTGGATAGCCTTCTGGGCGTTGGCAGCGTCCTCGGGGGTGCGGTACTTGACGAAGTGCACCTCTGGCTTGTTGTTGGTGTTGCTGCGGATGGCGTTCAGCTTGCTGGCCAGATCTCCGATGTCGGTCTGCTTGTTCAGGACATAGATGGCGGTCTCCTGCTGGGCAGCCTGCTTGGCCAGGGCCAGGGCAGCGTTCTCCAGACCACGGTTCTCGGGTCCCTTGATGAAGACAACGCGCAGTCCCTTGTTCACGGAGCCAGCAACGCGTTCCAAAGCCTGAGGCTCGTCAAAGTCCTCCTCGTTGGCGCTGAAGGTGTAGAACTCCTTCTCGAGCTCACCGGTGGCAGCGGGGGCATCATAGCTCACAGGGCCGCTGAAGCCACCACCAAGTCCGGAGGAGCCCAGTCCAGAGGAGCCCAAGCCAGAGGATCCCAGATCGAGGGAGCTGGGAGCAGAAAGGCCGCTGTCCAGGCTACCGAAGTTGCTGCCACCTCCCAGGCCCAAGGAGCCACTGCCGCCGCCAAGGGAGCCGCCCAAGGAGCCAAGACCAGAGCTGGAGCCGGAACCGCTGCCAGGAGCGAAAGACAGGCCGGAGCTGGAGTGGCCCACGGGCTTGTAGTTGTAGCCCAGCTTGTCGGCGCAGGCAACGGCCACGAGGCACAGGACGATGAAGGCACGCATCTTGCTGGAGATTTTTGCAGAAGACTGTTCTAGTTGCAGCTCTGAAGCCAGAAGTCAGAATGATGTCGAAGTGAGGCGCTGGGCCATTTATATGGCACGGCACTGCCGGGGCGTCAATCAGAACAGGCGTGTCACGGCAGCTGGAGATCACGATAAGGTTCGCATTGTCTGGGCCTAACCTGTTTTTCTGTTTTTCTTTTCCCTCTTGGCCATTTTGATCTAAGGCACCAGCAGAAGCTGATGCCAAAACCAAAATACCACAAAAAAAAATCTGAAGTAGCGGCGACGTTGGCGGCGGTCGGCGGTGTTGATTAAAATTTGATGAACTTGCAGCTCACGGAAAACAAAATATTTATGCAAATCGAGCCGAGGCAGAGCAGAGGGTAAGGGGCCGCCCAGCACAGGGCAAGGCAGTGGAAGCTCTAAATTGTTTGACTATGCAGTAGCCAAGTTCTTTTGTTCGCCCATATTGTTATGCAAATCGCACTGGGGATGATTGAAAGTAAAGCCCTCCACACCAATGGATTTTGCCTTAATTTCCCAGCTTAATAATTTTAAATTGCTCGCTGCCGTCTGTCTGGTGCAATTTGTCAAACGGAGCCATCTCATCTCAGTCTCAATTCGATGTGCGTGGGCAATCGGAGTGGTCGAAAGCCGTCGATACGCCGTGTGTCAGACACCAAATTATAACGCATAAGATTATACATAAAAAACGCTGGGCGCTGAAAACATCTTAAGTTTCCGCTCATTTGCAATTTCCACAAACAGCCGCCCGGACTCATATTTCAATATGCCCGAACCCGTTTGCCGAACACGAATGCGAAAATTCCACATCAAGTGGATCGACAGAGGCTGATAAGCCTAGGAATTTTTAACTGAGCCAAGCATATCCGCAACCATTGACAATTTACATTAAAAAACAGATTTATTTAACATTAACAGCTCAGCAATAACGAAGGAATGTCTATCTTGGAATCAATAAGCCAGAATTTTTGTATGTCTAAAACCGTAGGCGGCGCAGAATGTTGGCGGGCAGGTAAGAACTACCCGGAGTGGCGGGCGGCACGTACGAGGAGATTGGAGCTGTGGCCGCGAAAGCAGGAGCCGCCACAGGAGCCGCCGCAGGAGCGGCTTGGGATGCAAAGTTCAGGGCGGAAGCGACACCTCCATCGTGCGACTGCGAGGATCCTCCCAGCTGGTCGTACTGCGACTGGATGGCACGCTGGGCGTTCTGGGCGTCTTCCTGGGTGCGGTACTTGACGAAGTGCACCTCGGGTTTGTTGTTGTTATTGTTACGGATGGCGTTCAGCTTGCTGGCCAGATCGCCAATGTCAGCCTGCTTGTTCAGGACATAGATGGCAGTCTCCTGCTGGGCAGCCTGCTTGGCCAGGGCCAGAGCGGCGTTCTCCAGTCCCTTGTTCTCGGGTCCCTTGATGAAGACGACGCGCAGGGCCTTGTTCAGGGCGGCGGAGACCTGGTCGGAGGCGGCGGGATCGTAGAAGTCGCCCTCGTCGGCAGTGTATGTGAAGAACTCCTTCTGCAGCTCGGCCTGGGGAGCGGCATAGTTGGGCGCCGCTACTGACTGAGCTGCGTCGGGGGCAGCAAAATCGGAAACGGGAGCGGCGAAAGATCCCGACGAGCCAGAAGGAGCGGCGGCAAAGGAGGGTGCCTCGTTGGTGGCCAAGCCGGAGGGCTGGAAGCTGAGACCCGAGGAGGAGTGGGCCACGGGCTGGTAGTTGTAGCCCAGCTTATCGGCTGCGGCCAAAGCTGTGAGGCCGAGGACCAAAAGGACTGCGGAGAATGGACGCATGTTGACTGGATAAGATTGTTGCAGAGTATGCTGTTGATGCATGGACGTTCTTAGGTTTTTATGCAAAGTACGGTTTGCATAAAAGCGGATAAATACGGCCATCTAGATTAACCTGATCAAAAATATGCATGCCACTGCACCTTTGCCGAGAAGGAAGAGAAGAGAAGCCGGCTATGGTGGGTGCCGTTGCCATAAAATTCGTATTAAATTCAATATGCTGACTGAATCAATAATTCGCGTTATTCTTCCACGCTGCTTTGGGATCAACCTTGCCAATTTGGAGTTTTTCAAGTATCTTTATCGATGAAATCAATAAAAGTCTAGCCGGCTATAAAAAGACACCGGGCAGTTCAGCAGCGGCGCATCGTAAACCCCATTCAGAGCAATTTCGTTGGGGCATTACTCATTGACATGGCTGAGAGTTCGCGGCCCAGACCAAATCCGAATTCGAGTCCGAATCCGAACCTGAATCCGGACGGGATGAAAAGTGTCACCTAAAATCGAGCGGAGAGCATACAAAACGTTTGACAGGCCGTTTCACATGCAAATGAGGCGCGCCTAGTCGCGTTATTGCTGCCAAAAATAAATATTTTAACGATTTGCCAAATTATTATTGCCATATTCAGCAGCTTTGTTATATCTTGGTCTTAGCTCCGTCGTGGTCGCCTCAACTTTAGCATTATGCTAATGTTGCGGGTGGAGGCGGCCTTCCGCAGTCCGGTCTTTGGTCCGTGTTTGCCGTTCCGTCCACCGGAAGTGCGACGTTGCCGGACTCATCGCTAAATATAGCTGCCATCTCTCAATTTCGCCTAGGCCGCCTGCTAATTAAGAACTGCACTGCTGCGGCTTGTCAGCGCGGAATCAGATGTTTCGATAATTGGGCTCCTAATAAATTACTTGGCGCCATCTGATTTGGCAATCCGAATCGCTGCCCCCACCCCAAGCTGACTTAAAAATTTATAACAAAAAGCCAACCAACCAATTCTGGCCATTGCCTGATTTGCATTGAGCTTTTCGAGGAGGACAACATCAAAATCGTACAAAAATTTTGTGTGCACAGTCATGCAAATATTTGCAACCACAGCGGCAGTGTGACCAACCATAAAAATATATAATAAAGCAACCGCATTTTAATCGGTTATTTATGCGTTTTTAAGGTAAATGTGAAGTCTTCATAATTCATACAAAATCATAATGCAGTGTTTGCTTATCTCAACGAAGAACTGAATCTTGCACCTATAAAGGCAAAGTCGCGGGTGATACACGGCAGTAACAAATCATCTCTTCAATTCACCAAGTCACCATGCGCTCTTTCCTTGTCCTTTGCCTGATTGCCTTTGCGGCAGCCGATAAGCTGGGCTACAACTACCAGCCCGTGGCCCACTCCTCCTCGGGTCTCAGCTTCCAGCCCTCCGGCTTGGCCACCAACGAGGCACCCTCCTTTGCCGCCGCTCCTTCTGGCTCGTCGGGATCTTTCGCCGCTCCCGTTTCCGATTTTGCTGCCCCCGACGCAGCTCAGTCAGTAGCGGCGCCCAACTATGCCGCTCCCCAGGCCGAGCTGCAGAAGGAGTTCTTCACATACACTGCCGACGAGGGCGACTTCTACGATCCCGCCGCCTCCGACCAGGTCTCCGCCGCCCTGAACAAGGCCCTGCGCGTCGTCTTCATCAAGGGACCCGAGAACAAGGGACTGGAGAACGCCGCTCTGGCCCTGGCCAAGCAGGCTGCCCAGCAGGAGACTGCCATCTATGTCCTGAACAAGCAGGCTGACATTGGCGATCTGGCCAGCAAGCTGAACGCCATCCGTAACAATAACAACAACAAGCCCGAGGTGCACTTCGTCAAGTACCGCACCCAGGAAGACGCCCAGAACGCCCAGCGTGCCATCCAGTCGCAGTACGACCAGCTGGGAGGATCCTCGCAGTCGCACGATGGAGGTGTCGCCTCCGCCCTGAACTTTGCATCCCAGGCAGCGCCCGCTCCAGCTCCAGCTGCCAGTGCCCCAGGGCCCAGTTACCTGCCCGCCAGCATTTTCCGCCGTCTCCGACTTTAAGCAATTGATGCCAATAATTTGAATTGTTGTCTAGTTATCATGTTACCATTGTTGTAATAAAAAACGAATCTTAAAAGTTATTTGCAAAGTGTATTTTTTCTCGAATCTACAGAACGTTTAGACCCCTATTAAGAATACCCTAATTTATTTGTTGAGCAAATTGCCAGAAACATAACCATTTATTTATTATAAAAGGTAGACAAGCTTACAAAGACTAGCCTAGCTTGTAGGTAAGGCCTTTGGATAATTTCTTGTGACTTATGTATAGTTTGTTGTTTATTTACATGTTGGCAAGGCTACTTAAAAGTAATTATTTACATGTTCACAAGGCTACTTAGAAGTAATTATTTACAGAGTTTAGTACAAAATGTATTTACATAATTTGTACTCTAAATCTTGTGGTATAGGTTGGATGTTTTAAGGAATAGAATGATTTCGTTTAGGGTATTCTGGTTTAGGTTGCGTAGGAGATTGGTTGGGTTTACGTTTTGGAATATTGAGTTTTTAATAGGAAGTAAATGTGGACAGGAATTCAGTAGGTAGGAAATGCTGTTTTCGCCTTGGTAGAAGGGGCAAAGGAACGTATATATAATAATTTATTGAACTACAGTTTGAGCTATAGAAAATACAACGATCCATTAAATAGTCCCCGTAAAATTTGTTTGGGTAAGTACAAAGAAACTATAATACCATTATGATGAATCTATGAGATCCTTTTGATGTTATGAAATTCCGTCAACCAAAACATTTTTGATAAATGGTTGTTTAGGTTTATTATCATTACCTATTTAAGACAATTAAAGAAACCCTCAAGCGTTTCATTTAAGGACATTAATTGAATTTCTACTGTAGTAGGATCAGAAGTAAACTTTATTGTGTGCATCTGATATAAATATTTCAAACCTGATCATTAGCAGTTTGTGTCAAACTGACGATCATTGGTGTCGCAGACACCCTTATATAAACGTCTAACTTGGAATTTCAGGCTATTTTAAACAAGTTACCCCGAAAGTTCAAAGCGAATTTCCGACATTCGTTTTCATCTTGAACCCCAAACTAAAAAGTTGATTGAAATTCTGAACCCACTTTCGATGGCTCGAAGCTTGACAAGCCACAAAAATTCATAAACTATCAATGGAATCAGCATATGTGTATGTCAGCATATAGTATGTGTGTGCATACATTAAGTTTTTATCGCTCGTAGGCGGAACTCCAAGAATGCATCACATTGTGTTCGGACTTTAACGACCGTCAGAACATTTATAGTATTGCTGGCTCATACTTTTGTTTCCAAAACGAGTTCAAGTTCGATAGTTTTGCAGGTGGAGCCGTCCGAAGTTTTCCCCAGTTGTCTGATTCCAGGGCAGTTTTGGTCCGGTCAAGAAAAGAATTCGGCGGCACCGTGAACCGGTCCGAATGAACGCGTCTGCAATTCGGGCAGAAAGTCTGGGGTCGCGACTGGATGGATGAATTCGCGAGAATGTTTGGAATTGGATAGTTTTGCATAATCATTTTATAAGCGCACCGCTTTGCATAAAAAACTAGTTGAATTATGGAGCAACCCGTTCGGGAATGGTTTCCCCTATTGTTCTAAATGAGGCTCCAATCAGTATAAAAGCGCGGTGCTCGGACCTCAGGATTCAGTCTTGGCCTTTGCCTGTTTAACACTTCCCAACCCAACAACTCAGCCACCATGCGTTTCCTCATCGCCTTCTGCCTGATCGGCGCCGCCTGTGCCCAGTACAACTACGGAGCTGGCTTCAGCGGAGCCGCATCAGACAATGTGCCCAGCATCTCTGGATTTGGTGGCGGCAGCGCCGGTGGAGTCGGAGACTACGCCACCTCTGCCAGCAGCCCCTCTGCCGACTACTCGTCCACCGGCGAGCTGAATAAGGAGTACTACACTTTCGAGGCTGACGAGAGCCAGTTCGAGGATCCTCTGGCTAGCCAGAAGATCGCCGGCTCCGTGAACAAGGGACTGCGCGTCGTCTTCATCAAGGGACCCGAGAACCGTGGCTTGGAGAACGCCGCCCTGGCTCTGGCAAAGCAAGCTGCCGAGCAGAGGACCGCCATCTATGTCCTCAACAAGCAAACCGACATCGGTGACCTCGCCCAGAAGTTCAATGCCGCCCGCCAAAACGCCAACCAGAAACCCGAGGTGCACTTTGTCAAGTACCGTACCCCGGAGGACGCTGCCAATGCGCAGCGCGCCATTCAATCGCAGTATGACAACCTCGGCGGATCCTCTCAGTCGATCAACGGCGGCGTGGCCAACGCCATCAACTTCGCCTCCGCAGCCCCCGCCCCTGTCCGCCAGGGAGGCAACTACTCTCCGCCCGGAGCCGTAAGCAACTCGTACCTGCCCGCCAACATCCTGCGTCGCCTGCGCATCCGCTAAGGATTGAGGGACCCGAACTGACTGTTTGTTAATGTGTTGTAGAAATTACCGAATAAAAACGAAGATGAAAGGTTAAAACATATGCATTATTATGGGGCGAGTGAATTGAAAAGTAAACAAGTAAGAACGATTATAGTCGAATATCTCGATTGTAAATACCCGACCTTATAAAGTATATACATTCTTGATCAGCGTCAACAGCCGAGTCGATATAGGCATGTCCGTCTGTCCGTCTGTCTGTATGTATGAACACCTCGTTCTCAGAGATGGTAAGAGATAGACGTGTAATTCTTTTTGCTTTTGGTGTGTTATTGTTGCAGGCAGATCAAGTTTATTTCAAATTTTAGCCACGCCTCTTTCCGCTTTCGTAATTTGCATAAAACTAAATTTTCTTCGACACATTAGCCCATAACTTGCACAAAATAAGAGCTAGAGACCAATTTTATTTTGCATTATGTCCGTTTAGCAATTACGCAGATAATGGTATTCTTGGATTTTTGCCACGCCCCTTTCCGCCCTCGTATTTGCAAAAAAATCGATATCTTCGAAATGGTAAAAGCTAGAGGCATAATTTTCAGTCCACTGATCGTCAAACACGTACGTGCAAAATAACGTACGGATCGGACAATAAATGTAGAAGATATGGCCAATTAAAGTTTTACCCACCCCTTCCCTAGGCAACGGCATGCCGCACACGCTGGGGTGACGTCATCCGTCTCTTCTTTGACTTCAATTCGTTCGCACGTGTATACATACAGTAGTGTGTGTATGTGTGCACCTGCTGATTTTTTGGATGTCAACAAACGAAAATTTGGTGAATTATTTAAAAAAAAAAAAAAAAATCAAAGAAATGGTTCATAAAGGAAAGAGGTACATGGTATCTCGTTGTCGAGAAATCTCGACTACAGCGTTCCTACTTGTTTTTAACACATTATAATGATTGGAGGTACATGTGTGTGTAAGAAAAGTGTGTGCCATGTTTCTATTGAGAAGCTTGTGGCGTTACCAATGCACTATCCAAATTTAGAATTTCGCCCTTTGCGGTGGTGTGGGGGGAGGTAGTTGATTTTGAAAATAAATTTATGCTGAACTGAATTCTGAATATGCTATAAGTTTTTCGCTATCTATTATAGATTCTAAAATCTAGGCGTTCATACGGACAGACGGACGGCCAGACGAACATGGCTAGATGTACTAGACTGTTGGTGCTGATCAAGAATATATATACTTTATGGGGTCGGGAAAGCTTCCTTCACCCTGTTACATATGCCTCTAACGTTTACCATTTCGAAGATATCGATTTTTTTGCAAATACGAAGGCGGAAAGGGGCGTGGCAAAAATCCAAGAATAACATTATCTGCGTAATTGCTAAACGGACATAATGCAAAATAAAATTGGTCTCTAGCTCTTATTTTGTGCAAGTTATGGGCTAATGTGTCGAAGAAAATACAGTTTTATGCAAATTACGAAGGCGGAAAGGGGCGTGGCAAAAATTTGAAATAAACTTGATCTGCCTGCAACAATAACACACCGAAAGCAAAAAGAATTACACGTCTATCTCTTACCATCTCTGAGATCGAGGTCTTCATACATACAGACAGACGGACAGACGGACATGGCTATATCGACTCGGCTGTTGATGCTGATCAAGAATATATATACTTTATGGGGTCGGAGATGTCTCCTTCTGGCTGTTACATACATTTGCACAAAGTTAATATACCATTTGTACCTTAAGGTACATGGTATAAAAATGGTAAGAAAGAGCAATATATGCAAATTAAATGATTATAAATCGCATCGGGATAGTAGTAGCTTTTTAAGATTCACTCTTATAAGATTCAAGTCTTATAATTTGAGTAACTTACGAAGCAGTAATGAAATCAAAGTTTATTAATCAAATATATTGCATAATAAGAATCTCCGCACACCAAAACTCATGTTTACAAAAATGACATTGGCGTTTTAAAATCGGCTGAAAAAAAAAATACTGTGATTCATAGGCACTTCCCCACAATAAATATGCAAGCAATCGAGATCTATTTTGTATGTTTCTGGCCGCTTTATGATCGGTTATTGCAGTTTTATGCCCATGTTTTTTCTTTTATCGTTTTTCTTATAATAACGCTTATGCAAAGCCGAATGCCTTCCCGTAAGCCTAAACAAAAGCTGATCATTGCTTACTTTGTAGGCGGAAAACACATTTAGCCGCGCCATCGCTTTGTTTTCGAGAAGCTGCGCCGATAGCCTCGACGTCGAATTCGTATAAATAAAAAATACCGCCGCGGCCATAGGCAGAAGCCAATTGTGCTCCGACCCAAGAGAACCTAAACGAAAACTAAAGATGCGCGCTTTCATCGTAAGTAGCGACCCCTCAGGATCAAAATCAGACACACGGATAAGCAAATTTTCTTCCGTTTGGGCAGGTTATGTGCTTGGTGGCAGTCGCCTGCGCCGATAAGCTCGGCTACAACTACCAGCCTGTGGCCCACTCCAGCTCCGGACTGTCCTTTGCTCCAGGCAGTGGATCCATCGGAGGTGGCTCCATTGGAGGAGGGTCCCTGGGAGGAGGATCCCTGGGAGCTGGATCCCTGGGAGGAGGATTTCTGGGTAGTGGCTTGGATGCTGGTCTTGGTGGTATCGGTAGTCTCGGAGGTGGCAGCATCGGAGGCGGTGAGGCCCCCGTTGCCTACAACGCCCCCGCTGCCACCGGTGAGCTCGAAAAGGAGTTCTTCACCTTCTCCGCTAACGAACAGGACTTCGATGAGCCCCAGGAATTGGAGCGCGTCGCCGGCTCAGTAAACAAAGGACTGCGCGTCGTTTTCATTAAGGGACCCGAGAACCGTGGCCTGGAGAACGCCGCTCTGGCTCTTGCCAAGCAGGCTGCCCAGCAGGAAACCGCCATCTATGTCCTGAACAAGCAGACCGACATCGGAGATCTGGCCAGCAAGCTGAATGCCATTCGCAACAACAACAACAACAAGCCCGAGGTGCACTTTGTCAAGTACCGCACCCAGGAGGACGCCGCCAACGCCCAGAAGGCTATCCAGTCGCAGTACGATCAATTGGGAGGCACCTCTCAGGCCCATGACGGTGGTGTGGCCTCTGCCTTGAACTTTGCCTCTGCCGGACCCATCCAGAAGGCAAACGCCCAGATCCCCGACAACGCCTACCTGCCCACCTCGGTGTTCCGTCGTCGTTTCTAAGGACTATGAAATGATTTCGTGATGTAGCCGTTAGCTTTGTTAAAAATTGTTGTTGGAACCTTTAATCTTTAATAATAAACAAAAATGTATAAAAAAAATTTTTATTTAATTTAATAATAGCACTGGGGTAAACAAAAAAATAGAAACGCCGTAGTCGAGATTTCTTGACAACGAGATACTTACAGTGTACCCCTCTTGCGGCATGCCATTGCCGTGGCAAGGGGTGGGTAAAATATTAATTGACCATATCTTTTATATTGGACGGATTTTGCATGCACTTGCAAAACAATCAGAGGACTCGTCGGGCCATTTCGGTTCGATATCGAATTATTTTGCAAATGCGAGGGCGGCAAGGGGAGTGTCAATAATCCGGGAATGACATTATCTGCATAATAGTGTACCGGACCTTTTGCAAAATGAAATACCTTTGCAAAATGCCAATTACAAAGGCGGAAAGGGGCGTGGAAAACATTTAAAATAAACTTGATCTGCCGGCAATAATAACACCCCAAAAGGAAAAAGAATTACACCTCTAGCTCTTACAATCTCCAAGAACGATGTTTTTATAAATACTGGCAAACAGACGGACAGACAGACATGGCTATATCGACTTGTCTGCCGGTTAAATACATTTGCACAAAGTTAATATACCATTTGTTCCTTAAGGTACATGCTACAAAAAAAAAAATATTCTCAACTAAAGAAAAGGCCATCACGAATATGCACTGAATCGTAAATATTTGTTAATATATTTCCAAATTCTTCTTAAAACACACAAATATGCATGTTAAAATGTGTATACAATATTTTATAAAGTCTAGAGTCTAGACCATTTTAAATGGGTTCTCTTTGTGGACGAAATAATAAATTAATAAAGAAAACGATCGAGCCGAGGGCGGAATTTGAATCACGTCTTTGTTCCGAACCGCTAATTATATCGCTTAAGTCACGTCCATAAATCAGAACTAATCAGATGTGTCGACAACGATTATGATAACAAAACGGCTGTCACTTCAAACATCTACCGTTCAATGCTCCAGCATTGCGGAAAACCCAAGTGCAGGCGTCCTACATAAAACAAGCTCCTAGCCTTGCTGAAGAATTTGTGCAAGACATTTATTTAATATAATACCTAATTATGACCCATCTGCATGATAAACTCATTCCGGTGTGCTCGCGACATATTAATTTTATAATTTAATATGAATTCTTGTAAAATATTGCATAAAACTCGAATATTTGAATAACCCACCACAACCAAAGTCACAGCTGTCGCCGCCGCCGCCGCCGCCACATCCGCGGGCACTGCCCATTCAAAAGCACCCAAAAAATTCCACACCGAACATAAAAAACCAAAGAAGCAAAACTGTTGCTTTTCGGTTTCATAGGCGGCAAACACAGTGGCATCAAAGCGATTTCCATGCAGCGCCAACGCCATCGCCGCGGCGGTATCTTTGTCTTTATCAGCCTCCAAGATGGATTTGTATAAATAAAAAAGATCGCTCCCAGCCAGAGACAGAAGCAGTTCATACTTCACCTCGAAAGAACCCAGTTAAGCAGTCAGCAGCTCAGCTTAAGATGCGTGCCTTTATCGTAAGTGCAGCGCAGGATACCCCAAGGATGTTTGGCCAGGATAACACCTATTTTCGGTTTCTTTCCACAGGTTATGTGCTTGGTGGCAGCCGCCTGCGCCGATAAACTCGGCTACAACTACCAGCCCGTGGCCCACTCCAGCTCTGGCCTGTCCTTCGCTCCAGGCAGTGGATCCATCGGAGGTGGCTCTATTGGCGGAGGCTCACTGGGAGGAGGTTCTCTGGGAGGAGGCTCTCTGGGAGGAGGATCCCTGGGAGGTGGCTTGGATGCTGGTCTAGGTGGTATCGGTAGTCTGGGAGGTGGCAGCATCGGAGGTGGTGAGGCCCCCGTTGCCTACAACGCCCCCGCTGCCACCGGTGAGCTCGAAAAGGAGTTCTTCACCTTCTCCGCTAACGAACAGGACTTCGATGAGCCCCAGGAATTGGAGCGCGTCGCCGGCTCAGTAAACAAAGGACTGCGCGTCGTTTTCATTAAGGGACCCGAGAACCGTGGCCTGGAGAACGCCGCTCTGGCTCTTGCCAAGCAGGCTGCCCAGCAGGAAACCGCCATCTATGTCCTGAACAAGCAGACCGACATCGGAGATCTGGCCAGCAAGCTGAACGCCATTCGCAACAACAACAACAACAAGCCCGAGGTGCACTTTGTCAAGTACCGCACCCAGGAGGACGCCGCCAACGCCCAGAAGGCCATCCAGTCGCAGTACGATCAACTGGGAGGCACCTCTCAGGCCCATGACGGTGGTGTGGCCCCTGCCTTGAACTTCGCCTCCGCTGGACCCATTCAGAAGGCCAACGCCCAAATCCCCGACAACGCCTACCTGCCCACCTCCGTGTTCCGCCGTCTGCGCTTCTAGGAAGGACTCTAGAAGCTGAATTTAGCTTTAGACACTCCGACTGAGGAACTCGCTATTCTTGTTACACGTTGTTAACTAATGCATAATACACCAATAAATTTGAAACCTTATGACGAAAATCCAACAAAAGTTTCCTTAATACGCTCGAATATCGTTTATAGCTTGGCATTTTTATGTCGGTTTCGCTATAGAAGTTAATGGTTAGCTTGTGTGTTTTGAATGGCTTATATTTAAAATGCCCTTCGAGCTATAAATAGCCGAACGAGAAGATGACATGGAGATCGCGTGTATAATCGAATCGAGAACGTATTTATAGAACCCATTTAATTACTTTCAGAGTACATTTACTTGTTCGTAATGGGGAAAATCCTATAAAGGGCAAGTAGATTTTAGCAACAAAAATTTAATGTTTAAGTTGAAGAGCTGCCTGATTTCCTATTCCTGGATAAATCCTCTAATACTTGGTCGAATAATTTTCTGGATTAATTACGTGGAGTAGCAAGCCAGGGAAATTAATTGTCAACATGATTAGATCCTCCCACAAATCTTCACAGCTTTCAGCGCGGCAGAGACTGGTTCAGAACTGGTGGCAGCTCAAGGTCGCTAAGCTGAAAACAACTGTTAGGTGACCTGGTTTCCAAAAGTGGCCCCGCCGTGTGTCACGTACAATTAGAAAGGAATCTCAAGTGCAACCCACATATGAAGGCAAAGAAGATTTATGACCAATCGATGCCTGATTAGCCAAAAAAACAAAAATCTAATCATTAATTTTATTAAGCTGACGATCACTTTTTTGTTGAAATCATTAACAAATAAGCGGTTCTGTATACACATACAAGCCAAAATAACAAAACAATGGCTTGCAAACCGAGAGATCGGGGCTTCTGCATAAATTATAAGCCAATTATGGGTGAATCACGGCAGTCCAAGTATCAAATCAAAGTCGATGCCAGCACTGAGTCCGAATTCAATCTCCGTTCGACCGGCGACTGGACTCGCCGATCGGATGCGGCGGTGCGATTGATGCTGCCCCTGCTAAAAACAATGTGTTAAATGTGTTAAGAGCGAAATTATGTTAGCGGATTAACAGCATTTCGAAAACCCGATGGCCAATACCCACTGGCCATTCACGACTCGTCGCGAGCAGAGATCTATGAATCTGCTCGAAACTCGCAGTCAGATGCGACTAAAACCCACAGACTCAGCTCTCAACGCTCGACGTCCGACGGCTCAATTCGACCAGATTTTCTAGTCTAATTTTAACCACCTCCGCGTTGGCGGTATAAAAGCTAGGTAATATAGGTACGCAGTCAGCATTCTTATAGAACTCTCCGTCAGCGATGCGTGTACTTGTTGTCTTATGTCTTGTGGCCGCCGCCAGTGCTGGTCGATTAACGGCGTCATCAGGCTACAACTACAACCAAGGCTCCACCACTAGCATCGGTGGCGTCTCCAGTGCCGGTGGTAGTGTAGGAGGAGGTGGTCTGGCGGGACCAGTAAGCTACAGTGTTGCTCCCCAGTCCCAGGTGCACAAGGAATACTACACCTTTTACGCCAACGATGACGAGTTCGAAGATAAGGATGCATTGCGTAAAGCCCTGGCCTCTGTGAAGAAGAGCGTGCGGGTGATCTTTATAAAGTCGCCTGAGAACCGTGGCTACGAGAACGCAGTTCTGGCTCTAGCCAAGCAAGCGGCCCAGCAGCAAACCGCTATCTATGTGCTTCACAAGCAGACGGACATCAACGAGTTGGCCCAGAAGTTCAACGCCGTGCGCCAGAACGCGAACAAAAAGCCGGAGGTGCACTTTGTCAAGTACCGCACCCCCGAGGATGCCGCTAACGCCCAGAAGGCCATTCAGTCGCAGTACGACCAGTTGGGTGGTACCAGCCAGTCCATCAACGGGGGCGTGGCTAACGCCATTAACTTCGCCTCGCGAGGAGCTGCTCCAGCCACCCGAGCTTCTCAGAGCCCAGCGCCAGTACCGGAAGCTAACTACCTACCCGCCTCGATCCTCAACCGCCTTCGTCACTAAATTCGGTTCCTAATCATTCCAATTGTTACAATACATAAAGTCATTAGTGTTTCTTATTAAATGAAAATCTTGGTTTTATATGCTTTCTTTTAATGGAAATGGTGCATACTTAAATATTTAGTGAAGTTACGAGTATGTTTAATTCTTAAAATTCTTCACAACATACTCATATTATAATAAACAATAATAGTAAAACATTCATATAAAATCATATAAATGCAAATAGTAACATATTCTTATATATTTGATTTTTTTTTCGATTCGCAGACCAAAATTTTCGATTTTGATGCATAATCTATAAGTTTTTATACCATGTAGCTTAATGTACAAATGGTATATTAACTTTGTGCAAATGTATGTAACAGGCAGAAGGAGACATCTCCGACCCCATAAAGTATATACATTCTTGATCAGCGTCAACAGCCGAGTCGATATAGCCATGTTCGTCTGTCCGTCTGTCTGTCTGTCTGTATGTATGAACACCTCGTTCTCGGAGATGGTAAGAGATGGACGTGAATTTCTTTTTGCTTTTGATGTGTTATTGTTGCAGGCAGATCAAGTTTATTTCAAATTTTAGCCACGCCTCTTTCCGCTTTCGTAATTTGCATAAAACTAAATTTTCTTCGACACATTAGCCCATAACTTGCACAAAATAAGAGCTAGAGACCTATTTTATTTTGCATTATGTCCGTTTTGCAATTACGCAGATAATGGTATTCTTGGATTTTTGCCACGCCCCTTTCCGCCTTCGTATTTGCAAAAAAGTCGATATCTTCGATATGGTAAAGGTTAGAGGCATAATTTTCAATCCAATAAGTCCACTGATCGTCAAACACGTACGTGCGGATCGGACAATATATATAGAAGATATGGCCAATTAAAGTTTTACCCACCCCTTCCCTAGGCAATGGCATGCCGCACATGCTGGGGTGACGTCATCCGTCTCTTCTTTGACTTCAATTCGTTCGCACGTGTATACATACAGTAGTGTGTGTATGTGTGCACCTGCTGATTTTTTGGATGTCAACAAACGAAAATTTGGTGAATTATTTGAAAAAAAATAAAAACAAAGAAATGGTTCATAAAGAAAAGAGGTACCATGTATCTCGTTGTCGAGAAATCTCGACTACAGCGTTCCTACTTGTTTTTAAAGAAAATTGTCTTTAACTTACTAGGAGTTTTCATGCATCAATCTTTGTATATAAGTATTATACTTCTTTTACCGAAATATTTTATATTGCTACTTGTGGTACCGATTTTGTTCCCGGTAGCGAATCCAAAAGCCCACAAACTTTTAGATGTTGGACGAAAAGAATTTATATTTCTGTAGCCGCCTAAGTGAAGTTTTAAACTTTCACTTTGTAACAAAGGTTGTATAACTTATGTATAACTTTTAAGTTGCAGTGAAACGGCAGAATTATGGAATTATCATTACCTCTTGTTCTTTTTGTTTGCAAGGGACATTGCTGATTCTGCGAATCAATTTTCTGTAACTTACCCGGTTCTTCATAGGAGTAGTGATCCCATACATTTAAAACGCATTATTGCATCTTAAACCAACCCTACATTTTTAGGGAGACTCCTTTTTCGCCAGAATCCCCGTTGTCTTTTACCGCATGCCTATCTAACATTTTTTTCAACGTTGTAGCTGCAAACAATCTCCTATTAGCATGCTTTAAAAAAACTTCATTGGTATATGTAAATTTAAAATTGAATTTATTTACGCATTAGTCAACAATAACTAGGAGTTAAGATCAGTCAAAGATCGCTGCGTTATTAGATTCCGTGAGGAGTCAATCGAGCAACTTAGACGCGGCGGAAGACGGAGGAGGGCAAGTACGAGTTGTCGGGAGACTGGGCGGCGGCCTGACGAACAGGGGCAGCAGATGCAAAGTTCAGAACGGGAGCCACACCTCCGTTGTGGGCCTGGGAAGAGCCTCCCAGCTGGTCGTACTGCGACTGAATAGCGCGCTGAGCATTGGCGGCATCTTCCTGGGTGCGGTACTTGACAAAGTGCACCTCGGGCTTGTTGTTGTTGTTGCTGCGGATAGCGTTCAGCTTGCTGGCGAGATCTCCGATGTCGGCCTGCTTGTTCAGGACATAGATGGCGGTCTCCTGCTGGGCAGCCTGCTTGGCAAGAGCCAAAGCGGCGTTCTCCAGGCCACGGTTCTCGGGTCCCTTGATGAAGACGACGCGCAGGGCCTTGTTCAGGGCAGAGGAGACCTTCTCAAGCTGTTGGGGCTCATCGAAGTCCTGCTCGTTAGCGGTGAAGGTGAAGAACTCCTTCTCCAGCTCGGCAGCGGGGGCGGGGGCACTGTAGGACACGGGGGCGCTCAGGGCTTCGCCACCTCCGATGCTGCCACCTCCCAGGCTAAGACCGCCCAGACCAGCACCGCCGCTGATGCTGCCACCAATGCTGCCGCCTCCGATGGAGCCACCCCCAATGGAGCCACCCCCAATGGAGCCACCTCCGATGGATCCACTGCCAGGAGTGAAGGACAGTCCAGCGCTAGAGTGGCCCACGGGCTGGTAGTTGTAGCCGAGCTTATCGGCGCAGGCGACTGCCACCAAGCACATAACCTGCAAATAGAAGAGGGCCACGGTATAGTAATCCTTGTGTTATCCTTTCGGGGAATCTAAAGCTCCTGTGCGAATTGTTGGGCCGCTCCGTTGAATTATACTTACAATAAAGGCACGCATTTTGAATTTGGTTCTTTGACTTCGAGCACTAAGTTGTGTCTGACGTTTGCATCACTGAAAGGTCCAATATTTATACGAAAACCCACGATTGGTGTTACTAGACTGCGCTCAAGTTCATTCGGAGTGACCACCGATTTTGTTGCTTGTTGTTGGTGGACCCTCTGCTTCGGCTGCGGCGGCTTCTCGCATTTTTCAGTAACTTCTTCGCCAGTTTTTGTCTATCTCTTGAAATGCTATCCACCTTCGACCAATTCGATAAAACAATGGCGTCGCCGTCGCGAACAAAGCGCATCGCCGTCTTGCCGCCCAATTCTTGCAAATGCTGCTGTCAACAATATGCAAATGGCCAAACGTAGTACCACCATATTCATCTCCGCTTCCAACGCCATCGCCATCGTCATCTTCATCTCTTCGGGCACAAAAACAAGTCGCAGCCCTAAAGCCCAAGAGGCAGTCAACGTTGTCTTAAATTGATATTCGATAGTCCGACCAGACGTCCGACCAGCAGGCTATCGATGAAACAGAAAACTTGTTTACCAATACCCACTATAAATGGTCATGCTTTCAGTAAATGAAATGATTTTCTTCATATTTTGTATGCTAAAAGCAAAAATATTTGCCGGACCACCGAACCGAAACGGGTTCGAGGTGCGAGCCTTGGGTTTCCTACACTTTGTAGTTTTTAGTGGGTCCAGAGCCACATATTTCTAGCTGGGAATTCCCCAGCGATTATTGCGACTCCCCCCTTGGTATTTCCGATTTTGGTATTCGAACTGGCTGGCTCTAGGGCTTGGCCATTTCATACTGCCTTCGCCGGAGATAGGAATGGAAATGCGGCTGGGGCTTTGCAACGGAAAGAAATCAATTTTCGCCAACCTTTTTTCCGCATCCATTCATTCATCTGCACATTAACTCATCCATCCATCTATCTATCTATGGATTTGACCGCCCTCTTGGCTATTTAGCTGTGACAAACAGAAAAAAATAACACGGTTTTGGCAAAATAGAAGCCATAAAGTTAACAACCGTTGCGACCTTGAGGTTTTTACTGTTCGCTAGCACCCGAAGCTATTCGGAATTCGGCGGTAATCAGCTGGCGCCAGGCAACCATTTAATCTGATCAGCGATTATCACGTTTTTCATCATGGTTTATTGATACCATAAAAATTATTGTTTTTCTCTTTTTTATTTTTGCCAATACCCAATGATGCATGAGATATTTGGGGAGAAGGGAAGCAGAGACAGCAACAAATTTACTGAAAACTGATTCCATTTGCATAATTAAAGAGCCTGAGCCAAGAAATATCCAAGATCCATATTTAAGATAGCTAAACCGACTTGCAAATCAATGGTGGCAAATGCCAATCGCGGTTATGACTAACATATTGATTGATATCATGGATAACTATAGCGATGAGTAAGCCAGCCCTTGAAAATTTGCTCTCCGACCAAATCTATCAGATGCTGTATCACATCTTGCATGGCCACAAATATCTCGTTCTATGCTACTTTTCGGCCTGTTTTCCCCTTTTTCCCAGGCTCCCACTCGAATTCTCATAGATTCACATTTGAGGCAATAACCTAAAGTCAAAAGCAATTTGTCTCACCATTGTATTCGACTCCACCCAACCGAGCGGGCCCTCAGATACTACTCGAATTCGTTGATCATCGGCCAACGGCCAGCCGATGGTGGCTCTGCCTGGGCCTGTCGCTTGTGGCAATGTCATATGCAAACTAAACAAATGTAAACATAATAAAACAATCCAGCTACAATTTCAAGGTCTCGGGCGCCACACGCACATAAAAGATGCACACGCTCATAAAAAATGCTTAAAAGCAGAAACTCTCTCACAGGCCGCAAAATAAAAGAGTTTCCAGCATCCACTCAAAGAAATAGAAACTGAAACAGGTACATCTGTGGCTGGAGATACAGATAATAGCGGTCGTAACACGTTGGCGTATCAATAAATAAATATATAAATAAAGTGGAGAAACTCCGGGAGGGATTTCGTGGCGGCGCTTTATGCAAATTGCCTTTGGGGTCAATCGATCTATTTACAAAATCTGTCTGTTTTTTTTTTTGTCCCGATTTCCCATCCCTCCCGCAGTCGTTTCTTGTTAAACAAGCTGGCCCCTTTTTATTTTATTACCATTGTTCTTGCACAAAGAGGGAATGACAAATACAGCAAGCAAATCCACATTAAATTGTGCACTTAATTTATTCACCTATTCGGCTGGCTGGTGTCAAAACCGGGCGGTGCTTTTCAGGTGCAAAACCAATTCGCATCTGTCACACCGCCATAAATTGGAGCATTAGTAATTTCCTTAAATCATAAGTTTTATCTGCGCTAAATTTGCAATTTTCAGGCCAGTTTAACGAGTTTGTTTGCTTCTTTCTTTTCTATTTTTATTGAAATGTTTGTGCGGCAGACTTTTAAGAACTTTTTTACGAGCAGACAGCTCCTTGTTCTGCTTTTGTTATTCCAAAAATATATATATTTTGTTGTCTTTGTTTTTGTATTCATCTTTTGGTCAATAATTGTTTCCGCATACCGCACCAAATAGAAATATTTTTTTTACCAGAAAAGGCAACTGACCACAAAAACGGTTGATGTCTGCAAAAAAACATATGCAAATTTATTAAATTTAATATGCAAATTGCCGGTATCAATTATTGCAAGCTCAAAAGCCGGGGCCGATGAGAGACGAATTGAAACTAAACTAAAGCAGCGGCAAAACAACATTTTTTTAAATCTTGCGGAGGGTGCTGAAAGGAATAAATCAGATTAAATTGCGCCGAGTTGACCAATTTGTTTAACAGATTGTGTTTGTGATAAAAAAATTTTGTACTAACAATCAAACAGCAACGGCGACAGATGAAGACTATTATTTTGCGAACTTTTTGCAACCGGCTATGTGGCACGGCTTTTTTATTAGAAAGATGAGAGCGAAAATGATTTCCCGGATTTGGATCGTTGCAATATCGTTGCCGCCTCAGGGAAGTGTGGTGAAGTTGGACCACAGCTTTGTCCTTTTCGTGTGCTCTATAATGTATGCGTACGTATTAAAAATAAAATAAAAACGATTTAGTTGAGTGTCTCGACTATAAATACCCGGTTCTCAGTTTCCGCCTAATTTTTAGAACATTATAATAGCATTGAAATTGTGGGCGCAACAAATTTTTGTAATTTGCGCGGGCGGAAATAGGCGTAACAGGCAGGATTTCACAACACAGCTAGATATTGGCTCTACCAATGTACGGTTAAAATGTAGTGCCTATAGAGTTAAAATTGTGGATGCTAGGATGCTAAAACAAATTTGTACTGAACTGGTATCATACAATTCTGAATATGTAATTAGTTATTTTCTATCTGTTATAGTTTTCAAAATTTAGGCGTTCATACGGACAGACGGACGGACACACAGTGGGTCGGACGGACATGTCTAGATTGACTCGGCTGTTGATGCTGATCAAGAAAGGTCGGAAAAGCTTCTACATACATTCGTACGAATTCAATGTACCCTTGCTCTTTTTTAAGAACGGGCCATAAAAACCCAACGCAATTTGGCGTTATTCTATGCGCAGTTAATGGAAAAGCTAAAAAAACATAAATTCCCAGCTTATATGGCGCCGCAGGAATGCTACAATATATTGTCGGGTCTCCTAAGTAGGCTTCCTCTGCTAAGTGTATTCCGCTGCATATTGCCGTCATCACTTGAGCTCTAATTTTCTTTTAATTACAAGCAAGTCGTGCCTAATGCCAACATAATGCCATGCCCCAGTTTTGGATGCGGGCGCTAGAAGTACGCTTAGGAGGCAACAACTTCTGCAAGACTGAGTAACAGCCAGACAGTCAGCCAGCGGAAATTGTCGTTTAATTTATTAGGCAGCGGGAACGTTGGGCTTTAATATTAATATGCATGTGTGTACAAAACAGTAATTACTAATACTGCCACCTACACCAGCGGGAATATAGAAATTAGAAAATAAGAGCACATAGGCGTACATGTTGTGCCAGTTCGCAGGATGACAAGCCGAGCGAGTGCGCTCGCATCCGCACTCTGCTTAAATTTGCAGATATTTATACTATACAAACTGACTGGTCGGCCGCGTTCACGACATCAGAAACGGTTTGGCAGCGTTGGTCAAACTGGTTGACCCGACTGTAGCCCCGGTTGCTCTGGCCTTTCCCCTTTGGCTCATGAAATTTATCGGCAACTTGAACTTGAAAATGTCACCACAATAATTTCCATATCTAATGACTACGTCACCAGAACGCGGCTTTGTTTTTCGGGGCATCACAGAATTAACATATTTATGTTACATAACGTTTTTATACCTGGTTCTTAAAAAGAACAAGGGTATATTGGATTCGTGCGAGTGTATGTAACAGGGAGAAGGAAGCTTTTGCGACTCTATATATATGTATATTCTTTATCAGCACCAACAGCGGAGTCGATCTAGCCATGTCCGTCTGTCCGTTCGTCTGTCCTTATGAAAGCCTAGATTTTGGAAACTACAATAGATAGCAAAAAACTAATTGCACATTGTGATTTTGGGGATATCAGTTCAGTACAAATTTATTTCAAAAATCGGCTACCTCCCCCCGCACCCCAGAAAACCACGAAATTCTGTTACCACAATTTTAACTCTATAGGCACTAAATTTGGATACTAAATAAGTAGGGCCATTTTCATATCTGTGTTGCGAAAATCAGCCGGTTACACACACTTTTGTTTGCGCAAATGACAAAAATGTGTTGCGCCCAAAAGCTTCTCCATAGAAACATGGCGCGCACTTTTCTTACACGCAGACCTCCAAACACCAAATTACGAAAATTTGTTGCGGCCAAAATTTCAATGCTATTGTAATGTGTCAAAAACCAGGTGAAACTGAGAACCGGGTATTTATAGTCGAGACACTCGACTATAATCGTTCTTACTTGTTTCTCTTGTTATTGGTATCCGTCGAGCAGCCGTGAAATGTGTGGTAATAGGTTCCCAGCTCTTCTTTGCTTAATTGGGGAAAATATTTTCACATATTATTCAAGAGCGTGGCTGGGGTGGCCTAATGTTTTCCTGCGCTCGCTTTAAGCACATTTCAGCCAGCAGCTTGTTTAAGTAATGTTTCAACAAGGCACACAGGGACCCTCAAGTGTTTGCCTGTTGACAATAATTTGGATTTTTAGCGTGCTCGCACTTGTGATGTTAAATATTTTTGCAAGTAATTTCATCAGCTCGTTGGGAATTTGATTTTATGGCGTGCTTGACTTTAACGGATAGCGAAGGAATGGTGCGCTGGTAACCGTATACTTGACACTCTTTAAGAAGCAGCCCTGCCCGTGGGGCTATCATATTGCGTATTCCTCGCTCCCGCCCCCACTAGTGACCCCACCCTACGCCCCTTTATGCGCCGCACATGACAATGAGCCGGAGTCGAAGGGGATCTGGGATATCGCCCATTGCCCGCACTTGTCACGTCCAAGTCATCGGGGCCAAGGGTTGGGGTAGGTGCCAGGACCCAACACTCCTGCGTGGAAGGAGGCGTTAAGTGGTACCGTGTTGTTCCGTTAAAAGTGACTTTAGCACGTGTGCGTCTATGTCAGATCAGCATCGGAATCAGCATCGGACTCATGCCCGAACTCCGAATCCGCTTGGCCTCGAGCCCGCCAACTCAATACAACTTCGGGTAAACTAGCAAACGATCTAATAACAATTCCTGGAACGTTCTTGCGCTTGTAGTTGCCGCCGTTTCCAGTTGATGCTGCGATGTTGCGTGGTTTAATCAATCAGCAAACTAGTTGCACGTGCTCGGTCGCCTTCTGCTTTTCGGCTGCTTGTCCGATGCTCTGCAGAGGTGAATGAAATAGCCGCATTTGCCAGAGCCCCCGGCTTAACCTCCGCTATTTATGAACTTGGTCAGGGCGGCTAGTCCGCAAGCCGGGGCTTATTATTGGGAATTTCATAAATTATTAGAGTTTGGTTATCATGTTCGGTCCACATTGAATGTGGGTGGATGTGGCCAGCGATTGGCGTGTAACCGGGTACGTGATCAGGTGACAGATCTATCCCAGAACCGCTGACATGCACTCTCGCATATCCTGCGAACCCACTTTTTAGGACGCCGTCATCAATAAGGCCTTCATCACGGTCGCAGTTGTTTTGTATTTCCCCGCGCGTCACGTTGCAAATTTATTACGCACACACACTGCGAAATTCTTCAATTTGGCGATTGCCTGTCAAGGCAAACGCTTTTCGGGAAGCCAAAGCCAGGGACGAACTATTTAATTGTCTGACTCAGGAACCAGAACCCCGATTCTTGATTCTCAACTTCCGACTTCCGATTCGCAGAAATGTGTTGATTAAGTAGATTGAGTTAAGGTTGCTCGGTTTTCTATTTTCTTTTCATTGGATGCCGGATCAAAACCGACTCCTAATCTCACCAAAATTAAGCCACGCCGTATCTCCCTTGACAGTCTGATTGGGAAACAAATAAAACTCTCACCGGGCTTTGGGGCTGGCGGATGAGGTCCTCTGCCGCATAAGAAAAATTTGGCTATGGGAACGGACCGTGACTGGCGCTTATCAATATTTGCACAGTAACGAGGCGAAAATGCTTTTCGGGGCTTTCAGTTTACTGAAAAGGCAAATAAGAAATTTCAAAGTAATCAAAAACTCATTGTGCAGCCGTCGTGCTCTAGGCCTCCGTTTCGCCAGGCTCGCTCGACGTCGCAGGGTTTACCGCCCAGGCAACTATATTTTTATGACCACGCTTGGGTTATTGCAAATTGTAAAAGCAAAACGCTTTCGCACACATTGCCACTTATACCGAGCATTCAATTGCTGTTAGGCTTTCCCCCCGCAGACCACACCCAAATCATCACACGGGGAAAAACGCATCGGCTCTTCCCCTGGTTCCTTGCAGCAATAATTAATAATTCCTTGTTTCTTTTATTGGCAACGAGGCAATGATTTCATTTGGCAATCAATTAGGTAAAAGCCAGGCGATGAACATTTTATAATAAAGTCACGTAGAAAACTATGTTATCATTTCAAGCTTTCAAGTTATCATTTGTCACTGTAACAATTGGGATCTGTTTCAAATTTAACATATGTATGTTAAATGCCGTGCATTAATGAAGTCAGAAATCCATTAATTTAGATAATCAACAAGATGAATCGAGAATCCTCGTCAAAGAGATAACGAGTAACAAATTTCAGTAGATATCAATTAGTTTTTTCGTCCAAATATGTCAACTCCGAAATACATGAAGTTATATGTCGTCGTCCAACATTGACATTGGCAAAATACGAGTAAAAATACATTGGCCGTATTTTCATTATTTACAGTCCGATTTTTATACCATGTACCTTAAGGTAGTTTGTGCAATGTATGTAACAGGGAGAAGGAAGCGTTTCCGACCCTATAAAGTATATATATTCTTGATCAGCATCAACAGCCGAGTCGATTTAGCCATGTCTGTCTGTCTGTCTGTCCGTCTGTCCGTATGAACACGTCGTTTTCGGAGATGGTAAGAGCTAGAGGTGTAATTCTTTTTGCTTAGGTCCGTTATACGCAGGTCGAGTTTATTTTAAATTTTTGCCACGCCCCTTTCTGCCTTTGTAATTTGCCAAAATCTGTATTTTCTTCGATAACATCGACAAAATAAGAGCTAAAGACCTGTTTCTTTTTGCATTAGGTCTTTTTAACTATTACGCAAATAATGTCATTCTCGGATTTTTGTCACGCCCCCTTTCCACCTTCGTATTTGCAAAAAAAATCGATATCTCAAAAATGATAAAAGCTAGAGACATAATTTTAAGTCCGCTAAGTCCACTATTCGTCAAACACGTGTATGCAAAATTACACGAGATCGGACAATATATATAGAAGATATGACCAATTTTACCCACCCCTTTCCACGGCAACGGCAAAAGAGGTACATGGTATCTCGTTGTCGAGAAAACTCGACTACAGCGTTTCTACTTGTTGTTAACCATCTATTTACATAGGTAGATGTTTTGATTTTTAGCAGTAAGAAAAGATTTATTTCCCGTTCGGGGATATCGATAAATATTCAGATGAAAATACACGGTTTTGCAAATTGGAAAGGCAAAAAAGGGCATGGCAAATATATTAAAATACATGGTCTGCGTATATGTTAAACGGGCTAAGGCAAAAATATATATGTTTCTAGCTTTTATCATATCAGCGTTATGGTCAAATATGTCGGCAAATATACAGTTTTATGGAATATTTGAGGAGCGCGACAAAGTTTTGAAATAAATTTTATCTGTATGCATGTATAACAGACTAAAAGCAACAAATTCGTCGTCAGATTTGATCATCGAGGTCCTAGATTTTACGAGAAAGACGTGCATATAGACGGGACGAACTGACTTCCAGACAAATGAAGATGGCTAGATTGACTTGACAGTTGACCAATAGAGCAGAATTTTTTGTCAGTGCAACAACGCAGTGATTCGTTTAGACTAACAAAAACAGCGGCGTTGAGCAACAATAATAACAAGAATCAGAACGAGTCTAAACACGCCTTACGCTTTCGCCATGCCTCGCAAAGTTTTTAAAGAAAGAACATTTTTTCAAGACGTTTTTATGCTTATAGTGTCCGCCCCACCATTGACACTTATTATGAGGACGCGAACGCGGATGAGATTGGGGATGGCGGTTCGCGGGTGTGCCCGAGATGGCATTTTGTACTGTGTTTGGTGTTTTGTATTCGCTTTGTTCGCGCTCGCTTTTCGTTCGCTTTTATATTTATTTATATGAAAACTTTGGCTAGCAATTTGTGAGTACATAAAAGAAATTTGTTTTACGCTCGGCTATTTTGCAAAATTGCCACTTAAGCTTAAAGCCCCGCCTACGTGATGCGCTGCTCTTAGCCCGGCCCTGGGACGCCTGCCTCAATTTAATAAGCAGTTAAAAAAAGAGTGCTGCTCGTAGGCCTTGAAATTTCCGCGTGTCAACCGAAGGAGATAAACGTCGCAGAATTTATTGCCAGCTCCTGGGCGCCGAATTGCAGCTGCGATTGTGCGCGAATGGATGTCACTTAGCTTCGATGGGTCTCTTCTGGAAGCGCGATAAGGACGCTTCTCGTGGAGATTGGCACATGGTAATGACTTTATTAATGCGCAGACAGGCGACTCCGCCAGACATGATTTATATGGCACCAGCGTCGCATTGGCAGTAATAACAATAATTTGTATTTGTGGCCGGGATTCAACTTTGGCCTCAAACAACAAGAATTTACTTTGCCTCTAAGTGACCAGTCTATGTGTGGCTTTTATGGAGCGCTGAGCAAATATAAATTTATTGATCCGAGCAATTATCGTTAATTGGGCAAATAAACAATATTTCACCGTTCAAACGTCTTCGTATGGCGAACTCCCTCCGGTGTGTGCGCTGGTGTCGGTGCGAGTCATTGTCCTTTGCGAGTGTGGCGTCTAAATGAAAATGAAAAGGGGCGGAAACGAACCGGCGGAAACACGGAAGGCGCAGACACAAATACTAAAGTATTCGTCAAGAGTGGTGGCGGGGTTGGTGGCCTCAGGAATGAAAGCCAAACTATGGACTTGAAAGTGGCACTAAATCAAAACAGAAAGTGGGCATTGAGAAGATTGGGGAGTGCGGCTCAGGACCGAAAAGAGGACAGTGGACTCGACTTGTCTCGACTACACTCCAGTTACAGACACATTGATGTATTTTATGTGCGTGCCGGGCCAAACAAGACAAACTGAGACGTGAAGAGAAATTACAACTACAAGCTGGCGTAATTTATATGCAGACATGGCCAGCACATTGCGAGTCACTGTACAGGGATTCAAAGGAGGAGGAGCAGCAGCCGGAAAGCCCAAGCAAAGTGCTTTCGAAAATATTGTTGCGAGCAAACGGTCACACGGCAAAATATTCTCTGGAAATAAATAGCCCAGACAATTTTCCAATCACAATATATTCACATCCTTAGGCACAATTAAATGCTCAGCCATTAAAATGCATTTAGATTTTGCATTCCAACCAAGCTTGATTTAACCGAAAACTATAAGCTTGCTCTTTTCACATCGCACCCCTTTTTCACTGTGCAATCCCAAAGTAAATCCAAATTCGAATCCATATTCGAATCCCAATGGGAAGGCGTACCGAGCTTATGAATTTCACTTGCCGCCGCTTTTAATGCATTGCAAAACTTTGAGGCTGCTCAATTTAAAGAGTAAACAAAAAAGCTACGGCATGCATTTTTATGATATGCAAATGGCCGCAGTCGCCGCGGCTTGACCACACCCCATTTTCGCTCGCTCCAAATGCAAATGCCTCCGCCCCGGACAAATATTTACTCACGAAAATATTCGTTCGAGTTGTGCAACCCGAAGAGCTCAAGAAATGCCCAGCAAACAAGAACAATTAAATGTTGATTAGACCGCAATGGAATTGCACTTCCACGCCTCGAATGTCACTTCGCAGTACTCAATATTTCATTTAGCCGCGCATCATCAATTTGCGATGACAGGCGCCCAACCTGCGCCCATTTCGCCACGCCTGTCAACCGAATGGAACGTGTCTCTTTACATCTCTCTGCGTCCCAGTGCAAATCAATGAAATCAGGAGTCGCTACCGAGGCGCTGCCGAGGCGCTGCTCAAAGAAGTCCTTCCGCACACTCTGAGGCACATGTGGGCGGTGCCCGCAGAATCTGACGCTCCGCCTACACGAGCCCGACGAAGCCTTTGCTCAAGTGCAGGCAATAAAGATGCTGCCGCACCGCACCGCATGAGGATGTGCCTCCGAATTGTTTTATTTTCGCACCACCCACCTGCCCGCGATTCAATAAAGTTTACAATGTGCGTATTAAGTTCGTCGAAACGCGAAAATGCTGGCACATTCAGATATGGATTGAATTTACAATTCAGAGTAGGACATTTAAATGGGGCCCCGCTCGGTGGGGTATCCTCTGAAAGCGAGCGGCTCTCAATTGGCCCTCATTGTGATGCCACCTTTACGGCCACGCAGCGGGTTGCGTAACACCATTGCTGTCGCCTCACCGCCCACTCGACTTGCATAGGTGGACAGGCCCTAATTGGTAAAATTTATGAAATGCAATTTTTAGCCAAAGTGCTAAGTCAGCTCGGATGCTGTTGCAAATATTTTGTGGCTGGCTAGGGGCCTGACCGCCCGCCTGCCGCATGCGTTCTCCTGCAGGACACGTCAACAGCAGCTGCTGGACTGCAATTTTAAATAATTAAAAGCCAGGAGCCATGAAATATCTGGCAGGCACTGGCCTTGCACGAGCATGTAATCTGCACCCCGGTAATGGGCCACCATCACTACAACACACCACCACGCCCGCCCAACAATCTCGGCTAAGAAAACAAATGAATCTCATTTCCGACAAATTTGAGTCGGGCTGGGCGAGTCCAAAAAGATTTGCTAACGCTGCCGCCACGAGAACTATGAAAATTGCTTAACTTAAGTCCGCTGACAACTTATTTGTTGCCGTCGCATTTGCCGGTTTACGGCAAAGCCGCAACTAATTACAACAAAATTGTCATTAGTTTCAACTTGTCGGCCGCACAACGGACAAAGTTTTTGTTCATGTTTTGCCACTTAGTCCGCAGTTGCTTCGCTTCTCCGTTCCGGCAGTCCTTCGCCGCTGCCTTTTCCCCGTTATCGCCACCATTTCGCAGTCGTAATTTTTTGCGCGCTTCCGTTTCCGCTGCCATCGACGCCGTGCCACTGCCATCGCCTTGGAACGTTGCCAGCGGAGCGTGCTCTGGACTTTTATGGGAAGCGGAGGGTGATACATTTATAGAGCCATTCGGACTGCATCCTGCAATTGAAAGGCCCGCCCAGCTCGGCGCAGCGTGCCAACAGTTGGCATTGACCACCACATTAGCGTGTCTGAAGTGCCTGACAAATGAATAGTCTTCTTGTGTGTGCAACAAGTTTGACCATTACCTGCTGCCTGCTGCCTGCCACTTGTCATATAATATAAATTGAAATTTCTTGCTTTTGTCCACGATATATCTTCAGGCAAGTCGCAATTATTGCCAAGATATTAGACAACTTCAATTACCGAAACCACACCACTTGGGGGACTAATAAATAAACCGTAAACGCTTTCAAGTTTTGCCTCACAGCCAAAGGGTATTCCTAGAATAATATCGAACCATTTTTCACTTCTGCTCTTTTATCTGTCCGACACAGCTGCAGCCGAAGGGGGGGCGAGAATTCCTCGCTTAAATTCGATTTTGCAACACTCGCTTTAATATTCGAGCGGACAGAGTAAGCTTGATCAAGATGATTTATTTTGAAGCGAAAATTCCCCAACTAAATGGAGCTCAGAGTGCACTTAAAGTGCCAGCTAGCGGCCTGCAGTTCGCAGCTTGCAACTTAGCTAACCCGAATAGTTTTAGAGACCAGAGCAGAGCAGAGGCTCATGCAAAATCAAAAGCAAAGTTTTTTATGGCGAAAATGGAGCACGGCCCGAAGGCAGACGCCTTGCAGTGCCTGCATCGACGACATCTGGAAACTTTTATTTGAAGAGTGCGCGCGTGTGAGCTTAAGACACTTTTAGCACAATCCATCATTAGAGGGTGGGTGGGAGCCGCGAAAGCAGCAGCTGCATTTCCCGTATCTCTGCTCTCCCGCTGCTCAACCCGACACAGCAGCTATCTGATCCGCCCTCGCATCCTGCGACAATATTTTTCAATTTTCCCCAGCAATCGAGCGTTGATAACAAACTAATGTTGAGTGCAGTAAAGTTGCTGCTGCTGATGCTGCTGCAGCGGCTGAAACAGACGGCAAACACGGCTGAAAGCTGCTGAGCCGGGCTGATGCTGATGAGAAACGATGCAGCAGGACCGGAGCAAGTTCATTTTTCTAGGTCCGATTGCTTCAGCTTTGGTAAAAAAACACTAAACTTTAGTGACTAAACCATTCACGATCCTCCAATTGGGTCTGAGTTGAGCAAAATCAAAAGTACCTACCTCTTTGTCGGTTACGGACAGTATTATTATATATTTTTTAAGGACCACCGAGCTTTAGAGTCCCATTTTCATTGTAAAACCAAAAAATGAGGTTAACATTCGTAGTAAACATTAGTTTATTCTTAAAGCTTGGGTCCAACGAGTGCATTAAATTTAAAAAAAAAATGTTAATTGTAATTTGAACATCCTTATAAAAACAATTTAAATCTTGTTCATGAAATCTTGCCTCCCTAATTATACGAATCAACCACATTTAATTTAATAACACATCTAACCAAATAAACAAATTTTAGTTCCCAAGCACACTGAAATGTTTCAATAAATTTCTCGGAATCTTAAAGTGCAGTCAAGTATTTTCACCCCGTTAATTTTTAAATGCTGTAATTACGGATTCGATTAAGTTTCGTTGTAAAATAGTCGGAATAACTTTATATGAAAGTGCCAGCAATAATTGCATTCTGCAATCATTGAAGTAAGTGCCATTGACTCGCAGTACATGTGTTTATTTCACACTCGGTTAATGTTATTTTAATTAAAAAGAATTTTTAAAACGTGCGCCGCACGCATTGCATGCATGCATTGCGATTTAAAGGAACGTCATCCCGCTGCCGCTGGAAAACAATAAGCCCGGAAAATGGGACAACGGACGGGCTAACCGACCGCAAGTTCGTCATCGCAGGACAAGCCACGGAATCGCGGGAGAAGCGTGGCTGTTTTTGTTGTTACTCTTGATACGATGCAGTGCGGTGTGGTGCAGCGACATGCCCGAGCGCCGTGTTTATTAATGAGCTCGAAGCGCTCCATCTGCCACATGCAGCCATTCAGTCGTCCCGGCCCTGTCCGCCCACGTCCTTATCCGCCCGTCTCCCGTATTTAAATCAGTGGCCCAGGATAATCACAATCAAAATGTATGCAAATTGAGATGGGGCTGGGTGGACTGAGAGGGCATGGGAATGCTCGTAAAGCTCGCAACCATCCAATTTAACAGATTTTTCCGCCTTCAGTGCGCTGCAGATGCAATGCCCTATAGTGCGGCCGACTGATGAAGTGCTGCGGATGAGCTGGTTGCATGCAACTTAACTCCAGCGAAGTTTGCCATCTTATCCGAACCTGCATGCTCGTATGTGGAAATTAATTAACGGAAGTTAAGCTGGATGGGAAATTAATTGAGGGAGCATTATGGGGGGCATATTCGCAATTAAAACACCTTCGGGAACGGCAGATGAAGCTGAATCAAAATCGATGAGTGGGAAACAGCAGCGCGGTACATTGATGGCCATACGCAGCTGAATACAATATAAATTTCGTAGTTTTATTATCTCATAAGATTATATGCACATACTCTTGAGTTCAGTCCTGCAATGGAGATGCCTTGCCTGGGTTTAAAATTAATTTTGTTGTACCGCAATGAATTATGCTAAACCATGGCGCCTCCGGGTGCTCCGCTTCTTTGTTTTCCAGGTTGCTTTAATGCCCTGCTCCCGGTTTCGACCCGCTATTGCCAAGGGAACCCTTGCCAACTGCACAAACACAGATAAACTTTTACGGCGCAAAGAGTCTGTCTGTCTGGATGGCTGGCTGGCAGCGTTGTTAGTGCTGTTTGCCTTTCGACGACTGCACTTTGAGCACCGAAGTTCGTTAATGCGTTTACGTGAGCGCTGTTCGCATTCCCGGAAAGCGGGCCATCAACGGTAGTTACTGCTCCGCCGCGACCAGACCCGTGCGATCTCCATCTCTGGCTGCTTATCCGGCGCTTGGATTAGGAGCCAAAGTTCGGGCGGCAGAAACAACAATAAGCACGGCCTTTTGCCGTACTGTGCCGAGCCGTGCGGTTAGGTGTCTGTTTCCATTTGCGTCGGAAATCTCGTAATACCTAGTGCAGCACAAACACACGATTCAAATTTCGGCGCTCTCACCTGAACACACAGCTCATTATTAATGTGCAAACTTCTATATGCCCGAGCATTCGCATCGTCTTCTGGCGCCCACCTTACGTAACCCTGGCGGGCGGGCTTCATTGTTGGCCGCTAGCTAATGATGTTGAGTGTTGGAGGCAGTGGCGGCGGTGGCGGAGGAATGCCCGCCTGCTCGGGCCGGCATTAATAAATTCCGCACGTACTGAGCCCTCCATATAAATCTGTTTCAAGCATATCCTTGAAAATTGCAATTGCAGAGCAGCAGCCGTAGCACCAGCATCAGTTGCCGCAGTGGTGCGAAAAAGAGGAACAGCGTCAAGACAGGCAGCTCAACAAAAAAAAATCAGAAAAAATAGAAAAAATTGTGGCACGACCAGGAAGGCTGGGGGATTACAGTGGGCCACTGTGGCTTTCGGTGGGTGGAGTAAAGCCAGCAGCAACCCTCACACATTCCAGGCTGGCGAAGGAACAAAAAACGAACTTTGCATAGGCTTCCAGCCGCCGACGAAGACGTGGAAGGACGAGGCTAAGGCCGAGTGTCCCTCTGGGGACCTGCCCCACGCAAACAGCTATTAAAGTCAGCCAGACTGGCGTTCGACTTACTCTGGATAAGGCCCCGGATAAAATGGCCCACGGAGGGGCAATGTTTGCGAACTGCCAACTGCAACAGTTTGTGCTTTTTCCAGCGCATGCGCTCCGCCAGTGCTCTCCCATTTTCCCACTTTTCCGAGCAGCAACAGGCTGAAGAAGCACGACAAACAACAATAATTGTGGGCATGGCTGGGAGGCGGTGGGAAGTGGCGGCGGTGCAATCAAAATTGCAATGCGGACTATGCATTTTTATGGGGCCAGACAAAGCCCATCAGGCCATCAGCCACTGGCCACTCATTGTCTCTGCACCAATGGCCTTTTCATGAAATGCCTGTCCTGATGGGTGTCTCCCCGTTGCTTGGTTTTAGGTCACTTCGCGAAAAAAGGTTTATTCTTGTGGATTTTCCTTGTATGTCATTTAATTTAAAAATAGCCGTTTCTTAGCTGTCTAGTAAAATTCGAATATAATGACTCCAAGAATTGACTTTCCAGCTACTTAACTTGTGATATTTAAAAGATTCGCTTTTCAAGAACACACAAACAAAGAAAGGATACAAGTAATTGTATGAAGTGAGCTAGCTCATTTAAAATAATGCCAAAAAATATATTTGTTACTTGACACTTTTCTTTAATAGTTTTTAAAAGTTTTTGCATTCCTTAGCTTTATGAATCGGTAGTTTTATTTTGTTTCTGCCGCTGCAAGATGCCGGTCATTCAGGAATCCTATTATCGCCATCAAAAGATATTTTATTGTCCGCTAAAGTATGCACTCTGCTCGATGGCCGTTGATAAAGTGTCTGATAAATGAATCAGCCAACTTAAGACGAGGGCGCCGAGCAAGCTCACCAAACTTTCAAATAAAACGGAATATTATGCACCAGCACAGACAGCTAGCCACCTCGCTTCTAGCATTGGGGCGCAGGTCGCGAGTACGATGCCTGGGATTCCCACGCCAGATGCTGTACTTATTTAAAATTTATGAAAACGCATCATCTGCACAGCACGTTCCATTATTTGCCAGATAACTCAGCGACGGGCGGCACAAATAGAACGCCGAGCACGCGCCCAAGGACTGTACATCCAGGTCCCGGCTCTCACTTTTTACCTCCCAGCGACCCACATGATCTGCCCTACCTGTATGCCAGCCAGATTGTCAGGTGTATATGTGCGAGTGCTGGGTTGTGTGGGCTCTGCAAACAAACATTGGACATTTTTCAAGAGGTTTCGACGACGACCAGCAGCAAGCGAGCTGGCTAGAAACATCTTTGCAGGATTTATGTGTGTAATGTGAAAAATTTGGAGGAGCAAATGTTGTAAATTTATGTGCCACCCACTCGGCCAGAGCGTGTCTCCTGTGCTGTCTGTCCCCCCTCCTTTGTCTGAATGTCCAAGGATATTTGTGTTTAACCAAGCATAATCCTATTAAATGTGACAGGGGACGACAATTGGCTGGATTTTTGGCCACGATGGCGCAGCTTGGTCCCGTTGCATTGTCGGACCACTGGAGTGTATTAAAATATGACAAATTGTTTTTGTTTTTCCACTCTCCACGCGACGGAAACAACGTCACTACATTTGTGCGTAGGTCCTGGCACCCTGATGGGACGGAGCCCAACAACACCCCAGCAAAATGAGATTTTGATTAATGCGCAGTGCATTGCACCGCTGCTGCTGTTGCTGGTTCTGCGAATGGGGATACGCAGCCAATGTTGCTGCGGTGGTTGCATTAGCGTCATTGCAGCGCCTGCACATGAAGCCTGCAACCGGCTGCGGAAATGCAAATCCAGTGGCCAAGAGAGCGTGAAAAAGGCACCGGGCGGTCAAGGGCATTGCCGTGGGACTGCCGCGTTCATTTGTCTTCCTCAGAACAGCTTCAGCAGCAGCAACGGTATCAAACGCCGGACCTGCCACGAGCAGCAGCATTTCCTTCGCTACACGCAACGTGCACACAGCACGCAGCAGTAACATCTACATCAGCTGCAACAGAGCATTCAGCAGGGCTTAATTCAATTGCAGGTCATGAAATATTTAAGATGCTGATGCAAGTGCATTCCAATGTAAGTAACTCATATGCCGCGCACTCCAAATCGTATTATATAGATTGCAGCCTCTACGGGGGACGGCAACGTGGGCGCGAACGTGAGAGCCTGCGATTCCGGTGGCAAGTTCTACTGCTCCACTCCACAACAGTTCGCTCCACTCCGCTGAGCGAATTCTAACGATTTTCACATTAGCAGCGCTCGCCCTGCTGGCAGCTGTCTATCCATTTGACTACCTCAACAGGCGAGTGTCGGAAGGCGTTTTGTTGTGCGTTCTAGTTGTGGCACTGGCTCTAGTCCTCCATCATCTCCGTATCTTCCATCACTGCGTGGCAGCGTCTTCCTGTTTGAAAACATGTACTTACATTTCCTACACACTTGCCGCATTCACATATTCTCCCTTCATTCAACGAAGAGTGTACGAGTCGTGTGTGTACTGCACAGATAAAAATGTGTTGCCTTTAACCATATTTTACAAATTTTTTCGCGCGTTATGCAATCCAAATGCCAATTACATATGTAGCTGTAACACAGGTCGCTTACACTTACCTAATACGTGCATACTTTTAGAACCAATGGCAGCCACGCAGAGCTTATGATTCTATTTTCTACCCCACTTTTTAAGCCGTACGAGAATAAACTCGGATGCCGTTTATAGATATGGATTATTCCTGGGGAAATCCATTGACATAATTATACGCCATCGCGGCAGTGAAATATTAACACAAAACCGCTCAATGTCGGCTAAATTTATGAAGTTTCCCGGATAAAACTAAATGGAAACAGTTTTATTTTAATAAAAATGCATACAATGATTTTTTTATTTCATTCGTATTCTCCATGTTGGCTTTGCTTTCATAAAAGATAAAATTTACAAGCTAAATATCATAGGTATTACATAAAATTGGTTGTAAATATTTTTACATTTGTATAAAAGTGGAAACTGAAATCGCCATAGGACATTTGTCATAGTTGTGCTTACGCATTGTGTTCTACATGCTAGGGATTACAACTGGACGCACTCACACACTCGGCTAACTACTCAGTAATTTACGATTATTTGATTTACGTTCCCTACGCAAATTCATGTTAGCTCGCTCGTTCGTTACAAATTGGGTTTTAGGTTAGGTTTGGGTTTTTCTTATGGCTAAACCTAAGGCGTATGGGCCCACACTTGGGGGCAGTCGGAATGCTCAGAGTTGATGGATTGGCTCATGGTGAATACTTCTCCAGCCGGCAGCGGGGATTTCGGCTTCGGATTTCGGAATTTCGAAAGCTCTTACTTTTTCTGCTAAAACATAAAACGTAAACTTAAATTGCGGAATTTAAACAGAGCCCGCCCGTTTGATGATAAATATAAACCAAATGCTGTATGCAAATGATAGTTAAATGCAAACAAAGTGAAATTATTTAATTTAATTAAATAAGATTTTTGTTTTGTTGTTTCGCTTTTGCGTAATGCTGATGTTGCTAATTTAATTCTGATTGGCCTGGTGTTGTCGTTTCTTTGTGGTTTTTCTGCACAACATTAAATTTACAGCACTTTAATAAAATTCTTTCCGACTCCATTTTCGATCATCCTTCGATTGAATTTTAATTTGTAATGAAAATATTGTGTTTTAATGCGTACATTTTTGTGATTAGTAACAAATGAGATTGTAAATGCAGGGACACGTTATTTTCACAATTAATTAATAGAGATACATATGCGAATATCGGTATGTATGCAGGTCTGCGCATATATATTTACATATGTATACAAATAGTATATAATATATATTTCATGTGAGGGAGGTCTCTGATATGTGGATACCACTTGTGTGCGCTTCGGTGTGTTGCATACGCACCCCCACTGCGTATACGCAATATCAACACTTTATCCCAATTCGGTGTGCGCACTCTACTTTTTTTTCCCCTTTCGCTTGTTCTTGCTGCGGTTATTGTTGTTGCCGTTGTTGCCACCGGCGCCATTACGACCCGCCTGCTTGCTGGACTCTGGCCGGGGAATGCCGCTGGTCACAATGTTCGACACGGTCCTCGTGGTGGTGGTCACCACACTGCTGCTGCTGGGATGACCAGCGCTGCAGCTGGAGCCGTCATCCGGGCCGAGAGCCTCTGTTGTGGTGGTGGTTGTGGTGATGGTCTCGCCCTGCTGCCTATCGAAAACCTGACGATCCGCCGCCTCCCCGCCGCTCAGCAGCCGATTGAAGATGGCCTCGCCTGACTCGTCTTTCCGCTTTTTCTGCTGCTTCACCACCTCGGTCACGGTGACCACAGCCTGGGCGTCGCCGAGCGCCGGGAGGGTGTAGGTGCGATGCGTTTCTACCACGTTGCCCGAGTCGGCATCGGCACTAAGCAAATCCTCAACCGACTTGCGCAGCTGCTTTGAGATCTCTGCGAGGGCACGTTGCTCGGCTTGCAGTTGCGCGAGAGTGTGGGATCCGCAGGAGGCCTTCTCGGGTTCGGACTCAACTTCACGTTCCAGCTCTTTGTTCTGCTTAGCCCCCTCATCGTCGGCCTCCTTGATGGCTGTGTATGTCTGTGACTTTTGCAGTTTCCCGGCATTAGCCAGCGTGTTGAGATTCTCGATTACCTGGGCGCCCTGCACGTAGGTGACGTTCAGCTGTTCCTCGGCGTTGTCCTCCTCATCGGAGTCGTCGCTATCTTCATCCGAGGAGTCGCTAGTCTCGTCCTCCTCGTCGTCGTCTTCCTCCTCATCATCGTCCGACAATTGGCCAGCCAATTTAGCAATGATTGTGTTGCGGTTGCTGTCCTTCATCAGGTCCACCAACAGCTGCTGATTACCATTCCTGGAATCGTCCTGGTCATTAGTCGTACGGCCAAAGTCAACAACATCGTCGATAGCATCCCCATAAGCGCTTTCCTCCTCGTCCCGAGCATCTCCATAAGCGCTGCCACCATCGCCCTCATCCTCATCCTTGTCATCATCGTCTTCCCCCTCGAGACTCTTCTGCAAATTTAATTTGACGCGTTCGTTCTCGAGAAGCTCTTCGAGCACGGTTTTCATTTTTGCGTTTAATGACAGCTCAGTCCTATTGCCGCCAGCGGTGGTGCCTGGCAGGACGAAAGTTTCGCTGCGCAGTACAGCCTCAGCCGCTGCGGCTGCTGCTCCCTCAAGCTCGAAGGCATCCTCGTCTTCGTAGTCATCGTCAAAGGACGGAGGAGGAGGTAAACCACCACTTACGTGGATGGTGCGCGGATGGCCATCGCCCCCGATGACGGGATTCAGCACCTCAACAATGGTAGTCTCCTTGGCCAGCGTCTGGTGGAGGGACAGGGGTGCGGGCTTGATGCGCACCTTGCCGGATGCCACACTCTCGATGGACGACGGACCATAGGCATCCGAATCGTGGCGTAGGAAGAGTTTCTCGTTGTTGGCCTGCACAGTGACAATGGAGGCGGTGTCTTCCTCCTCCTCGTCGTCGTCTTCGGCATCGTCTTCATCGAACTCCTCTTCATCGTCGTCGTCTCCCACCACATTGTCCTCGAAATCATCGCACTGGAGGTCCAGCGGCGGCTGGGTATCGTCCAGTGAGGCCTCCTCTGATTCGGGCGCCTGAAGCTCCAAGGAAATAATGCGCTCCTTGCAAGTCTCCACCTAAGTTGGGATTAGGCGAATTGGTTGTGCATTCGGTTTGCTATCAGCCAGCCCACACTAACTTATTAAGTAACTACTGATGAAAGCGATGGAAGAAAGCGGGAAACCAAAACAGGAACAGCCAAGAACCAAAATCTAAGTTACCACTCTCAAAGCTTACAACTAGTTAATACAGCGAAATGGTAAGGGACAGGTAAAGTGGAATGTGTGGATGGATCAGCTTTGGTGAACAAATATACACAAAGGTGGCATAGGTGTTATTAGTAATTATGAAAAGGTGCAGGCGAACATGCTAGTCTTTTTAAGTTCAGATGATCCAATCACAATCTTGGTAATTTGGAAAACGCCCCGCCAGAGGCTTGGGCACGCACCATTTTTGCCAGCCAGCCGTGGCGTATACGTGATATGAGGCAAATTGGCAAACGACTGCTGTTGTTGAAAGGGAAAAATGGAAAATTGCCTGCAATTTCATCTTGCCTAGTAAAAAGCTGGCCGAAGTCTATGGAAGGACGATAAGCTTAAACTAAGTCCTGGTGCAACCGCTTCTGGATGTAGCTGACAGGCAGCAGTGTGCCATCCGAGAACAGAAGCCGAGGCTATTCCTGCGGCGCTTTCACTGCAACGGGGTCAGCCTCCGGCTGGGCGGCAAAGCTAAGGCGACCCCCATGAAGAGCCCAGAGGAAAGTTGTTGCCTTCTTTGCGCTCGAATTACCAGAACGAAACCACACAGCCGGATTCGTATTCGGATTCAGACTCAGATACGGCTTCAGATTCAGACTCAGTAGCTGAAATTGCTGCTGGCGGAGCTGCAGGGGCCTCATCGTCGTGCTGTTGACATTCTTGTTTCAGATGGCACTACACTTCCTTCCGTTTGCAAATTGAAAACCAAACCAAGAGACACCGCTTCTTTTCGGTTTGTTTGTTTTTTAGCTGTTTTTTTCAAGCCCAACAACACGTGCCCGCTGAATAACAATAGAGCACAAAATGCTTTGCGTGTTTGTTAGCTCAGCCCGGCTCGCTGGCAGTATTTGTTTATTTTTATTTGCATTCTTTTTATAAGTATATATTTCGAAACTCATTAAAACGATGCTGCTGCCGCCGCAAAACAAAAAACTTTTGCTTTAATTTTAATGGACTCGACCATAAAAAGCAGCGCGTCATTATAATGCGTTTGCATACTAAAAATTGTATCCAGAATCAAGACCCAAATGACGGTCGACACCGTCGTCGTCGCTGTCGTTATTTGCGCGCTGTCGTTTTCCTTGCTTTATAGACACGTGACAACAACAAACCCTAAACAACAGACAATGAAACTCTTTGGGCTGCGAGGGCTTTGGGTTTGGCTTTGGGTTTGGTTTGTGGGTTCGACTCGACCTCGAAACTGCGCCACTCAAAGCGGCAACAATAACTGCCAATGATTTCTGGCCGCGCGAAGCGGATCTCTGGAAACCTTTTTGTGTGTAGGTGGCTCACAAAAGTGGCTTATTGTCCTTTTTATGCGCTGCATTTTAGCTGAGGTTAGAGGGGCGCGAGGCGCACGTTGTGGGCGTGGACCACCTGGACGCGTAAGACGGCAAATGTCAACAAAATCCCCTGGAAACTGAGTGCTCGGTGGATATTAAAATTTGTTTTGCTTGAGATGGCGTCATGGGTAGGTTAAATGTTGCCAGTACTAAAAATGGACCACGAACACAAAACAACCGACTTGACAGACCATAAAAATGATGAGCTCTATAAAATAATTAAGACTGAGCAGGGAATTCCTTGGCGAAAGGTTTGCTTTGTACAATGAGATACGGCAAGTGCTGTCGTAGAGAGGAGTTGTGAGGATGGTGCATTAAATGTTTAGAGGGTGCAACCGGAAATACGGACTACAACTTCAACGGAAACGATTAAGAGAACAGTATTTACAAACACACACACACAAACGCAATATATAAAAGAACCGGCAATAGAGCAGAACAGACTTGTGTTTAGTCTACGACGCAACGTTCTAACGAAAAACTCAAATCGGTGCCAATTGATATATGTATGTACGTATATGATACAAGTAATTGCTGGTTTCAAATTTTTGATGGATTTTGGTGGGCTAACCTCCGTCTCGATGATTTTCTCGATGTACTCAACGGTCCGCAGTTGAGGTCGCCCCGTGATGGGGCAGGGTACCTCCTCGGTACGGCGCACAATCTTCTCATCGAGGATTTTCTCGCGTTCGCGCACGATGATTGGACCGTCACTCGATTTTATGGCAATTTTGGGAAAGACTATTTTCGGCTGAGCCTGATTAGTGGGACAGGGTCATGGGGCGGATACAGGAAACGAGAAACAAGAAACAGAGGGAGAGAAGGTGAGAAAGTGGCAATGTTAGCGATTACATCTTTTTATTGGCTCATTGGGGACTTCAATTTCCATCTGACTCTTTGCTCGATCGGGATCCGTTAATTAGTTACACTAGGCTTAGATTAGTAGTAACTTGCGGTTAGTTAGTCAAGCAAACCATGTAGATATGTGGGATGTTTCCTAAATTTTTGGTTATTTGATTCGCAGACATTTCGATACTCGGGCCACTCCTCCGTCTCATCATCGTTGGCGTGTTAATGGATGTGTGGCATTGATTTGTTGGGCAATGCATTTGGTTAGTCGCAGGACTCGAACTCAAAACTCACCTCGCTGGCCCTCGACTCGTGGCTGATCAGATCATCTGTGACTTTGCGCATGTTCTTGATCACATCCTGGGCCTCCACGGCGCCCTGCTCCAGGGATCGCAGACGGGCTGCCCGCCAGGAGGCACGCTTCTCGGCACTACATTGAATACATCATGAAAAATACATTAGTACAGTGAGCGCATTAGCTGTAGCTATAGTTCAGAGTTCAGCTGTAGTCTCAAATGTCCAGCTAAAGCGAAACTAATTACAAAATATATATTGTATTTACAGAACAGAGAAGGAGTGTTGTGCCCGAAACAGACACCGCTAACTAAAACAAAAAGGATATACTATTTAGAAGGTGTTGTTTTTCCAAACGACAAAAAGGGAGATACAAACACAGAGACAGAGATAGACATTTACAGAAAACATTGAGAGTTCGACTTCGAGTCGAATTCGCAGGTGCATTCGGTGGGTGTGGGTGTGAAGTGTATCATAGCTCCTGCAAACTAGGCTTGTCCGTGGCCCTTGCACGCCCACAGTGGGCCGACCGCTGGCTTGACCTGTAACCTTTCTCGGGAGCGCTTCTTTCGTGGCCTGCACGCATGTCAACTCGTTGACCGTCACGCGTTCAACTTACTTAATCATGGCCCGGCTCTTGCCCAAAGGGGACGTCGTGGGCGTGGTGGGCGAGGTGGGCGGTGCCGGCTCCTCGCTCTCTAGCAGCTGGAGGTACTCTTCCACACTCAGCCCGGATTGGCGGGCGGCAGCTGCCAGGGCGCGACGTTCGGCCTTTAGCGTTCGCACGGGAATGCGACTGCTGGCGGTGCCGGTGACGAAGGCCACATCCTCCTCGGAAATCGTGGGCTCAACGGGGCGAGGCGATTGCGTCGGCAGCTGCTCCTGCTTGTGAAGTTGCTCCTGCTCCTTTTGCTTTAGGCGCTGCTGCAGGGCGGGCGGAATGACAACTTTGACCTTTGGCTTCGGTAGCAGAGAGGGCTTGGGAGGATCAGCCTCAATGGATTGAGCCTGCTCCTGCTCCTGCGCCTGCCCTTGTTCTCGCTTCTTCTTCGGTTTTTGCTTCTGCTTGGGAATTTTGCTGGGGGCGTGCGGCGTTGTCTGCGCCAGGCTTTGTGCGGTTCTGTCACATTTTTTCAGAGTTGGTTGGTTTTCGTGTTCGAATTGTGCAAAGTAAAAGTACACACATTTAATCAAACAATTTGCTTGTCAAAACAACAAACGGCAACAAGGCGTGGGTGTAGTTCGGTGGGATGGGGTTAGCACGTGATATGAGGCAGTTACAGACATAATGACGTTAATTTCTTTTAGTCACACATGGACGTGCCCCGGACTGCGCTGCCTGAGGCAAACTTTACCATAACAAGTCGAATTTGTTGTAATTAAAACCCAAGAAACATACTGAAAACTTTACAACCACTTCCAGTCCCTCTTTGTCCTCCGTATCCCTCTTTCGGCTACAAAGCAGGACCCGACCCCAGTCCTAGCCCCAACACGTGCCCCGTCCTGACAAAATCACTTTTTGAAAAACTTTGCCAACAAGTGCAATAACATGGCAGCTGGAGATTAGCGTGCCGGAGCAGACAAGCAAAATGTCTGCGGAGTCGTAAAACTTGCCAAGCCGTCTCCCGCACTCACTATATAACTCTGCTATGCTGTGTACTGTGTGGCTGGCGGCTGGCTGCTGGCTCGTGCATGTGCATTCCCCGCCCGGCCGGAGCAGTATGCAAAATTAATTTTAAATAAAGCGCCTTAGAACTATTTGCAATAAGATTTCCCCGACTCCTCTCACTTCTTCCCCGAAAGTTTTTGGCCTATGCCGGCGGCTTTCGCCTTTTTTCTACCCAGCCAGCAAACTGATTTCTGTCTTTAACAAATTTTCTACACCATTTCAATTTAACTTTAATACGAAATTATTCACACAAAGACGGGCTGCACAGCTACGACCACTACAGCTAGCAACTATTACGCTGGCAGCAACTTCTGCTTGAGTGATTTATGTTTTTCAATTTGAACGCCGCTGGCGTAGAGGGAGCAATGCCGGAATGGAGCGAAAGTTTTCGCTGAAGCATTTCTACCAGTTTGGCTACCTACGCAAATGTCATGCTTGAAAGATCCCCGGATCCTAGGATCCCAGCAACCCAGAATACCAGCGTCCCAGCACTCGATAAGTGAAGGGCAGGCAGTAGCGTTGGGACGCCGCGACCCGGGAATTGCACTTATAATGTTCCTGAGATTCTTTTCTTGCTCATTTCTTAGTCCCGGCTCCTTTTATTCATTCATTTGTCCTTTCGACTTTTAAATGAACTTTGCTCCGCCACTCGAGCGCGTCCCTACAATATAATTCTAGAGGATCCCGGGCAGAAGTATGCCTAGCGCTTGCAACTTTTGCAATTGACAGATTTATGCAATGGCGATTTGCCCGGGAAACTTTTATGGCCAGCCATGGCCACTAACTGGGGTCCGGGGGATTTTTTTCCAACTCTCAATTGCTAATTGCTCGGCTCTCACTCCCATAATGAGGCCCGGAATAAAAAAAAAAAAAAGAACAGCCGCCTGTTTCATCGAAATCGTTGCCGAGGGCAGGTGGGTAGCAAAAGGTAAATGAGGCAAAAACCACAACCGAAGAGTGCTCGAAAGTTGATTAGAGTTAAACAGTAATATGCGTGATTGAATTGAAATTGTGTTGGTACCATAAATAAATTTCCTTCGAAGCTAATTTGAATCATTCGCCTTTATTTCTACAATAATAAAATGTGTATTTTTTCGTTTATGCAAATAACAATGATACATAAATGTGTATATGGCACAAGTCAATGAAAGATACGTACAAGTGTGGATGGTTAACATAATGGTAATGACAATGCGGTGAAGTACCATAGCCGTTATAATTAGGATTAATAATAAGTGTTAATACATTGTTAAGTTCTTAATCAAGTGGTTTGCTTACACCTAAAATATATAAATATTCATAAAATATATTGAAAAGTTCAACACTGACGACGACCATCGTAAAACTTAACTTGCAGGAGATAGTTTAGGAATATCTTTTGTTAACTTACAGCTGCACTTGGACCCCCTTTTATGCTCATTACAAACAAGGACCTTTAAATGCTAAACGCTTTCCTTTTAGCTTATCGCAAACCCCTTTTAATTTGTATGCGGCTCATAGGTTTCCACGACCAGAATACGCACGAGAATTAATGCTTTAACGCTGCCAATAGATGGTTATCCAGTAACAAGTGCTGTAGTAAATGCGCCTTAATCGCTGTCACTCGCGGAATTCACAATCGCCAAGCTGATAGATCGACTTTATCCCGACAAAGCTTTGGAAATGCTCGCGTGCCCGACTGCAAAATCGTGACTAAAACATTTATCTATGGCAATTAAAATCCGTCCACAAAAGACACCGGTCGGGGAGTACGTAGTTGGCACAATACCTAACACAGTACCTAATGAGACTGCTGCTTGTCCTGCTCTAAAAATCATTATTTTTAATAACAAACATTTCAAAAACTCAAAATGCATACATAAATTATGCAAGCAACAAAGCTTCGCACACAAGGCACTGTAGTTTAACTGTGGTGTTGTGTGGGTGCAGGAGGTGGTGGCCTGGTGTGTGGTCTCGGAATTTAAAAACGCTGCAGGTGCGTTAGTGTGCAGGAGGTGTAGTGAAAAATTTCAAGTGTTTCCAGCACAGACAGACTAGATGGGGAGTACAGAGTTGGGGCAATTGAAAAGAGGAAAATAATTAGGCTAATAAAATGCAGAGAAAAATGTAGGAGACCCAGCATGTGGCATTAACACCATGCTTATCAGGTTTATGGGTGGGACTGGCTGTGGGAGGGGCGTGGCGTGTCGTGGTAGTTGTCACTCTATAAAGTTCAAGTTTCAGCGTTACGGGTATAAAAAGTTTTGTGTCGCAGTATAAAAAATACGTTATATTGTAGATTAGTTGCTTCACGACTTTAGTGGTAGTTACTTGCTTACAAAAGTCTTGCCAGAAATACATACTTAACACATAGTCATAGTATTGTACATATAAATTATATGTAGTGGATTACACTTAGGGGGTGTGGTTAATAAACGTGTCACATTTGCACAACTTTTTGGGTGTCAGAGCTTAGCCTAGTTTTAGGTTCTAAATACTGCTTCGATTTCTTCGAGTGGATTCCTGAAAAAAGTGAAACGGAGAAGCAGAAACAGAAAGTTTTGTGGCGTACAATAAAAAGGTGCAGACAGCAGGCTAATTATAAAATAATATACACAGTGTGGCTAAAGATTTCCCAATTTGAGTTTTGGTTTGGTCTGGTTCTCCCCTCATCCCCCTCCGACGACTTGCCGACAGCTCCTGTCCATTGGCAAATGTCGCTGGGTTTTCCATGGGCTGTAATTAATATTTATGTGACCAAAGAGCGACCCAAATAAAATGACAATAACAAGCGAAAAGAGCATACGCGACAGGGAAAAAATTTATAAAATAGACTGAGAAAAGGAAAACAAAAACATCATTAACGCCCTCATTTTAGCTTAAGGTCAAATTATGCCTTTATATCGAGAAACACACACTCGGACGGCATTTAATTTGCATACCCAGAGCCGAGCGGACGCGATCCATTTGAGGAACGAACGAAGCGCCAACGCCATAAAATATAAATTAATTTATGCGCAATCAACAAAACATAAATATTTTCATCTGCATAAAATCACAAAACCATCCAAGAAGCAAACGACCGCAAACATACACATTTAAATGTAAAAAAAAAATTAATAAAAACCGAAAAGAAGACGACAAAAACCGATTCTGTGGCCGCCGCCACTGTGCCGCCACCATCTCAACCGGCCATACCAATAGCAATCCAATTGTCTTGTTGCTGCCAAATTTTCAGGGTCAGCAACAACCACCAACCGACGGAGCAGGCCAATTGAAAGCGAGAGCGCGGGAGTCATCTGCGGGCTAACAAAAAATCAAATCAAATCAAAAGACCAAAGACCAAAGACCGGAGATCGAAAATCCTAATCGAAAAGACAAACCAAGAAGATCTGCGCGGATTGTGGCAGCAGCACTACAGACCAACTAATAATAGTTCATAAATTATCGAACAATAAATTAGACGATTAATGTACGGCTAAGAATTCGATTGCGTTTTGCCGCCGACGACGTCTTTTTGTCGTCACGGAAGCCAGTTCGATGTCGCAAAAAAATTCATAAACACGGATCTGGCGAGCCTTTTGTGTTTCACAACTTTTATAGATTTAGACGAGTTTAATTTGAATATAAATACAAATAGTTTGGCGAACACAGTGCTCCGCTGTGCCGGCTCATATGATATGGGTTTTTCTATCGTTCTTTCCTTTTTCCTTTTTTTAATATTTTTATTTTTACACAATGCCCGCTTTGTGTGTTCCGCGGCAAGCACACAAAATTTATGCATAGAAAAAAACTAGAACTGGAAAAAAACGAAAAGGAGCGAACACGTAGAACTAGTAGAAATTCTTGCTAGAAATTTATTACAAGGTTATTAACATGTTTATCTTCTTTTCCTCGTTATGAATTCCAAGGCTACAGCCCGAGCAACATAATAACACACATTTCAATTTATTATATTATGCATGTAAAGTTGTAAAGCCAGCTGGCAGGCAGGTTAGGTTTTGGGGCTACAGAGGCGGCGATGCGGAGGAGTGGAGAGGTGGTGGTTTCCCAACTTTTTGGCAGCTGAACCTTGTCTTCTCCCAGTCTCAAGGCTGCCGGAGCCAATTTGACAGATATTGCGCAGAGTTTCTATGAAGTCATAAGATATTTATTCCCTCTAAATTTGTCCCAAATAAATCATTAGTTTTCGGGCACACTTTCTAGAAAAACATATGCCTTTTTACGAAAAAGGAACCCTAAAATTAAGATAACAGGTGCCTGCTTTAGAGAGAAGAATTGTTTAAGGTTATATTCCTAATATAAAAAAAAATCTATTAAATCTATTAAATTGCGCAAATAGCACGCAAATAAATGCGATGGTAAAATTAGCCGTCGATCTTATGTACCTCGCACAATATTTTCATAGCGCCCAACCCTCGCGTATATTTTATACGCACATACACAACTGGAACAACAGAGAACCTGCCAGCGTGTGGGGGGTCCTGGGTGTCCTTAAATGTCAGCAACTTGTTGTCATGCTATATGATATCTGCTGTTGTCATACGTGTCGGATGGTACACATTTTTCTTCTTTGCCCCAACGTTGCGCCCAGAACGCTCTTGTTTATCTATTCGGCCCCACCGAATTGCGTTCTGACCGGAAACAGGTACTCGCCAGTGCGCAATCAATTTAAACATTTTGGAAGTTTTTTTCCATATAATGCTCGATTAAGACTTGAATTTTAGGCTCAGCTATAAATTGCGAATTTGTGGAAAAGTTCAAGAAACGGGGACCTATGATCCCAGTAGGGTATTTGGAACGCGACTACTATGGGACTTGGCGCATAGCTCTTTTTAATGTTTTCCTGCAACCGCTTTGGGGGCGAAATTGTATTAAATTACTTTGTTGTTGCTCATTATATAATGTTGTTAGAACCAGCCACTGGAACATCGCGTGGGGAACTTTGGAGGAGTCCTTCAGCTTATGCGCATATGTGTGAAAGTTCGCTGATAGCGAGCCAGCACAAAGGAATGGGAGGCTCCGAGCCACCACCACCTGGCATACGCCTGTAGTTTTTATTGGGGGGCAGGCAGACAAACGAGTTGCCTTTTGACGAAACAGCCAAACAAAGCGGATACAACAGCTTGCTCCCTACGTGGTCGCTACGTGTTGCATGCAACCGTTGGCAGTTGGAGGGCCATCCAGCATAAAGCTCACCGACGACCGACGACCGCCCACCGCCTACTCCCAACGGCGCTAATTATAATTGCCTGGCTCGGGCATGAGGACCACCAACATTAAAATATCATTTGACGCAAAAATGAAACGGAGAACGAAAGGCGGGGGCTTTCTGTTGTTGTGTTGCCGCTGATTGTCTCTGTGGACGAGAATCTGAGCCTTACTTATAATGTGAGTCGCAGCTCGCAACGCGGTGCGCTGATTCATTTCCGGAGCTTAATTCAGTGCAACATACTTAGCATAAAATCATCAATTCTCAGCGGATACTGAATTATGCGTACGTGTGTAGGACCCGTGGAGATCTCCTGGTGTTTGGCTCGTTTGCCGATCCATTGCCGGAGACCCGGAGCGAGACTGACGCCAAGAATTCCGTACCTCGCCCGTCCCAGTTGAGTGAGCAAACGCACAAAACGCAATTTGCGGAATGCCCAAATGAAGTTATTCAATTGTAAAAACAGCTGGCATTGTGCCGCGGGGAATTCGAGTGGAGTCCGCCCACGCGGATGGCGCAGGATTAGGAGAAAGAGGAGCAAGGCAAGTATGGGTGAGGGAAGCGCCCACGGGCACGGGCCATAGAGGACAACGCTGCGTAAACGCAATGCGTGGTCGGTATACGGGGAAGCAATGCCACGGAAACACTTACTAGTATATTTTTGAGTTCAGTTGTGCCTCCTACTAGATTTTCATATAGTATACAGAACTTCATGGCAAAATAAGACTTGAAGCCCACCAGGCGTGGTCTATGTATTAAAAAGATTTCATCACACGATTTTTCGTCTTTTTTTACCCCTACTCCTGCTCGGGTTTGTATATTTTCCTTAACTTCTTTTTTAAGCCGACTAACGGCTGAGCGTCTGCCTGCGATTTACGAGTCCATACAGCGCTTAAGTGCTACATAAAACTTAAACTGCTTAGGGCTTACTCGCTTATAATCATATGTGCAAGAGTGAGGGGTTTTTGAGCGTCGTGTGTTGGGTGGAGTGTACTTACTATTAAAGCCCCTTTCAGACATAGATTGCTATCCTTATTTAATAACTTACTAAGTCTCGATGATGATTAGCAGCTCCGCAAGATGACTGCGTTTGTGGGTGGGCGTGTTTGCATGAGTAAATAGGTGTGTTTGTATGGTGTAAGTGTGTAAGTGTATGAGTGTGTGCGAATGATGGCATCTATCTTAATAGCAACGTATACGAGAATTTTAGTTGTCATTTATAGGATAACCAGCACCAGAACCAAACCAAAAGCCAGCGGAAAACTTCACCAATCAAACTTAAATATCGAATTTAAATAATAATATTGAAGTAAATAAAAATGCACAAACACGGTGGGAATTGTGTGAGATGGTGGAATGCTTATCGTAATCGCAAAGGGTGAAGGGTGATTGATTGATTGAGTTGAGTTGAAAGTGTATGTCTGTGCATTCAGATGAAACATAAAAAGCAAAAACGCAAGCACCATTAATCCGCAATGAGAGCCCTGCAAAGGCGCACTTACCTTATGTCCTCCGCGTCCTCGTAGCTCCCCAGCGTGGCCTTATCAACGGCATCTTTGTCGCTGTCCTCGTTGTCCTCGCCGCTGCTGGGGGTGGCGTTGTCGGACCAACCGGCAGCGTCCTTGTCAATGTTGTCGTTGGCGGCATCCAATAATCTGGTATTCTTATCACGGCGCAGCGTTGCAATTTTCCTCTCCTCTTCCTGGCGCAGCTTTTCGACCTCATCCTTTGACAGGAATGAGAAAACTTTCTCTGTAGACAGAGGGGAACAGAAGATAAATCAGTGTGAGCTTCGCCCGGCCATTAAGTTGGGAAATTAAATAAATAGCGATCCGCTGGTACACAGACGGCTTAGATAGTGTGCCATTTGCCGCTTACTTTGTCATGCAAATAGCAAAGCAGGGATTCCCCTCCATTCGCCTTCTAATTTCGCAGAAGCAGCGCCCGGCGAACCGAGATGCCTTGGCGGCCGCAGATAAGTGGTTTGATTAGCAACCCGGGTGCCTTGGTGAGATTTAAGTGACAGACAAGACCGTGCCCTTTTGCAACTGTTGCAGCACAATGTGCAAAGAGACATTTCAAGTTGCAAATTGGCATCCAACCCCGGATGCCCTGGGCGCTTGTAAATCGAGCTTCAATCGGGGAACCAAACTTTTCTGGCTAACCACGGACCCCAGACCCCAGACAGACCACTCACCTGTCTTTTGTGTGGGCTTGTGTTGATCCTCCATGGCTGACTCAAAGAAACGTTTTTTATCGGAAACCGATTTAGGCACTTTAGTCGGAGTTGCCTTCGTTGTGGCCTGGTTGTCGTCGCCGGGCTCTCCATCCCGACTGGCAGGTGCCGACTGAAAAATGACAAAATGCACTTTGTTAGCAAATCAACGCAGACAGCAAACCCAAAACAAAATAGTATAACAAGGATTTATGAAACGCAACATAAAAAATCAATAAACAGATGAAGAGTGGGCTGGCTGACACTTGCTGTGGCTCGCCCAGCCATATTTTCAATAAAATTTTTGGAAAAAGAGCAATTTTCAAAGCGAATGCGCTGAAAATTCCAAACGGTCATAAAGAAAATTGATGACACTACACCAGTTTATTAAAACACAGACGCTGTCATGTCGGTTCGGTTTCAGTTTGGGCCCCTCAAAAGAGGGAGTTTTCGGTAGACATTGGCGGCTTGGTCCACAGCTTCAATCACAAAGTGACCAAGCCAACATTTTTGGGGTTTGCTTCTGCATTTGGTCCATGCCTATAATTTACGGCGGGTCTGACTTTGGCTTTGGATTCGCCATGGACGGAGGGACGGAGGGCGATGGGTGGTGCATTGAATCGGAGAGAGCGCAAATTACAGCTGCGTGGGCTTGGACTAACTAAACCGAGCAAAGCTGAACCGGACCGAACTGAATGGAGCGGGCCGGAGCAGGACATTTATCAGCCAAAGTCGTATACTGTCGGTTTTATGCTTTCATGCAATTTCTCGTGTTGGGGGCAACATGAGACCCAGTAGCCGGTGGCCAATGGCCAAATAAAGCCAAGCCAGTGCATGGGATAGAGAGACGACGGGATAGGGATAGTTAGTGCCTGCAGAGCGGCGATGACTGCGACTACGACGACAAAGTCATTAAATGCCACCGACACGGGGCGAGGGACGCAAGATGAAGCACCAAGGACCAGGGCAAAACAAAGCCAAGCAGAGCAAAGGCCAGCGTTAAACTGCACAAATTGCAACCCTATACGGACGAGGGACTGGCCCACTCCAGTCTGGGAGCTCATAAATAAACCAAACCGTAAAAGGGGGAACGAACGTAGCAGGAAGGACAAGTGCTTGGGCAAAAGTGAAAGCCCGAGGAGCAGCAGCGGCAGGGGAAAAGGAGCTCCAGCCAAACTGAGCTGGCTGTATTTTTAGAAGAGAAATTAATTTCGTATCGGATTTTTCGATTTTCAATTAAAGTCAATGGGACTGGCAGGAGAGGGCTTTGCTGGTTTATCAGTCACCGACTAGACTACTCTGCTCTTGCCAAGCCCGGCAGTCCGGTTTGGCTAATAGAAATTTATTGAGCCATGAAAGTGTTGAGGATGCGTGTGGGCGAGATGCCATTCCATCCCTGATTTCGATATCCCGCATGTCCGCTTGCAGCCCTGTATTGAGGGCATTAAAAGCCAATAACCAATGGCCCGATCCCATGGAATTATTCAGAACCGATGAGCTGAGGGGGCGAACAAGTGTTAGTAGAGATTATTGCACATGTATTTGGGCAACTTCGATAAGAGGATCGAGCCCGGCGGAACCTTATCGCCGACAGTTAACAATATCGCAGCCAGATAAGATTAGGGGACCGCCAAGACTCGCGGGCCATATAAAAGGGGTATCCAAAGGCGAGCCCAATCAGTGCAGGGCCGAGAGCGGAAACGCCAGCACCTAGCACCCAATGGGGTCACGGCCCCAATTGGCGAAGTAAGTCAAGGTCAACGGCCGTGGGTTAGGCCTCCCTCCCCCCTATTTCCAACGATCGCAAGCGTTAATAGAATACTTTTTGGAGTCGTAACCTACGACATTGTTTATTCAAAACCCTGGCGGGTGAGGGTGGACAAGACAAAATGAAAAGAGCCCACGAAACGCAAATAAGAATAATACAATGTTTATTCGCCTTAAGGTATGCAATTAAAAATGTTCAACTTGCTTCTTTGTCTTGAAAAAAATAAATTAGAATTAAAATCAACTTAGCAGCGCTACGGCGAAATTAACTTAATAAATTGTAAAATTGTGTTTTCTGTCTGTTTTTTTGTTATTTCGTTATTTTCAGGTATTTTTCATCGTTATACATATTTATTCGTTGGTTTTTCGGTTGGAAAGGAGGAAAGTAGTGGGAGGTAGGTGGCAGACGGCGGGTGGTTTGTGGGTGGCCTCACGGGCGGCGAAGGCAATAATAAAACAACAAAAATTAATGGCTCAGTGGGCGTGGTAGCTGCAGGTGGGCGCCCATAAGCAGCCAACTGTTTCAATCAACGTCAAATTAAACTTGGCCCCGACACTGACGCAAAGTTCGTTGGTAGAACGGCTGTGGGGTAACCGGCGGTGGCGCCATTAAACTTCAACCGCTTGCCGCTCAATTTCAACTGCAATTTTCTGCACTCCCCGTAACAGCACAAGAAATTAGGAAAGGCCGGGGGTGAAGCTAGGGGCTGTGCCAGATGCCTGGTTTGCGTTTTATTGGCGGGCGGGCCGCTGTCTCGAAAGTCAACAAAAAGTTGCATCTAATTAGCAGGAAAGGTGTACCGGGCCCTTAGCTGGTGACGGGGACAGGGCCGGCGTCCCTGCAGCAGCTACACACAGACACACGACCAACAAATCAATCAATTTAAATTGCCAACGAGCGAAACAAAAATATTGAAAATTGCAGTCAGTTGCGGATCCGGACGGAGGGACGAAGCCATTTAATTGATGGCAAAAAGGTGTTAGAATTTAATTAAAATGTATGATCAATGGCCAGGAAAGGTAGAGAGTGGCGTCGCCGAGATAGTGTCAGAGAAGTTTCGCCATTGACGATACGGTCGGAACTAAGCGAAAGCAATTAAAAAGCATCGTCATTCCTAAGACTGCTGATGTTAAGTAGTTTCATTGAAGCACTCAGTTTAATGAGTTGATTTGTTAGAAAAAATCGGAAATTATTCCTAGCCAATGCTTCGCTAATTGGAATTGAAATTTTATGGTCTAAAAAACATCATTTGTATCTTTCTAGTATGTTAGTTTATTTTAGTAATTTGAAGGCATCGGCCATTGAACCCTAGGCTCTTCGAAATGAACACCCTTAGACGGTGGTCTCCTTTCCCGTGGGCGTAGAGGGTGACCGAGCTGCTGCCGGCTGCACCCACGCCCCTTCCAACTGCGGCTGCGATTGGGATCGCAGCTTAAAACTGGACAGGCCCCGCAGTCCGTGCGGCTTGTGGGCAATCGGAGGCGGAGCCGGAGCAGTGCGCAGCTTGGTCGGTTTAACCGGGCGTTTGGGCGGCAGTGGCGGCGGCGTGGGCGAGGTGGAGGCACGACAGGAGATGGAAGTGTCGCTGCTGCGACGCGAATCAAAGAAGGAGGTGTTGCTGTAGATTGCCTCCTCCTCGATGGTCGAGTATATCTCCTCGGCGGTCTCGTAATAACCGGTGGAGGAGGAAACGCCCTCTCGAAGGCCCTTGGCCTGCAGCAGAGCCAGTGAGGAGCTTGAGGAGTTAATGGAGAAGGAGCTTGTGCTGTTGACCAGCGAGGAATTCGAGATATCCACGCGTGCCGTAGTCATGTTCTGGTAATTGCTATTTGAGTCGGGGCTAACCACGATTTCTGAAAAGGTCGGGAACTTCATGCCCGCATACGAAGGTGTGGGTGAGGTAACTGGGGTTGCTGAGGTGGCTGGTTTGGAGGGAGGTGGCGGAGGAGCGGGCCGGACACTGGACGGCATCTTGCCGCACGATTCACTCACCGATGTCAGCTGGGAGGACGGTTGCAGGTAGAGCACGGCCGCCGGTGAGGAGCTGCTGCCCTGGTCGCCGGGCACCAGAACCAGATTGAACAGGGGCGGGAGCGGGGTAGGGACAGGGACAGTTTCGGGGTTAGACTGGCTGGCCAAGGTGGTGCCAACTGGTGCTTGTAAATTGAGCGTGTTGGCCTGCTGCGGTTGCGGTAGACTTGCATACTGCACCGGCAGTATCTGGGCCGTGGGAAAGATCTGTGTGGGCGAGCCGGCGACCAGTAGCTGTTGCTGCGAATCCATCAAGCGGTTAGTGGGCGCAGCAGCGTTATAAGGATAAGATGGAGACGAGGATGCGTTAGCGGTTAGTGGTGGCGGGAACGGCGGTTCATGCAAATGTCGTGGGTGCGGCGGCTGCGAGGCGTGGGGAGTGGGCGGAGGTGGCAATGGCAGGCTGTCAATGTCGGTTTCGCAACTATCAAGGAAGGGATTCGTTACCGAAAATCCGGCACCCGCAATCGGAATGGGCGGAGCGGGCTCAAAGGGGGCGCGCAGCTGGTTACGCAGCTCGTTCTCCCGCAGCAGGTACTCGCGGTGCTCCTGCGGCGTCACCAGGATGTTGTCTGGCGAGTTCTCGTGCACGAAGTCGTGCGGCCGCAGCTGCGAAGGCGTCGGTGGCAGGGCCTCCATATACAGGCATTCCTCCTCCTGCAACGTGGGCGTGGTCGGGATCTTGGGTAAGGTGCTAAAGTTAACTGGCGGTGGCGGCGGCGACTCCCTCGGTCGACTGGGTTTCGTCTTGGCCACCACTCGTACGGGCAACTTGGCCCCCACCGGGTGGATCGTATTCGTACTGGCGTCATGCTCGAAAACCGTAAAATCACCGTGCCCCACGTCGCTTGCTTGAAAAGATTCCAGTGCCACATTGCGAACTAGATCTGCCTTCTTAAGCTGTGGCTTTGGAGGCGTTGGGGGCGGCACCTTGGGACGTGTGCCCGTCAAATTCTCCGTCGACTTTGATATCACGGTGTTAGGGGTGCTGCGACCGCTGGACTGCGACTGATCCAGCAGATCCTCGCTGGAGCGCGAGGTGCCAAAGAAGAACTGCTCGCGGGCGGAGCGCAGTGATCGCGGCGACTGACTGACCGCCTTGGCCACCCGTGTGTACTCATCGTCTTCGGGCGTTTGATGTCGGAAGGGATTCTCCCGCTCCAGCTCGCCCGGATGGTCGGGGGATGTGGCGCGTGAGACGCGTTGCAGCTGCGGAGATTCCACCTCACGAATGCGGGCCACTGCTGGCACTATCGGCTCGCTCCTCTCTAGCGTGGCACATGGGCTGGTGGCCCGCAGAATGCCCTTGCGGGGCAGGCGATTGCGGCCCGCTCCTCGGGTATCCTGCTCAGACTCGTAGGCACGGGTATATCCGTCGGGGGTGCGGGAGCGGGATCGTTCATAGTCCGACCTGGATCGCTCGTCGCCGCTGAGGTCGAAGCTCACGGATTTGCGATGCCCGCCTCCGTACTCCGGAGTGCTACGTCCCGATCTTGATGGTTTATACGGCCGACAGTCGCTCTCTGAATCGCTGGTATAGCGTCCTCGCCGCCGGTCAAAGCAATCAGAATCGGTGTCCGCGTACGAGGGTGGTGACTGCAGATCTAGCGGCGGAGAACTCTCGGTGGTCTCTTCGTCTTCCTCCTCCTGGATGGCATCGATATCGTCCAGCTTCTGCTGATTATAATTATCTTCATCCTCCTCCTCCTCGTCTTCGTCATCAATGATGTAGACGGGCTCCGCCTTCTTGGGCTTCGTCTGGGCATCGGGCTTTTTTCCCTGTTCCTCCTGGCTGTCGACCATCTGCTTGTAGGAGTATCGAGATCCTGGGGCCAGGCGATCCGGCGACTGGGTGCCTCGTTGCTAGTAGTGGATTGCTCATTTAGTTCGGTATAGATTCGTTTTAGTTGGTTTTTATGGATTTGGTATTTTTTTCGGGTGCAACGTCATCGCACACAAGCTTGGAACACAAATTGCAGTGGTTGTGCAGCGTTAATGGTGTGGGGTGATTGAGGGAGATTCTGGTTTGCAGGCTGCTTTGGTGGAGTGTGGGTTTGAATGAGGGGGTGCACGGATGACTGACACACATTAAGATGCCACGATGTTGTCGATTTCTTTCTTTGTCTCTGGTGCTTTTTTTTGTATTTTTGCAACCTGCGTCCATTAGCCAATTACCAGTGATTCTCTGCCTGATGATGAGGTAGGTAAGTGGACTCTTCTGGCCAATTTTCTTGCAGATGATTTTTGATGGAGACAACGCTTACGATTTGTCGATGGAAGCGGCAAATAGCAGTTACAGATTTAGATACAGATACAGATACAAGGATGGTAATGTAGAAGACACGAAGACAAAAACAAGTAATCGAATAACAAAACAAGAAACAAAATAGAAAAACAAAGAAATCAAAGAAAGTTTCCTGGTAAAAGTTCTAGACTAAATCAATATCGTAAATCCAGCAGATTTTCGATTCAATGATGGCATCTGCAAATGTCGTCCACTATATGTTACTTCCACGAAAATGCAATTATAAGTTTCCCAAAATAATACCCTCCCCATCCTTTTACGACAAATACATTGAGATTTATTGACATCAAAAATGCACACCTTGAATTCTTTAAGCTAGTTTTAAATTTAACTCTTATTGGGTAACAACAAAACTGGAAAACGCAAACCACGGATGGAGATGCTATTCGCTAACCCATATTTTCGACCAGGGACAGTCAAACAATCAGTAATCAGTGTGTGAATTCGGTATAACTTTGTGGTAACAGTTTAGTAGAGGCTTTAACAAATTATCCCTAGTAACTGGGCTGTTACAAAATGCTTTAACAAGACGCTCGGCTTGGTATCCGGCAGAGTTATAATTTTTATTCTTGAGTATTATTCAGTTGCACAATTGGACCTTTTGTGTGTGGTGCTCGCGCCACACGTTGTTACACATTTAGTAATAGTGTTATGGGTACTCGTCGTGTGTTAATATAGTAAACAGTTTCCGTTTCAGATTCACATAGTATAAACATCGAAAGACTACATGTATAAGTGGAATTCTTTCGGCCGCAAAATGGCGACAATTTGGCGGTTTTCGCATTGATAAATAAATTTACATTTGCACATTTTGCAAGTTGCCATTGATTTTTGTCGCCCCTCATCCGAATGAGAGACTTGAGTGCGTGGCTGTTATTGTAGGTTGATGGCTTTTGAGGACACACATTTTAACAATTGCTTGAGATATTTATTCTAGTAGGTGGCAGGGGGGAAACATTGAAACCATTTGCTGAGTCGAGTTTGATTAAGTTTCAAGTGAGTGTAGTACGGGGAGGGGCGGAAGCGCAGCCTAGTGTGAGGGTATTGGTGTTGGTAGTAACTCTTGGCCCTTTGAACACGATGATGATGCCGCCGCCTAACAAATCTCCTCGTTCCGCCTCTTTTTTGTATAAATTTCAACATCTTCAATGCAGTGCACTCAAGCTGTTGCCTCGTGTCCTGTTTCCTAGGCTCGGCCTGCTGTCTCCCGGCTAGCATTTGTATTCTGTCAGTTTAAACTAAATATTCAGTCTTATGGTGATAAACATCCGCTTGTTAAGCAATGCGCTGCTCAGCAGTAAGCTGCAATGAAATCGAAATCGAATGCAGGAGACGGGTGGCGGGTGGCGGATGGCGGGGTGGAAAACAATGCCAAACAAACAGATTGCGAAATGATTGGGGGGAAAACAAAACGAAAGATGTAAATAACAAACCGAAATAAATCAGGAAAATCAACAATACGTTGAAGAGCGGCGAATAACGCGCACATTATTGAAAAGGAATTTTAGAAGACGATGAGAGGAGAAGAGACGAAAAAGACGAGAAGAAGATAAGAGAGACATTTTAATGGAAATTTTCTTTCTGCAGTTTTGAATTATTTACATTTACATTTATTATACGTGCCAGCTACGGTAGGAATACAAGTATGTTACAATTTTACAGTTCGAGTGTATATGTATATAATAATGTATGCCTGATTTCATTGCTTTTTATTCTGAGGCCCGCTGCGGGAGCAGAGACTGCAGCAGCCCGCTTTTGCCTTTGGCTCAAATTCAAATGGGCCAGCATGCTTTAAAGCCGTCAACAGCAACTGGTTACGCAAAACGAACAAAGAACTACAACATCAATACCAAACCAACAACAACGATAAGAACAATAATAACAATGCCGCCTTCGCGAGCTACAGCAAGACGCAAACTGAAATGAATATAATATGAAAGTAGCATAAATAACAACAATAACAGCGAGAACAAGGATCGGGCCGAGCCAGAAGGAAGGAGCACAAGCAGAAGCAGAAGCAGGAGCTGGCGCTGTTCCGCCCTAAAGCCTTAGGCAGCAGCCAATATGCTAATAAATAATAAATTGTCTGCTGCCATATCAATAAATGCAAAGGTGGCTGAAAGGTGGCCAATCTGCCGTCGCCCTCCTCCTCCTCCTCCTCGTCCTGAAGGCAGGAGCTACATATCTAAGCAAGCCCGACACATGCACGGTGAACTCAACTGAACACATAACTCATACGACCCGTGGGCCAGCGAGGACTGGGGCGAACTCCCACAGAGAGATAGACCATGATTTTTTATTCATTTTTAATTCGAGTGCAACACAAAAAGGCTTTAAAGTCGGCAACTAAAGCAAACATGAACACGGTCATGGGCACGGAATGGAAATCGATGCTGGGGCCATTTTCAGTTGCCACGACGAGTCTGTTGTTTACATGAGAGGGAGCGAATGAAAGTGTTTTGTATGCTGTGATTATTTTCCGTTTTAGTTCCACACTCAAAAATGTTAAATGTTAAATGTTTAATGGACTGATATGCTATCATGCTGTGAATTCAGTCGAAAATGTTGACTGCGCTTGCAAATTTTCAACTGGCATCACATGTCAGATTTAACACAAAGGGCACACATTCATTGCCCTTTGTGGTCTCTGAGGATGGTTACTTGGGTGCTATGGTGTTTTTTTCGTTTTTTTTTTTTGTGTGAGGCATATATATATTTTATATTTTTGGTTGTACATTTTAAAATACTCTCGCACACACTCACACACAGAGAATGTCAGTGACAGGACAAAGGCATTAGTGAAGTTACACAAACACATAACAAGCTGAATACGAAACAAAAATCAAGTTAAGAGATTGGTGAGATTTTGCTATGGTTGGGGGGCTCGGTTGGTTGTCTGTTCGTGTTAGCAGTTACATGGGTGGCTTTGTTGAATACCTCTCACGCACTCGGGTACACGTTAACGAAAAAGTACACGCACAAAGTTCGACAAAAACACACACAGACATCGAAGCCAAGACAAAAGACGTGCATCCAAAGTCAGGTACGTACCTGTAGTTGCTGCTCGCCCTCGTCATCCCGAGTCTGTACCGAAATGGCAGAAGTCGGAGTAGGAGCAGGAACAGACGAATCAGACGCAGCAGATGGAACATGGGCAGAGGTCACCGACTCCACGGCCGCAATGGGAAGCGGAGCGACCGGGGTCGTTGGAGTGGTCGGATTCGTATCGAGCGTGTGCTTCGATATAACAACCGTCGTCGTCTTCTGTATCTTATCCTGCTCGTGGTGCTCAGACGGCGACTTTGGTGGCACGGTGGTAAAGGCGTCGGCCGCGCGTACAATTTCCAACACCTAATTTGCAAACGAAACAACCCAAACGGCGACGGGAGGTCACAAACTGTCCAGTCTTTGAGACTAACCACCAACTCACCTTTTCCTGCGTGCTCTTCTCCTGACCCAGCGGCGCCAGCTGCGTCTGCTGCTGCTGATGGTGGGCCTGTTCTGCGTGAATGAGCGCCACGGTTTGTGCGGCTGGCGTGTCCGGCGCTGCTAAATCAGCGGATGCTACTGCCGCGGCAGTCGGAATGAAAGTGGATGTTGGTGTGGCCGAGGATGGGGGTGTGGGCGAAGGGGTTCCGTGCACCAGAGCAGCAGCCGCTGCCAGGCCCGTTTGCTGGTTCGTTGACTGTGCATCTGGCTTCTGCGAAGCGAACACATCGAAGTCCTGCGGGGAAGTCGTGCGTATTTAAAGCTGGCCGGCCTTGCACATTAAATTCGAACACTCACCTGTCTCAGGCGCTCGTCCTCGTCATGGTCTAGACTGGATACGCTCTGGCTCTGACTTAGCTCCGAGCCCGTTTCTGAAGCACGCGAGCCTGCGGAAAGGTTATGGGATATTTAGGGGAGAAGTTCAATTGCAGAGATTGAAAAAAAAAGACAAGACAGCGAATAATTGGCAAGCGTTGTGCTTACTCACCTTGACGACTGCCTCCGCTGCAGGATGCAGACGAGTTAAAGCCGGTGCTCATGCCGCCGGCCTGGCCAATGGAATGAATTAAATTGGACTTGTCGTAGCCCTTGCAAACAATCAATTGAATCTCGTTGCCGGCGTTGCGCAGCACGTTGACCGCATCTTGGTGCGAGGCTCCCAGCAGGGAGTGGCCGTTAACCTCGAGCAAACGCATGCCCACCTGCGAGAAAAATAAAAGTTTCAGTCGCTCAGACAACACGCCTGGTGGGTGCGAGGCGGGCACCTCAAAGTTTAGAGGTGGCACGACACCATAACTACACCAAGAGGGACAGTCTGTCTGTGCTCGGTTCTTACCTTAAGCCTTCCGTCTCGTCTGGCCGCACCGACCGAGTTGATTTTGGAAACGAAGACACCCTCGTCGGAGGGATCGGCAGGATTACCGCGCTGCCCGTTCAGGCCACCTTTGATATGCATGCCCAGGCGCTCGCCCTCTGCCTTGCTGAGCAGCACTTCCTGTGATTCGCAATCAAGGGAATGCGGGAAAAAGACGTGGAAATTAGAGAGGACCTACTGCAAACAATCTTAATGACAATGCGGCGGCGACAATAAAAAAAAAAAAAAAATAAAAGGAAGCATTTGGCTAATTGGAAGCGCAAGATAAGAGGAGCTTACCTCTGTTTTTACATAAACTACTTCTATGCTCTGTGCGTATTGAATTTGTTGTGAGCAGACAGAGTGGCATTTAGAGGAATAATGCAACCAAAGCATTTATATTCGTATCGAGATATACACATTACATATTTACAGACGTTTTTAATAAATATAAACTCACCTGAAAACCTGGCGGGAGGGGGTCATGCTGGATGGTCAGCTTAATCTCGTCTCCGGGCTTCAGTAGCTCTAGGACAGCGTCCTGGTGCGTGGCCTTGGAAACATCCGCCTCGTTGACTTTCAGAATGCGATCGCCCATGCGCAGCTTGCCGCACTTCGAGGCAATTCCACCGGGCACAATCTGGAGATAAAGCAAAGCCCGGAGGGCCATTGTAAGCTCATTGGGGAGATTATAAATGGGCAAGGAAAACTGGAAACTGTTAAAAAAGTTTCCAGCCAGCAGCTGGCTCATTAACCGCTCATAATTGCCAGGAGTTGCAAGAAAGTGCACCTCATTTGCATTGGCCGGTTAGTGTTTTAATTCAAAAGTTCCTGCAGCCAGGCTGCGGTCAGCGTAATGGCCATTGTTAGTCCATCCGTCTACTTACATGCGAGATGAAAATGCCGGGCTCTCGGGTGCCGAAGGGCACGCAGGAATGGTCCGTTCCCCCGATGATGCTGAAGCCCAGGGAGCCCTGGTTCTTGGGCAACACAACCTCCTACAGAGACGTAGACACGGGGGGTTAGCATATCACATCAAATTAACACAAAATGCAATGGTCCTAGCGCTACGACTCCTACTGAGACTGCCATGTGTAATAGGTGATCCATGAATGTGAGTGGAGTGTGCCCACGAGTGTATGACGGTGCAAAATTGTTGGCGATATTTACATTAACACAAACAAATATACGATAAACCACATAGAACGGAATCTTCCTTTGCGTCGGACATTCAAGAACTGCCACACACCAGAAACACCAAACAAGAAAAGCCATGCAATTAAGTTGGAACATTCATTAAACACCAAAAAACGCTCAAATGCCCTGGGGTGAGTAATAACATTCAATAAATAATGAATAACATTCGGTGGTTTGCTTATGAATAACTTAATTTTAGATAAAACAACGTGCAGCAAGTGTGCGTGGGAAGGATATTGCTTCACACACTTTTATGCCAAAATGTTCTTCGCAGAAGCACTCCGCACTTTCACAGAGATTTGAACAAAGCTTTTGTGGTGTCTGCGGTTAAATGTTAGAAGCGCTAACATGCGGAAACATCAAAGAATTATGTTTCTGCTGTATATTCATAACCGAGTAGCTGCTCGAACAAGACTTGGTCACAGACATTCTGAGGTGTCAAGATGCCAAACAAACGTGTTCCGAGGCCAACTAATACCAACTTTTATCAATTACCTCAAAGAAATGGGATTCTCAAAAATTGGAAGGACTAAAACAATTAAATATTTTATTTAATACCTGCCCCGGAGCGCACACAAAACACCGATATACTTGAAGTTTTCTTTTGGCCTGCACTGCTTTCGGATTTAAAGCAAATATTTTTGTAGGCTGCCTTAGTCATTGTGGCTCTTTCTGCCTCACTTTATTATTTAAGGTTGTTTGCAAGTTGCATAGTTTGCAAACTTACTTATTTATGCTGCAAGAGGCAGGCGGCAAGTGACAAAGCCGGCCACATGCAGTTTCTGAGTTGCTGAGATTTCTTGCCGGGATTTTCATCCCGTCAGCGGCGACATTCGAGAGGCTCGGGTGTGTAAATCGTCCTGCCATTCAAACTGAAGGCGTTTTGCTCGCCACTTGAATGGATTCTGTTGCCAGACAAGACCTCTTGGCAAGTGCTTGCATAAAAAAACCTTAAATCGTTACATTTACAGGCACATGGTGCCAGAGCAGTTTCCATAAAAAGGATAAGATATTGTAAACCAGCTGTTTGCGATAGATATAACTCGTGTATTTTTCCAGTGTTAGTACAACTCCAAGTTAAAGTGAAATGTTAACAAAAGGTTGAAAAGTTTGGGCATGCAAATAAAAAATCAATTATCTCTAAGATTTCCGTATCCAATTGCACCAAAACCAATTTTTAAGCCAATTCCATTCTCAACTGCTTAGCAATTAGTCGAAACAATCGCCAGTCTCGTCGATGTGCATGTTTTGCATAATGCTTGGCATGAAATAAAATGTATTCTTTGCCTCCAGAACTTGGGAGAGTTAAATCAAATCGTTTGCAAAACGCACAGACATTTATTTACACAACGCAATAAATTCAAGTGCCAGTTGCGAAATAAATCATAAATGTAAACAAAATAATACAATTTTGGTGGTGGTTTAAGGGTGTAGTGTGTACAGTGAACTGTGATGCGTGTGTGTTTGTTTTACGTGTCTAAGTTTTTAGGTGCAAAATAAAAGCTCGATTTTTCCTTGGCAGATACAAAAATGCGTGTATTTTCAAGTGGAATCGCCGGGTTGAAGGGTATCAGGATGTCGGGTATCTTTGGCGCACATTTTGCACAAACGATTCTTTAACTCTGGGACACCGTCTGCCTGGCTTTTAGTGTAAGCGTGATGTTGAGATAGTCACCTCACTGATCAAAGGCTCCGCCAGCTGATTGTCGGTGATGCGAGTCATCACCGTCTCCGTGAACGTGGACTTGGTGATCGTCTCGGTGACGCGGCCCAGTTCGGTGGGTGCCGCCGGAAACATGGGCAGATCCGGCTGCGGCTTGTTCACGTTCACCGTGACGGCGCTCACGCCCACCTCGTTGGGCCGTGCCACGTGCACTTGGTGCTGACTGCCGCCGCTGAGGAAGTGTGCCGGTATCATCGCCTGAAAATCGTCGCTGGTCAGCGGTCGCAGCGAGGAGGGCTGTTCGTAGTACGTGGTTTTGGATTAAGCAAAGTGCGTTTTTTTTTTTTTTTTGAATAAATCGGTGTGGGCAAGATTTTTGATTTATTACGGGAGGGGTTGGTGGTTGATCAGAGAAAAAGAAACAAAAATATTTTGGTTTTTGTAAATTTTGGTTTCACTTTTTGAGGCGCTATGTATAACTTAGCTATCGTGCCTAACTAATGGTTATCTATATGGTATTTAGTCTATATATGTACAATCCCTGCTATTCCTTTTTTTTCTCTGTTTCGACTCCCTGCATATGGGTGCTTTGAAGCTGGCACACAAATAAGTGCAACTTTAGTATCTAAATGATCGATATATATTTGTATCCAATATGATTGATAAAGGACTGAACGATGAAGAGTATTGGAGGACAAACAAGGCGCACAGGGCACATGCAAAACAACACAAACAGTTTCGTTATATATGCGAGTAGATATATACGAGTAGCAATAATATAGTTCTAGCATCTAGGGGGTTATGGGTATACTGATAATCTGGCGAAGATATGGATTAGCACAATTAGATATATATTAACTTATGGCTATGTAGTGTGTTTATGTTTGTGTTTTCTCTTGTTTCAGCGCCAAATATCAACAACAATTTGCGTGGAACAGCTCGCGCTGCAGTCTCAGTTAGATGCAAAATTTTGGTACCTACCTTCGGCCTGATTACTAAAAGGGAATGCAATTCGACTGCAGCGGAAGCTTAAGGGTTTAGGTGTGCGTCTAAGTGTCTATATGAGTATATTCTTGGCTTAATCCTAGCCGTCTGATCATGATTAGGATAACGAAACAAACGGAACAGAAATAAACGTAACGAGCTTATGGAGCAACATTAAAATGACGTGCAGCTGGCTGAACGGAGAACTAGGAGCTAAGACTACGCCACTACGTTAATCGGTAAATGTTAAACCAATATATCGAGCAGTCGGCCTTACCTGCGCCTCCCCGGAGTCCCCGCTGGCAGTCGAGGACGCTCCGTTCGGAGCCCCTTCCCCATCGCCCATTGGCACGGAGTTGGTGCGTCGGGGAGCGGGCACCGGCTGACCCGTCACCTTATCTATCGTGGCCATGCCAGTGGCGGGAGCAGCAAATCCGTTTGTCTTGCTACTGGGGAGCGCATTGTTGTTACTGCTTAATCCAGTGGCCGCTGCCGTAGCAGTTGCCACGGTATTGTACTTGTAGGGCTGCTCAACATCGCCCACCGGCCGGCCAAAAGTTGCTGTTGGCATGAGGATAGTAAAAAAAATTCAAGTTATTCAAGACGCGGCAGGGAAGAGTTTTTTCTGTTAGTTGGCTTAACCCACCTGGTCGGTTGGCCAGATATCCGGAGGGACTCAGAGAGTTGAGCACTGCAGGACTTCGTGGACTCGTTGGCGGTTCTAGTGGACCGCGATACTCCCTCTGCAGCACCAGGCGCACAAAGCGCTGTGGTTCCGTCAAACAGGCAACGGCGGCATCGTGATGCGCCTCCGTCATATCATTGCCATTTATCTGCCGGATGAAATGACATTAGCCTGTCTGGTGACACAACTACCTTCTCTCCGGATTGCACAACTCACCGCCATAACACGGTCGCCCACCATAATTTTGCCGTCGCGATGCGCCAGACCGCCCTCTGTGATGCGCGATATGAAAATGCCATCGCAATCGTCCTTGAACGGCGGCGAACCCTTACCCCCCGCAATGCTGAAGCCCAATCCCTGGCCAATCTGATCGCGTATGAGCGTTGTGTGGAGCTGGATGTAACTAAGCGGCGCCTCCTGTGAATAGCCCATGGAACGGAAATCAATCACAAAGCCGCAACACTGATGGACGCAACAGGGTCCCATTTCGGGTGTGCGCCTCCTACTTACCCTGCCATTCAAAAGCAAACCATTGGGCGTAGCGGCAGCCGGCTGAACAGTTTGTGCGACTGAGGGCGTGGCAAACACGTTGCCGGAGTAGGTGTGTGCCGGAGCCACCTGCTGTTGCTGTTGCGGTTGCGGCACCACCTCAATACTTGGCTGGATGTAGTGCTCTGCCAATGGAGCAGGAGCCTCCGCCACCAGTGGTCGCGTTTCCACTGAAATCTGGGACACACTGCCATCCTCGCTGAACACTGGATGGCCAATCAACCGAGTAACTTCACGCTGCACTACCAAAACGAGAACGGCTCCGCAGGCTTTCAGCACCTGCACCGCCTGGTAGTGATCGGCATCTACGACAACAATGCCGTTGACCTTGAGCACCTTGTCGCCCACCTTTAGGCCAGCCAGGTCGGCGGGTCCGGCTTCAGTGACCCGGGATATGAAGATGCCATCATCGTCGCCCTTGAAGGGAGTGGACCCCTTGCCCCCGGCAATACTGAGACCCAGTCCCGCTGCAGTACGCTCAATGTGTATTTCGTACTGCTCCAGGCGAAGTTCTGTGACGCCGTCAAGGTTATCTGGGGATAAAAGAAACAAAATGGCATTCAAATCGTTTGCTTTTTTGCACTAGAAATGCACTAAAAATTTCTGCAGATGGAACTACCGTAGTGCTGCCTTTGCCTCTCGTAATCCCGATCCACCGGATCGTAGCTGGTGACAATGCGCACCCGTTTTCCCTTCCGCTGCAGGGAGCCGCTGGGGCTCCGGTTGGAGGAGGCCAGGGAGCTGCGCAAGCTGCTCATCGCCGGACTATTCCGACCGCTTCCGGCGCCCGAGTAGCCGAGGCTCCCGTTGCTGCGCTGGCCATTACGGGGCAGTGTGTTGTTGCCCTCCTTCACTTTGATTTTGACATTGAACATGGCTCGATTTGCGTTTATCTGAGTGCACTTTTTAATATGAACAGCAGCCAGCAGGCATCATGGCCAGACAGACTGTGGGGAGATTCTTTTTTATTTGACTGCACTTTTTAATACCGAGCGCTATCGATATCTGTCTGCGGGCAGCTTGGAAAATCTAGGCGCCTACTCATGTGCATTGACGTATAAAACCTCTTCGATACTCGGGAATGGGTGATATTACAATATTACACTTTTGATTGCGCTCATTTAATCAGAACGAAAAGTCTACCCCTTGCGTGAAATAGTAGGGCTTGAAAAGATTTGTGTTCAGCATAAATTTAGGTTAAATGACATTCAAATTGAACGGCCCAAAAGTTGGGCAGGAGCATCTGGCCCTTGGCCATAAACAGGAGTCAATGAACCGGCGTAAAAGTAATATTCAGGCAATGACCTTGGCTGCTCACATCTGCGCTTGTGCTGGTGCTGGTGTGGGATGACCTCCCCCACTGACCATACGCACCGTTTGTATAATTATTAAATAAATAAACAGACAGTCTGCTGCCAGAACGGCTTTCAGGAGAACTCGCAGACGTCCCAGGAGAACAGGTGGGGCAAAATAAAGAAGCGCTGGCACAACTTTTACTTTCCCATGCTGCTGCTCCAGCTCCATCTCTCCTTCCAGCATTTATTGCTTTCATTTTCGCTATTGCTGATTTGCACTCAATAAATCCGTCGTCACTTTGGACAACAAGAGCGCCTGACAAGGACCTGGCAAGGAGCCGGGGAGGATGACAAGGGAGAGACGGACTGACTCTCGAGACAATTTCACTTTGTAATTGTCAGCGAGTTTTCATGTTAATCAAAGCACAAAGAGAAGGCGAACGTATTCGCATTCGAATCTGAGTCTGAATCTGTGCTTCTCCGTTTGCCGTTTGCACCTCGCCGACGAAATGACTGTCAAGTCAACATTAATATTGCTGGATTTCAGTCGCAGGCCGACATTGCCATTTATTCGATGTGCCATTACTAAGATTCGTGGGGAGGGCAGGCCAGAGGCGGGAGCAATCAGGAAATTCTATTCTCTACTTGAACAGCATTTCCGTGCAGCATTTGTTTGTCTTCCATAACTCGACTAAATTTCAATTGAAACATTATTTGAGGGCTTTGCAGCTACAGGAAAATGGTTTAAACACAAATGCCATCTTCATTTTCAATTTAATTCCCCGGATTGTCAGACAAATGGGCAACCGAAAAAGACACATTTATGGATATTTCTCCGACACATGCACGCAGGCCAAAATAAAGCCATATTTTCATGCTTTCTGGGGGAGACGGAGGGCGATGGGTGGGCGGTGGAAAAATGGTCAGAAACAACAATAACCGGAGAAATAGCCATAAAACAAAATAAGATTTTTCTTGCTGCGACAGGGGGGGTTGGCGAGGAGAGGACACAAATGACACGTGCTGTTTTTTTATTTGTATGAAAACGCCGGAATGTAGGCAATACTTCGGGCGTGGGATGGTCCTGAGGAGTTTTAATACGAAACAGGAAGTGCAGGAAGAGTCGCATGAAGTCATTTGTATCTCACATATTTCTTATCAGCCTTATATTCGGTTGGTTTTTACTGATTGCCAGAGTGCCTGCAAACTTTCTGCGGCACCCACTTAAGCGGGCATTTGAGCGTTTTACGATGACATCACACGCTTGCAGCTCAATGAGGTGAGCTGGCAATAAGACCATCGTTGCCATTTCGTTGTCTCCCCGTAAAATAAACGGCATAAACATAAACATATAAAAATTTAAATGCACCCAAAAAACACGAGCAACTCGTAAAATGTCATCGGGGGGTGAGGGCAATACGAAATAATGATTCCCCGAAGGCATTAGCATTCGCATGCGAATCAGTGGCCGTACTTCATACTCGCTGTAACAACAGCATCGCCAGCTAGCTGGCTGACAAATGCCAAATTCCAAATCAATGGCATAAAATCCACACGGTTGCTTGCTCTCTTTTTGTTTTGTCATTTATATGCAAATGACCGAAGCCAGGAGTCTGGGCTTGGCCCAGGGAAATTAGTCGACAGCCTGGACACATGCCAAGGGAAAAAATCATATTTCCAGCACACTCACTGCCAGCCAGCGGTTCTCCTGTAGCTTTTTCTTGCCTTGACTAGTCCGGTGACATATTTGTTATGACAAGTGTGCCAGCTCGGCAAAAACAAAAAATTCCCGGCCATAACCGTATCCCCCTCATGCAAATGCCACCTTCTCCTCTGAAGAAAGTGCTCAACCGTTGAAGCAACGTCCGAATACGGAATGGAACGAATCAATCGATTTTAATTACTCGGACATTATCAATGGCGAGAGATCAAGTGTTCGAATGTTTCGAGGCCGCTTAAAGTGCCCTAAAGCCCCTTTTGCGTTGATGATGGTGTCACGTGAGCTACTGCACTTGTTTTCATTTTTTTTTTTATTTGAGATTTTTTTGTAACCCGCAGAGCGTATGAAAAATACCACGGTTATGGGAAACTGGCAGGGTCCATGATTAATTGCCGGACAGGTTAAACGGCGACCGAACCCGGGCTGGCGCTGGCTGACACGACTGACAAATTGCAAGTGTTAAGCTTCGGAAATCAACAAAACGGACCGCGTTGCGCCCGCTTAAATGTGGCGACAAAAATTAATGAACAAAGTTTTTATGCGAGCATAAAATCCAACAGTATCCCCACAGTAATCACTCCAACCAAGTGAGTTTTTTAGCCACCAACAAAAGGGTGCGTTCTGAACGCGGCTATCTTATCAAACTTTTTGGAATGCCTAAGCCAATGTGATGGGAAAAACGGGGGAAGGAGAAAACACAACCCAAACACAAAACAAAACGCAATGAATCGGAGCGAACGAGTAGTAAAACAAACAGGAGATAAGCAAGCTCTGGCTCTGAATCATTTCGAAATTTTTGGACACATGAGGGCATTACAAGTGGGCAAAGTCAAGTGGGTGGGCAGGTAATGACCTTGGTCCACCTGTCGTATGCGTTGGATCCCCTGCTTTCAACATTCGACCTATGCTTATCAGCGAATATTCGAATGGGAGTAGCATAGCTGGCTGACTCTCCACCTCCACCGCTGATTAATGTGTTTATACGGAAAAGAGCGCGAGGAGTTGCTCGGATGATATCATGGCTAGAGGAAAAACAGCGTTTTGGTAATGAAAACCATGGGGCCGTGTTCATTTTGATTGCATTAAAAGCTAGCAGCAGCAGCAGCGTGCAACCCAGCGGCAACAATTCAGGTCGCATTCCCGCATCAATGTTTGTTGACAAACCAATGTTCGCTCGGATGGGTCCGCCTGCCTCCTCTCTTCCTCTCGACAATTACTCGAATTTTCCACATTTCCATGCCATCAACATGGCGTCGGCGATGGCGGAAATATTGGAAAATACGCTGTGAAATTCTTTGACCCAACCAGCGCGCTGCGCTCTTCGCTGCAGTTGGCGTTTATTGCATTTTTGTTTGTTTTCTCGCGCGAAACGAAGCGGGAAGAAGGGTGACTCTCTTTTTCTGTTCGCTGTGGGCTGTGGGCTTGTGGGCTGGGGCTGTGAGATGGGAAAACTGTCATAAGTGGGGACGAGAGGGGGCCGGGCAAACAGCGGTTTAAGCGATAAACTTAGCATGCAACTGTGAAAAGCGCAAGGCAGCGATGAGTTCAGGGCTATTTTCTGGGCAAAACTTGAACACATACGAAACAACAAATCCGAAACGTGTTTTGGTTTGATGGTAGCGATGATGGAAAGAATTGAACCTGAAAATAGTTTAAATTGCTGTTTGCACAAGAGCAGCTGCAAGCGAACAGCAAATAATAATGCATACTTTGTTACAGCAATGATGAAAGGGCGCACACACTGAACAAATACCAAACAGCCGGACCAACGGCCCAACGGACAGACGAACAAACAAACAAACATCATATACGAACACGCAACATGCGAAGGCAAAAATTCAATAAGAATCCCATGCAATCAACGATACAATACATAAATAATGAATGCCATTGCCTTGAGCTTATCAACGCTTTATTTGTTGGCCAACATTCATTGGTCGACTTGGACTTTCGGTGGTTCCTGTTAAACTCCGTCCGCATCTTTAAGGACTTGCTGCATAATATGTGCAACAAATGCAGCTTATTATTTGTCTGGCCCACAAAAAAAAAGCTAATAGTACCGGGGTATGTCAAAGGAATTGTACAAATGTTGATTGTATTGACGAAGCGTTTGCAATATCCAACCAGAAAAATCCGAGTTCAGGCTAAGGAAATGCGAGGAAGCCGGATATGCACACAACGAAAGCGAGCCGAGCTGAACCAAACCAATGCGCCTTTGCACATGTTTGCAATCTGCAAATATCCGACCGAGAACTGAGGAACCGGCACACAGCGCTCGTGCTATATAAACAAGACTAAATTTACTTTCAAGTAGCTCATTTTCGGGGATACTGCATGCATATCGTACTATATATGCAACCGAAATTCAAATAGGGCGGAGGCAAGCTACTTGGTTTCGGATCAGCCCCGAGCATCGCATTTGCACTTCGCTTGACAAAATTGCAACTGAAATTCAATTACGGGACTGGGCCATACGGTGCGTATGCGCAATGTGGGAAACTTTCCAGACAAGTGCCCCCCTGTGACAAACGTAAACGAATTATGACCGGCAGACAAAAATCGATAGCACACGTAAGCAGTCGCCACTGAAATAACAACTGAATATCACACTTGGCCATACTCTCGTATTTTTTTTTCGTTCAGTTTTATGACTAAGTCAAGGTGTGCGAATTATTTTGTTTTTTTCGAGTCTATTGTGATGGAAGTGCAACTTCTGTAATTGGTATTGTTATTGTGCGAGAAGACGACTCGGCGGGCCAGAGCTCTCTGTTTTGAGAGTCGATAAAAAGTGAATAACAACAAGTGCAAATAAACGGCGGCTGGCTGACTGGCTGCGACGACGACGCGAGGTTGACAGAACGCAAGCGTAACTGAAAAGTGACTAAAGCAGGCGGCGAGCGAGTGGGCCAGGCACCCGGGCCGGGCCCAAAAGCCTACCGATTGCACTGGGCCCTCTCTCCGGGCTCTCGCCAGCTCTCTGTTTTTTTGCGGCTGCCATAATGAGTTCCATTTTGCTACAATTTTTCTCGCTTTTTTCCCGTTTCTCTGCTTGTTTACCCCTCCATTTTGAGTGAGGTTTGCACTATCTCGCAACGTATTTNCCATAATGAGTTCCATTTTGCTACAATTTTTCTCGCTTTTTCCCGTTTCTCTGCTTGTTTACCCCTCCATTTTGAGTGAGGTTTGCACTATCTCGCAACGTATTTTATCAGCTTTCAGCGATATTGCTCCCTGATAAGCGCAACTTTTACGTGCCACGGCTATTTATGGGCCAAGTTTGCCGTCGGCTTGCCTGTTGAGCGTGTTTCACAAGCTCCAGCACGCTGGCGTAACGCGCTTTTAATCGCACTTTTTTGGCCTTTTCCCTACCTTTTGGGTTTTTTCTTTTTTTATAATTATGTCTCGGAAGTAGTACTGCTCGCTTCATTGATACATGGGCCTAGCCAAAATAAAAAAAATAAACACACACTCAAGCACAGAGGGGGCTTTGTACACCACATTCAATTAAAAGGGGTCATGGGTGGTCTTTCTGCGGTTTCCGTTCGTCGGCAGATGGCAATTAAATTTGTACTTCAAGTCATGTGCGCACAGGTCAGTTACAGTCAGTTGAGTGAAAATTCGTCGACCAACCATTCCGGGCCACTTTGGGCTCGGTTTTTGTATTGATTTCCCATCTCAGGTTGCATCGATGCGCCCACGGAGAGCCACATAAATTTAGGTAATTGAAACAATTTGGCTATTTACCTTCCGCCTCTGTTTTGCCAGCAGGAATGGGCGAGAGCGACGTGTCAAAGGGCTGTTGCTGCTTTTGCTCCTGCTCCTGTTGCGCCAGCTGCTCGGCATCGGCATTTTCCTCGATGGGCGACTGCACTTTTCCGGACAGCGAGTGCTGGGGCGTGATGCTGTCACTGCGCTCCTGGGAGGCCAAAGCATTGGCCAAAATCTCGCTGGCCTGTTTGTCGGTCAAATGCTGAACCCGCTTGTTCTTCAGATGGTGCGGGGTATCCCTGTTGGGCAAGAAAGACAAATGACAGTGTAATATTTAATACAAATCATAAAAACTTTGTAATATTAAATTTGGCAAAAATTTGTAACAAAATTCTTTTGGAATTTCCTTCCTATAATCTTGTTTAAATGTGTAACTACATGGCTCTTTGTAAACTGTATAAAAACACTAAAAACACTTGTTAAAATTTTCTCTTTTAGCAAAATCGGACTTTGCAAAGAAACCGTGTACCCCCTTTTCAGCGAAGGCATTCCCAATTTATCTCACCTTCTGTGCAGTTTCGGAGGGCGCTTGTAAAAGTCGTCATCTTCGCCCTCCACTTGAAAGCCCACACGGCGGTCGGATTCCTGGAAGAAAGATTAACACCCGCAAATTTTAGAATGGCTAAGCTAATGCTTTCTGTCTGCAAACTTACGAACTCATCGTCCTGTTCTTCGTCGTCTTGGTTATCTTCAGCAGGCACCGCCAGTTCAGTGAGAACAGTTGTCGCGGCTTGCACGTTGTTGCTTTCTGCCAGTCCAGCCTGTACTTGAACCACAGCGGGAGCTGTGTTTGGTGAGGCGACTGTTGTTGGGGAGACTACTCCAACAGCAACCGGTGGATGCTTGGAATTGGCACCAAGTGGTGGCTGCACCAGCTGAGCTGGTTGTTGGTGATTGTTAGTCAGCGTTCGGGTCTCGGTTGGTGTCTCCACTACCCTGGTGCCGTTCTGAAGAGGGAAAAGTTACGTTACATACATGTACGATATTAAATGTACGTCAAATCTACACGAGCTAAATTCTGAAGCGTTGCCACCTGGGTACACTCCCAATAGAAATAATAAAAATGTGTATTGTTACCTAGGAAATATATAAATTTTTAATTTGATCATGTGAATGAGATCCTTTGAATTTTTCTAAATTAAAACCCGAATATAGCAATTATTAAAATTGGTATAATAAATTGACAAACAGTTACCGGATCTACCTTATTCTCAGATTTCTCCGACACATAACATAAAAAGAGGCAAAAATATACGTGCATCATCTAATAAGAGAAGAGTACACGCCACTCCCTGGTTAGCTACTAAATTTCAAAGGCTTAGGATTCTAGGATTAGTAGGTGGTCAGCCAAAGAAGCACAAACAAGGTCTCAACAAAACAGCGTATATATTTGCGAAGCGAATAATTAAAAAAAATGCATTATCCACCCAACTAGTGGTGAAGGCACAAGAAAAGCCTGGCATTCGGATCGAAGAATCCACTCACCTCCTCCGGCAACGGGACCAGGTTGGCGTTCTCCTCGTGCCTGCTGCGCTCGACCTTCAGCTTTTGGGCCTTCGCCTTGAGATCTTTGGGATGCGGCGTATTTTGGCGCACGAATGGCGTGTCCCTCTCCTGGCTGGCCTCCTCCGAAAACTTGACCATTGTGCGCGACGGCTCGCGCTCCTCGAAAGGCTCCGAATCCGACTCCAGGTCGCGGGCTGCGTTTTTTTGTGAGGGGGAAGGAAAAACAAATCGATTAGTACATAAATCTAGAATCTCACTGACTTTCGTATGTTTGGTTGTTTGAAATGTTCTCTCAGTTTAGTTAACTGCATGCCATGCACACAAAAACTTACGCTACGTAACGGGGCTCTGTACAATGTGTATGAATTATTTATTCTATATACAAAATGGATTAATATGCGAAACGCTTAATGGTCTACCGGTTTGGTTTTGGCTTTGGCTTTGTGCAAATCAATAAATAATAGGCCTATTAAAGGCCCCAGCGAATTACGTAGCAAACCGCAACAGCATTGGCCGTGGCCACCACTTTCGGGGCGTTGGGCATAAACATTCTGACATGTTTTCCAGATCCTGATCGGGCCTGGAGCACTCTTGCTAATCCATCAGCCGCTATGAGAAGTGTGTGCGCAGTAAATTGTTCACACCGCGCGAGTAAACAACATAAAAGTTGCAACATGTGGGGCCAATTTTCTTATTCCCGCCCTCTAAACCAATCCATCTATTTACGCAGCCGCATTCCGGGCGCTTGGTTACATCAATAAACAAATGCAAATCGCCATTTACGGCGACGACGACGGGAGGAAGTGCCCAAGTAGCTGCATCCACAGCTGCCGAAGGTCCGTGTGCGGCCCGCAGTCGTTAGTGATTTTAGCATAGACAAACACAAATTTTCTAGGCGACGGAAGCGCAAGTCACAATTTAAACAAGCGGACTCCGAAGGGTCAGCCGGCAGAGGCCGAGATGAAGATTTATGCAAATGGCATAAACTGGCCGCCGTCGACAACAACTTGTAATAATAACAATGCTGCCGTCGTTGTCGTTGTCAAATTTATTTCCTCCTCTTGTTTTTCTCGCTGCTCCCATGACGGTCAGCGGCTTTAATTGGATAATTTGAACGCAGCTTACATGGCTTTGGAATATGGGCGACGCAAGCGGCAAGCAGCAGGCGGTTTGATCTTGAAGCTATTCACACATTCGTCCAAATTGGCTGAGTTATGTGCGCTGTTTGGCTTCGCTTTGTGCACTTAATCCGTCATTGACCAGCGATCGGTTACGAAACGATAGCTCGGGCCGAAATCTCAGACGACCAGGCGGTTCTCCCAATATACTGATGGTATGAGCTATTTATAGTCAAAAGCAAAACAAAACAAAACCAAATCCAAACTTGTTTGGGAGCCGAATAACAGTTACAATAGCTACATACTTATACATTCACTCGAGCCAACTACGCAACAGAACCGAAAGCCCACCTTCAGGTTGAATCACGAGCCACTCAATCAGTGGATGTCACAGTAAAAAATTTACATAGAGCTCACAGACAGACTTGGGAAAAACTAAGCATCTAAATCGGCCATTTAATTTGATGTTTAATATTTGGGTGGTAAGGTTTTTGCCTTATTTCATAGTTAAGTTCAATTTTTGGAGGAGATTAGGCTTCCCATTGTGAGGCAGCGGAGCACTTTGCCACTTTCCACAGTGCCCGCTATGACAGGCCATTAATCAAACGTTAGTTTTGGTGGCACACACCGCCATGCGATTCATATTATTAACCAACGCAGCGTCATACACATAATTACATTGCTCGACGATATTGCTCCACATTGGAGCGCTGCCCCACCTCGCGTCATCCATCCCCTCCATGACGTCACATTGTGGCGCTGACATCACTCTGCCGACCTTAATGAGAGGGATACTACTTATTATGAATGCAAGCATCTTGTATGCACTTGGAAGATAAATGGGAAATGGATCTCTGCCATCTGCAGGCAACAACAAACAAATCGCCTGTGCGTCTGCAGGTTGCTTTGATCTGGCATGCTGCCACTGACAGGCGGCGGCTAAATCCGATCAATCCTACGGATAGCCGAGGGATTCGGGGGCCAAGGGGCCACAAGAGATCCCAATCATTTGCCATCCCAAGTGGGGCTGAGTAGCTTTTTTATTTTGGATGTGAAAACCACACATAAAACGGCACAGTACCAGCGATCAGCGATGGGAAACACGCATGGCATGGGGCGAAATATTTTCCAGCCCAGCCCCAAACGAATGAAATATAAACACAAAATAATAACATAATCAAATCAAACAAGCCAAAAACCGAACACACTTTTATCACCGCATACATCGCGATAGGCGAGGTTGCGTGTTGTGTGAGAGTTTTGGGTGTAGTTCTCAGCCAACGCCCGACCAGTCTCCCAAAACTTAACAACTTGTTGTCATGACGTCATTTGTTGGCGGCTGAGAAACCGGTTAGTTAGTTGTAGTGCTTTTGTTTCAAACGCCTAACGAAAGGCGAAACAGCATCGTTGACAATGAGCCAGACCCCAGTCGGCCATCAATATGATGACTAGCTTTTGCCCAATCTAAGAATGTGCTTTGCTCCAAGGGGAAAAAATTGCTTGCAAAATGTCAACAGAAATTCATTTTGTCCTAACACAATTTGGACGACAAGCATAGTCTAAGCAGCAACAGTTTCTACGATCATCAATAAAGATGTTTTCTATTTACAAATGCCTCTATTTCAAAAACGAAGCGGTCATGCATATTAAAGTGGCCATGCTATGAAGCCGATACCGTGGAGTTTTGAATTTTGTCGAAATTATGAGGGGACATACATAATCCCAAGGAGTGCCAATCAAAACAACTCCACTGTATGGACTACAAAAGGTACAAGGCAGATAGATAGTGAGATAGATAGCGTGTATTTTGTTATTGATATTAACAAAGAAGGTAATACTGAACGCAAACCTTTTTGCTGATAACTGAAGAATTCCGTCGAATCAAATTTTTCGCTTGATCTATAAAGCGTCATAGGTGGATAGTCTGTGATCATATGAGCATATATAAAGAAGGGTGAGACGAATGCGGAGTGCAATGTTGGAAAGAGCATGTGATGGGGCAGAAAAAAACATTAAAAATTATAATTAACTGGAATAAGTAGGTGCTTTTGCCAAAGCAAAAAGATTTAGAAAAAAAAAATAGGTAAACAAAGTTGCTTGGACAAAACACGGAAGCTTAATTGAAAGTTATTGCCAGTTTTGTATTGGTTTGTTTTTCTAAACTCTTCCGAAAAGATATAGACTGGTTCCCTCTCACATGTGTACAGACCGCTTAAAAGTTACTGAGGGAGGTGCGCTTTGGGTTGCCAATGTTTGCTCACTTGGCGGCGGCTATCTTATCGCGGAAATGCGAGCATAGATGTGAAGGTATTGCAAAACGATAGGGGCGGGGAAGTGGGGCAGGGCCCGGGAAAGGGTTCCTATGGTATCTATGTCAGCTGCAGATAAGGTAGCATAGCTGGGCCAAAACTGAGCAAACAGCGCCAACTGTGTCAAAATCCTTCACCGAATTTTTGGAGGCCTTTAATTTGCCACTCACCTGGCGTGATGGGCTGATATTCTTGCTGGGGCAACAGGTAGCAGGACAGCACTTGCTCGCCCGTTTCCAAATCTGTGTCTGGCTGGAAGGTGAGCAGCGGTTGCGATTGATTCTCCGACAGCCACACTGCCTTCAGTTGCAGATTGACCAGAGAATAGGGCAGATAGAGCAGCTGATTGCCACTCACATCCAGCACGTGCAACACCGTGCAATTTCCCAGCTCTGGCGGCAGTTTCTTTAGCTTATTGTCCCGCAGACTGAGCACTCCCAGATTCGCGCACTGGCCAATCTCCAGAGGCAGATACTCCAGTGCATTGCGATCCACGTTTAGATTGCTCAGTTTGGTCATCTGGCCGATGGATGAGGGCAGTTCCGAGAGGAAGTTCTCGGTGAGTATGAGCTCCTGCATGTTTACGCAGCTGTAAAAAGCAAACGAAATGTTCAGGCAAGTGCATAGATAAATTACTAAAAATGCCCCAATCAAGTCTTGTTATACATTAGCTGAGATAAGTTTATTGTTTAATATTAGCATTTGAACTGAATTAAACGTTGCCTTACCCAACAAAGCATTGTATTCAAACCGACCCAGTCTCACAAATATCAAATATAATGCAATTATAAGCTAAAGTGCATGCGAGCAGGAACTTAATTAGGTTTCGATAGCTAGTAAACTAATTTTCCTGTCCAAATGTACAGCATTTTGGGCAAATTTGTGGGTTGGGGGTACTCATATGGCAATAAAACTCACTTTCCGAGCGTATCGTTTAACCGCTGCAGGCGATTCTGGTCCAGCTTGAGGATTGTCAGGCGACTCAGCTTGGCAATTCCATCCGGCAGCGATTCCAGCAGATTCTGGGCCAGATCGAAATCCGTAAGGCTGACCAGGCCGCTGATCTCGTTGGGCAGCTCCTCCAGCCGGTTCTCGGACACATCGAGGTAGGTTAGTTTCGTCAGCAAACCCAGCTCCGGCGGCAGACGTTGCAGCTGATTGTGGTCCAACCACAACTCGTGGAGGCCCGGCAGGTAGCCCAGGTAGGGCGGCAAATCCTCGATCTCGTTGTCGCCCAAGTCGAGGCGCTTCAGCTTTGTCAGCTGACTTATTGTCTCGGGCAAGTGCTTGAGCAGATTTTCGCGCAGTTCCAGCGACTCCAACTGCGTCAGGCTGCCAAAGTCTACGGGCAATGTAGTCAGCGACATGTCGTTCAGCCCGAGAACGGTCAAGTTCTTCAGCTGGGAGAAGCCCGAGGGCAGCTTCGGTATCGGATTCGAGCTGAAATCGGCCACCTGCAGGCTCTGCAGATGCTTAATGTCATCGGGAATGTCGGGTATGTCTGTAACGAACAAAAAAATTGAGTTTAAAGCAAAGCGCATATTATTTACGACATATGTACATAGACTAATATTGTACAGTGTACGCATACACCTCTTGCCTCGGCATCTCGGGTTACTACCCATAGTCTCATCAGCCACTGGCTCTCGCTTGGCTGATTGACTTCCTCACGCATGAATTGGTCCAATGGGCGCTTTAATATATTAATAAATCCGCTATAAATAATCGATGAGAGCCATCGAACAGGGGACTTCCGCATATGGCCTTGTCATTGCCTATCAAATACGAGTATAGTACTTTTAAAGCGCACGTTTTCCATTGTGGCAGTTTGTGAATAATCGACAAGTACAAGAAGAGCCGGGAAAACTTCGTAGGTATTAGCTTTCGCAAGAGACCTGCCGCGCCGGGCATTTTCATGCATGTTTTTTTGCGGGGCTTTTCGCTCTTGTTATTGTTTGGCCCGGTCTGATAGAGCGAGACGAAGCGTAAAATGACAAACAAAACTTGTTGATCGAATAAATTTCGAGCTGCCAAAGCGGAAATGCGCACGCAAAGGACCCCGGGAAAACCAACCAACTTGTACATACGAGTTCATTCGTTGCTGGCGCGCTGTTTGCCAGCACGCCCACAAAAGCTTTTCCACAAGAGCCTCGCAACGGGAAAACCACGAAACAATCATCAGAAACAGCAAAAGCAACAGCAACAAAGGTAATACGTGATAGCAGGTGGCACTGTGTAGTTGGGCCGCAATCCTTTGCAACACTGTTTAAATTGACCCAGTTACACGCGGGCAAGCATCCACCACACCCCCGTCGACATCCGACACATCGTCATCGGTCAACGCAGGCTGCCTTGTCCCGTGTGTCCGAATTCAATCTAACTAATACGACACAGGGGACTCGCAGCTAACTACGTCAACAGCAGCACGGAAATGCCTGCCGACAAGCGCCCCGACTTGGCTATACCCAGTACTAGCTCCGCAAAAATCTAAGCTTAATATTGCTGTTGAATTATTACATAAAATACAATTTATTTCCCAGAGTTGCATTTATTATAAAATACCTCCGACTGAGAATCGACCGAAATATTATGCCCTTGAAGTTTACTACTACCAGGTATACGAGATGTGGCGGAAACGGGGAAGCTAGAGATTGGGCATTGGGGGGGTCCCGGGGGCCAGAACATGGCCGAGTTGTGGCAAACAATGTATGCGCCTGTGGCCTCGTGGCAATCGACGGATGTGGCAAGTCATAGACCCTTGCATTCGTTCGTTTTCGCTTTGCCGGGAGTGTCAGCAGTTGTGGCAGGTCTCCGATAAGCCATTTGCAACCACTGCCCAGTTGCCAGTGCATTCACACCAACCTCGGTAGCAGCCTTTAATTAAAATTTATATAAATGTGGACTGACATTTGTTTTATGCACAATACATATTTCTGCCATTACGAGTATATGCCACGGCAAACCTTGCACATGACCTTCAATGCGATGGCCAATGAATAAACGATAAATGCAGCAGTACCGATACAAAATGTTGAAAATCTAGGAGTGAATCCTGGTTGGCTGTGAAAAGGGTAGAGTTCAAGTCCAATGGCAATTGGCAGCGCAACGGCATTGCATCATGCTTTCCGAAAGCTCTTGCGGCCGCAGCAGCCAAATACATCCGTCAGTCAACCCTTCAAGCAAAACACTCAGAATCCGATCCCGCCAGTCGCAGACAAATGGACACAGCACGACACTTTTCTGCTCCCATTTCCAACGGCCATTTCCCACACTTGCACTGGGACAGCAATTGGAAACATATGGCTGCCACACAAACAGCACAAGATGCTCAGCTGTGCGGCACAGTTGGCGGCCATTAGATGAGCGCCGGTGACAAACAATTCGTTGACCTTTAGCTTACATACTCCTAAACACGCACTGGGGAAAATTGGGCCAGTTGGGCCATTTGAAAACCCATTTGGAGCCGGGAAATTAGAGGAAATGCTGGGCGTGCCGTGCACAGTTAGCAAAGCTCCCAAAATGGTCCCTATGGAATTGTAATCAATTTGTGCACTTATGCAACATATAGGCGCGGCGTAGAGCGGCCTTCTTCAAAAAAGAAATTGCCCCAAAATTGTATTTAATTTGTTTACATTTTTTATCGTTATGAAATGGAAAACAAAGTGTGTGGGGAACACTAAGAATATTTACTAATAGATGGGTAAGGGGGTTTCTCTTATTTTTGCACTTTATAACGCTTAAAAATTTCAACAGCCCATACAGGCCGCACAAGATCAATGATGAAGAACAAGAAGCTGACGACGGAGCTGTTGTGCCAAAAGGAAAACAAAGAATGAACGTCGAACTAACCAAGCGAAACGTCAGCCACAGCGTCGACGACATCAACTGCGGGGGGAGGGCGGCAAAAGCCCCACATATGAAAATTCTTTTCAATGTCATTGAACGAGCAAAAATTTTAAGAGCCCGCCTCTGACGTTGCTGCGTGTGTGAAATGCAAAATTATTTGTCAGTATATCAAGGCGGCCCAGACTGAACGAGCAAGCAGATGGGCCGGAACGGAAAAGGACGAAGCTGGGCACTATACGGTGGGCGGTTTTCATATAGACGTGCAATGGAGGTCACCGTCATATGTCTTTCTGAATGCGAGAGCTGCTCTTAATGAAGATGATGTCGGGAATGCATATTTCAGCAGCCCTTTTGGGAACAGAAACAAAAAAGGCCGAACCGTTAAACACCCTTGATAATCAATACCCCAGGCATATTGCCGGAAATAATATCGAACCGCTTTAAGCCGCAAAGTGAAAAATATTCACTCTCCTTTGGGCGTACTATTCAGAAGACAACTGCTGCTAAAGCTTCCTCAAAGGGTATGAAAACTACGGCTTTTCCATTCACCTTGTGACGAGTCTGGAACCTGCTTCAATGGCCGGGTTACGTTTTAATCCCTTGTCTGCACTCAGCATTCGTTATGAGTTGCCATGACATGCTGCCGCTGCCATTCCGTTTATTGCATGCATCGAATATGATGGAAAGGTTTCAGGTGCATCCCGGCGGCCATTGAGTGGCGTTGATGCCACAGCATCATCGTCTCTCTGCAATCGTCTCTTTATGGCTGCCATTGTTGAGCTGAGGGTGGGAGCGGCTCTAGGAAAATCCCTAAGCGTTAACTGGGAAAATGGCTTTCCGCCACCAAGTATCCCTTTTCATCCAACCTGAGCGCCGTCTTAATGGCTAAAGCTCCTGCTCGTGTCGCCTTTGCCAGACCGGATGATTGCCACATTTTCTGCTGGTGTTGGCTGCATTCAGATGATCTGGGATGAGCTTTCACAAGAGCAGGCTCCTAATTGCGGCTAGAGATGCGACCATAATTATGATGACAAATCAACGAATTACAGCGCAACAGGTGCATTTAGAATTTCAATTGAATAAGAAGGCTAAGACCCTCTGTTTCTGGCTCGTTTATGACTTTAATACGCTCGTTAGCCGAGCAGCAACAGGTTTAACTAAAGCCTCCCACAGAGCAGGCACAGATGGTTCCACTCAAACGCAGTCACCACAAAGTTTACTCTCGGCTCACAGCTGCAATTGACATTCTAAGCTTCTGTATCTCTGTGAGAGACTGGAAGGTAGCCCAAAAAGTATTTTTAGCAATAAATTTGTCAGCTTTTCATTAAAACACAATCCATCCGCATTCCTTGGCCAACTGTGTCACTTTGCAGCACATTTATCACAATTAACTAATTGCAAGATGAAACCATTAAGTAAAGTCAAGACAATCCGTTTTCACGTATGGAAATCTTTATTGCAATTTTGAGTTTTCTTCGCTGGCTGGTCGTACAAACAAGTAGGAACGCTGTAGTCGAGATTTCTCGACAACGAGATACCATGTACCTCTTTTCTTTATGAACCATTTCTTTGTTTTTATTTTTTTTTTCAAATAATTCACCCAATTTTCGTTTGTTGACAAAAAAAATCAGCAGGAGCGCACATACACACACTACTGTATGAATACACGTGCGAACGAATTGAAGTCAAAGAAGAGACGGATGACGTCACCCCAGCGTGTGCGGCATGCCGTTGCCTAGGGAAGGGGTGGGTAAAACTTTAATTGGCCATATCTTCTATATTTATTGTCCGATCCGTGCGTTATTTTGCACGTACGTGTTTGACGATCAGTGGACTTATTGGACTAAAAATTATGCCTCTAGCTTTTACCATTTCGAAGATATCGATATTTTTTGCAAATACGAGGGCGAAAAGGGGCGTGGCAAAAATCCAAGAATGGCATTATATGCGCAATAGTTAAACGGACCTATTGCAAAAAGAACTCTTATTTTGTTCAAGGTTTAGGCAAATGTGTCGAAGAAAATACAGTTTAATGCAAATTACGAAGGCGGAAAGGGGTGTGGCAAAAATTTGAAATAAACTTGACAATAAGACACCAAAAGCAAAGAGAATTATCTCTTACCATCTTCGAGAACGAGGTGTTCATACATACAGACAGACGGACATGGCTAAATCGACTCGGCTGTTGATGCTAATCAAGAATATATATACTTTATGGGGTCGGAGATGTCTCCGTCTGGATGTTACATACATTTGCACAAAGTTAATATACCATTTGTACCTTAAGGTACATGGTATAAAAATCAGCGCGCATATAAGCGAATAATACCAAAGATTTGTTGCCAAATTTTATGTTTGTTGTTTTACTCGATGAGGCACTCCCCTCCCCTCCTCCAGTTTGGGGCAACTGAATTCCCTTGGCCTGTGATGATGATCGCTGTTGCCAAGTCGAGAGGATTTACGTTTGATTTGTTGTTTGTACAAGCTCGTTTTTATATTGCCTGCTGACTGCTGCCTGCTGGCCGAGTAGTTTTTAATTGCTCGCCCCCAGTGACGTCAATTGCTTCCAGAGACCGCGGCCGAGACCGAGAAAATCGAGCCAAATAATTGTGGGTGGAAAGGGAGAAGCCGAGGGCCGACTGTCGATATTGAATCAAATTGTTCAACGCGAGAAAGAATCTGATCTTTTTCCTGACATTTTGATTTAGTTTTTGTTTAATGCTATTAATTATACAATTCTTTCCATCGTCTGTCTGCCAGTCTCGTTTTGTTTGTTTGTTTTTTTTTTGAATACATCGAAATGTTCCCACCACTTGTGATACGGGCGAATAGATGTTCGGAATAGTTCCTACAAAGTCATGGACGGTAATGACCAGGTCCCAGACTACGATAAAGCCTTGATTCGTGTCTTTGTTCTCGTTGCCAACACTTTTCTTTTCTTGGCTCTCGCTCTATTATTTTCATTCTTTAGTTCGATATGTTTTGCGCTTTTACAACGAGACCTCTACGGGGTTAAAAACCGAGTTATTTTTATTTAATACAAATTAGCGGTGCCCGTAAGAAGCATATCTGGGCCCAAATCGATCGGCTTTTCTCAAAATCAAAAGCCTTCTTTCTAGCTTTACGTATTGAACTAATTAAAGTTCAATCATTTCTCCTTGTTTAAAGAGATTAAAGAGGTATCCCTTTAAGCATCGCTAATTTAAACATAACATTGCACACCCCGAGGAAAGTTATAGTTTTAAGTGAACAATTAAAATTACCTTTTGACATTCTAATTTAAAGCTTTCTCCTTATAAATAGAAACAGAAACTGAAGGTCCACTGTCGATATATGTTTCATTGAATATCTGTTTCAACATCGACAGTATCCCCTTGTATCTCATTTTTTTTCCTCTTTTCCCACATTCATTTGGTTCGATCTAAGTTCATTCAAAAGGCGGCTTATTCTTTCTCCATCTTGCGGACTTGGCAACTGAGAACCTTCTGGCACTCCACGGCACCAAGAACGAAATGTGCACGCCACTGAAGCGAAGGCGCCGCTATTTGTTTTTCCAGAGAGGCAGTGGCGGCAGGGAGATCGCGGCGCTCACTTTAACTTTGACCCAGTTGACGCCTCAATTGCAATACGGCGACTTCGTGCAGGCAAAGATGACCCACATTTTCTTACAGCAAGACCTATCGGGGATTCAAGTGTCAGAGGGCCTAATGTCATGACTTTTGAATAGCATTTAATTGAGTATACTTATTTGTTTAACGGCCAAAGAATCTCAAGGCAGCTTCTCAGATTCTATACCTTTTAAGGGGACATTTGGAACGCAATTGTTTTTAGCTTATTCAATTGGAAAAAAAATATCGAAAAGCGCCTTTTTTGCGGGCTCTGGAGTTGAACCCCAAATCTGTGTTTACACTAGACTTCTGCATGAATGCATCCAAAACGGCAAATGAGTCACCTATTCTAGAAGTGGGCACACATTTTTTTTCTGCAGAGTATATTTGGGTATGATGAGTGGGGTAATATTCCATAATTGTACAGAAAAATTGGTGTGCAGTATTCCATAGTTGTACAGCAAAATTGGTGTGGAGTAGTCAACACTGTACAGTGTTTTACTGTGGAGTAGTCAACGCTATACAGTGTTTTGGTGTGAAGTTGACATACTGTATAGTGAGTGAAATTTCATGAGTGGTATATTTAATACTTCTAACCGGTACTTCTAAAGCTGGGGCCCTGGCACAAATTAACGTCAAACATATAAAGAACAATCACAAACATATACAACACAAACTTTTTTACAAACAAGTAGGAACGCTGTAGTCGAGATTTCTCGACAACGAGATACCATGTACCTCTTTTCTTTATGACCATTTCTTTGATTTAATTTTTTTTTTTTTTCAAATAATTCACCAAATTTTCGTTTGTTGACATCCAAAAAATCAGCAGGTGCACACATACACACACTACTGTATGTATACACGTGCGAACGAATTAAAGTCAAAGAAGAGACGGATGACGTCACCCCAGCGTGTGCGGCATGCCGTTGCCTAGGGAAGGGGTGGGTAAAACTTAAATTCGCCATATCTTCTATATTTATTGTCCGATCCGTACGCAATTTTGCAGGTACGTGTTTAACGACCAGTGGACTTTTTGGACTGAAAATTATGGCTCTAGCTTTTACCATTTCGAAGATATAGATTTTTTTGCAAATACGAGGGCGGAAAGGGGAATGACATTATCTGCGCAATAGTTAAACGGACATATTGCAAAAAGATAGGTCTCTAGCTCTTATTTTGTCCAAGTTATCGAAGAAAATTCAAATATGCAAATTATGCAAATTACGAAGGCGGAAAGGGGCGTGGCAAAAATTTGAAATAAACTTTATCTGCCTGCAACAATAACACACCAAAAGCAAAAAGAATTAGACCTCTATCTCTTACCATCTCCGAGAACGAGGTGTTCATACATACAGACAGACGGACGGACGGACGGACGGACGGACGGACGGACGGACGGACGGACGGACGGACAGACGGACATGGCTATATCGACTCGGCTGTTGACGCTGATCAAGAATATATATACCTTATGGGGTCGGAGATGTCTCCTTCTCCATGTTACACACATTTGCACAAAGTTAATATACCATTTGTACCTTAAGGTACATGGTATAAAAACGAGAGTACAACTATATACTGCACTCACTCACGAAGTGTGCAACCAACTATATTGTACTCACTCACGAAGAGTGCAACCATATACTGTACTCACTCTAAGTGATGTGCCATCTTCTTCTGGCCTCTAGAATACTGTACAGTAGTAAAGAATGAGTGCAGTATTTTAAGAACTCATACTACTGTACATAACTGTCGTGCTACAAATAAATACATTCATGCAGAAGTTTTGTTTACACCCTAATAACGAGGTATAATCGCGTAAAAAATAAAATGAAAACTGTGAAAAATTGGCATTCCAGTAATTAAAGTCAGAAAATTTTTATTCGACCATAACCCAAGGAAATTTTGTTCTACTACTTCGAGTTTCTCTTCACGCCCCGTCACCGTCACATCAAATATAGCAGGGTTGGCATTCCTAAAACTAGAGCTGAGTGACGACAAATTCTCACAATTCAATTGTTTGTTATTCGCTGCTGCCAGCCAAAAATAACGCAAACGTACAAATAAACTCGGCTTGACAACTGCACCTCCGTCAGGGGCATTAAAATAACACGAACATTTAGTTATTTAATAAACAAAACACGGAACCACAGGCAGTGGATTCTCCCTATAGATGCAGTAAAAGCCAAATGCGAAAATGCGAAATAGACCCTAATGTGTGGAAGTAGAAAACGAAAATAAGCAAATAAACAAACAATTAGCAGTTTGCAAAATGAGGAACATTGTGGGAGCAGCAGCGACGCTGACAGAGCCCTTTTAGCCTGCGTTTTGTAAGCGGGTCAACTTGTCATAATGATTTACGTGCAAAGCGGGTAACGAGTTGCAACGACACCTGTACACGAGCGCACGCTAGTGTTCGGATTGGCGGTATTGAAAAATGTAATTGCGGCAATTGTTTTAGCTCTCAAGAACGAGGTTCTCGAAATTAGGCAGATTAATCAACAAAACGGTTAGAGGCAAGTGTACTGTCAAAACAATTTTGAATTCAAATGTGTCTAAATAATTTTATAATATTGATGCTATTATCTTGGGCACTGCTGTAAGTCCGTCAACGCACCCACAAATGCAGGCAACTGCAATCCACATACTCGTTGTGAGCGGAATTCATGTTTTTATTGTTTTTTCTAGCCACCAAACAACCATGCAAGTGACAATGCGCGTTTCGTTGTCGCGTACAAAAATTCTATTGCCAAGAGCAGATTGTTGCAGTTGCAGTTGCACTTGTACTTGCACAACTTGGGGCTGGCGTGTATTTTGATGGCCATTGTTGTGGCAAAAGCAGCTGGCTCACCAGCCGAATACAAATCGGGCTGGCTAATTTGAGCGGATAATGAGGGAATACAAACAAGTAGGAACGCTGTAGTCGAGATTTCTCGACAACGAGATACCATGTACCTCTTTTCTTTATGAACCATTTCTTTGATTTTTTTTTTTCAAATAATTCACCAAATTTTCGTTTGTTGACATCCAAAAAATCAGCAGGTGCACACATACACACACTACTGTATGTATGCACGTGCGAACGAATTGAAGTCAAAGAAGAGACGGATGACGTCACCCCAGCGTGTGCGGCATGCCGTTGCCTAGGGAAGGGGTGGGGGTGGGTAAAACTTTAATTCGCCATATCTTCTATATTTATTTTCCGATCCGTACGTAATTTTGCACGTACGTGTTTGATGATCAGTGGACATATTGGACTGAAAATTATGCCTCTAGCTTTTACCATTTCGAAGATATATTTATTGCATATACGAGGGCGGAAAGGGGCGTGGCAAAAATCCAATAACATTATCTGCGCAATAGTTAAACGGACATATTGCAAAAAAAATAGGTCTCTAGCTCTTATTTCGTCCAAGTTATCGAAGAAAATTCAAATACAGTTTTATGCAAATTACGAAGGCGGAAAGGGGCGTGGCAAAAATTTAAACTTGATGTGCCTGCAACAATAACACACCAAAAGCAAAAAGAATTAGACCTCTATCTCTTACCATCTCCGAGAACGAGGTGTTCATACATACAGACAGACGGACGGACGGACGGACAGACGGACATGGCTATATCGACTCGGCTGTTGACGCTGATCAAGAATATATATACTTTATGGGGTCGGAGATGTCTCCTTCTGCCTGTTACATACATTTTCACAAAGTTAATATACCATTTGTACCTTAAGGTACATGGTATAAAAACAGCAACTGGGCAACTGGGAAAGCGGAAAACGTTAATCGAAAATGCACACCCACAGCTGAGAACGAAATTCTCTGTGGTTGTGTCCCCTAATTCCAATTCCACTTCTCGGCGGGCCAATAAGAAAATGGAAACCCTGGGAAATGACGTAGAAAGGTGCGCCGGAGCGATGCACCTGTGCAAGCGTGTGGATTCTACCTGCACTGCATTGGCAATGGGATCCATAAAGTGTGCACTTAAGTGCTACAGGAATTGGATGTGAAAGGCTTTCCTCCCCCCGGAGTGTCACCCACACACACCAGGCAAATAGAAAGCCCGGGCTCTGAAGAGATCTTTTCATATTTCCCTGGTTGATCGACTTATCGCTCTTTAACGGCCATTAATCACTGATCCCTGCCAGGCGGATAATCACAGCGGCTGCTAACGTGGGCGGCCTTTCACCCAGAGCCTGGAAAATCCAGCTCCGATTTCAACAGCATTTGGTGCCGCCTCAGCTCGAGCCCCCATTCACTTAGCGACGCCGCCGCCGGGTTTCTGGTCATTTGTGGGTCATGTGTGCAAGCAGGAACTGCCAGCGGCAAACTGCATAATCAGCAAGCGGCCAGCAGCTAGTAAAGTGCTAAGCCAAACAATGAAATCCGCGCCAATTTGGGTATTGAGTGCAGTAAACCTGGCCAATTGGTGGATAATGCAATAGTCGCAGCCGCAGTTCGGCTTGCCGAGTTTCGGTTTCAGCGAAAACGAAACCCCTGGACGGAAACGGGAAGCGCCTCAGCGACGACGTCACGTCGATGGCATTTCGTTGGGGGACTGAATGAATGGGTTGCCAGGGTTATTGTGGAGTGTGCATATAAACGAGGGGTGTCTTTGATGGCAGTCGGTTTATTTATTATATACCAAGTACCTTAAGGTACAAATGGTAAATTCAATTTGTGCAAATAAATGTTACAGGGAGAAGAGAGCGTTTCCGACTTATGAAGTATATATTCTTAATCAACATTAACAGCCAATGCGATCTAGCCATGTCTGTCTGTCCGTCCAACTGTATGTATAAACGCGTCGTTCTGCGAGATGTTCCCTTATAATAAGCAAGCGGCCAGCAGCTAGTATGCAGATCGATTTTATTTAAAATTTTTGCTTCGCAATGTGCATAAAACTGTATTTTCGTATATCTTCGAAACGGTAAAATCTAGAGACATAATTTTGAGTCCGCTGATTATTAGGAATGTGCATGCAAAATTACGTCCAAATCGGATAATAAATATAGAAGATATGGCCAATTATTGGTATACCCACCCCTTGCCACTGCAACGGCATGCCGCGGCAATAGACGTACTATACATGGTATCTCCTTGTCGACTACAGCGTTTCTACCTTTTATATTTTCGAGTACATATTTTGTTTCGATTGAATGCGATACTGCACTTGACTTCAATTACTGCTCACTGTTTACGGATTTATGCTTGCTTAAGCATAAAACAACATATGTGAGTGTGCCGAGTGTGGCTGCTTCTAAATATAAAGTTATTAAATACCCAAATGCATGCGCTTTGTCGGGAAACGAGTTAAGAAATTTGAAAGCGCACTGCGGATGTTGCACGAGTAAAGAGAGTGAGATAAGACAATGCAATTGTTTACATTCAAATTGAATTTAAACTCGATAAAGGCCAAAATTTGGAGCAATTCAAAACGATAAAATACAGAATGGCCGTACATTGAACAATGAGTTTAATTAAGTACTTTAGCTCATTAATTATAAAGAGTATATTCCATGAATTAATAATAATTTAAGTGTGACATTGCAATGCATTATTAAGTCATTAAAATTTTAAATGCAAATGTCCACTTGGTTAGGTGGGTGCTATATAAATTTAAACTTATTGCCACCTCGCAATTTCAAGTTTAAGCCGTTTAAATGTCAATCCACAGAGCATGCATAATTGCACATGGTTATCTGAAACTGAGCTGTTGCCTCGAAACAGCCAGTTCGACATTTTCTGCAATTAGGTTGATCAGCCCACAACGTGGGAGAAAGCACAATGCATCATCCGATATGCTGATTCAGTCGCAGCCTCATCAGTTGCAGCCACAAATACGCAGGGCAATCATTGACACAGATGCAATTACAGTTTGCGATTGCTGCCGCATCAGCAGCGTTGCGTGTGGCAATATCGAAAACCACAATGCTGCCAAACCCGTGAGGCAAGTCCCTATTGGCTGTCATTCAATCGCTCCAATCAACGGACACGTGCTGTCCAGTCAAATAAAAGACAAATGCAATATCCATGCCGGTGTCCATCAATGTCACTTACTTCTAATCGGCACTTGTTGCGTGCGCGCAAAACTTACCATTGCGTGAAACATCTAGCTCGACAAGATTTTCAAAGTTTTGTATATCCGGGGGCAGGCGGTTAATTTCATTGTCACTCAGACCCAGCTTTCTCAGGCGATGCAATCTGAAGAAATTCTGCAAGTACGGAAACAGAAGAAGTAAAATAAGATTTAGTCCTCAGCACGACTTCGGAGACTTCCAAGCAACACAAACTAAGCAAATGGCATTGCATCTCAGTTTGCGCTTTTCCTTGTTCAGTTCAGTTCAATTCGTTTGGTTCGGTCTATTTCGTGGTCATAAATCTCGCAGAGGTTGTCATTTGCTAGAGCCGTGACCCGTCATTCGCCAGCAGTTTTCCATTACAATGGCCCCTCCATTTCGCCATTGCTTTCCATTTAGCCGATAAACCTAGACATGTCGCCAACAATTCATTTATGAAAATCACGACTTCGATTCGAAATAAATTATGTTAGCGCTCCACGGACTTTCCAAAGTGAAGGGTGCTTTATCTGACCTTCCTGCAATGTGGAGTACTCATCTCCAGAAAGAAAGTTTCGCCCCCAACCGACTACTGACTCACTGAGTCATAGACCTCAAGGTTAACAGCCGCAGCAGCAACCACCGGTGCTGCCGGCGTCGACATCGCTGCTTTGTTCTGCCAGCGCGATTTTTATCGGTCATTGTTGTTGGCTGCCTCTTTGGGGCAAACCCCAAAAGAACAGCCGCCACCAGAATAATGAAAATAATTCGTAGTTGTGGCCGTAAAGTTTATTAAATTCTTTCTATTTTTTCTTTCTTTGTTAGGCCGACATGACAATAGAAGTGCTGGCCAAGTGGAGAAGTTGTTGACCCACTTTTCAGGGCCCAGAGTTATGCACCTTAAATTGTAATATATGCAGTGGGCTCTTGAAGGCGTTACAAATCGAAAGGAATTTTGGGCAGGCAAGGCAAACCCAAACTCAATACTGCAATTTGGACAGGTAATTGTCCAGGTAATTTAATCACATTTCACACAATATTTTTGGGTTTAGAGAAAAATTGTTGGGACGTAAATGTCAGCAAAGCCATCGCCTTTACTGATCTACAAGGGGATTGGGAAGCTTTGGCTTTTAGAGACAAAGCAACCGGGACTCTATTAGTGTCAGCCGCATTGCCTTGGCCACGTACAAGGGCCACCGGATTCTTTTTGTCATTTATGCACACAAGTCTTATGCAAAAAAGTACGGCCTGACTGCAGGAAAAGCGAAAAGCCTTTCAACAAATCATGCGTCAAAAAGTTGAGACTGTCAGCGACGAAAGCTCACAAAAAATTCACACAGACAGCACGAGGCTGGAAAAGAAAAGTGTAAAAAACGGAACGTGCATATGGAAATGGCCCCAAGGTGGATGGTGGAATTTGGAAGGCAGATGGGGGCAGGCGCGGGTAGTTGGGTAGTAGGGTGAAGGTGGCAGATCGAGGGGGCAACCAACTGGGCCGAGTATGCCACATAAGCAAAGGCACAAAACGAGGACAAGGCATGACGACAATAAAAATGAATGCGAATTGCAAACTTTTCGCCAAGTGCTGGGCACAAAAGATACTCTCCAACCGCCAGCCCCCGGCTCCCGACCGATTTACATTCCCTCCGAAGCAACAACAGCCCACGCTCCAAATGGTTGTGTCTTTCCACGTCACTCTGCCTGCATGACTATAAATTACCGGCCGGTCTGCCGGCCGGCAAAATAACCATGGGTATGCAGTATAGCTGCGAGTGCCAAGTACCGGGCACAGGCACCAAGCCATCGGTTGGGTAGTTTCCCACTCGAAGCATGCACATCTATCCACGCGGAGACAGACTCGCTCCCTCACTCGACCAGCACACTTTTACTATTGTATCTAGTCGGAGCAGGCGCACAGCAAGTGGCAGTAGCTGTTTTGGCCCGGCCAACAACGACGAGCCGTGCCGTCGCATCAGTTGGCTTCGGTTGCATCACAGACAAGCTGACGCACAAACAGACGCTGGATACAACTGCGTTGTGGGTTGTTGGTTGTTGGTTGACGAGCTACATGGCGCATATGTGCATATAATTCGATTTTTAGCAGAGCCCGGTACTTTATCTCGGCAGCTGGTAGCACCAGCCCCAGCAGCACATCCAATAAGCGGGCCCCCAACAAAAACAATTCAATTTGCCATTGTTAAAAGCCTGGTCAAAGCCCAATTTGTGCTGCCTAAAAGCCAACCTAATGGACCCTGATGGGTCAGGAAATCTAGTTCAGAATCCGGCGCGGGGTGAGTAAAACGGCACCGATCCATGACATGGACTATGACTATGGAAATGCAGTGCGCTCCGCTGGTTTCCAGCAATTTTTTAATGTATCCCTTGGACGTATCTACAAGTGCAATCGGCGGGACCAAATGTATCTGAAATGTGGTAGCTGTAGCTGTAGCTGTGCTGTAGCTAGTATCTGATATCTGGTTCGCGCACTCTGGCTCTGTCGCACCTACACAGTGGGCACACGCATGTACAGACATAATCGCTTTCGGCGATTGGTGTGTGCATGTTGCAAATGACTAGGCGCCCAGCAAGCCACAAGCGCGGCTCGAAACGGGTTCTAGATATATGTATATTTCGGTATCAGAGCGGACGCATCTAAAGCGAAACCAGCTGAGCTAGAACAGCAAACAAACCGAACATACAGCAGCAGCAGAAGCAACAGCAATTATGTGCAGAGCTGGAACTCTGACGATGGCGATGGAGATGGAGACCGAGACGAGCTTAGTATTTCACGCCGCACTGGAGATACACAGATTCAAAAAGCTGTCGCTGCTGCAACAGCATAGCCCTCTTGTGTATCGTATCCAACGAGAGGAGTTGAAAAAATATACAGATATGTGAATCGTCGAGCCAACAAGACACGAACCTCTCCAGCGGTGGCATCCGCCGAAGGAATTGTAGCTGCCTCTGTGAATCTGGACGCCTGCTACAATCTGTACATCTTCATTTTTCTATCGGCGCACACCAGCATTGCAGCCACATCTGTGGCTGTGCGAGAGTCTGTGCATTTTTCATGCCACAAGCTTTCTTTATGACAATGGCTGGCAGCCGATGCGAATCCGGATAAGAAGCCAACTGCTTTCGAGTCACCGGAAAAGCACTTAACAGTTTCTAGTTACCGAAAACAGCTGCTCGGGAAATTTAGTATCTCCCAGATGCAAATACAGAATTGCGACGCAATTGCAATATCAAACGCTATAAATCTGAACTGAATAGTTGCCCATCTACCATCTAGCATCTCCTCGGGCAACACCAACAAAGGCGTGATGAAGTGCATTTGGGGAAAATTAGATTCTTAACAGCTTCAAGCCGCAAACAAAAACTACAGCTTTGCCCAGGTAATGTTTTGATGTGAATGCCTCAACAATTAAGTGGAAAACATTTATTTATTTATAGTCAAACCGGTTTCAACAAGTTCCATAGTAGATAGAATAAAAATAAGCGATGGGGTATGCGAGAGCAGAGCGTAAGTTAGTGTAACGAAAATGTAAAACTGAAAACACAAATTGAATACAAAATTCCCCGGGTTGGGTACAGTTTATCTCGCGGCTGCCCAACGAGTAGCTAATGCTTTACGCTTTTGTTTGCGCCTTGTTTGAATTTAATTTCAATTGTGGTAGCGGCAATCTTTCGGCAAAGCCATCTGAAAGATGGATAGCACAAAAAGTTTTCACCCGAGTCCAACAAAAATTTGTACACCGATACCCGAAAAATTGCAAAATCAAAGTGGTCGCGTCGATATACATCTGTTAAGTAAAGGCAGCTGTTATAGCCGGTTAGTGCGCTCACTTAGCCAATCTCACTAAGAGCGATGCGACGCCATTTTAGATTCTTGTGGCTGTTTTCGTAGCTGTTGTCGAGTTCGCTGTGTCAGGTACGCGATTACTACCAAATGATGTCATTGCCGTTGCTTATGCTCCGGCTCCGGCTACGGCCTTTGTGTGCGTTCAATAGCCAGACTGCCGGTTAAGTTTTCACAAGCGCCCCCAAAAGGCACCTGCTCCGCTTCAGGTTTCGAAAGTCAGAACCGACCCGAGCACCACAACACAGCCAGTGAACAAAAGGGGCAGGAAGGCATGTTCGGGTAGGTAACTAGCAGGGGTGGGCGGGCTGAACCTTAGGCCTGTTTGGGGCAATGCCAGGCGATAAGGTGATTACTCGGTATCTTATCTTCGAGCGTGACTAATTGGCCCAAATGAATGGGGCCAGGCCAGCAGTTGTGTCCGCTTGCCGGTCATGAATGGTGGGTGGGAGGCTTTTGTTAGTGGGTGGAGACGTGTGTAAAGCAGCCAATTTCTTGGGCGTGTTAGGACCGCGGACATTCTTGAGGTAGGTTCTAATTTCTCAACATTAAAAAGCCCCTCAATCGAGCTGCATATTGCAAGTGACTGAATATCAATTACTCAAGCATATCAATTAATGTTGTGTCATAGCGCTTAGAGCTTAAATATTTGTATCGTGGCGTAGAAGGGCTACCCATTACACAATTTAATGTACACTGTTTTGTTTGTGATTCATTTTACTTAAAATCAGTTTGTTATCAGTTATTACCTTAATGGATGTGGAAATAGTGATGGTGGGAATAGGAAAGACGACATTTTGCAACACAATTTGCAACTCATCCGTACGGAAAGTAAATGACAGACGATGGAAGCAGATTGTCGAGGGTTAGAACAAGTCAATTGAAGCTCAAACCGCCTCGTCGACGCTATGACAACCCGGAAATTGTGTGTTGTTTTCATACAAAAAATGCAGAGCAGAAGCCGAAGCTGAAAGGGTTGATCAGAGTGAAGCAGGACAGAGCAAGGCCTGAGCCATTCCCATCAGCAGAAGCTTAACCGAAGCAACAATCACATCCGCCGCTGTCATTCGGTTTGCCATTCAAACGACTCGACGCCAGAACATCATCATTATATGGGAGACTTGCCCATTGTCGTTGCAAATTCTGCCCTAGCTGCCGGTCAGCAACATGTAGTTGCTCCTGCTTACTGTAGATGTTCATGCTTTTGCTACCGCTGTTGCGGTTACCGGCGGCAACATGTGGCCGGCCATTGAACGATGCTCCAGTAAATGCTGGAGCCTCGCTGAACTGAATTTGCATGAGAGTTCATTAGTGAGCGCGGCTAACCGGGAAGGAAACTGGAGGAGAAGCAGCCGAGGAACCCTAATGAAAACTGCACAAGCGCATGACATGCGGAAAGCAGCTCGCTCGCTGACCGCAAATGAATTGCAATCAGAGACTAGAGAAGCCCCCTTGCACTGCACTGCTGATGTAGCTCCTACGCCCACCCAACCGCCACCACCACTTGTTGCTATGTCAACGAGCTACTGTTTATGTCTACTTGGCCGATGTTCTGGAGTTGTTTACTTGTTTATTCACAATCTACAGCCGTCGGAAAGACGAAATATGCCGCTACCAATCCGACAATCCGTTGGCAGCTGAAATTATTTGGAAAAGCCCGTACCACACCCCATTTGTGGCATTTATCGGGGCACTTGGACACTAATTAGAATGCTGCATATGGCGGGGCTTTTGAAGTGCTGGCACAAGTTGCGTAATTGCAGATTCAATTATGCATGTACTCGCTATTGTGCCTGGTGCACTGTCAAAGGGTCCAAGAGCCGGACGACCAACCCAGCCCATTCCAGCCCACTCCGCGACTTTTCCCCACACCGCCACATTAATTAAAGACTTCCGCTCCAAGGGAGCTTCTTTTGTGGTAATTGTTGTCTTGGTAAATGGCAAAGCCCTCGCACAGATAGCTGACCAAACAGCGAATGGCCCTGACGGTGGCTTTTCCGTCAGGCCAGGGGGGATGCGAGGGGTGCAGATGGCGAAAACTGGCCCTGGCGAGGTCAACGCACCCGGGGATGCAAATTACGTGCCCAGCCATCAACCCCTAGAGCTTAGAGCCATCGGTGGGACAAGACAAGTTTGCCCAACATAAAGCCATCACAGCCAGACAAGGTCGTTCGCAGATATCCGAGGGAGATTGAAAACATTAAAAATTTCTTATCGGTCCATTGGCATTCACTCAGTTGGCTAGGTGACCGCGTTTATGAGTTGTATTCCTTGGAATAGCAATTTCGTACAATCGAACAATCCCGGGGATGTTCGCTGTTGCTTAGATCTTGCTCAATGAAAACACTGCATCTATTAATATATAATGTGTTTTTGCCGCCCAAGTTACTACATGCGGAAGCCTGCCCTGGCACCCGGTCTGACTTGGCAGAATTTATTCAATTTCCCACGCACTTTGAACTATGACATTTGCAGTTTGCCCCAGCAGCCAAAAGTGGAGAAAATTCGGCTCAGGTATATTTTTCCGGAACCCACACAGAAAAAAACCTCAGCTGCCACCTCCTACATTTGGAATTGTGTTATTTTTCCATTTCCGAATTTTTCAAGCTAACTCAAGATAATGGTACATGACTTCATTGGGGGGAAAAGCGCGGGCGAAAGTGCGCGTAACAGGCTCATTTTCACAACACAGATAGATATTGCCTTTACCAGTGAATTATCCGAATTTACTACCTCTAGAGTTAAAATTGTGGACGCCACAGAACTTGGCGGTTATCGGGGGTTGGTAGCCGATTCTTAAAACAAACTTATGCTAAACTGGTATCACACAATTCTGAATATGCAAATATTTGTTCTTTATTTATTGTAGTCTCCGAAATCTAGGCGTTCATACGGAAGGACGGACATGGCAAGATCGACGCGGCTGTCGATGCCGATCCAGAATATATAATTTACGGAGCCGAACAAGTTTCCTTCTCCCTGTTACATACATTCGTACGAATTCAATATACCATTGTTATTTTTAAGAACCGGGTATGAAAACGAATTTAAAATACATTTTTTAACTAAAATTCTTAGAACTCTTTTGTTAAAAAGAAACAAATAAAAATGTTATTGTTTTTTGTACGAGTTGACAAATTATAGTTCTAAACTTTTAAAGGAAAAGATACCAAAAAGAAAATGTGGTGAAGGCATATAATTTATAAGTTCGATTCCATTCAATAGCGGATTGAAGTCACAATGGTTCTGTAATAACTCCTATAGTATAACCTTTTAAACTCCTATCAAATTTCAATTTGAAAAGTTTAATTCATTTTTCTCTGAAATAATCAACTCCAAGTGATCGTCAGAGCTTGGAAAACGATTCTTTTGAGAATATCTTTAGCAGCTTGGCGGGATTATTCGAAAAGCACTATATTTTTGGCATACTCGTTGCACAACCCCATAAGATCTTAGGTTCAATCGGGGAAATACCTTTTTTTATAAATAATTAGATAACTAGCTCAAACACAATTCGTGAATATCTTCAGGGTTCATGTGGCTGGATTTGAGGTACGAACCTTGGGCAGATCTCTGATGTGGTTGGCGTCCAGGAAGAGCTCCTCGAGGGTGCGCGAGTAGCGCAGGATCTCCTCCGGCACCTGCGGTAGCGAGCAGTGGCGCTTGTCCACGAACTCCACCTGCCGGTTGCAGCCCTTGAAGATTGGAATGCACTTGAACATGCTGCTGCTGGTCGAGCCCTTGGCCCGCTGCGGCTGCTGCTTCTTCTTGGACGTCGTCTTGCTGCTGTTTAGGGTCTCGGGGGGAGGGGGAAGTTTCCGGACGGGGACGGGAGCCGGGGCCGGGGCTGGGACTGGGGCGGGTTGGTTAGTTTTTGGTTCGTTAAATCGGAATTTCCTCTCCGATTCGTTAGCACTCGCACTCGCACTCGCACTTGCAGTTCAAATGGCACGGAACGTCCGCATCTGTTGCAAACAGCGAGCACAACAGACACGGAGTTGCACGCTTTGCTTCGGGCACTTTTTCCGTATGTTTTCAGCTTCTTATCGCACACGTTGCGCCCACATTTTGGCCACTGGACTGGACGCTGTAATTGATTGTGTTGGCCGGTTCGCGGCCGTTAAATTGGTTGTATTCCACACCCGACGCCCGTGCTTTACGTTGCGTCGCGTTACGTTACGTAGCGTGTTGGCGCGGTTACGGTCCCTCTTGCGGCGAAGCAGGCGCACAAAGAAACACGCGAAGAACACTGTGCCTTGCGCCTCTTCTTCTTTCGGCCTTGTCCTTGTTGTTGCCGTTTCTTTTTCTTTTGCCGTTTGGAGTTGCCAGAGCGAAGGAGAGGGAGAGAGATAGAAGGAGAGCGGCTCACGCACGAAATGCGCGCCTCGAAAACGAAATGAAATGAAATGGGAAAAATAATGAATAATAATCAATTCTAATTGGCATTGGTAACGCATTTCGTCACGTAGTTGGCAACGCATTTGTTGCGTCCTCTCTCTCCCTCCCTCTGCGGCTCCATCTCCGCGAACGGGCCTAGAATGGAGGAACCGCCGAGAAAACAGAAAAGCCAAGAGCGGCTCCCCAACAACAAAAGAGTAACAGAAAAGTGGAAAATTATTATTAAAGCGACACACCCAAACACGCACACACACACACACACACACACACAAACACACAGAAACACACACTGGCATACACGCAGGCATACAAGCCGGCACTCAAATTCCACAAATCCCCCGTTCCCCGCCTTTCTCTCTTACGCGGCGTCCACTGTGCCGCGGCGTATGTTTTGGAATTCGCAGGCTGCGCAACAACAAAGCCTTGTCTGAGGCGGCGAAAACCGAACGGAAAGCAAAAGCAACAGCAACAGCAACAGCGGGAACAAGAACAGGGCCGCGGTTCCGACACGTTCGATGGTTGCCCGACGAGGGCCCACTGTACGGGCGCACACACACACACACTCAACGAGCCCCGGCGGCTTTCCGCGCGACAGACGGAGTCGTTTGTGGGTCTACCTTTGTTTATGGATCCGCTCCGCCGAGTACAGGTCCGCTTGGCTCGAGGTGAAAAATTCGAATGTGCTGACCGGGGGTGAGTCGGTCAGAGCCTGTCCCGTTTGTCGGCACTCGGTCAGGTAGCGACTTTCGGGGCGCCGCCAGTGCCGAAGAGATGGGAAATACGAGAAGTTGGTCGGCACTCCGCTGCCCCCCCGGCCCCTTGATCAAAGCGTGCTGCCTCACAGAGAGAATGCGCGCACAGACTCGCTGTTATTAACAGCGCCTCTAACAGAGGCACAGTGCTACCCGACTCGACCACCTAGTATTATCCGCATTGCGCAGTCTGGCCCCACACTGTTGGGCGCGAGTTTTTGCAGAGTGTCTAGTATGAAGTCGGAAATTTTCTCCTAAATGGTACATTTTTTATGTTGCCAGACTAAGCCAGTAGTTTCCTCGATGGTCAATTTAAATTTTCCCGTAAATTGTGGACTGAGTGCTTATGATCCAGTGAGACTGAACTTAAATACTATGTTGCTTATTTATGCTTCTCTTATCTTATTGTGAAAAGCATTTAAAATTTAAATTTTCAATACACGCTAATAGGCGAATTTTTAAAAAGGTTTCGATATTGTAAATTGAATGTTTTTGTTTTCTTTGCTAAGAAGGGAGAACCTATCTTCGTTCACTTGTTAAAATGGAGACGGCTTAACAACACTACGTGTATACACGGAAAATACTCGTAAGCGTATCCTTATCAAGGTCTTTACCCTCACTTGCTTAGTATCCCACACTGCAGGTGATGACGGACATATATTCATTCGAAACTCATAAGAGTGAGGAGTGAGAAAATCTCGTTGTTTTGGAAGTCTAATTTTGAGAAACCTAGTTCTGTGAATTACTCGCATTACTTAATACCTCGATCTTATTTCAACATCCATAACGCGCGGTGCTACCATGACTATGTATCTTGTCGGATCTCGTTTAGCCAGGATCCGAAGAAGTTCTATAATTTCGTTTACACCAAATGCTACATAGGTCTAGTTTTCCAAACTCCTACCGGAGTCGAATCTTATATTTAATTACCACTCACTTGCTACACCTTTGTAGATCCGTAACATCTTACCAGTATGGATTTATAAACCGACGATCTGACACTAGAAATCCGTTCTCGGATTACATTTGATCCCCCCATGATCGGACATTTCAGTTTATATGTTTGTGGATGATCACAAGAAGGCATTTTCAACGGTGCATTCCTTCTTGTGACAGTTATTGTTCGACTTACATACTGTTACAAGTTTATAATCCGCAGGCTACTAGCCTGAACTATTTTGACGTTTTTGCGTTGCCAGAGTTGCCAGATCATGGGGGAAAAGAATCCTATATGACTTACATTTTAAGTCATTTTGATATGCACTATCATATATTACAATAAACATAGTTGAAGGTAATTTCATTAACCCATTGAGCCTGCGAAGGCATTAGTTCTTCCATTGATGAGGCTGCCTTCGCAGAACTCTGTCATGTAGTAGCTGACGCAAAACCTGCGAAATAAACGAAAAACAAAATAATTAACACACTGTTTTGAGTAATTGTTATCGACAATACTTTCTTTATACGTATATTGGTCGTTCTTTACAGTTGTATGAATGCGTACCGGGTTGTAAGCAAGAAACATTTTTTGGAGTTGTTCTGTAATACAGACTCTGGAGTGTTGGGGTGCCGCCATCACATCCAATATAAAAATTCGTCAGTTTTCGCAAACTTTATAATCATTTGTACCTTGTCTGTAGCTTTTACTATTAATGTCTCTAGCTTTTACCATTTTGGGGATAACGATTTTTTTTGCAAATACGAAGGCGGTAAGGGGCGTGGCAAAAATCCGGGAATGACATTACTAGCGTAATTGTTAAACTCGTAATTGAAATAGGTCTCAAGTTCTTATTTTGTGCAAATTATGGTCAAATATGACGAAGAAAAAACTGTTATATAAAAATTACGAAGGCGGAAAGGGGCGTGGCAAAAATTTAAAAACTCGATCTGCCTGCAATAATAACACACCATTTCCCAGAACGAAGTGTTCATTCATAGAGACAGACGGACAGATGGACAAGGCTAAATCGATTCGACTGTTGATGCTGATCAATAATATATATACTTTATGGGGTCAGAAACGTCTCCTTCTGCCTGTTACATACATTTGCACAAAGTTAATACTATTATACCATTTTTACCTTAAGGTACATGGTTTTAAAAGAAACGACGTACATGGTATCTCGTTGTCGAGATATCTCGACTACAGCGTCGACTTCAATCCGCCCGATTATCACATGTTGAAAACAGCTATACTGGTCTGTCTAAACAAGTGGTTTTCCGAAATGTTAAGAGTTAGTGTAGTCTTCTACACATTTGATTATATTTACAAGATGGTAAGAGCCATGCAAATGCATTTGGTTCAATTAAAATATACGCAGACCATGTACATGTTTTTGTAAAAATGTGTAAGCAGAAAACATTTTTTTTAATCATATTTCCCAATATTTCAGATATGCTTAGCGTTTATGTTTAATATATGTTTAATTTGCAAACATATGTTTGTGAAAAGTTTCATTAGAATTGGAGAATAAATAATAAAGTTTAAAACCAATTATAGTTGTACCTTTAAGAATCCTCATGGTGGTGGCGGGTAATGTGGTGGTAGGCAGTCCGGATGGCAGCGCGGGCAATCTTTCCCTTGATGCTAAAGTTCTCAATCGCAAAGTCGGAGCCCAGCTCGGAGTCCTCGATGGGGGTCATCTCGACGTTATCGCGACCAAATTCAACATGGAAGTGCCAGTGAGCCTGGGCACCGAGCACGGCAAAGACGGCCAAAAGGATGGGAACCTTGAACATTTTTAAAACTTAGTCTGGAATTGGATTGTTGAAACATCATTGCCCTTTGCTTTTATGTGAACGGCGGCAGCTGGTATTATGGTAGCATAATACCACAATATTTGTCCTTTACATATGAAACCAATCATCTCGGCTAGTGATACTGATCAAGAACTGATATACTTTGTGAGGTCGGAGATACCGCCTTCCGGCTGTTACGTACATTTAAATAAACTTAAGATACCATTTTTACCTTAGATGCATGGTATAAACACGTTTTCTTTAAGAAAGACTTATTCTACAACTTACGAGCATGGATTTGACTGCTCCGAACTATTTCGACCCGTATAGTATAGTTCCTGAAACCAATTGTTGGGAAATGATTTGAAAAAAAATCAAAAAACAAATGGTGAAGGCAAAATTTAATGTAACATACGCAGTAAAATTAGGAAGTGTAAAATGAGCACCGATGTAAAATCCTAGAGTTTGACGAATACTAATTTTAAACGAATCGTCCACTTTTTTATATGTAGCTAGGATCAATTATCGATTTTATTGTCGAATCTACAAATTGTAACTATTTTAATTATCTGCAACTGGTATTTCTTATCGATTTTGAAAGAGTGCGCAGAGGTCAGGTAACTTCTGCAATTTATTAAAATAATTACATTTTAATACCAAATTTAATTCTTTCCGCCGGACTTTTCTGCTTTACTGCTTAAGACATTATGGAATCATAAGGTATTAGGCCAGCGGCAAACTATATAAAAAGCACAGGGCAATAGTGTTTCACCAGTCCAATTCCAGACTACGTTTTGAAAATGTTCAAAGTTCTCATTCTTTTGGCCGTCTTTGCCGTGCTCGGTGCCCAGGCTCACCATTGGCACTTTAAGGTTGAATTTGGTCGCGACAACGTCGAGATGACCCCCATTGAGGACTCCGAGCTGGGCTCCGACTTGGGAATTGAGAACTTTAGCATCGAGGGAAAGATTGCCCGTGCTGCCATCCGCGGTGCCTTCCACCTCTTCACCCGCCACCACCACCATGAGGATTCTAAAAATTAAATCTAAAAATTAAACCGCTCAAAAGGAAATAAAAAAACACTGCTTTTATTAATACTTTCACATTTTTTGAAGCATTCAAAATGTACGATTAATGCTTTAATTAAAACGACAGTTTTCCTCTGAGCCATTCCATTATACGAGTATATAGTACATCGTTTTGGTTAGGTAATTATAAATTTAAACTGTTGGCTACCAAGCATAAGGCTAGATTATTTTTGGGTTTCCAGGGTTTTGTATGGCTTTGTATAATAAACTGGTCTCGGATTTATCGGCCAAGATCTCGAGTATTTTCAGTCCAAGTAGCTGGTATTTCGCTTAAATGTGCTTTTTATACCATGTACCTTAAGGTACAAATGGTATATTAACTTTGTGCAAATGTATGTAACAGGCAGAAGGAGACATCTCCGAGCCCATAAAGTATATTTATTCTTGATCAGCGTCAACAGCCGAGTCGATATAGCCATGTCCGTCTGTCCGTCCGTCCGTCCGTCCGTCCGTCCGTCTGTCTGTATGTATGAACACCTCGTTCTCGGAGATGGTAAGAGATAGAGGTCTAATTCTTTTTGCTTTTGGTGTGTTATTGACATACCATCTACCTCTCTTGCCGTTGTCGTGGGTGGGTAAAACTTTAATTGGCCATATCTTCTATATTTATTGTCCGATCTGAACGTAATTTTGCATGAACGTGTTTGGCGATCACTTAGCTTAAAAAAAAAACTAAAATTATGTCTGTAGCTTTTACCATTCTGGAGATATCGATTTTTTTGCGAATACGAGGGCGGAAAGGGGCGTGGCAAAAATCTGGAAATGAAATGATCTGCATAATAATTAAACGGCCCTAATGCAAATAGAAACAGGGGTCTAGCTTTTATTTTGACCAAGTTATCGAAGAAAATACAGTTTTATGCAAATTACGAAGGCGGAAAGGGGCGTTGAAATAAACTCGACCTGCGTACATATATAACGAACCTAAAGCAAAAAGAATTACACCTCTAGCTCTTACCATCTCCGAGAACGACGTGTTCATACATACAGACGGACAGACAGACAGACAGACGGACATGGCTAGATCGACTCGGCTGTTGATGCTGATCAAGACTATATATACTTTATAGGGTCGGAAACGCTTCCTTCTCCCTGTTACATACTTTGCACAAACTTAAATACCATTTGTACCTTAAGGTACATGGTATAAAAATAAAAACAAAGAAATGGTTTATAAAGAAAAGAGGTACATGGTATCTGATTGTCGAGAAATATCGACTACAGCGTTCCTACTTGTTTGATTCTGGAGGTGGGGTGATTGGGGATTCCCATGGACATTAGATTTTGAAATCCGAGGGGCCGATTTTGAAATCCAGAACTGATTCGATTTTAACGATACCAAACTATTCCTAGTTGAGATTGCGATTTCCCATCATTAGCGTGAAATTCTCGCCGTGAACCCTTTTTAACCTCTTTACAGGGGAAAAAAATCCACTAGACTTCAACTGATATACCAAGTCTAGATATGCTCACTGGATTATTGGATGATGACCTATTGTCACATTAGCGGATGCAGGTTTGAAATATAGAACTCCTAGTGAATCACAATGGCCCATCTCGAAGAAAAAGTGCAGGACAGATTGGCACCAGCAATCTGTGTACCAGCAAAATCGGATATTGTACTGGAAACTATTAATCCTAGCAGTCCACTGTATCCCAAGAGTGATGAACATGGCTATCGTATGTAAAGACTCCACCCCACTCCGATTCTATTGCATCCTCAATTGCCTTGCAGTTGTCCAGCGGCGATGCCATTTTGGATGCTAACCCCAAAGCTAGGGCACCACCTGAACAGAAAAAAATCGCCATCCAGCAAGTCCTTCGGGGGTATATCGATCGCAAGCCGTGTTCTTTTTCAGCAGGTCCCTTACAATATATAATAAATTTTTTATAATTTTAGAAATTGTCTATGATTTGTAAAAGTCAAAAAAACCTAAACATGCTTTAGAAAATCTAAATAATAGCCATTCAATAATTACTTATAACAGTGTTTTTATTAATCCGTTTTCAGTGGTTTTATTTTAGAAGAAGTTTTAAGAATCCTCATGGTGGTGGCGGGTGATGTGGTGGTAGGCAGCACGGATGGCAGCGCGGGCAATCTTTCCCTTGATGCTAAAGTTCTCAATCGCCAAGTCAGAGCCCAGCTCGGAGTCCTCGATGGGGGTCATCTCGACGTTATCGCGACCAAATTCAACATGGAAGTGCCAGTGAGCCTGGGCACCGAGCACGGCAAAGACGGCCAAAAGGATGAGAACCTTGAACATTTTTAAAACTTAGTCTGGAATCGGACTGGTGAAACATTATTGCCCTGAGCTTTTTATATAGTCGTCAGCTGGCTAATTATCTAACAATTCGATAATATGTACCGGAAAAAGATTTTATTATATGAAAGAATCAAAGCAAGCAATTCCGGTCGAATTAAAACAAGTAAGAACGATTATAGTCGAGAGTCTCGACTATAAATACCGTTCTAAGTTTTCAACTTATTCTTGGTACGTTATAATAGCATTGAAATTGTGGGTGCAACAATTTATTGTTATTTGGGTGTGGAGGTGTGTGTTTAAGAGAAGTGCGCGGCATGTTTCTATGGAGAAGCTTGTTAGCGCAACACATTTTTATAATTTGTAATTTGCATTCTTACATTCATTCGTACAAATTCAATATATCCTTGTTCTTTTTAAGAACCGGGAATAAAAGAAATATCAATATATATACGAGTATACGTTAAATAAAATCAGAAGTTTTGATAACAAATAACATCGGAGGAAGCTGTTATTAATGGCTATTTCTTTAAGACTTCTATAGATATGTCGCAGCAACTTCCGCTTTTATTTGATATTACATTATAATTATATTTCATATTTATTCGTTCAGACTTAGTTACTTATGTATCAGCAAATGTAAAACCTTCGTCCGGCACATTTTATCTAATAAGATAATTGCCAGCTGCCGCCGACCATATAAAAGCTTAGAGCAATAGTGTCCCACCAGTCCAATTCCAGACTAAGTTTTAAAAATGTTCAAGGTTCTCATCCTTTTGGCCGTCTTTGCCGTGCTCGGTGCTCAGGCTCACTGGCACTTCCATGTTGAATTTGGCCGCGATAACGTCGAGATGACCCCCATCGAGGACTCCGAGCTGGGCTCCGACATGGCGATTGAGAACTTTAGCATCAAGGGAAAGATTGCCCGCGCTGCCATCCGCGCTGCCTACCACCACATCACCCGCCACCACCATGAGGATTCTTAAAACTTCTAACAATAAACTGCCTTAATATAAAAAAGAAAAACACTTTATGAAGTATTTTTTTTATCGTTTTTAGTTACTGGGATATCATGTTTACGTGTTAATTTGACTTTCCATTTCATTTATACATATAAGTATTTTTAATGCCATGTACCTTAAGGTACAAATGGTACATTATGTTGTGATCTGTACGCAGATCAATTTTATTTCAATTTTTTTCCACGCTATATGCATAAAACTGTATTTGATTTGATATATTTGACCATAACTTGTACGAAATAAAATCTAGAGACATATTTATTATACCATATACCATAAGGTACACATGGTATGTTTTGTTTGTAAACAAGAGAGGAACATGGTATCCCGTATCCGAAAAATCTCGACTAGAGCGTATCTATAACTGGACTAGGTAGTTATAGTTCCACACTAATTTTATGCGGAAAAACTACCCAATGGTTAGAGCATCTGTCTACAAATCAAGAGGATTAAAGGTTTAATTACCTGATTTTGGTTTCCAATATATACATAAGAAATCGGACGTTGTCAATTCAGATGTCAAATCCAGATGTCATCAGGTGGCAGACCCTCTACTGGGATCAGTCACATACGGTCAAACATCAGGACGATCGAAAACAAACCGATTAAGAAAACTAGTACAAGAACAAGAAGTAGGAACGAAGGACAATTTTCGACAGATTTAATTTTCACGTGTCCATTCCCGGTCTCGAATTTATGCTCCAAGAATAAGATTCTTTGTTATTCATGACTTGGGATATTTTGATCATGTATGTTGGGTTACTTGCAAAACCCCGATGTCTTCTGTAAATTTCATTTATAACGACAATTATCACATGTTGAAAACAGCTGTACTGGTCTGTATAAACAAGTGGTTTTCCGAAATGTTAAGAGTTAGTGTAGTCTTCTACACATTTGATTATATTTACCAGCCACGCAAATGCATTTGGTCCATTTTAAAGAGGAAAAGCTCTTTGACTACAAAGTAGGACTATAACCATCAAATACCGAATTAGACTATCTATTCTTCGGTTTCATCGGTTTCTTCCTCCGTTTGTGCATCCATCCTTATCTCCACCGCAACATCCGTGTTTATATCCTTGCATCCAATCTACAATAAGCCACAAAGCTTAGGAGTGTATGCAACAGTAGTTTTTAGTTAAAAATATCGATATACTCTTAATGCGAAAATTGTAAAATCAAATAAAACAAGATTTTTATTGTTTCGTTTTCAGTGGTTTTATTTTAGAAGAAGCTTTAAGAATCCTCATGGTGGTGGCGGGTGATGTGGTGGTAGGCAGCGCGGATGGCAGCGCGGGCAATCTTTCCCTTGATGCTAAAGTTCTCAATCGCCAAGTCGGAGCCCAGCTCGGAGTCCTCGATGGGGGTCATCTCGACGTTATCGCGACCAAATTCAACATGGAAGTGCCAGTGGTGAGCCTGGGCACCGAGCACGGCAAAGACGGCCAAAAGGATGAGAACCTTGAACATTTTTAAAACTTAGTCTGGAATTGGACTGGTGAAACACTATTGCGTTGAGCTTTTTATATAGTCGGCAGCTGCCTGTTTATGTAATGAATAAGTATGTGCCGGAAAAAGGCTTTATAGTAACAAAATAACAAGTCCGGGCGAATTAAAACAAGTTGAAACGCTGTAGTCGAGATTTATCGACAACGACATACCATCTACCTTTCTTGTAGTTGCCGTGGGAGGGAATGGGTAAAACTTTAGTTTACATACATTGCCCAAAGTAAATATACGATTTGTACCTTAGGGTACATGGTATAAAAACTTCTTTTGAATTAATAGCAACTTCCGCTTTGATTTGAAATAATTACATTTTAATCCTATTTCATATTGATTCGGTCGGATTTACTTACTTAGGTATCTGCAACTGTAACACCTTCGTCCGGCATATTTTATCTATTAAGATAATTTATCAGCTGCCGCCGACCATATAAAAGCAAAGCGCAATGATATTTCACTAGTCCAACTCCAGACTAAGTTTTAAAAATGTTCAAGGTTCTCATCCTTTTGGCCGTCTTTGCCGTGCTCGGTGCTCAGGCTCACTGGCACTTCCATGTTGAATTTGGCCGCGATAACGTCGAGATGACCCCCATCGAGGACTCCGAGCTGGGCTCCGACTTGGCGATTGAGAACTTTAGCATCAAGGGAAAGATTGCTCGCGCTGCCATCCGCGCTGCCTACCACCACATCACCCGCCACCACCATGAGGATTCTTAAGACTTCTTAAATGGAACCGCTCAAAACGAAATAATAAAAACCCTGTTTCAAGCTGAAAATAGGTGCACCTACTTGATTTTCAAATTTTTACATTACGAGTATATAGATATTTTTTTACGAAAAACTACTGTTTTATAGGCCCCTAAACTTTGTAGACAAGTAAAAACGCTGTAGGTGAGATTTCTCGACAACGAGATACCATGTAACATATATTTGACTTGTTACCTCTCTTGCCACGGCATGCCGTTGCCGTGGAAACGGGTGGGTAAAATTTAATTGGTCATATCTTCTATACTCATTGTCCGATCTCGACGTAATCGACATACACGTGTTTGACGATCAGCGCACTTAGCGAATAAAAAGGCGTAAAGGGGCGTGGCGAAATTCCAAGAATGACATTATTTGCCTACTACTATTAAACGGACATAATGCAAAAATAAATAGGTCTGTACCTCTTATTTTGTGCAAGTTATCGCAAATGACAAAAATGACAAAGCTTCTCCATAGAAACATGGCGCGCACTTCTCTACACACACACGCCTCCAAACACCAAATTACGAAAATTTGTTGCGACCAATATTTCAACTTCGATAATAAACCGCTCTTGCACATACATACATATGTACCTTAGTTTATACCGTATAGAACCCACACAAATGCACTATGAAAGATCGTCATAGACGAAAAGTAAAGTACAATATATTAAGCTACACGGTATAAAAAGGGCAATAAGAGCAAAAAAAAACAAATGATAATACAAATATGTTTAATTTATGGTACTCTCTAGTCTATCCCCGGCACTAGAGCCGTACGTTACACGTATGCGACCCGCGGTCAGTTGGGCGGGAGGTGGGAAATTTCGCGTTAGACAATGGGGCCGCGCGAAAAAAAAAGTCGTTAGTCGTTTGTTGGTTTTTACTTTTATTTAAACGAGTTGGCGGAAGTCTTCATCAATCTCGGGAATGTCCAGCCAGTCCAATCCCAACTTCTCAGAGCTGAAGTCCAAGTCCTCATCGGAGATGTTCTCGGCGTCCAGAAGGAGCGCGGCCTTCTTGACGACCTTGCCGACGAGCACGGCCTTCTTGACGACCTTGCCGATGATGTGGAAGATCTTCTTCCTGCGAGCCACGCGCTTGGCGTGCTTAACTGCCTCCTCGGCCTTCTTGGCGGCCTCTTCTTCACTCTTGGCCACCTCATCGGCCTGGTTAGCTGCCTCTTTGGCTTCCTGAGCGGCTAGTTCGGCATTCTTGGCAGCGATCTCGGCGGGGGACAGGGTTGTGGTCGTGGGTGGGCTGGTCACTTGCACCTCGTGTCGATGGTGGTGGTGGTGGGCTTCGCTGATCACCACAGCGCAAAGGACGGCAAACAGGATCACGAACTTCGACATTTTGGTTGTAACACTGGGAGTGAAGTGGTGATAGGCACTTCCTAGGCACCCTTTATATGCTTTAAGCCCAACAAGAAACCTGCACCAACCAGCAACGAAAGATTCGTTTGTAAGCACTACCGAATAACTTATTTGGTCAGTAGGATTACGATTGCGACTATCAGCTACTTCATTTTTTTAAACTGGTTAGCATTAAAAAATACAGCAGACTTATGAAATTTGTTTATCTTATCATTTAAGTTTGAAAATAATTTAACTGATAAGAGAAAACTGTGCAATATTTTCGCTTCATATTTAAATTGATTCTTAAAAACCTTTTCAAAAAATTATACCAATAGTGATTGCGTGAGAATATTTTATATGTATGTGTAATACATATATTTTATATTAACCAATCAAGTTAAAGAATTTAATTTTAATACCATGTACCTTAAGGTACAAATGGTATATTAACTTTGTGCAAATATGTGTAACAGGCAAAACGAGACATCTATTATTAATCAGCATCAACAACCGAGTCGATATAGCCATGTCCGTCTGTCTGTTTGTCTGTATGTGAGAACACCTTGTTCTCGGAGATGGTAAGAGCTCGAGGTCTAGTTCTTTTTGCCTTTAGTGTGTTATTATTGCAGGCAGATCAAGTTTATTTCAAATTTTTGCCCCGCCCCTTTCCGCCTTCGTAATTTGCATAAAACTGAATGTTCTTCAAGAATATATATACTTTATGGGGTCGGAGATGTCTGCTTCTAGCTGTTACATACATTTGCACAAAGTTAATATACATACCATTTGTACCTTAAGGTACATGGTATAAAAAGGTGCCCTATTCTGATTAACCAAAAATATCAAATGTTTAGTGTAAGAGACAAATGTTAACGCAAAATTAGAAATCGAGGACAAAATTTTGTTAAATGAATCCAAGCGAAGAAAAGGGTATGATCTCTAGTCGAGAATATTAATATGTATTGGAAAGCCCCTGTTATAATATATAACTTCTATGAATTTAGTATACAATTTTCCACATTGAGAATAGGTGATACCGCTTAAGATAGTAGGACCTATAAGGATGCAGTTACTTTTTCACTATAGAAATATAAGTTTCTTGTAAGAAGAATAAAATTCTTTAAATTGTTATTTAGACGGAGATATTGTGCAATAGAAAATTGTGCAATATAAATGTGACAAAGCAGATTTAAAAATTTGCCGCCAACCTATTTTCAAATTTTCTCTAATTTAGTGTTGCAAAACGTGGTAAAGTGTAATAAGGCGGCGCTTGGTGTAGTTCAGGGCTTCTGCCACCAAACGCTAGATGGGGCTAACATGTAAAATAACTAGAATTCTTTTACGTGCTCTTATACCAAGTCTTCGCTAGAGCATATTCTCTTTCTCTGCCCAGTTCTTATTATGAAAGTACAGCGACACATGAATGCACCGATCTTCACATCGCTGGGAGAAATAGGAAAACTAGACCCGAGCAGGCTTCTGGCATTCGCGGAAGATTGTGAAAATGTATGCAAATGTATGTAACAGATATAAGACAAAAGGAATAGCATGCATAATAGCTCTTACCAACTCAAAAATACGGACGGAGATGGCTACGTTGCCTCGGCTGTTAATGTTGATTATGAATACATATACTTTATGGGGTCGGGAAAGCTTCCATACTATATATGTATATCTATACTATATATCAAAATGAATGGAATCATGTATATCCGCTATAGAATCGTAAACGGCTGATTTTGATGAAACTTTTTGTACGTGTTCTATGGGCTCCGCGCGTGTTCAGAGGAAAATAAACGAGGAAAATTCGTGTAATTTAAAATAAGGGAAATTAATTGAAGTCTTGGAAAATTGATTACAGTTGGCAGCTCTTGCTCTCAACAGCTTAGGGAGTATGTGGAAACTCTAGAAACTCTCTGACCAGATTTCTTCATTTAAGTATTTAGTTTTCTTTTATTTTTTGTATTTTTTTTAACGGACGAACGCATTTGCTTCGAATATGCACACAAAGCTAAATGCAATTGGCCGATATACACGTCAAGGGCAAGCGAAAAGGGTATTTCGGTCCTCAGAATCGGACGAGCTACGAGCATTAAGGCTAGAAAGTCTTCGGGTGCATGGCGCTGAGACCCGTTCGTCTGAATCACCTGAACGGCGGGAAGTAAGGTTAGAAAGTTATCGAGTACGTGATGCTCAGGTCCTTTCGTCTGCGACACATGAACAACGTCTGCGACACATGAAAGTCGCCGACAAAATGTTCGAGCAAGAGTGGTTCGATCAAGACGAAAAGTACGCATTGATTGAAATTTTAAATCTTGCTGCATTCCATTAACATCGGTAAAATTGACTAAAGTCTTCATCCAGGTGTCGCCATTGAAAAAATGGATAACATTTGCACGGCTTGCAGCACATTAAAATTGAAGAACGAAACGCCAGGGATGTGTTGCGCCATTTAAAAAGTCAGGTGGTAAATGTAATTCTGGTAACATTTACCACCTGAACCACTCTTATCGTAGCTTTCAGGCGATCTCAAACGATCCGTAAATACAATTAATGTTTTTAAATTACATCGTAACGCAACGAACATCGTGTGCCAAATTTAATGCCAACATTCAAAATCCAAGGACAAATTTATCATCGTGTTGGATCTCTTCTGCCATTACCGGATGAAAGTCACAAGTTTCTTAAAATTTATTTCATGGTACATAAGCCTTAGAAGACTACGAGTATGTCAGGCTTTAAAAGCAGAGCGAAGCGAGGCGGGCGCGCTAGTAAGATATAATACTAATTTGCGCTGATAATACTAATTTGCGCCCTGGTATATTAGAAACGACGGCCTAGCAAGTGGTCTCCACATTCCCTCCATCAGAGAACAGATCAACCGACACACGAGTCGTTATAAGTAACGAACGCCTCACAGCTCACCGCAACCACCTTGCGCGTCTCTAGCCAATCAAACTACGTGAAGAGGGCTGAAGCGGAGAAACCCCGGCGATCTCTGGACAAGAGAACGCAATGTTTCTTGAGACCTGAAACAGTAATTTTTACTGTCCGCGAACTATAAAATTTGTTAAACAGGTGATTTCCTGTTAATGTATACATGTTATTGTTCTTTATTATGCTCAAGGTATTATAGCCATTAGGTCGGCTGATCGACGTGAATAAAATTCAAAAGTTATACCAAAATCTAGATTCACGCCGATGTGGCAATCCCTTTACTCCATTGAGGTTTTGTGATTTCTGTATAAATTTTCTATTTTGAACCTCAATTGCAATCGCGCCCATTTGGCAAGTAACTTTCCAGTGTTTTCATCTAATATTCGTATATTTTATATGAATTTCTTTATGGGCCAAGACAAGCAAACGATTTCAAGGGACAAACAATGCGGAGAAGAAAAATAATAAAACCGGCAAGTGAAACTTTTGGGGCTGTTGTGGCTGTCGTTGCAGGTTTCTGTTTGTGCAGTTTTTCTCCTCTCTGTTGCTGTTATTGTTGTTGATGTAGGCGTTGTTGCTTTTGTTGCAGGTTGCCATTGCCGGTTGCAAGTGCCACTGACAAACACAGCTGTCGAGTGCGGCGCTTAAATGGCAAGTAAACTGCAGCCGAGCGTTTGCTTTGCTAATTTTGCAGGCCGCCTTCGGTGCCTCTTCAGTGCCACGCTCCTCCCCCGACAATTGTGTGGGCGTGGGGCAGCTACAACAAGGTGCTAGGCGGGCAACCAGGGCGTGGCTGTGCACTTGCTGCTTATTATTTGCACTCCGGCAAGGCCAACAGCATAATAAATTGGAGGCGCGGGGCTAAGGACTCGCAAGCGCCGGCCGGGGTGAATCGGAAAATCTTTTATTCATGAGAAAGCCACGCCTCCCAGCCCCGCTGCTGCCAAGCTGCGTCCATAAAAATTGCACAATTTGAAACGCCTCCTTCCACTCGCTTAGTCTGAGACGTATGTATGTCCAAAAAAAAAGGAGTGAGCGTAAAAAAAGAAATTTACGCGCCTCGGGCGGCTCTCTCAAGGATTTCGGCAATGGCTCTCCTGGCTGCGTCCCGCAGCCTCCTGCCACTTTCCCCCGGAAGGCTGCAGGAGATAGTTGCATAAATCATAAAAACCGCGCTTGTTGTTGGCCTTGCTCCTTCGACGTTGCTCTCTCGAATCCTTCGGAGAAGGACTTTACGACACTTAAGCCGCGACAGTGGGATGGGCAATGGGTGTGAGAGTGTCTCCAAATGTCTGAATTTGATTGCACGGCCACAATACAGCCGGCCGAAAAGTGCCAACGCCTTCACTACCTCGCATGAAACGGGTTAAACTCCCTACGAAATACTTCTCGCTTTTATTTATGAAGGTCTAAAGGTTTGCAGGACCTGACTGTTGCCTGCGAAGCGTTACTAGATTCTGGGCTGCGCATTTTGGAGTAGGAATATAAGGAAAAGTAATGCCTATATGACGGTGGCAACCGGTTAGCAAGCAATACAAAATACTAACTTAAAAAGTCTGCAATATTTATGTTTATAGGGAATCTTGAATATGTGATCTAAGATTTTCTTCGATAAGAAAAAAACATAATTGTCACAAAATAAAAAGGTATTTGTCAATAATCTAAAATTAATATAGAAGAATGTGTCAAGATAGGTATATTTCTTTCTATTTTAATGTAATAGGTGTTTTTACAAGAAAAAAACCATGTAGACAGGCTGTGAACGATTTTTCTCTGCATCGAGATTCTTGTACTTATAAACATATTCGAGGGCTGCCTTTTATATTTCCTGATTAGAGAACAAAAACAAATTTTAATTATGAAAATAAAAACTTTATTGGTATTTTTTGAGCATTTCTTTCGATCAATCAGCGCGAGCCTTTTTTCGAGCGTTTGACAAATTCTGTTGGATCTTTGGATACCAATGTTGTCCCAATTAATTTTACAATTGGTCACATGAGGATCTAGCAATATTAGCTCGCGCACAGCATCAATGGTTTTCGGAACACTACCGGATTTTAAACGACCCTAATGCAGAGATAGTCAAAGTTTAGAGTTTTAAAAAATTATCGCAGGAAATTATCGCACGGTCCATTTTGGGGCCGATATGAATAGCAGTTGTACATCAAAACGTATTACCTAAAAATATTTCCACATTACAACAGTAGGTTAGCCGAATCCGAAAACTTTAAAGGCAGCCCTCGTATACCTATCACATACATCTTATGATGTTTGCCAAGGCATAAACGGGGGAGTAAAACTTTAACTTTAACTTAATTACATATTGCCCGATGTTTATGAAAAGGAACGAGTTAGTCAAACAATTTTTTTAGTTATGGGGACAGAACGAGATGCTTATCGAGAATATATTTTGTTTACTCTGTTGAAATTGATAAATTTGCATTCTAGATTAGAGATCTCGTGCACTTCGATAACTCCTAAAAAATAAGTTTTGGAGTTAAGGTTTAGAGTCATTGACAGCAAACTGGCACCTTCGAAAAATTGCTGAGCCAATGCCTCCAAAACCTAACCATCGCCGCGCGGGGGGTCAGGCGAAAGCCACGCACTTAATTTATGACTCAACGTGCAATAATTCAAAGTCATAGGCCTCCAGAGGCTGTTCACGGAACAGTCGACCACTCATTTGCTCAAGGGGCTTGCCGTGGCCCAAGAATCCGGCGAGCGATGGTGTGGATGGCGGCCAACACCTCGCCGAGCAAATGGACAGGCTGCGGCTAAGGAATTTTTAATTAAAATATTAAAGCATTGGCTGGAAGGTGTTTTTAATCTTGAAAATTGTTTTAATTGTTATTTAGGATTTGTTGCTGATGGCGAAGCAGGGCTGTTGTTGTTTTAGCTGTTGGCGGTGTTGTTTGTGGTGCAATTTATGCGCGCCTAATTAGAGCAGACAACGACGGTGTCAGAGGTTCTTGCTGTAAGTCTGCTGAGGCCGCTGTTGTTACTGGCTCTTCTGGTTTTCATTTTTATTTTTTTCCACCTATTTTCATTTTTTGTGCTGTTTTTGTTTTGTTTTTGTTGCGCTGCCTTATACAAAGCCGCTTCATAATTACCATATTTTCAAATTACCATTGGCCAAGTGCGTCCGGGCCGCGGCCATGGCCGCCATTTTCCTTTGGCCCCACGGCCATAAAAGCTAATTGTATGCGTGCGTGGCTCAGAGGAGCTGGGGCCGACTCCTGGGCAGTACTGGATGGTGGCGCGGGCTCGTGCGTCCGTTCGTTCGTTCGCCGGCTCTTGCTGTAAGGTAAATCCTTGGCCTGTTGTTGCCCGGTGATTTATATTTAATTGTTGTCATTATGGTCATCAAAACCGTGTGAAGTCCCGTAGCCCTGGGGGAAAGCCCGAACGCATTGCTCCTCGCTGGAGTGGATGCGGATGATGGAGTGCCTCAGCTGCTTCCAGGAAATTCCTCGAGTGCGCCCTGGGTCAAAGCGCGCTGACAGATGTCTAATTGTTGGCCACGTTCGCCGGTGGGTCTAGCCGGGTTCTGGTGATATGATAGCGGCTCTAAGAGCACCACTCTCTTTGTAGTTTTCGAAGAGCAAGCCGGTAAAGAAAAGTGATGGAAAATGGAACACGTCTCTGCTGTGGCGCATGCCTTGTTTGCGTTTCATTCCGTTAGTGCTCGGGTGGGAAAGCCTCTGGGTCCCCATCCGTTTTAGTAGCAACCCGTTGACGGCTCCAGTTGGATGGGAAAATGTTTGGCCACAGCGCAAATGAAATCATATGAATGTTTAAGTTCGTTAGGCTTAATGGAATTAAATTCGGCTTTGATTGGGTCTTGGCCGATTTGTTCTCTCGCACGGGACAGACGGCGGCGGCCGAGTAACACAAACATAATTGAATGGATGTGGATTTGATTATGCAATCGGGCGGCCGGCCTCAAGTCAATTTGCCGGTGGCGACGGCATCAGTTCATCAGCGGCGCACTATGTGGTGCTATAAATATTTTTAATTATTCATAAAATAAAGCGAGCACTTATTTGCCTGATTAATACAATTTTCCATGTCCAATTTCCTCTCGTCCATCTCCTTTTTGTTGCATTTTCACTCTCATCGCCCTGCATTGACACAAATTAAATTAAAACCCGTTTTTATGCCGTGTCGGGCGGTGGGTGTCCAGGATGTGATGCGAAAATTGAAAACGTCAACACGAACAGCGCCAGCTATATTCATTAGTTGCATTAATTTAATATGAAATTTCTTTTCCCATTTGTTATGTTATGAATATCATGCCGCTTATGCCGTCTCACTCCTTCAGTAAGCGGTTGTATGTTAAATTGATTATTAATTTAAATGCGTTTATGGGGGTTTATGAGTAGTTTTACTCTTTCGTGGAATAAAAGTGCACACAAAAGTGTGGCCACCATTTAAGCCAAGCGCCAATGGCCCCCATTCCTGCTAATCGCAATTTTAATAAATTGTCAATTAAAATTGTGCGATTTTAATTGAATACTTTTTTGATCCCCCAAGTTATTCGCATTGATAGAATATTTAAAAAATTTGTCCGCGCGATTACCTGGTTAACGTATTGAAACGTTAACATGACAATCGGTAGAATGACGGCAGGTAATGTAATTTCCTTACTCCAACAGTTTCAGCAGCTCTTGCAAATTAGCCAAGCGAAAAAATAGTAAACACAAAAGAGTGAGGGTTGAAAAAACACACAAGTTTTTGCCAGGTTAGGGACGGTGGCCCATTTTCTCACGAATGGAAATGGGGAAAACAAATTACTTCGGTTTGTTTGTTTTGCCAAAAAATATTTTCCCATTTACGTTTTCCGGGGCCTAGACAAAAGCGCCTCTGGCCCACAAATAGGGCTTCGTCATTTGCAAATTCGACAGTTTTCTGTAAGCGTATCAAATCAAGGCATAAACAGAAGCACACATCCACCGGAGCGCGCAGGTAGGGTAAATAGACGGGCTCTCGTAAACGGCAGCCGCCCACGAGGGTATCTAAAATTGAACCGGCTGCCCCCGGCCTCCCCGCTAAATTCGGGCTTGGAAATAAAATATCTCTCATTAAATGATGACAGGATCAAATATGGAAAACACGCCAGCGGCCAGATATCATCCGCCAAGGACGGCTACTGTTAACAATCGCCGGGCGGTGACTTGGCTTCCTTGGTGAACGACCTGGCCTGGGTATTAATTACAGCGGTTTAAGTACGATTCCAGCGTCTGCTGGAACAAAGGTGCTGCTGCGCCGAGTGGAGGATGGGCCATCCGGGAATGTGCCGGAGCTAAACAAATATTTAAGTTGATTGGGTGGGCCGCACAGCGAACAGCTTACAGCTAACAGCAAATGCAAAAAGTTTCCACTCAAGGAGTTCACCAAATTCGCATAAATTCAATGCGTGCCAGGGCAGCCGTGAACTTTTTAATGTATTTTAAAACACTTTCCACTAAACATTTTAAGCAAACGGCCCGGCTCCTTCGTAGCCGTTTTCGTTTTGCTTTGGTCTCCTTAGCAGTCGCAAGTTGACTTCCTGTGCGAGCGGGACAAAGTTTTGCCCTGCTCGGAGCTGCAGCAAGATCCCACGGAGGCTGAAATCAAGTATTTCATTTTGGATTCAACTGCTGTCCGGGCAGTGCAACAACTAAATGGGCCAGGCCCCGGAAAGTAATTCAACTTTGCTTACTAGCCCGAAGCGGGATATACTCTTTCCAGCGAGAAATGGACCTGCGAAAATACCTCAACTTCATTGTCTTGTTTTATTATTTTGTTAACACAAAGGTAGCCATAGGTGTCGAGACCCGAACGATTCAGAGTTGTGAAGTGGTATTGCTCCGAAAATTGTGATTTTTAAGCCGAAATATTTCACTCCTGCTTTAAAAAGGAAATTTAACTTTCGTGGAGCGGCCAGCAGTTGCAACATAAACCGAAGCAGCGCCAGCACCATCAACGTGGTAATAACAATGCGAGGAATAAGAAAAAGTTCTTGAGCAGTTTTCGGTAAGCCCGGCCCCGGCACTCGAGCCCTCCCTCTCCTGTCAGCTGCCAGCTGAGTTCCGAGCAAGTTTTGCCTCACTGAAAATATATAAACTCCATTTCGGAGGCCAGGTCAGTAGTGTGTCAATGTTTGTTTTATGTGCGTAGCAAAAGATGCAGTGCTCTACCCCCATCAGCAGACATCGCCCATCAGAATGTGTCCCCCGGATCCCAGGCAACATTTTTAATTAATTACGGAGTAACCCCAAAACTCTAGATGTTTGATAATAAGGTAAATATTGATCGGATTCGTTTCCATTCTCCGAGATAATTAATATTGCTGTCGCTGCATTAGTTTCGATTTAAATTTGTGTGTGTTTTATGGCTTCACAGAAACAAAATAGTCCCAAGCTGCCAGCCAAGGACGGTGCAGTAATTGCTTTAATTTATTTTGAAAGCTACATTATCTGACCAAACGATGGCCGGAAACTTTGCCAGTTGCTGTGATGCCTGACCACGACAACAATACCCGATACCCGGTAAAAGTCTTTGGCTTAGCAGTAATTAAAACCCTGCAATGCCAGATGAATCCGAGAGCAGGATACTGTTTGAATTGGGCGCCGGGGGAGTCAACAAAAGTTTTCACATTTGAAATGCAGCTAGGATTTGTTTCAGTTTTTGCTTAGCATTGCTGACAAATATTTGTAGGGGCTCAGAGATTTGCTGGCTTCCAGCCGGCCGACCGCTTGATGGCAGCAAATGGAATTTGCTTTTAATTGTTTTTAATTAAGTATAATTTATTGTCCAAACATCAGAGGGCACGGAATGGCATGGCTCGGCTCCGGCCAAGTGTGCTGGGAATTTGCATGCTGATGCATTCAAAAATTCTTTAGAGAAAAGGGATACACCATTAATTCGCATGAAAATATTAACGTGCAAATACCTGAATTTGAATAATAAATTCACTCGAAGGCCGTTTAAGCCGTTTAGGGGTAATCGATTTGCTGAGGCCTTAATGAGCAGAAGGTTCTAGGTGAGTGTTGACGGCCTATAAAAGGTCCAAGGGACACCTATGGAAAGTCACTCGGCGAAACATGTTGACGGCAAAGTTTCTCTACCTTCAGTCCTTCTACTTTCGCTTAATGGGACTTGAGCTGTTGCGTGATCAGGATCCGAATCAGCGGTGTCCCGGCAGGACAATCTGGTGCCTTCTGTCTGTGGCTTCATTTTTGCCCATGACTGTAGCCTATGGTCTGAGGAACCTTAAAAATGTGGAGCAACTTACTGATGCTCTGTGCTCTTTCCTAGTCGATTTGCTGGCTCTTTGTAAGATTGCGTTTTTGCTTTGGCTGCACAAAGATTTTAGGCAGCTCGTTCAAAGGGTTCGTAATAATCTGCAGAGGGGTAAGTTAACCATCTTATTCATTTCCATTACTATAGTGAGTGTCTTTATAGAGAGCCGACACAGCATGTGTGAGGCCATTATCCTATGTTTCAATAAGCGGGATCAGTTCATCAGTAGCCTCTACTACAACTGCTTTGTGATAGCTGGCTTTTCCGCCTGTCTCATGTCCATTGTTTCCGTACTCATCTGCTACCGCCACTCTGGTATCTTTGAGCCGGATTTGCCCTTCCCCAGCAGGTTCGTTGCAATAGAGTTCATATCCGAAACCTTCGGCTCATTACCGATTATTTCCCAGCTATCCGTGGAACAATAGACGACCGCTTAATTATCTGATCTCCTATTTGTGGAGCCTCAGTGCAGCCGTGGGCGTGGTTCTACCCACAGTTAGTGTTGACACGTTCTTTAGCTCGCTCGCCCACAATCTTAGTGCCCTTTTTGAGATCGCCCAACTAAAAATGCTGCGCTCTGACGGAACGAGTTCGAGCGAGACCCGTGAGAATCTGGTGCACGTTTTTCAGCTGTACCAAGAGTGCCTGGATCTTGGAAAGACATTAAGAGGCTTCTTTAGGCCGCTCATATTTGCCCAGTTCATGGCAGCCTCACTGCATCTGTGTGTGCTTGGGTATCAGCTATCGGCGAATTTTTTGCAACCCTCGATGCTGTTCTACGCGGCTTTCACAGCGGCCATCCTGGGCCAGGTGTCAATTTACTGCTTCTGTGGATCGAGTGTCGACGAGGCGAGCCAGCGATTTATGCTGGCCATCTACGAGAGTCAGTGGCTGCATCTTTTGCCTGAGGACTTGAAGCTAGCGAGATCCCTGCAGATAGCCATGCTGCGGGCCAGAAGGGGTTGCCCCATCGATGGCTACTTCTTCGAAGCCAACCGACAGACGCTAATTACGGTAGGTGTGTGATTTTAAGTAATTAATTTATAATATTTGGCAAGCCGTCTACCCACATAGATAGTGCGCAGTGCCATATCCTATGTGATGCTCCTCAGATCGCTTGGCTAGCAATCCGCCCCGTTCATGCATTATTCAGGAAGCTCCTCTGGTTTGGGTTAAAGCCCGGAAATATTTACAATTATGCTTTAAGCCGGTGTTGTTACAACCAGTTGGCTAATTAAGCCATGTTAATGGCAATAACTGCTACGGGAAACCAGTGCAGGGCCATTTAATGCCCTTTGCATTATTGGCCTTGTAGGACATTAAACGTGCAATACGTGGCGAATACGTTATATTTTCTGTATGTGCAATCCGGTCTCCGCTGTTTTTGAGTTCAATTTTTTTGGGTATATTTTTTGTTTATTCTTTTTTTGCCATCCCGCACAACATTGCGGTTGTCTGCACGTGCCGGGCCAGCGATTATGTATAAAAGTGTGACATGGTCAAAGGATTTGGGCGATTTAACTTTGTTTTGCCGATAGATGGAAGGGCTCTATGCCAGTGTGCGTTTGCGGCCCTGATTGTCCGGCATGTGTGCGCTGCACGTGAGTGCGGTTGCGAAAAAGCCAATTGCAGTGGCCTGGATATCGCGGCCCATCCGCATCCACATCAACATCCACACGCACCGGAGGCATCGCTTTAGTCATAAACTGCACGCAACACGGCGGCTTAGGCTTATTCGATTTTGTAATTTGTTTGTAGTCCAACACGCTGGGCGCTCGCGGCAGCGATTGTCGCCCAAAGCACAAGCATAGTGGGTGGGGTCTGCATGTCCATCTGGTTTTCGCGATTCATTTGCCGATTATGCGCTACGCTGTGAACTTTGACCAAGCGCCCGCGCTGTAATTGTTGACCCCAAAAATACAAGCAGACAAACACAAAATCAAAGACAGTCAACACTTTGGCAAAACTGGCGAAAGTGGCGAGCAACAAAAAAACGGATACCCTGGGGGCATTGGACCATTCACAGTCTATTCGCTTTCTCTATCGGGTCAGGCGCTCTTTCCCTTTCTGGTTCTGTTTCCGTTTCGCCTTCTGGATGGTCCGGGTTGTCCTTCGGCGTGTCGTGTGGCGCTTTGTGGCCCATTGAGGCAAATAGTTTCGGTTTAGTCCAATAATGATGCTATTGCAACACAGAGCGTTGCCCAGGCTTTCGCCCCCATTTCTGTGTGTGCGGGCGCGATTTGGGTGGGTGGTCTCTAGTCCACTTTTATTCAATTGACGCTCTTCAAGCTGAAATGCCATAATAAATTCAATTGTGCCAGTGAGGCCCCCGGCGTCTGTCACTTTGTGTCAGCCAGATCGGTTACTGTCATTCCCTACATCCCCATTTACTCCTCTGCACTGGCCCTCCTGACTCGTACAAAAATCATTTATTATTTGTCTTCCTAACTTTGTCATAACATTCCCGCGCCCTTTACTTGTCGACTCGGTTTCCCATTGAGTAGTCCGAGATTCCCTTTTTAATTTGGCAATTAATTGAATCAATCGATCGCACTTCCTTTCGGCCTTTGGGTAATTTTTGGTATTTTAATGGTGCTAATTTATGCGGTCAATTGTTTTTAGTTTTAACGAGAATTCCGGTTGTTTCTCGACACACAGCGGCCTGTCGACCGATTGATCCGCCCCCAGAAGGGTGCCTTTAATTTTTCTCTTTCTTTGTTATTATTTTTTAGCCTTTTCATTTTACTTTCCTTTGTGAGAGGTGATTTTTTTTCGCAATATATTTTTGTCGGCTGCCGAAGTATTTCCGTTTATTTCAGTTTTTGGCAGAAGCAATTATTTCTCCAAACAAACATGACTTAAGCTGAGTCCAGGTCCAGGCCTTGGTACGGGTCGTACCCTCAATTAGAGCATAAATATCAAATATTGCGTATACGACCCGTGCAGTCAGTGCAGTCCATTGTGCATACATGCATATGTATATGGAAGGAAAATGAATTCATTTATGTAGATTGCCTGGTAAACGGCTGAAACGAAAATAGTTGAATGGTCGATGACCAGATAGAGATAGAGAAGATGAAGTCATCTTGAGGAGCCTGCTGTCCAACAGTTTAAAATTTCTGTTGCATTAAAGTCGATTCGTTTTTGGCAGGATGCGCCCACAAAAGGTGAAAGACTCTTCGTTGAGTGCCAGCAGAGTTGGGCATTGTACATGAAATTGTTATAAAGGGCTAACCGGATATTTTCGGAATTTTTAATTAATTCGTCTGCAATGGCCCCGACACGACCCGCCCGACTTTCCGACCACCTGCCTTTCCTTCAGCATCCTGTCCGTCCACACATCCTGAGCCGTCCTTGCGTGCACTGTTGTTGCTGCCACTTGCAAGTCAGCTGTCCAACAAATGTCTGCACTAGAAACAATTACCCACCATCATCATATGATGATGGAAATCTTTGTTATATAAAATATACCGTACTCTTTCGTTAACATCATGTTTATTCTTAAAACAAACATTAATCGTTCAAATATAATCTTTAAATAACTTTGGCAAAAACAGCCAACGCAATGGAATTGTTTTGCAAAATTTAATATTATATTGTAATATAAAAAAAAATGTCTTAATTTTCAATGTTCAGTGTGTTATTGTCGAGCGAGGCGAGCTGCAACAATTTTCGGCAGTTTCTATGCTGGCTAAGGCAGGTCACCCGACCGGCTTCCCATTCGAAGACTTCGCCTGCTTTGTTGCTGCTCATTCATTGTGCAAAGTTTGTATAAATTTTTGATTTCTTTACACAAAATGCTGTGCATGTCCCTCTGACTGTCTGATGTCCTGCTGTGCGAGGACTCGGAGTAGGGGTTGGCCAACCCCGATACTGCTCCTGATTCCGTTCGCTGTGTGCACCGTCATACAACACAAATGCCATTGATTGAGTCACATCGCCAGGGCATATAAATCTCCACCGATGGGGTGTGGCACGCTCGGCTGCTGCCAGGAATTCGGGCTGGTTGGCTGCCTACCTTAAAGTTTTCGCCGTGCTGCGACCGAGTGACTGTGACAATTCGGAGAAGTCGGAGTCTGTTGCTGTGGCGTTTGGCGTAACTTGGCCGATGATTTCGTTATTGTTCGATTGACAATAAAAAATCAACTGAAAGTTCCAAAAGGCACAAACTGTCATTGAATTTGCGAGTATATAGGAACATGCCACCGGGGTATCTGGGGGGTCAGGTCGGGACTGCTCCGCCGTGGATCTCCATGGTTGTAAGCATATAAAAATAAGTCCCTGGGGGGTTTTTGGTGTCGCTTCCTAGTGCACTGCAGCGGCAGGACCACCACCCACGAAAGCCTTTCAAATTTATATGCAAAAATGCAATAAGCGAGTGCAGCTTAAATAAAATGCATTTCAATGATTGCATTTTGGATTAAAACAACAAAAACGACGGGGACCAGCCATCAGACAACAGTCGACATAGCCTTGTTCAAGTATGGAATGCTTGTACATATTTATTAAACGTTTCCCTCTCGCTTTTTAACGCCCTGCAAATGGCTCCCCAAATGCAACTGACAAGCATTGCAATGCAGCACAGCGCTGCCAGCATGCTCCTCAGTTTAGGTTTAATGAAGTGCAAACAAAAATATTTTCAATTAGAGCAAGAGGTAAACCGAGCGGCAACCAAGAAAACCAACGACCTAAAACAAAACGAGCTGGGACCCGAGAATGCGAATTTCAAAAGGTAAAAAGTAAAGGCTAAAAGACGAACGCATCAGCAGCAGTAGCGGCAACTGCACCGGTGAGTGGCATGCAAATGCAGGACGCAACGCAGTCGAAGTGCACTTACCTTAAGCTTTACGCTCGACTCGCTGTCGACTTTTCATCGGGATGCTTTGCTGAGCTGTCCATCCACTGGATCCTGAGACATTTCCCCCATCGAACAAAGTGCTGTCCGCCGCTGATGGATCCGGAGATTCGAGTCCCGAACCCCGATCCTTTCCAGATCAACCACACACACAAAAACCACATTTCGGACCCAAATCGGGATAAGCCAACTCACGTGCTTGATTTATGCCCAAGTCGGGGGATTTTCTGCGCCTCTGATTGCCCTTTGTTGCCTTGGCTGCAGAGCCCAACTTCAGACATCGACTAAACATTCAATAAATAAGGCAGGCAAATTACGATTTGCTGATGTTTTTACGACAGCGACGTGCCCATTTAAAAGTGTTTTTGATTTGTTGCCATTGCCGCTGGCGGCACATTAAATTAATGTTCCGAAATTTCACGCACTCCTAATTTATGTTGCGTGGCTAAAGTCGGTGTTGCAAGTAATATTTCGCCGCCCAGAAACTTTATTATTTGGCCGCCAAGCTCACCACCACTTAGGCGATGACATTTTTATTGGGTTCATCAAAAACAAGAGCTTTTTCAGACACGAGTAAATGTCGAATCGTTAACACGATTTTGATTCCCTTTCCAATCGAAGTGAAAACTCCTGAAAACTCCTTAAAAGGATCTGCTTCGTTTTATTGGACATTGCATACGTTTTCTTAAAATTAGAAAATAGAACATGAAATTTTTAGTTTTTAAATAGTAAATTTCTTATTTAATTCAGAATGAGTATGCTGTCATTAAGCACACTTCGTTTTACAGGCTTAGACTTTAAAAATACTGCAGTTAAGAGTTAAAACAGGTAAGCTTCTCCCTAAAAAAAATATTATAAGTGATAAGCAAATTGATTTCTTTGCTTTAATTGGACTACTAAACTCAAGGTAGGAAGGCCAAATACGCAACTATAAGACCTCAGCGACCCCCCACCATCTGCTGATCCCTGGATACTCGGCACGCGCACGGTACTTCGGCAACAACAATTTGCAGAAGTTTTCAACTTTGAGCTCGTTATGGTTGTTGCCTCCGCGCTCCTTATACTATACTGTGTATACAACATATAAGTATTTTTTTTATTGCTCGCTGCCCCTCCAGCAGTGGTGTTCAGTAGTTGTTGTCAGAGTCGCAGCCGTAGACATACTATATAGCCATAATGCTTACCTGAGCGAAAGCACAGGAAAAAATGGGCAAAAATTTGCATGAAATCGCTTAAGTGCTTTTGCCATAACTTTACGGGCCGGGAGGAGGCGGGGGCGGGAAAACGGAGCTGCAGGCGCTTCAGCACGCTGTTGGGAAGTTTGTATAAAAGGCAGCTTCAAAAAATTGTTTGGTTGTTGTACTCGGTGTATAAATAAAAAGTTTTGCACATGTGACGAGCAATAAATGCAGCAAATTAAAACGAATTCACAGGTAAAAAAAAACAAAAATAAAATCGCAGCAGTTATGTCATCCTCAAATTTGCACGGCAGTTTCATTTGGTGTGTGGCTTACGCAGACTGGCATCCAAATTTCCCTGAGCGTTCGGGAGCGGGAAAACTTCCGCATCGAAAGCGCCGGACCATCTATTGAGAGCTGCCCAACAGACAGGCGGAAAGGCCCACCAACCAGCCTTGAGCTATTCGGGGCGATACTGAATCAAACTAAGAGTAACCCATTGACAATGTGCTTCCGTGTCCTAGCATCCATCCATCCATCCATCCTCCTAAGCATAGCTATTTCGCATCCCTTCTCACGTACGTAAAGCATCTGCCGCAGTTGCTTGCGCTTCCTTTCTGCTGTGCGACTCTCTTCATTTGCTTTTGCTTTTGCGCTTACAGCACCCAGGTTTCTGTGTTTTTTACCTTTCTAGTTGGCTGCATTGTCTGTTGTATGCAACTAGCTGCAGGCGCCATGTGTTTTGTAATTTCCTCTTGCCTCTTGGATGCTTGATACTTTCTTAGTAACCCCACTTCACCTGGCTCCACTCCGCCCACTAAGCGGGAAACCAAGTGCATTGACCGCCGCATGACCCACTGACCCAAACTAATTTTCCCATCGGAAAACTCATACAAAAACCCAGAAGTGTGGGATCTTGAAACCTTTTCGATTATCCAAACAGTGCTAACAGTGCTTAAGTGAAAAACACTTCATCGTCGGCATCTTATCAAATTGTAACTTATAAGAAAATAGAGTGAACAAATGTATACCGTTTACCTCAACGTTGGAATAGTACGAGTATATTAAGTTTGTGCGAATATATGTTAAAGGGAAAAGGATGCTTTTAAATATTTAAACAAATATTTGGCACACGCCTTTTAAATTCTTTAATTTGAAAAAATTATTATTTTCTTTATTATTTGACTATATCTCTGCGATATTCAGATCTAGAGGTATAATTGTTTTGCCTACTACTTTATGTTATTAGTCAATCTAAATGGTTTCATAAAAATTCGTCAATAAATCCCGAAGATACGGGCAATTAAATTTGACAGGCCCCTTGTCGGTGTCAATTCCCAATTCCCAATATCAACTTTCCCATCTGCTACGCCATATGTGTGTAATTTTAAGTTTGTCTAACTATATCATTGTTAAAGTACATCATTGTCGAGAAATCTTGACAACAGCGATCCTAGCTGCAACAATTCCTACAAAGTTTTCCGAAACAGAAAATTTTACTGAATAAATTCAGATGTGATTAGATCTTCGAACCCATTAAAAATAGCTCCAAAATACATACCTACATTCGATTCGGATGTTTCAGTTCAGTGGTCCAGATACCACCTTTTGATTCGGCCCACCATCCAATTCTAAATCAATTTTAAATTTATTAAACAATTGTAAAAACAATTAAATGTGACAAAATGCACGGGCGCGAAAATAAAATGAGCCTGCAGGGGGCGGCCACAACTGGGTTGAAAACCGAAATGAAATTTAATTAGTGCCAAAATGTGGATACATATTTCACTAATGACACGGCCAACCAATTTACTTGCGGCTGAACGCCTGCCTATCTCATAGCTGTCGTGACCCCTATGACCGTTCCTGGCTTCGTTGATACGCGTATGAATATTTACTTGCATTTATTCGGAATTTTCGTTCATGGAGTGCAAAATTTAGATAGCGATGCCCTATCAGTTTAATTCAATGCGTTCGCCCATTTATTTATTGGATGTGGCGCTAACTTTTTGGCAGCCAGCGGTGGGCGGTCTCCAAAATGCTTGTTGCTCGGAAAGAGAATGCTTATCATCGATTTTATTGGCATAATCAGCGTGAAAATTTGCGTTACGAACTTTTTGGCAACTGGCCACGCCCCTGAAAGCGATAAACATTTATCTTCATTATCAAATTTGCGGAGTCCACCTCATCCTCACTCTCTGAATCCATCGTCCCCTTGCCGAGCTGTCTGTTGGGGTTTTTGTCGACTGCCTTCATCATCATCATCGCTGGCAGCTTAATGAAAAACTTTTTGCCTCTCGCGCAAAACCCTTTTTAATTTTTATTAAGCAGAAAATTGCCTGCCGGCCAGGGTCCTTCGCCCACCCCCTAGCATCCTTGGCACCGTGTGGGGTGACGGAAAGTGTGCAAATGAACAAAAGCATGCAAAATAACAACAAGCCAAGTGCGTAGTCTTGGCTTTTCGAACTTTTTATGCGCTACGCCATGCAAAAAGAAACAATAAAAAACGGAATACTTGCCAAATTCCTGATTATTAAATAATACAACAAAATTATTAGCTTGATAATCAGAATGCAAAGGCATGCAGAGGGCTTGAGCTTCGGCGTTGTATGACCCAATCCCAAGCATTTACCCTTTACCCAATAGCTTCGCTTTGACCACTTTGTTTTACCAACTTTGCCTTGTTTATTCTTCTTCTCATTTTTTGTGGAGTGTCTCATGGAAAATCTTTCGGCAACATTTTAAGCTGATTCGCAGAAGTAAAGGAAAGGGGAATTCTCGGAAAACAAATTAGGAAAAAATAATTGCTTTCTTATTAGCTCGTCGTCAGCCGGCGAATATTTTCAATCAATGGAAATCAAAATGGGCAGCAGGACAAATTCAGCTGGCCGCACGTGCCACTTGTTTACACTTCATTATTGTTAGCTCATCCATCAGTTTATTTTGCCCATTTGTTATTGCTACTGCTGGCGTTATGTGGGCACTACAACAAGCGAGTACATGACCTGATACCACAATGAATATTTAAATTATTTTTTTTGTATCCGATTTAATTAAACTCTGTGAAAAACGATCCAACTGCTCTCTGCAAGGGTCAAAGTGCGCTAGTTAATTAAATTTTAATTTTATGCGCCATAAAAATATTTAACAATATTTAGCAGAGCTTAATAAAACGCTTAATGCTTTATTTAGTTTGGCTAATTGAAATCATTTGCGTCCCACCTGGCGTATGAGTAATGACCGCGCATTAGAAATCTCTTTGCGGCATTTTTTGCTTATGTTTACCCTGATGTACGGAGAAAATTAAAGCGATTAAGCGGATAATCAATTAAACATTTATTATTCGCACAAATTCCCAGACCTGACTGAGAGCTAACAAAAATTATATGGAGGGCAAGTGAAAACCGCTCCGTCTGCGCAGACAACCCGTGTCGTTCGTTTTATAAGCAACAAATTTGGCGACGCTTGCTTATTTAGTTAATTATCCCAGATTACTTGCTCTTGATTATTTTGTACCCATGCTCAGCCCCCTTGCTCCCCGGCACCGTTGCTCTCCGAGCTGTAAAGTCAGCAAGTTTGGATCCGTTGTCTGGGGACATGGGAGCCGTCATGTTTACTTATTTTGACGCAGCATGTGGCACTGCCAGAGCACAGCAGGCCAATGCCAACTTGGATTTCCTTAGCTGACATCGTAAGGACACCGACAGGAGTTTGGCTGAAGCAGTAGCCAAGGCTGAGGGTAAATTTGAACCTGAAATGGAGACTGCGTCTGACTTTGGCTTGGCCGGGCCGATTCATTTGTAGCGTCGCCATATCAACAATTAAATTAAACGTGTTTGCCCTGCCCAAGCGAGCTTAAGCGTTCAATCAACGTGGCCGAGCAGAGCTAGTAGCGTCGGCAAGGATGCTGGCCAAGAGCTATTCACCGCACGTGCGGCATTTTAAATTACTAATTACTCGTGTTCAGGTAACATTTGCTTTCACTTGCTTCTCTTGGGCCAGCTTGCTTGCGGGCGCCGCCCCCTTTTTGGTCACATAATTAGCTGCAGTTCGAAAGCGACTTCTGGTTGTGTCCGGAGTGCGGCGCAGGGGGCTGTGATAAGCACAAAGCCGGCAGCCAGACAGTGGCTTTATGTAAAGTTTCGTTTGGCTCTTGTCCGTAGCTCTCTCTTTATAGGGAAGCTTATTAAATTGCCTCTCAAATATGAGAGAAGGACAAACCCTTGAATTTAGATGTAGCTTATTTTAATAAGCTTTTCTGAAACATTCATAAGCCTGGGTATGTTAAGATAAGAGCGTTTAAGCTGAAAAAACAAGTATTTAAAATAAACCATTTTTAAGATATCTTATATTTAACGTTTAAAAGGGATTGTCTTTTATTATTGTCTTTAGTTGCTTTTATGTTTCCACTTGATTATATTCAGTGACAATATCCTAAGGGCTAGCCAGGTTTTAATGAGATGGAAGCTATTTGTCCGTCCTCCGATGGCTGCATATTTCACAGGCAATTGCTGTTCCACTGATTTTGTTGGCAGTCAGTCAGCCAGTGAGCCAGGATGGACCATGCATTGCGGTCAACATTAACAGGCAAACGAAGCCGTCGTCGTCGTCATCATCAACGGGCAACTCTTCGCAAAACCCAACCCAAGCCCAGACACAAATCCAATTGCCAATGCCATCAGGGAGCTGCTGACCATGCCATGGAAAACACACACGTTGCAGTGCAAATAAATACGCAGCAAAGTGCTGCAACAGCGGCGACCCTAACCGTTTGGATGGCCCGTTGCAAATGAGCGGCAATAAACGCCAAAAGCAGAAAATTCAAGTTAATTACGTTTTTCAATTAAGCACTGGCTCGCCGTACACCCAGCCCCATTTCCCCCTCTTCACTCCACTCGACTCCACTAGCCTCAATGGCCATGGCAAAGTCATGGGGCCAACGTTGCGATTGCACCAACAATTTGGCAATTGAATTGATGTTGGGAGCTTAAAACGAAATCACTTTATTATTTCCCAGTCACCGAATGAGGGGCTTTCCGATCGCTGTGGATTTCCAAATGGAACTCCCGCTGATCCGCTTTGAAGACAAACCCCATATCCGCCCTTATATTGTTGTGTGTGTATTTGAGCAACTGGGATTATTGGGGTACTTTTTATTGTAGCTTTCGCTACCGCATTGAAATATGTATTCCAAATTGACCACCAAATATAATTCATCATTCATGTGTCCAAACTGACACGTCTGTGGCCGCAAACAAAAATGAAATTCACTTTGTTTGCGGTTTGCCAATTGAAAAGAGTAAGCTTGTATAGTATATCCTATGCCCTTTGCTTAACCAATTTCGTTGCTGTTTCCATTTTTTGGTTGGTTTTTTGGTCGTTTGGGGCTTTTCGTGGCATGAAATATTTACGGTGGGCATTTTATAGCGACCTAGAGAATTAATCAGAAAAATATTCAGCCAAGTGGAAATTTTTGTAATCATCGCGGCTGGCAGTCGGCAGTCGATTAGTAGGATTCGGATGCCACCGTTATTAGGCCACATAGCACCTGCAAATGGCTGGCAGTCTCCGCGGCTCTCGGGCTAATAACTCGCGCAGGTTCGAATTACGAATGTATAAGATTTTAATTTTTAAATAGGCATCGCAGCCGGAGCGGGAACTTGAAGCAGCCGCCAACCACTCTCATCCCTTTTGCAGCCACTGAAGCCGAAGCCACTCGAAGCCGTATAAATCCGAGATTGTGGCCGCCAACTTGTCGCATATATGGGTGTGTGATAGAGTGTATGTGTGTGCTCGAGTCCGTACTCGTATGAGTTCTCGAGAGTGAGCATGTGTGTGCGGCAGCTATCTTGACTTCATCCTTGAATGCTGGCTGGCTGGCTGGCTGCTTTCTGGGTTTGACTGTAATTGAAGCAAAATGAAAATCTTTTATTCATGAGGCTATAAAATTGCCCAATTTTCAGGCCATTAGCAAAATTTACGCCTTTTTCCCAGCACGCAGCGCATAGTGGCCATTAAATACAGTCGCCTGCATAAGTATGCATGCCATGCGGTTGCTCAGTGGGCGTTTAGATTTCACTTGCCACTCAGCGCTTTTCAATGGTTTTTCTCTCCAAACACCTTCCCGAAGCGACCCATCCATCCGTCAGGCATCCGGCATCGTAAATCGCGACACAACGCGGCGTATGCTTGATTTCTGTCCTAGTACATATTCCTGACAACACAGCAGCCTCCTCAACGACGGAGACTAATCCTATTAGGCCCGCCTTCTGGCCGCTTGTATCGAAAGCAGCTTAGACATGTCAACGTTGTAATTAAAAGCAGTTGAAAACATCAGAGCCTCGGGGGCTCAGAACCGAAAATGCTGCCAAGTCACGCGTTGCCTGTCTGTCTGTCTTGGCGGGTAAGCAGCACTGCTGAAGGGCTGCAAGGAGCTGGCCAATTATTATGTTAATTTTATGGTCAAGAGCCGCTCATTGGGAGTAATTAAAGTGCAGTCTACGAGCTAAAATCCATGCTACAAGCTTGGGTTTCGGTTGCTGTTACGAGCATATTATTTTCCGGCGCCTCTCTGATGCTTAGCTCTCATAGAAAATGATAACAGTGTGTTATTAACCGAGTAATCCTTTGCCAATTAAAAAATTCTTCAACGCCCATTACCTGTCTTGTCTAAGCTGGGTAATACCCAATGGGTTTTCAATTTCAATTTTCCAGTTATTGACTAGCCGCCTAGGAATACTTGTATGCAGCAGCCTCCTGAGCGAGGCGCATTTTTGTTTTATTAAAGTAAGTGCATGTGTTCTAGTCCGCCCAGGACCATCGCAAACAGGATGCGGGGTTGTTGGCAGAATTGCCAGAGTGTCCTACCATTGATTCAAGGCCTCCAGCCTCGAAGCAGTGTCAGCGGTTTATGGTCCTTTTATTCCAGAAATATTGCTGCAACCGCTGTTGCTGTCTGAAGAGGATTCGGTTTCTATTTCCTGCTGCTCCGGAGGGCTTGCATTCGTTTCAGTTCGGTTCGGTTCGGTCTGGCTTTAATCGAATTTGCTCCCTCCATCCATAAGCCAATAGATTTTCAATCTCTGCCTTTTTTAACCACATTAGGAATTCACACACGTGAGGGCCAATGCCCAGATATGTACCGGCATTACTTATAAATAAATAGCCCCTGGCACTTTCACAGCAGACACTTTGGTCAGCCTCGGTTTAATAAATATTTATGAAATACCCCGAGCAGGCGGGCGAGCCCACAACCCGGCATGGAGCTGCAGGCAAATTCTCTATCCGGTTAGTTAGCAACCGATTTATCCCGAACGAATTTCAGTTTGGCCTGGCAAATATGCTTGAATTACATTCAATTCGGTGCGCTCAGAACTGCTGCTATTAGGAATCAAATAACAATGGCCGGGAAAATGCGACTGCCGATGCTCCTCCATTTTGGTGTGGTCATGTTCAACATGCAAACACAAATGGTCGAAAAAATGTTTGTTCACACACAAACGGGGCACATACCCACCCACCCTACCCCACCCCAACTCACTCTCTTACGCAAGGGCGGACCAAGGGCGGATGTATATAGGGGCATTTAAATATGCAAAGGAAGTGTGCACTTAATTTGTGTCATCCTTGTTGTTTGCCTTTGCCATAGTTGTCATCGTCGCCGCTGCTTTTGCTTTTGTTTGTGCGGCCAAAAACAGGAGCAGAAAATAGCACGAAAAAAGTATATGAGCGGCTAAGGGCTGATCCGACCATAGAGCACAATATTCCAGTTCAAACACAAATCCCAACTAATGTGGGCCAAAAACTTTTGCGTGCCCACATGGGCCAGCACAAGTGGCAGCGACGGCCTTAACCAGCTGACTCTGTTGACTGCTGAGTGGCGGACAAACGGACAAGCGGACACTCGGACACTCGGTGGGGCGCGGGGTCGGGATCAGTGGTCAGATGCTGGTAGTGGCTCGCTGGCCGACTGCTGGCCATGTGCCATGGCCGTGCGTACAATACAAAAGTTATCAGCGGGCCACAGAGGACCCGGCCACGCCCCCAACCCGGCGGATCCCACTTCCCTCTGACAGTTTTAATTGCCTTGAATGCTTGCAAATTTCTTACGATGCCAGAGATGGGGTAAATTGTTGTAGCTGCGGTTGGCGAGACAGACAGTCGCCGCCCTCGTTGGCTAGTCGGGGGATCTTAAGCTGGCGAAAAGTTCTGCGTACTGCTCGTTTTTTCTCCAAATGCTATTGCAAAAGTTTTTAGATACAGATGTAGTGACTTGCCCGTCGCAACGGAACGGAGCAGGGCGGAAAGCAAATTAGTAACAGATGTACTGGGCCATCAAATCAAAAATGGAATAAGCCCGACAATTATGATGCAGAGAGAGGAGGATTTTAATTTATAAATTGTGTCACTTCTTAAACGCTGGTCTTTCCTTTGACGCACTGCGCCACTCGGGATCATTAGGTATTATTGATTGACTTGCCAACAAGCAGAACTTCCGCCACCACTCCCTATAAGTCTAGCCCCGTTATACTCCTTGGATGATAATTCTATTGTTTTTCTACCCACAAACCGCTTGCATCCATGGGCCAATGTGCGGTGGGGTCGGTGTCGGTGGCATGTTTCTCGTATCCTATATCCTGTGTATTATGTCCCGTGTTTGCCAGCTTGCCCGCCTGTGTGCTGCAGTGGCAAGCTCATCAGAATGCCGGGGCTGCTGCATCGTCATCGTCGGTTTTCCCAACCCCTTGACTCAGACTTTGGTTTATTGATTTCACAATGCACTGCACACACACACACACACTCCCTCGCACACAGCCAGAGCTGAGCTTCGAGCGAACAAGTCCACAGCCGGGCTATTCGTATGGGTTTTTTTTTATTAAACCCAGTGAGTTGGACGCAAACACCACCCAAGCATATTACCTTACACAAACGCTGTTTAAATACCGTCGCCAATGCTTGAGGGCAAAGTAATTAAGTTTTAATCAAACTTTAAGGCATTGCTCATCCGCCGGGTGTGCCAGCCAGCCAGGCAGCTGGTTACGCTGCTGCAGTCACAAATGTACGCAGAAAACAACAACAGCCCGGAAAGGAGAATGAGCAGGCAGAAGACAAATGTTTGATCATTATTACGCTACCATAAATAAAGCGGACCCAGAGACAGGCACAGGCACAGACACAGACACCGGCGACCTGCGACCTGCGACCTCCACGCGGCGGGATACATTCCAGCAGCGAGACTGCGTCGTACCTTTGGCAAGCTGAAAAGCGTAAATGATGACGGCAAAGGCACAAAAGCTGGAGTGGGCGGAGGTCGCTCGGGGTCCGATGCTGTGGCCGTTTGAATAACTGCGATTAAAGCGAGCAACAAAACAATTATTGAGGATTTAATTGCTCGACAGAATGTAATTAAGCAAAGGTAGCACGTCCCAGCATCAGCCGGCCAGCCACCCCAGTGACTCTCAGGTCCCAGATCCCAGGTCCCGGCAGATAAACCGCAGAAGGTCGAATGGGTGGGACGTCCTCGTACACTGTAAGAAATTGTTGGTTCAACTTGTATCATCCGAAATGACAACAGATTTAAAGCCTTGGCGTCAAGGTGACTAAGCGTTTGTGACCATTCAAATAGTAGGAATCGTAAAATGTATTGTATTTCTCTCTGCATGAGAATATTTCCGATGGATAGATAGTTGATTCAAGAGCGCCCACATACACATAATATAACATTTTTGAAACCACAATAGTGTGCAGATGTGGAGAGGCCTATTAAATACAGCTAGTCTTCAAAACCGTTTGGCTGACATGCCAAAATCGCTCAATCGCTCACTCACTCATCCCATTGGCAACAGCTCTTGGCACTTGCTTGAGGCCAAAGCTTTTGCCACTCAACTCGTCAGCCAACTAGCCGCCAGTTGCCCAGTTAAAACTTTTCAGCAAGTTTCAATTTATTAACGAAATAAAATGCAGATAAATGTTAGGAGCAGCTGGGTGTGGCAGACAACGCCATAAGCCGCAGCCGGTGGCTGAACTTTCGATGGCCTCGTCAAGTGTCCGGCAAGGCCGGGGGCCAACTGCCGGCAAGATTAAAGGTGAGAGAGCCCGCTGTCCGACAGGCCGAGTCCTGCTTTGTTTCCATATTGGGCAGTTGTAGGGTTTAAGGCATCAATGGCAGCGAAATTGCGGAATTTTATTTGTAACGCGCCCGCGAATCTCACTGCAATTTCCCCGAGAAAAGGCGGAGGCGCATGCAGTAGCGTTTCATTGCATGCATTTGCCTGCGCTGCGAATTGAATTTTTCGGCATCCTCTCTATTCTCTATATTTATTTTAACTTGTTTTTTGTTTTAGGAAAGAACACGCTTCCCAATGTCGGTGATGGTAAAGAGTCGGGGTCATAAACCTGGATATTGGCCCGAATATCCAGGCTGCAGGCACCAATAATGTTCCGTGTTTGTTAACACGGTCGAAGGGCCAAATTGCTGTCGCGCCACTTTCCATTTAAAAACGGTAAGAAAGTAGTTTTAAAATGCGGTACTTTTAAAACTTTTACCTTAAGGTATAAATGGTATATTAACTATAAATACCCGGTTCTCAGTTTCACCTGGTTTCTGACACATTATAATAGCATTATAATAGCCGCATGCCGTTGCCATTGCGAGGGGTGGGTAAAATATTACTTGACCATATATTCTATATTTATTATCTAATCTGGACGTAATTTTGCATGCACATGCCTAACAATCAGCGGACTCAATATTATGTCTCTACCTTTTAAAATTTCGGACATATAGCTTTTCCGAAGTGTATAGAAAATGCAAAGGCGGAAAAAGGCGGGGCCAAAATCGGGAAATAACATTATCTGTGCCTTAGTTAAACGGACCTAATGAAATGGACCGTTATGTCTCTAACTTTTATTTCGTCCAAATTTCGTCAAGTAAGGCATGTACAGTTTTATGCGAATTGCTAAGGCGAAAAGGGGCGTGGAGAATATTTGAAATAAACTCGATCTGCCTGCATTAATAACGCACTAAAAGCAAAAGGAATAACAGCTCCAGCTCTTGAAATCTCCGAGAACGACGTGTTCATACATACAGACGGGCAGATAGACGGACAGACAGAGATGATATAAATTTTACTAGAATCCTTATTTCTGGGTGTATTCCCAGTGACTTAAAAATATACGAGTATTAACAAAATCATTATTTTTTTTTTTTTTTTTTTTTTTTTTTTTTTTTTTGTTTGT